>CM040911.1:43401378-44141378 GCA_023029165.1 Gobiocypris rarus
TATTGTACACATTTTTTTTCAATAGATTCCCACACCCAAAATGTAAAATAATACCTTTATGAAAACCGTAGTGGATTGATGGTGTTTCATGCACAGCTCTGGGTTCTCTCTTTTTTTAAACGTTCTGGTACCAGTAATAACCTGCTGTGTTTTTGGTTTCAGAAAACCATTTAATTCCATAATGCTTTTGCATATTCAAAAGCTATTATTTGCATTTCTCTGCAAAAAGCTTTAACATGTTTGCTAGTTCCGTCTCAGACGACTTTAACAACACTGGCTTTCTTTCAGAGGCATGACTACATCCACTCACAACACCTTCCACTCTTTTTTCAAGGGTGGGTTTTGGAACACATAATGCCCTGGCCAACAGGTTCCTGCCCGCCCCGCTCTTACCCTGTGCTCAATGGCTGCCCCTTTTATTCTTTCCTCACTCCACTGATACCTCTCTTCTGTTTGCCTGACATGTTTTCCCATTTGTTCCTTTCTGCCTATGGATTTGTGACATTTGTGACACTGTCCCAATAGGGCTTATTCAACTTCTTTCCTACATTTAGATATGTGGGCAAGAGCATTTTTGTCTCAGTGCATGCATTGTTTTAGTTTGGCAGGGTCGCCGCTAGCTTAGCTTAGCATAATGAATGGAATCCTATGTTGCCAGCTAGCATGTCCCGAGTAAAAGTGATAAAAAACTAACCAAAAAAAAACGTATTACTTCTTGTGGCCTGCATATTCACAACAAATACAAATAGCGATGTAGATTAAGACTAGGCGATTTCCTAGGCAGATATTAACTTGGGACTATATTATGTGGAAGCACAGGCGAAGCACTGCTACTCGAGCGCAGAGTGTTACACAACACAAGAAGTCCCCAAACTTCCGTCAACATACCAGCGTATGCTGTGCATGTGTTGCGTGATATATCTCTGCGCCCGAGTAGAAGTGCTTCGTTGTTGTTGTTTTTTTGATCACTTTTACTCGGGACATGCTAGCTGGCAACATAGGATTCCATTCATTATGCTAAGCTAAATTAGCGGCGACCCTGCCAAACTAAAACAATGCACTGAGACAAAAATGCATTTGCCCACATATCTAAATGTAGGAAAGATGTTGAATAAGCCCTACTTCTAAAAACGCTGGAGTGTTCCTTTAAGGTAAATTGGGACAGTAACAAACTTGTTGTTTTTCTTTTTAAAAATCGTTGCATAAAATGTAATATCACATGAATGGGCGCTAAACATGTGCTTTCTCAGACATTCCAGTATCGAGTAGTAACCACACACACATGGTTTATATTCGACCAATCAAATGTTGATATTCAAATGAAGTTCTATTGTGATTGAAATATTTCAAGACCCACTATTTTAAAGAGCACTAGGCCTACACCAAAAAGCTTGTGTCCAACTTTTGCTAACTTCACCCATGAAAACATCATAGACAGCTATTACCCCCAAATTAATCCAATATTATTTCCCAAATTTAACATTTGTAGCCCAACGGAAAAACGTTGCTTCCTTCTTGGCGAAAAAGCGGAATGTATAAATCTTCTAGCCTTAGTCATGAGAAATCCTGTCCCCCTGTGAAATAGTGTCCGCTTAGGACCCAACGTGGTAGCTGTTTTAAATTCCTGATCAAAAACTGTTATACAGTACAGATAAACTTAACAGAAATCGATTCAGAATATAATACAGTAATTCATAATATATATGGTTCTGGACAAGCAATTGTTTAAAAATAAACTATTTTTTCATTGTCATACTAAGTACACACAAACTACATATGAAATTGATTGCTATTATGGGAGCAATAACATGCCTAACATATTGTAACATATTTCAATCGATAAACTAAGTAACAATACCAATACAAAATCATAACATAGTAATGTAGCTATAATGTAATAAAGAATAAAACAAACTATAATATACAGAACAGGTGCATTGCTAGAATGTACGCTAACTAAAAAAACATTAAGAACGAGATATGCTTGATTTCACAATATAGCTTTGGTTATAGACTAATACATGAAACATATGATTTGCAAGATGTTAAAGACTTGAATTGTAATCAGGCTTTGAACAGATTCTTTCAGCCAATAGAATCGCTCTGGCCGGGGTCCTAAGCGGACACTATTTCACAGGGGGACAGGATTTTTCTCATGATGACAGCATCTCCTGAGGGACAACCAGAAACACACACTCACAGCCCAAACCCCTACACATGTATTATAATGTTTGAATTCTAAGTAGTTGCTATGACTTCTGTATTACAATGTGTTTTATATATATATTATTACAATATTATTTGCTACAATGGGTTACTTACTAAATATTCAGATGTTCTAAACCATTTTTATTTTAATGCTTTGGCAATAAAACTATATATATTTTTAGCTCTCTGAATTGAATTGGGAGAGAGAGAAAATAAAATATACAAAAAACAAACAAACAGTCAAAAACCTGGCCCAAACTTTTTAGAGGGGTTGGCACCCTTTGAATCAAACATAGGTCAACAGCGCCATCTATTGCTGAGCGAGAGAGCGCCGAAATGAGTGGCTCTATTTTTATTTTTAGGAAACCCTGCGTGTGACCCACACTCACACACACACACACACACACACACACACACACACACACACACACACACACACACACACACACACACACACTCCGCATTCCTCGATCACCTCCCAGAGCGTGTTTACGCTTCACGCTAACAAACCGCAGCAGTCTAAACGACTAAAAATCAGTGTACGCATTAACTTATTTGACCTAATATTATTAGTGATTATTTAAAACTTTGATTTATAAATGGGTCGCTATGTGCCCGAACTCCATTAGTTGTCCATGTCTGTGAGCTATTGAACACTGAACCGGTCAATGTTCGACTCATGACAATGAATCGTTCGTCAGAATCGGTTCATTTTAATGATTCGATGGATTTTGAGAGTATAGGCTACAAGTATGTTTTGGAATCATCTAAAACAACCAATGTAATTGATTCAAAGTGATTAAGAGTGAAATATAGTCCCTATTCTAAACAACAAGCTAACCAGCCAATGTTGAGCTAACTACCAAACTGGCTTAAAATAGTCAGTCAGGGTGGTTTGATGGGACCTTTTTAGCTGGACAGGTTTAGAGAGAACAAACCAGCTACGCTTTAGGCTTCTAAGCTACTTGAAGCTGTTATTTTCAACGGTGATGTTTAAACATTAGTAACTGCGTAAAATGTAGCTCGAGGACTTCGGGGACGAATCAAGCGAGTTGGTGAATCGTTTTCACACAAATGAACCGATTCGCTGCAATGAACTTTTTAACTCTAGCCAATCAGAATCCGCCTACATCTCTCTCTCTCTCTCTCTCTCTCTCTCTCTCTCTCTCTCTCTCTCTCTCTCTCTCTCTCTCTCTCTCTCTCTCTCTCTCTCTCTCTCTCTCTCTCTCTCTCTCTCTCTCTCTCTCTCTCTCTCTCTCTCTCTCTCTCTCTCGAAACCTCGTAGGACTATCTCCAACTTTCAACACATTATGTGCGGTTAGTCAAATGGGAACTGAGGATAAACTAATCAGCTGGATCTGCCGGTTAACGGTTATTACAGCTTTCTTCTTGGTTGGCTTTATTATTGGTGAGTTTCTCTACCCTAATACGTATTTTGATTATGTGTAATGCTTGTCGCGAGACAGGTTGTTTTAGACTTTTGCACTGTGCATCATTTTGCCAGAAGATAAACACAAAGTTGCCAAATAAGCTATAGGTTTTTTTTTTAGAATGAGCGATTCATATATTTATCACTCTTCGTTGCTTATCAACGAAATTAAATTGATCAAATTCAGGTCTTACCTGTTGTTGGTCTCACCTGTCCAGATCTCCTGTGCTGCATTCCACAGTTCTGGAATGCCTGGGCAGTTGCTGTGACCATACTGAGACCCCATCCACTTCAAATAGATCTGTATCTAAACAGTGTTTAAATCCCTATATGTTTAATATACATAAACACAGTCTTGAAGAAATGTCCAGGGGTCCCACAATCTGGAAATATCAAAGAATTTAAACATTTTTTAAATATCTGGAAAACTCATGGAAATATAAATCTGGGATGCATATTTATTTTCTGAATGTATTTTTGTGTAATTATGTTTAAGTTTTAAGTATTGTGAGTTAGATTCATGCTTAACCAAACACGCATGGGAAAAAGTCATGGAAATCCATTCGGAACATGGTGTGTAAACCCTGAATGTTTCGATCAATTTGTTTATTGTTTGATACGTAAATTCTTTAAAATAAGTAAAGGTTCTTTATTGGCATTGGTTGGTTCATTGGCTTTAACATTCATGGACTCTTTCCATGGTATGATTATTAAAATGTTCTCAATTGTTCACTGAAAGGTTCTTTGGGGAACCCAAACGGGTTCTTCCATGATGTTTTTGAGGGGGAAACCCTTTAGGAACCTTAATTTGCATTTGTGATTTTTGATTTTGAACCGACACCTTAGGCAATTCCTCATGACTTCCTCCTGTGCACATTAAACAGACGTGGTTTGGTGTAACAGGCGTCTGTTTCTCATATCTGCTGTTCTTAGGCTGGTTTGCTCGACCTACTACTGTCAATCATGGACACGCATCAAAAAGCTTCCTGCGCGACTTCCTGGATGAGATGCAAGCGGAGAATATTAAACACCATCTCCGGTACACTCAAATAAACTAGTCCTGGTATTATTGAACGATATTTAGCCACTCCTAAACATGCATCCTCTAGCCAATTTGTCCTTCCCATTTAGAAATGAGCCACTCTAGATTATGTCTCATGTTTGTCACCCAAACAGGAAGTTCACAAGGCTGCCACACCTGGCAGGAACGCAGCAGAATCTGGATCTGGCGGAGCGGATCGGAGCTGAGTGGAAGGAGTTTGGGCTGGACTCGGTAGAGCTGGTTCCGTACGACGTGTTGCTGTCATACCCAAATAAAACAAGTCCCAACTACATCTCAATAGTGGACCGACTGGGCAATGAGGTACACACTAACAACCAGAACCCAAACACACACAAAGCTTCTTTTGAGAGATTCTGAAATGATCAGTGACAGACGGATGTGTTTTAGGATCATATAAATGTGTTAAATTTTGGGCATTATAGTACATCTCATTTGCCAATTAAATGTCACTCCTTCCTCTAGATATTACAACGGATGTTGCAGAATTATAATTTGCAAAATACAGAATAAATATTGCAAAACCCATATCAGATGACCAAGTTTCCTTGCACTATGAAATGCACTTATTTTGCAAGCCCACATACAGATTTTCAGACAAAACACATCTCCATTCTTCTAAATTAGAATAGAGTGCATTAACACACACCTACTTTTTTAGTGGCATTGGTTCCGCAAGTTGTTGATTTTTTTTCATTCAATTCATAGGGATTTCAAAAAACACTTGGTTTAAGAGTTATAAGCCATGGAGCACGCCAATCAGCTACGAGGTGAATCACAACATTACAAAACAAAACAAAAGTATTTGAAATTCGGACAAAAAGACGAAGGTACAAGACTGTGTACCTAACAGTTTTATTGGGGGAAAGAACTACAATCCCATGATGCATTGCGAACAGCATAATTGAACTAAACACAATGGAGAAATATAAAACTACGCATTTACAAATGTAGATTACATGTATAATACCAATATATTTTAAGTTTATTGCAAAATATGCATACTTTATATAAACATAGAGCGTATAGGGTGATGGACTCGAGTATGTCATTCGCAGTGCTTCATGGGAGTGGGCGAAGCTAGAGAGCTATTGTTGCGCGTTTAGCTTTTTCTGACTTTCTGATTGGTGGAATTGTGTACAGCATCATGGGTGATGTAGTCTTTCACCACTAATTCCATTGTTTAACATGATTATTTTAAAACTAAGTTTCAGGCTGACAGCTTCAACTGAAGCAAATCCCATCGATTAGCAACCTCGTAGCTCACAGTAAGGATGTCTGTAAAGCTTTATAAGTAATCATTACAAAATGTATTTCCTTATAATGAAAATGAATGGAGCTTTTACTTCCGGAACCCGACTTGTCTTCTAAAACAAAATTATGTCATTGGAAAGGTTCTATGAAGAAAGACATTTATATTTTCTGGCTCTTTACAAAGACATCTATGTCAAGTCAAGTCACCTTATATAGCACTTATTACAAAACAGATTGTTTCAAAGCAACTTCACAGCGATAACAGGAAAATAATGCAACAGAGTGTGTGTTGGAATGGATCAAAGTGAGTGTTTCAACTATTCAAATGAATTCCTATGAAAGTTAAGTTTGTGGCTGTGGCTCACTCACATTATATTGAACAGACACGTTCAGTTATTAATTTTAGTGTCTGTTCTCTAACTGAACTAAATTTTTGTATTACTTTAAAACTTTGAACCAAAACTCTTTGCCAGTCTGGAGTTTGTTTATTAAGCATGCTGGGCAACCACCCAGTATTTACTCGCCCCTTCCAACACTAGCTCAAACAATCCGAGAAATTATTTAAAAAAACATAAGTGATCACCTGTGCCAGTGATAACAAAGAATAAATGCTCCTACAGCATGAACAAACTGTTCAGCATTTTGCATTAGACTATGTAATTTAGATATACGTCTAAGATGGAAGAATGCAGTTTTACAGATGCTAGAAACGTGGCTTTCAAATGAGAGATTGGTATTAAAGAGCACACCCAGGTTCCTTACTAACGAGGGCTTGACAGAGCAGCCATCAATAAATACAACATCTAACACAGATCTGAAGAAAATATAATGTGACTTCAAAAACTATTTAATACCCGAAAAACCATATAGCAACTCTAGAATCTTGAACAGTCAAAACCGACTCTGTTTTCGGTCAGCTGACCCTGTTCTGTTCTTTCTCTTATGGCATCAGAATCCTGATAAAGGTGAAGTGTGTTTTAAGGCCATTTATCTTGACACGAGCGAGGCTGCAAGTAACGGCTCTAGATTGGGTGACAGGTTAAAGTCCATGACTCTGTCGGTAGATGTTTTATACTGATTATTACAGTTCATAATTCAATTAATAGCTCTTTCTCTCTCTCTCAGATCTTTAACACCTCTCTGGCTGAGCCGATCCCTGAAGGTTATGAAGATGTTACCGATATCGTCCCTCCGTATAGTGCTTTCTCTGCAAAGGGTCAACCAGAGGTGATACACACACACACACACACACACACACACACACACACACACACACACACACACACACACACACACACACACACACACACACACGTGCCTCTCCAGTAGTAACCTGATGTTTGTGAACGGTAGGATGAGCTGGTGTATGTTAATTACGGACGGACGGAGGATTTTTTCAAGCTGGAGAGAGAGTTGGGAATAAACTGTACGGGAAAAATCGTCATCGCTAGATACGGCAAAATCTTCCGCGGGAACAAGGTAGCGTTTAAAAGTGAGAAAACACTATGGGCTTGGGAGGGCGTTCGAGTGAACTGTTCCCTTGGGTGTGTGTTTGCAGGTGAAGAATGCGATGCTAGCGGGAGCTAAAGGGATCGTGCTGTTCTCGGACCCTGCAGATTACTGTGCAGAGGGCGTAGAGCCGTATCCCAAAGGCTGGAACCTGCCAGGAGGAGGCGCTCAGAGAGGAAACGTCCTGAATCTTAATGGGGCGGGAGACCCTCTCACACCTGGCTACCCTGCGAAAGGTGCGAAAGAAACTCTTCATCGTCTTATCTTCCCTACTGTGACTTATATCCTAGTTAAACGGCTTCTCAGAAAATAACAAATGTAGGGCGGGGCTTGGTTTTGTCCATGGGGAATTGATTGGATGGTTGTGGTTTGCTATTGGTCGATCTCATGTGAATGACAGGTAGGTTGGCCCGCCCTCACGCCAGTAAACACATGATCAGGGAAGAGAAAGAGGGAGGGGAAGATAAAAGATTACAAGGCATATTCTAAAAGAGATGATAATAAACACTGCAGAATTCCATAAAGAACCAAGAATTGTCCATTTTGAGTTCATGGTTACTTTACATGTCTGGTAGAATACACGTACCGGTCCAGCCTGGAGGACGCAGTGGGGCTTCCCAGGATTCCAGTGCATCCCATTGGATATCATGATGCAGTTCACCTGCTGCAGTGAGTCGGCAACTGCTAAACACATGACTTGAACAAATAGACATTAAAACATCAATATTATGTATAATACTCTTTTTCATTGTGCAGTACAGTAGTACTAATACAATAGTAATATATTTCATTATTAATTTGTTTAATTTAAATATTTATTTAATGATAAATAATTATTATTGTTTGATTGTTATTATTTGATTGATATTAAACTGATCACATGCTTGTTTTATTGATTGAATAATATGATGTTTAAATATTATTTAATATTTCAAATCCTGTTTTTATTTTACAGTACAATAGTATTATTGCAATAGTAATAGAGTTCTTTATTAATTAACAATTTTTTATAATTTGAATAAAACTAAAATAATTATCTTTAATAATCATAATAGCTGATAATTTATTATTATTAATAATAATAACAATAATTATTATTTCCCTTTATGATCATATGCTTATTTTATTCATTTAATTATATAATATTTAATATATAAAATAATAATTTTATTTTACGGTGCAATGAGATTATTGCCTTAGTATACTTTTTATTGATTTGTTTATTGTAATAATTTAAATAATAAAGCTAAAATGTTATTTTGAATAATACTAATAATAATTAATAACTTAATAATAACAACAATTATTTAATAGTCACAATTAATGGGAAATCATTTTTTCCTTCTTTTTTTATCCTGAGCTGATCACGTGCTTGTTTCATTTATCTAAAATTGCAATATGATTTACATTTGTTTCTTCACCTCACCTGATACGAATCATTATATGATGTCACTTCCTGTAGGCACATGGGAGGGCCTCTTCCGCCGGATAACTGGAAGGGCTCACTAAACATCTCGTATCGACTTGGACCGGGATTCATGGGCGATTTTAACCAGAAGTACGAGACCTTCCTTCCTGTAAATCCACAATAAAACCTCTCCATTCTATCGTTTAAAGCAAGACACTACAGGCCGTGCTTTTCATGCTCTGGCTTGGAGATTTGGGGCTGTTTTGCTTCAGATTTTTACATGTTATCTATTTGCACATATAGAGTTCAATTACATTATATATCTTTAAAGGCCATGAGTCAGAAATCTCCACTTCAGCAGCTTTACACACACCACACCTTACGGTTATATTCCTGTATCTATACTCTGAAGGTTTATACAGAGGTTTGTACATATAACATTTTCCTGATTTATTTCAAATTTGACACTAAAACAGAAGACATTTATTAAAGAAGTAAACTGTGATTGTGTTCACTCTAGTAGTTTAACATTGAATCCCCGACTTTTAACCCCACAACCTCTGATCCTGCTGTTCTGAAGTGGGACTTAAACTTTAGCCAATCTTAATCAGCTTACACACACATATCCGCACTATCCTGGTAATGGTTAACTCATTTTAATGCATGATGTCAGCAGTACAGAGAGGTCTGTGCACTCGGCGTTCTCATAGAGGGGCAGATGAGAGACGTTTGCTTCCCACAGCACACACACACATAAAGATTCACACAACATCACACACACACACACACACTCTGGCTCTGTTGTTTTTCTGTAATTAACTCTGGAGGTCCGCCAGTTTACACAATGGCCTTGTGTTTGGCGAGCCCAACACACACACACACACACACACACACACACACACACACAAATCCATTTGTCAGGTGCTTTTATCCAAAGCAACTTGCATTGTATTTAAGGTATACATTTTTACCAGTTCATGCATGAAGGTCATTATAGATATATATATATATATATATATATATATATATATATATATATATATATATATATATATATATATATATATATATATTAATATATTAGAAATATTGTTTCTCTGTGAAGTTATCGTTATAGTTGTGGTGTGGTGTGAACTGCTATTCTCTTATATTTAGAACAATTTTGAGAACTATATATTTGTCATTATTGAAGTGAATCTGCATAGAAAATAAATGATGGGCATAAATACAATAGAACAAAGATACAAATGAAGTTAAGTCAACGTATTCAGGTACAGAAATTGAATTATCAAATGTAAATCAACACTGCATAGTCTTCACTGTATAAATGAAATATAATTAATCTTGTTTGATTAACATTAATGACACAGACAGCGGCTGGAATATTAGGCTGCTGTCACTTTAAGACGAATGCATGGATCCGCATCTGTTTTCTTTCTCAACTGTTTACGCTCACGTAAGCCATAAGCGGCAGTGTTTTCGAAGATATACACAGACAGACAGGGCATTTCGATGTTATTTTGCGAGTATGTGTCCGTTCCAGCACAAATAGAAGAGAAATGCGTTGTGTAGCCCTAGTCGTTTTCGCAAAGATTACTTATGAATGGGAGAAAGTGCAACGCCCAATATGGTGAATAAGCCCCGCCTTCTGAATGAAAGAGCCAATCGTTGATTAGTAAAGTCATCGTGTCACTGCAGCTGCCCTTAGAATCTCCGGTTGCTATAGAAACAGGCCGTGAGACATGTGCTTAGGACTGCGCATGCGCGTTAGCTCTGTCCAGCGTTTATCAACAATTTATGAAACGCTTGTTTCACTGGTGATTTCAAATATGAAATTTAATTGTAATCTTGGCAAACAGTTTTGAAGAATTTGATGTTTCAAGCTGCACTTGCATGGCCGAGAGGCGTTTGAAAGATGGCCGCCGAGTGAAATGACTTGTCTTCAGGCGACTTTGGTTATCGTCCTGTGTGAACGGGCCTTTCCCTGGGAAAGAGTTCAGGAATGCATTCAGTGTAATGTAGAATACTGAAGCTGTCACTTATTATTTACCGTTTCTATTGGATAAAGTACTGTTTTGTCTTTGTGATATTTTAGTAAAGTACGTATGAACATCCACACCAACAATCAGGTGACCCGTATCTACAACGTGATTGGCTGGATCCGAGGAGCCGTGGAGCCAGGTGACATTACATGACGTTATTTTTAGAGTTGAGTCTCTCTGTATGAGAGTTTGTGTAGCTTTATGTCATACTGTCAGGTTGAGTTTGGTTCTGTGTGTTCAGACAGGTACATCATTCTGGGCGGACATCGAGACGCGTGGGTGTTCGGAGGGATCGATCCCGTGTCAGGAGCTGCCGTGGTGCACGAGAACGTGAGAGCTGCCGGGAAACTCATGAAAAAAGGTGCGTCTAGTTAAATCCCAGTTAACAGGACACTTTTTGTTCTTCGTTTCCAGGGTTGCCAACTCTCACGCATTTGGTGTGAGACTCACGCTTTCAGCCTCTGTCTCACGCCAAAATACCGGCAAATTAAAAAAATATTTTTTTAAAAGTTTTAATACGAAATTCTAACAATAAATAGTGTTTTGGCGCAGATTCACTGTGCAGGTATTTGCAGTAATTTTTGGTGAACGGCACAGAGTGCATTGATTATTACGCCACAGTTATCATTTTACTATGGAGAGTGATGGAGATGGAGAACTATTTTTCAATTAAATAAATGCTTTATGTTTTAGTTCAGTAATATTTATTGAATATTTTTAGGTACTAAATGCTATTTGTGCAATAATTATGGTCCATTAATGACCACTTAAAATATTTTTATCATTCATATTACAAGTAGTGTAGTAATTAAGGTTAAAATAGAGAATTCCAATGCAAAGAAAGTCATTTTGTGGCTGGATTATTATTATTCTTTTCATTTGTAATGCCATCACCCACTAGGTGACTTATTTGTCCTTATATAGTAGGCTATATATATGAATTGATACAAAATCAAGATCAAAATCGATAAAGAAAAATCTCACTCCAACGTGAACTTGAAAGTTGGCAACCATGCCATGTGTTTGTGTGTAATTATACATACACACACACACACACGTGTGTTTCAGGTTGGAGGCCGAGGAGAACGCTGATCTTTGCCAGTTGGGATGCAGAAGAGTTTGGTCTGCTGGGATCCACAGAATGGGCAGAGGTACAAATAAATCAATGAAAGAAGGAACACATGAGTGACTGAATGCATGAATCTATGTCAATTGAATGAATGCTTAGAAAATGTAACTAATGATGGAATAAATGAGTGAGAAAATGCATGAATGAATTAATGAACAAAATGCATTAAAGAATGAATGAAAAATGAATGAATAACAACTGAATGAATGAACGAGTGAATACTTGATTGATTGCATCTATCCCTGTATGTCTCCCAACATGTTCTTGCTCTTGTGTGTTTTGTGTTTGCAGGATAATGCCAGAATCCTGCAGGAGCGAGCCGTGGCTTACATCAATGCAGACTCAGCTATTGAGGGTTAGACACACACACACACACACACACACACACACACACACACACACACACACACACACACACACACACACACACACACACACACACACACACGTTGTGTTTCTATATTTTATGGGGACATTCCATAGGCGTAATGCATTTTATACTGTACAAACCGTATTTTCTATCCCCCTAAACTGCCCCTGCCCCTAAACCTACCCATCACACACACACAAACACACACACATACACACACACACACACACACACACACACACACACACACACACACACACACTGCCCCCCCCTACACACACACACACACACACACACACACACACACACACACACACACACACACACACACACACACACACACACTGCCCTGCCCCTAAACCTACCCATCACACACACACACACACACACACACACACACACACACACACACACACACACACACACACACACACTGCACACACACACACACACACACACACACACACACACACACACACACTGCCCTGCCCCTAAACCTACCCATCTCACACACACACACACACACACACACACACACACACACACACACACACACACACACACACACACACACACACACACACACACACATCACACACACACACACACACACACACACACACACACACACACACACACACACACTAATACTGCCCCTGCCCCTAAACCTACCCATCACACACACACACACACACACACACACACACACACACACACTCATACTGCCCCTGCCCCTAAACCTACCCATCACACACACACACACACACACACACACACACACACACACACACACACACACACACACACACACACACACACACACACACACACACACACTGCCCCTGCCCCTAAACCTACCCATCACAGGAGACATGCTGCATTTTTACATTTTCAAAAACATCACTTAGTGTGATTTACACACACACACACACACACACACACACACACACACACACACACACACACACACTCATACCCTGCTCCCTGCCCCTTAAACTCTACCATCACACACACACACACACACACTATCACTGCCCCTGCCCCTAAACCTACCCATCACACACACACACAATAACACACACACACAATAGCCACAACACACACACACACACACACACACAGGGCCGGATTGGGACTCATTTTTAACCCTGGAGTTTTATGCCTTAGACTGGCCCACTTTTATTCATATTTTATTAAATTTACTTTTATCCTATTCCCTTTCAATCGTGGGCTTTGTATATTCACTATCGTTTGATTAAAACATAATGGGTCACTAGTAACACCTGGGCATAGAAAGTTGTTATATTGTAACTAATGTGATCACTGCAAAAACAAAAAAAAACCTTCTCTTATTTAGTATTTTTGTCTTGTTTCCAGTCCAAATATCAAAAAAAAAAAAAATCTTACATCAAGATTTATTTACTAAACAAGTATGAAAAAAATTAGGTAACCTCAAAATTAGGTGATTTTTTGTTGCTTAAAACAAGCTATATTATCTGCCAATGGGGTAAGAAAAATAATAGTTTTAGATTTAGCTTGTTTTAAGCAACAAAAAAAACTTAATTTTTAGGGTGTTTTTTTCTCTCTCCAGAAAACAAGACATAATTCCTTATGCCATTTCACTTGTCTAGTAAATGTATCTTGAATTAAGAATATTTAGATATTTGAACTGGAAACTAAGTAAGAAAAGCATTTTTTTTTAGTGATGATGTTTCATTCACACACTATGGTCCATTAGCAGCTTACCTGTGTCTTAGAGCATTAGTCTCTTCACCACTGGGTCCTGGCTCTCTTTCTGACACTAAATGAAATGTGTTACATTTATTTCTCACCACAAATCTCCTTTTTACAAAGCTTTCAAATCAAGTCAAGCCAGTTGCATTAATGTATTGCTGAATCATCAGGTATCATTAATTATCTCAGGGCATTTTTCATTGAGCAGGGCTCTTCATTACTATTAGCTCTTCAGAAGGACAATCCTACACCAGCCCATTCTGGTGTGTTGGGCTCATGACTGGAGCTTGGTAACGTTACTGGGCCTTGCTCTTCACTAGCCGCGATATTTGCATATTACATATTTGCGCAAAACTTTTGCGATATTTTCTAAATGTCGATAAAAAAACTATTGCGAAATGACAGCGTTTCCATTAACCGATGTTATGCAACTTTTTTTTTGTGATAAGTCATTCAAAAAATGATGCCACATGTAAGTTGGTAGGTTTATGTAGGCTTTATCCCAGCCACTGCAACAGCCATTATTTAATGGAAGGAGACACAGGCGTATTATTCAAACATTAATTAAAATTAAAAAAGCGTAATGTTTTACTTAGTTATTTTGGCTTTAAATTTCATTTGTTGAAAATATAAACTGAATTTAGAAATGCTTTTTAAATGAAAAACTTTGCGTTTAATTAACAAAATGCATTGTTGTGAAATGAAGACGACGTTTGGACGGAGTGCAGCGCATGCAAAATAATCTGTTCCCTTGTTATTGTGAGTCTAGGCTTTCATTTAGGTTTGTAGTTTATAATTATGTGTGGCTCTTATCTGATGGATAAAAATGACGGAGTACTGTGAGAGGTTTCTGTTGTCATAAAGGAAAATATCCATCAGAACCAGACTATGTGAGTGGAGCGAAGCGGCAGCAATTTCCCCTCCGCGCTCTAAGCATTCAATAATCGCTCCGCTCCGGGTTCACCATTTCCCGCTCCCCGCTCCACTCCTCGCTCCCTGATATCAGAAACACCGCTCCGTCTTCGCTCCGAGGAAATTTGCGGATAAAGTATTTAAGTAAGCTCTGCAATATCACAAAAGTTCGCTTTATAACATACATTAAATTAAAACAAAAAAACAATAGGAGAGTTTCAACGTAGTTTATTGCAAACATTTATTTTCTATGACATGCCAAGCTTATTAGGCTTTATAAGCATTAAAAGTTAAACATGATTGCTGCTTTTGCAGTGCATTTTGTCTGGAAAGATGAAAATAGTATGTTTTCATCGGTTATATTATCTACGCGTCACATTACAGATTTCTGCGAATGTAAAATCCGACACAGATAACTGTAAGCAGATGCACTGTAAGATTACATTTGTTTGACTGCATTAGAGAGAGCGTTTGCGAATAAGTGCTACCTGTTTAAAATGTGCTTTCACCTGTTCATATTCAGTATGTAGAAGGTAGAAAAAAAACTATAACGTCCCGCTCATGTCCATTGCCGTCATCATAAACCTGTACATTCTTCCTGATTTGACTGATCCATCTGAATCAAGCTAGTTAAATGTGTTTAATGTGTGAGTTTTGACTAAAAATACTGTTATATTGTAGGCCGTTGGTATGAATTTTACTCGTGATGGAGCGGTAGTGGAGTGCTCTCGGAGCGCATGAAAACCACGACGCTCCGATTTTTAAAAATCCGCTCCTCACTCCATTCAAAATCACCTCGCTCCACTCCCCGCTCCGCTCCCACTCCACTCCTCTCACATACTCTGATCAGAACGCGTTGCGCCAGCGCTTTCGTCAGACAGAGGGTTATGGAAAACGTAGCCTCGGCTATAGGCCTTATTCACAGCAGCGCCATCTTTGATTTTTAACGAGAATGAAAGCGAGGCTGTGAGGGATAGATGTACATCTCTTCAGTGCGTTGTACTGTTATTTAATGCGTTTTTGGATTGTTCTGCTGATGAAACACTGCAAAAATATCTTTCCAAGAAGTCTTAGTAGACTAAAAACTCCAGATAACATGAGCTGTGGAAAATAATAAGTGATTTATGAGCTTTATACAGCTTTTTACAGCGGATGCCATTGAAAACACGGTAAGTCTTACCCTCACAGCCTCGCTTCCATACCCGTCATGGCGCTGCTCTGAATAAGGCCTATTGTTTTGTAGTTAGGCTATGTTGAACTATTAGCCTATAATATTATTATTTTTAAAATTTCATATGTTGATAATGAAACGTGAGTACAACAACCTTCTATGCAAACCTTGGCAGTAGAACTGGACTGCGGTAAAATAATAAATAAAAAAGTGGGGCTGCTGTGAGTGCAGGCAGCTTATGGACAGCATCCATATGCCATGACAACAACGGCCCTCGCGGCCAAAAAAAACATACCGGCCCACTGGGAATTTTCCCAGTACTCCCGATTAGCCAATCCGGGCCTGCACACAAAACACATTCATGTTTTATGGGGACTTTTGTAGATGTTACTTTTTGTGTGTGCAGGTATGTACACACTGAGGGTTGACTGCACCCCCTCCCTACACACTGTTGTCTGACATCACCAAGAAGGTGAGATTCCATCCATCCTATCTTTATCCATCCATCGTACCATTTTACTCTATTTTTCTCACTGTATAAGTGCAAGTGATGTAAATATCATGTTTGTGAAGGTTTCGAGCCCAGAGGAAGGCGAGGAGGGCATGAGTCTGTACGAGAGCTGGCACAAACGAGACAACTCCACGGATCGAGATGCTCCATGGTAATGACCTGCAGTGCCGGAAGACTGATTATAGATGTCTGAGATCCATGACACGTGTAAGCCAATGTGTGTGTTCTCCCTGTAGGATCAGTAAACTGGGCTCTGGTAGTGATTTCGAAGCGTATTTCATCAGATTAGGGATTGCGTCTGGAAGGGCGAGATACACCAAAAACCGGGTGAGTGTGTTTGTGTGCAAACATGTTAACATCTACACAAAAACAAGAACATTAAATCATGCACTTTTGCAGCATTTAAACACACGTCCGCCCTCTTTCCCCAGAAAACCGAGCGCTACAGCAGTTACCCCGTGTACCACAGCGTGTATGAGACCTATGAGATCGTGGAGCGCTTCTATGACCCGAGTTTCCGCAGGCTGGAGGCCGTGGCCCGTGTTCGAGGTGGACTGATCTTCAGTTTGGCCGATTCCCCGGTCTTACCTCTGGACTGTAAAGAATACGCCTCATCTCTCAGCAAATATGCCAACAGCATTTACCAGCTCGCACTGAAGCATCCTGCCGCCGCGGGCAGTACGGAGTCTCATTCGGTACACATACTCTCCATCATTCAGACTCAAATATACTCTCGGAGAAAGAAAAGGTTCTTTATTGGTTAGTTTATGAAGAACTTTAACATCTATTTAACAAAAGCTTCTTTATAGTAGGGGTTGAACGACTTCAGATTTTTTAAAGTCGACATTTATGTGATGAAAGTTGAGTCGAGTTGACTAGTCGATGAGGACATCATTAATGAACAAATAAGCCTGAACCTTGAGCCGAGACTGAATGCAGTTTTTTTTTGCACAGCTGCATGAGACACAGCGCTGCCCATAAGTTTATCAGTTCTTTTTTCTTTGGGTATTTATATTTCTCACACATCTCTGCTCGTTCTGAATCAGATACAGATAAAGTATCCCAGTAATGATTAGGCTACATTTATATTAATGCATTAGTGAGAAAGCAATTGCGTGTGAATTAATTCTACCTGGCAGTGACTCTATACTAATAGTTAAGCTGTGGGTTTTAGTTACCAAGAAATATATGCTAGAACTTTTCAGCTAATAAACTATTTTATTGATAAATCACAGAAACAGTGACAATACATTTCTGCGCTACCGAGTGATTCTGTGTGTGGCGCGCGCGATCTCCAGGTGATGTGCGGGCTATGTGTGTGCGTTACAATGTATGCAGTATGCATTAGTTAAGAACGGCGATTGACTTGCGTGTATAATATGCTGTTTAAAACCTGCATTCTCACGATCAATTTGAGCATCCAGATAACATAATCAATTTTGCGCCCTCTATAGGCCAGCGACTAATCGACGTCAATCGATGGCATAGCATTAAAGTCGACTAGTCTGTGCAACCCCTACTTTAAAGTGGAAACTGTTTCTTCAGATCATTTAAATGTTATTCACACTCGTTCTTTTAAAGAGGAACTATTAGCTTTCCACCCATGGTCATCTTAAGTGTGTAATGTTTGTTTTTGAGCATGAAAAAGTCCCTCCAGCGGGAGTTCTTCTCTATATCAGTGTCAGTGTTAGCCTAGAAATCTAGACGCACCCTAGCAGCAGCAAATCTAATTTGCCATGAGTGCAGTCTAGCAACTCTCGATGGACCAGCGAGCTGGAAAAACCAAACTCTGGTCAGGCCAATCACATCGTGTGTAGAGTTGGTGTGCGGGCTTAACACGATAACGGCAGAGTTGCGGAGGTTCCGCGTGCTACTTGTAAACAAAGAAGCTGGCAAACGGAGGTCTTTCGAATCAGCTTTGGCTGCGACTCTGGAAGACTTGTTGTAAAGCTTTTCTTTGAGAAAAGAACGGCACTGAAGTCATTCTTAAGAAGGGAAGAGGTGTTCGGAGTTTTGACAATCCGATACGGCGAAAGTTTAATCTATCAACTAGCTCCGCTTCACGTTGCTCTGGTTGGTTGTAGCGCGTGTATCCTATTGCGTGCAGAGGGAATTTGAAAGACAACCGTTTATCCCGCCCCTCGGATTAAGCTCCCACACTCAACATCTTCTCTTCGTCGGTACATCAACATCTCTCCTTAAACTAAATATTCCAGAACTGATTACTATCAATGACTTTGTTACCCCGTCTCCTCAAGTGCACAATCTTGGAGTTATTTTTGACACTGAACTTATGTTCGACGCTCATATTAAAAATGTCTCCAAAATTGCATTTTTTCATCTTAGAAATATTGCTAGATTACGGCCATTTCTATCGCGGCCAGATGCAGAAAGGCTTATTCATGCCTTCTTTACATCAAGGCTTGATTACTGCAATGCGCTCTATTCAGGTCTTCCAAATCAGTCCATCCAAAAATTACAATATATACAAAATTCAGCCGCCCGGTTATTCACACACACAAATACTTGTCATTATATTTCTCTTTCATTTGCATTGGCTCCCGATACAAGCGCGTATCGAATTCAAAACCTTGGTTTTAGCATATAAAGCCATTCATGGAGCGGCCCCTGCTTATCTCTGTACTTTGTCACCGCTCATACTCCTGCACGGTCTTTGCGCTCTTCCAGGTCATGCATCCTCCAGCAGCCCCAACATAATCTCAATTCCAAGGGTGGTCGAGCACTCTCTGTCTCAGCACCACGTCTGTGGAATGCCCTACCACCGGAAATTAGAGACTCTCCAACATTAGACTGTTTTAAGAAGTCTTTAAAGACACACCTTTTTAGAGCTTCTTTTTGTAACTAAATGTGACTATTTTATTGTATTTTTAATGTTATTATTCTTTATTGTATGACCTTGTAGCGCTTTGAGTTTTAAGAAAAGCGCGTTAGAAATAAAATGTATTATTATTATTATTATTGATGTGGGTCTGGCTTGTCAGGCTATGTCAGTGTTTCTGAACTCCCTGAAACAATATTCCTCATTTAAATAATTTATACGTAAAATAAAGGGAAGGGCCTAGTTGAGCTAGTTAGTGGTGTGTTCAAACCATAGACTGTATAAAAATATGGACGTAGTGTCCGTGACATCACCCAAAGGTTTCTGAAGAGCAGTTCTGAAGCGTAAAGTAGGGTCGAGCTGGCCGTTGCCATCTTAGCAGCGAGCCACTCCCGGATAATAGATATTGGGCAAAGAGGCGGGACGTGGGCGGAGCTGAGGTGACGTGATGACTAACAGACAGCAGATAAATGGCTATCCACCTGCCACTCAAAGTGGCCACGTCCCTTAATTATGCAGAACTAGTTTTGCCCTCTCACAGTTGTCATGAAGGGCAAAACTAGGCTTATAGACCAAAACTAGAATTTGTCCCAGGCTGTAAACATGTTTTATTCTGCTGTAAAGTTGGGCATTTTAACATGAGCTCAATGAGATTCTGCTCCCTTCTGGAGCCTGTCGATGAACTGCAGTTTAACTCATTTCCATTTTTGCTTAAAGAGAAAATGGGGGAGGTTATTTCCTAAACAAGAGCTTGACCAATCACAACACACTGTCGACCAATCAGAGCACAGTGTGCTTTTCAAAAGGAGGGGTTTCATCGAGAAGGGAACTAAAAGTGTTACTGGCAGACTGGGAAGAGAGGAGCTGCAACAATGGAGAATATGGGGAAAATAATGTGTTTTTGAACATTCAAGCATGAAAACTTGTTCTAGGAGACTGAACGTTTTTTTGAAGAACCAAACATTTTTTCTATGCGATCGCTGCTTAGACAGCTTTTTGAAAACGTATTTGTTAAGAGTGTAGCACGTAAAACCCCGTCTTATCCACATGCGATTATTTTCCTTTCACATGCAAAGATGCTTCTGCTTCCTGTCAGTCAGCCTCTCTCTTTATCACTTGTGTTTCTAGATTCTCTCTTCTCTGCAGTTGAGAACTTCACGGTCGCGGCGCGAGACTTTCACCAGCGTCTCGATCAGCTCGACACTGCCAAGTAAGAATGACGAAACCACAGCTCAGTCTTCAGCTCTAAATGCTAGGTTTGAATGCACTCATAGGTTAGAGGTTGAGTTATAGTGCTATTATAGAGTCTCGTGTGCTCCTGTCGGATCGCGTTACACATTACACCTGTCACTTATCTTTATCTGTCTTTTAGTGCTCTGGATGTGCGGATGGTAAATGATCAGCTGATGTATTTAGAGAGAGCTTTCATTGATCCGTTGGGTTTACCCGGAAGACCGTTTTACAGGTAAGCACAATCCACCATTACATCGTGAAGTTCATATCTCAAGTGGTTCAAATAAGTCTAAAAACCACACGTTTTGTAGTATTAGAGCTCTGAAAAAACAGCTTTTTCTTGGTATAGTTTTCTCAAAACCCACAAAGCACTCCCAAAAGTCAGATTTAGCATTACCTGCACGGCCATTTCAGAAGGTAATAACCACTCAACAGTGTTTTTTGGATCAGTTTAAGTATCACCCGTGTCTAATTAGATGTTTTTTGTACATGCACAAACAACATGTTTGTCTCTTTCCCTCTCGTCTCTTCCAGGCATATAATTTTTGCGCCAAGCAGTCACAATAAATACGCAGGTGAGTCTTTCCCAGGGATTTATGATGCTTTGTTTGACATTGAGAATGCGGCGGACCCGCAGAAGGCCTGGGACGAGGTCAAACGCCAAATCAGCATCGCCGCCTTCACCGTCAACGCAGCTGCCGGGACGCTAAAGCCGGTCTCCGGCTAGACGGCTTTTCAAAACATGCTATGCATGCATGACATGTCAGCAAAAGAGTTAGTTAATATGTCAAAGTTTTATCAAGGGACCTGACATGCAGATCTGGCTCTCACGAGCGAGCAGATACATTGTCAATATTGAGCAGATGTCTTTCATCCAAAGAGATTTGCAGGGACGGCGTTAATTTCCCTCAATGTATTCATTGTGTAATATTACTGTCACCAATCTAGAACCAATAGCAAGCACTACTGATACATTTGACATGTTTTATAGTGTTATATTTGATCACGTGTACTGTACAATGTCATGAAGTTGACCATTTGTGTTGAATTACAGTGTAAATTGTGTTTTTTTATTGTAAATCGCGCATAAATTGTGACATTTTAAAACCATTCACAAGTAAAATCATGAAAATTGTTGCAAATACAACTGGTTTCTGAACATGAATTTATTATGAAATTCACCTCAAAATCAGATGCGATTCCACGGATCAAAATCAATCAGCCAATCAGAAGAGCGTGTGGGCGGAGTCTCTGCATGGAACAGGTACTTAAAGCTGCAGTCCGTAAGTTTTGCCTCTGTCGCCATCTCTGCGTGAAACCTGCAATTGCAGATATTTGCGGAGTTATCATCTGTGCGAGTCGTGCGTCTGCGCTTGTTGCTGTCAGTGACACCGCACCGGACCAGTGTGGATACTGTACTTCAGAAATCACAGATTCTACATCTTGGAGTATAACCTAAATAAGAATTTTCAACGGAAAATGTCTTCTGAACAAGTAAATAACATGTCTGCCACTTTTGGAAAAAGCATCAAGCGTATAACGTCAGTTCTGGAAGGTCACGTTAGTCAAGCTTCAGCAGACTGTCAGCTGATCACGTAGGAATATGATGTCTATCACAGCATAAGCTCCTTAAGTATTATCAGCAGCTGTCGCGTTTCTCCAGAGCTCAGTTACCCTTCTCCACCCCCAGCTCCTCTTGTCAGTCAGGATTTGGTATTCTAATTCCCCTTGAATCCAGGGCCGGCCCGCGAGCATAGGTGGAATAGGCAAATGCTAGGGGCGCCACTCAGCCATAGGGACGCCTAAATGAGTGATTTTTACGGTTATATTACTGGTAATATTTTTGTTAATATTCATTCGAAATATTACCAGAAAAAAAACGTCCAGCCAGTGCTTTAGTGCGTCAGATATAGAACGCGCAAAAGGGAATGTGTTGTCGCCTCGCCTCGCCTCGCCTCTCATGTAGACAGGATTGTTTTAGTTTTTTGTGTGCTTGGTCACTCGCGTCAGACAGTGAAAGTTGCCTGATTATTTATGACGGATGGCCGAATTCACAGTGTCAAAAAGACAGAAGCCCTCTGATGCAGGGAAGATACGGAATAAAGGGATAAAAAAGTGATGAATGAACAGTTTATCTAATTGCATAGTAAAATATGAATGTTCGCTAATTAATTCCAGTTATTTTTTACCTTACTTTAACTTTATACAAGCAGCTGTTCTGGGTACTCAGTGTGATTTTGTAAAAATGAATGTCAGTTTTTCTTAACGCATCACTTTTTTAATAGCCTAACGTTTTTACAGTTGTGCAATTTTAAGGGGATATATGGCATTTTTAAGTGTATTTTCCGAAATTAGTAATGATATTTATATACAGACTTAATTAAAATAGCAAAACATTTTGTAAAATGCTAAATATAAATATCTAAATTTCTCAGTTTAATTCATGGTGAAAACATGAATGTGCATAGTTTAGTGGAAGATTGCTGCCATCTACTGGAAAACAAACACTTTAACAATTGTTCAATGATTAGTTTGTGCACTGATGTTAGATGCAATTACTCTTGCTATTAGTGTTTAGGCTGTCATGTGGCATAGGTGCTAATTTTGTGTAGTTTAACTTTCATCAGGCTCTAAAAAATTATATATATATATATATATATATATATATATATATATATATATATATATATATATATATATTCACACACACACACACACATCATGAACACAATGAAGAGGTAGAATGGACTGGATTCAGGGTACAATTTTTAAAACACAACTGCCCTCGGGTGTTGCTGCTGCTCTTATCCATAGGCTGCATGGATGCGCAGGGAGTTCTTGCCCAGAACAGAACCATACCGGCAATCCAAACTATATCCTACTAGTCAATCAATCATCTTTGACGATAGTTGTCCTGACAGAAATTATAATAAATCGCGGTACCAACGGTATAACGATCGTTTGTATAACATCAAACCGTGCATATTATTATCTCAAATTATAATGTTAACAGCATTGCGTGTATTTAGTGTTTATTAGCTTTACCTGTAGATTTCAATTTCCGTACAGTCAATCTCCAGTAATGATGTAATTTGAGCCCTTCTGGATTACAGAAAGCGGCCGCCATTAAAATAAGTTTAATTACTTCAGATGCAGTGAAAAAAGACTAAATGATCTGCTGAAGAACACGCTTCAACCCTGTGTTACTAGCCGGACTCATTCTTTATGTAGACTCAATAACAGCAAAGACATGCTTGAATTTCCCGCGGAAATCCACCATAGCCTACCACTCTAATTATAACACATTATAACAAGCTTACCGTCGTGAATGGGGCTAAAGTAAGAGGATAGTTTTGAATATTGACTTGTGTATGTTACCTGCTCAAATTTGATTTTGGATATTTTAACAACAACAAAAAAGTTACGGACTGCTTTAATCAAATTATACACATTACATCGCTTCAACGTTACAAAATTGTGCTATTATGCTGAAACAATCGTAGTCATATGGTTTTGTCTGATCACACCGAGTGCTTTTTTTTTTGTTCATGATCTGAGGAATTATTCCATTCTCGCTGTGTCGATAAAGATATTTAACCTCTCATTAGACACCTTAACATTAAATAAAGCACATAAACAGTAAGATATTTTCATTGTTTTGTTCCAGACGCGACTTTAAAAAAAAAAAAGAATAGTTAAAAACCGTTTTAAAAAAAAAAAATAAAAAAAAGGTCACGTGGTGATCGTGACGGGTTTATTTATTTTTTTATCGAGTCTGAATGAATGTATAATGAATGTAAAATTAGTTTTTTTTTTTTTATTGTGACAATGGGGTTTTATGAATAATTCTTCCTAGTAAAGCACTAGATGTTTAACAAAAATAAAATCTCTGGAGAATATATTTGAGAATTTGATCAGACAGAAATACAAATTTGAGAGTACAGTACAATAATTTAATGTTTACAGTAACAAGATAGTCTCATAAACAAAAGAAAACATCAGCTGCAGATAAACACACTTATATTTCATTCTAGTTTTCAGCGATTCAGTGAATGACAACCCGAGTAAGTTTGTGCTGTGTGTGTCTGAAGGAGCTTTATTCTCCCAATCCCATGACAGGAGAAAACTTATTCCAGACTGGACTGTAACGGTTCAACTTAAAGGGATAGTGCACCCTAAAAAGGAAATTCTGTCATCATTTACTCACCCTCATGTTGTTCCAAACCTGATTGAGTTTCTGTCTTCTGTTGAACACAAAAGATGATATCCGATAGAAAGTTGGGAACCAGACAGTTGACGCACCCTTTGACTTCCTCAGTATTGGTTTCATATGGGAACAACTTGAGGGTGAGTAAAATGACAGAATTTTCATTTTTTGGGTGAACTGTCCCTTTAAGCTCAGCTAAGACAGAGGTTTAGGAAGGTGAAAGTGCATGAAAATAAAAAAATGGAATTATCAGAAAACAACGTGGAATTATAAAACAACAAAAAAACAACAAGAGGTATATTTGCTAGCTTGTATACATGTTGACAGCACTCACATAACCAATGAAAAAAAATTATAAACACAAACAAGACGTGTCTATTAATTTTAATGTTAACAATATTTTATATTTTTAATAGTTTGACGCACATTAATTTAAACCTCTACAGTAGAAAAGCTCAAATCGAAAATTGTATAATTCTGTGAAATCCTTTCAGAAAGACATTTAGTGGACTAAATAATATACAGGAAACAAAATTGATTCTGCATTAATGTCAAGTTAGACTGACTGTAATTACAAGATCCTGAATAACAAAACCAGCTAGTAAAATAACTACTTGACTGTTGTGATGTCATTTAAAAATAACCGAAATTGCAGCAGCTCCAACAGTTTGTTCGGTATCTGTATGCATTTATTTGACATTTACTATATTTGGTTTTAATATGATTATACTATTAATATAATAAGACTGTTTAAATGTACTTTTATCCCTCACAACTTTGTTTTCATTTCAAGTGTAATCGGTCTGATGTCGGGCTCATCCTACCCTATCTATGATTTTTATGAACACCAATACAATAAATAAATAATTTCCCTCATTTCCCAGATTATACAGCGGGGGAGGAATAGGAGCGGGTGTCCTGCAGGTGTAGTTGATCTGACAGAGCCCGAGTGTGTCTGTGTTTAATCACGGCATCAAGCGGTCATGTTCTCTTGATCGTCTTTCTTCTCATTGGTCGGTTGAGGCATTGGAGGGGGCAGGTCCAGCCGCGCCCAGGTAATAGGCTCCGCCTTCTTCATGACTACCTCCACTTTGGAGGCCATCATGTTGACGACACTCTTACTGATGTCAATCACCTGTCAAGACACAATCATATCAACAAAATGATCCAAATACACAGCAAATCATCAGCTTGGAGTTGAAGGACTTCTCCAGTCTTGTGATAAACAAGATACAGGGACAAAACCATTCAATGTAGTGCTAATTTCGTCAGAAGAGACGAGACTAAATATGTTCGTCAATGACCTTTTTTTCCTTGATGAAGACGATGACGAGACTGCACCAATGTCCAAAAACGCTGACTACGACTAAATTAACATGCATTATTGTTGACGAAAAAGGACGAGACTAAAATGTTTTGCATGAAATAAAACCTAAGATAAAATCTCTCTTCATTCTCGTCTACAATCGTCTCTCCTTTTTCATCGTGAGTTTGATACTTCTAGCGCTGTGTCAATGCTCAGTACATTTGAATGGCTTAAGCGGACACATAACAGCTTCACTATACAGGTGTTTGCAGCCATCTCTGGTAAACAGTACAGAATAGTGTGCATTGATTATTACGTTAAAATAGAGAATTCCAATTCGAAGAGGCAAATTAGTCATTTTGTGGCTGGAAAAATTAAATTGTCACTTGCAATGCCATTACTGGTGCCTGTATGGCTCTTTAATAAATAAACATGCAGTCTAGTTGCTCTAAAAAGTATTGCAGATCATAACTGCTTATTTGTGAAATATTAAAATGTTAAAAATAGTGAATAGAATGCAAACAAATATAATTTAACCCCCCAAAAAGTTTAAAATAGTGCTAAAAGGCAAACTTATTTTTCATTATGCACAGTAGGCTATATATATGAATTCATACTGAATCAAGATTGAAATCGATATTTGTGCCCATCGTCTATAAGCTAATGCTGATTTAAGCCATCTATGCCGTAACTCAACCAGTTAGCCATGGTGTTGTGGCACATACATTATGCAGGTTATATGTATTTTATGTGACTTATTTTGCCACACAATATATTGAGTTTTCCTGTGACTAAAACTTGACTAAATCAATGGATCATGTCTAATAAACAACAGGTGGCGCCATCGGGCTTTTCCACTTATTTGTGCTCTAACGCCATCTAATTCACACGATAAACCGTTGCCGTTTTACTACTAATGTAATCGAATCAAATATTGCATAAATAATGGGAAGTACAGGAATTACAGTTAAACAAATGTAGTATATATTATAAGTCCACTCATTCATTTAAACGAAATAAATGACTTGTTTGAACGTAGTTTGTGCGCAGGCACATTTTATATTTGTTGACCAGTACTGTTTTAGTATCATTTATATGCTATTACAGTAGTGGTATGATTATTTAGAGTTAGCTTTTATTATTATGTTTTCAGCTGTCATTTTAATTTCTAAAATAATTTTAGGTTCTTTTAAGCTTTATTTTTTAAGTTTAAGTTTTAGTACATCAGCTTTTTTAAACATTTTTACTTTTCATCTAATATTTATATTTTATTATACATTTATATTATTTTATTATTTATTTATATTATATTTTATTTCCGCTTTATTTCAACAGCACTGTTGTAATTTCATGCACTTAAGCAGATTTTAGAGCAAACCATTTTTAAGATCATAATATACAAATTCAACATTTTCAAAGTTTATTAAATGTTATGAACAAATTGTATTAGGGTTATTATAGTTAACAAACTACATTTAAAACCATAAAAAAACTGTTACTTGAAATAAGATACATCAACTGAAATAACACATATATATATTTTTTTTTTTACTTTAATTTACAGTATTTCAGATCTTTGCCAAGGTAACATTTTAGTTTACTTGAAGTAAAATAACCAAAATCAACAGGCTAGCAACTTTTGCCTATGGTTTAAAAATACCATTGCAAATATATATATAAATTTCAAGCATTATTAAAGAAAAGTAAAGTAAAATATAGGCTATTCATAACAAATATAGTTAAAAGTTATTCTGTCTTGAACAGCGAGTGAATTCTCTCATCTTTTGTTGTTTGATTGACCTTATCATAGAGACAGCATCAAGAAAACCTGCCGTCAACGACAAAACCGACTGTGATTACGAGAGTATTTGACATGTGTGTATTTGTCCATTCGTGCGCTGTGCAAAAAGATGAGGAAGAGAAGCCGTTCTGTGTGCACGTGTGTGTGTGTGTGTGTCTACAGCACAGAAAACAGCATGCACATCTTTTTGGCGCTCAAATAGGGCTGGGTGTTAAAACGATAACGATATGTATCGCGATATACACGTACTCATGTATATCGCTTTCGATAAAACGTTCCTTTTTTTTTTCTTTGTCGGAAGAAACCAGAGGATGCAAAGCAAGTTTGGTTGCATGATCAAAGGCACTCGCTCTCTGGTAATCTAGCAATGTAGGGAGAGACACAGCCAATCATGTACCAGTATCATGTTTGGTTGTGCCATATCGTTGTCTCGTGTTGGATTCTTCAGTAACAGAAAATGAGTGCCACAGCGACTCAGCGAGTGTGTATGGCAGGAAACAGGGAAACAGGAAAACAGGTCAGCTCGCCAGTATGGCAGTGTTTTGGATTTTATAAGTCTAACCGTAGTCAGATCAATGTCGTCTGCAAATTCTCCCCACCAAGACTGGTAATACCAAAAACTTGTTTAACCACCTTAAGCCTCCTCTGACTGCGCACGCTCGTCCGTTTGGAAAGGTGTATCTACTCGACATGGCATACAGCTCATGACTTATGACAAAGCATCTAAACACACCATCAGACACACACACACACACACACACACACACACACGCACACACACACACACGGAGAGGTGACGTTACTCTGCATCAGTGCCTTATGACAAAGCATCTAAACACACCATCACACACACACACAAACACAAAGAAATAACGGAGGCTCAGCTCCTTAATATTAAGATATAATTGTTAAGTGTTCATTGTGATTTTAGACTTATGTTTACAGCTTCATTATTTCATTGTTTTCCGTGGTTGTGTTGACATTTCTGCCTTTATAACTGAGGGGATTATAATCAGAGGAAGTTTAAGTGTGAAATAAAAATGTATAAATGTAATATATTTTTCTCCTGGTCCTTATTTTAAATAGGTCATAAAAAATATCAATAATTACTGATATAATTATGAAACAGTTTTTTTCACATTTCTTATCGAATCAACGGTTCTGGGAAATTTTGGAACCAGTTCTCGATACCCATCCATATTGTTCATATAAAAGATATGTACCCATCACTATCAACGGTTAATGACACTCACCCCCCACAGGCTCATCTTCAGCTCAAACTCTTTCTCTCCCTCAAAGATCAGACGGATATTCAGCTGCCGGAAAAAAATCATTCATCAGACAAGTAATAAATAACATCACAGTACATGACTTCACACAGTCAAACTCCCTCACCGAGATGCTGTTCGCTTCCACGGAGCAGAGCTCTGGATTCGAGTTCTTTGCATAGATAGACACGGTCACCTGACTTCCTGTCTGGTGCCAATCAAATCGACATGGAGCCACTTTCTTACCCTGCAGGGACACAAACAACATGCCTCTGAGAATCCCATACATCACGTCTCACATTGACCTGATGGATGTGACGCCGCGGCTCGGCTCACCGTGTCTTTCCTCCACTGGTGTGATCCTTTATTACAGCCCTCCTGAGACAGGAAGGAGTTGAAATCAGACGTCTTCCTCTTACAGCAGCTCCAGTACTTCATCCTGAAATGATGCTCTCTCATAAAATACAGATCTAGAAAGATAAAATAGTCCCTTTTCAGCATCATTTATCCAGTCTCCTCACCCCTCGTGGAAGATGGGCACTCCGGGATGATGTGAACACGTTTCTTCATCGGCCTTTGGTCCGTTGTATGTCTGAATAATCATAATGGCAGAATATTAGCATGCATATTTCACTTAAACAAGGTAGTTAAGTATATCAATAAATGAACTAACAATAAAAATACTTTAAAGCATTTATTAATCTTCGGTGGGGGTTGAGGAGATTTTACTTTTTTACTATTTTACCCCCATTTCCTTTAAAAAAAGGAAGCTTGTTATTTTAGTCTATAAAGTTTTAAATATGGATATTTTCCTCACACAAACGCTTCGCTTCAGAAGGCCTTTAACCCCCCCGGAGGCGTGTGCAGTTATATGATGGATAGATGCACTTTTATAGACTTCAAAATGACCCAACAAGTCACTGCCATTATAAAGCTTGGAAGAGCCAGGACATTTTTAATGTAACTTGATTTTATTCGACTGAAAGAAGAACGTCATACACACCTAGGATGACTTGAGGGTGAGTAAATCATGGGCTAATTTTCATTTTATTTTCAAACTATCCCTTTAATTCAGTGCAGCATGACTAAAACTAGACTAAAATGATAAGACATTTAATTGACTAAAACTTGACCAAACAAAAACAGAACAAGTTTGACAAAATATGATAAAAACTAAAACTACATTTGACACAGGAGTAAAGTCTGAGACTAAATTAAAGGCTAAAAGACGTTTTTTAGCTTTTAGTATGACTATGTTAGCCTTAAGGTTATGAATGCGCTGGTGTGTTCAAAAACAATGACAGAATTTGCATTCAGGAGATATAAGCATTCAAAACGTACAGTCTCTCACTCACGTTAAAATGGATCACATCTGTCCAATCAAATGCTCTCTAGAATCTGAAGCCCCGCCCCCTACACTATAAATAGACGCTGAAGCTGCTGCTGAAATCGGTCAGTTTTTCACACATTTACTAATTTCTACATGGCGAATGGCACACAGTGATATACATGCAGACAGTGTAAATATGCTTTCAGTGGAGGTGAATGAAGTCTGGTTTCACCTCAGTTTAGACCGCACGCACGGCTCTGGTCTAAAGTTAGACTAAAGACACGAGAGCGCAGCACGGCTCATATGTGCAAGTCTACGCAGACAACAAAACATCGGACCCATTTAAATTCTGCACAAAATGCTGTATTTCAAAGCGATATGGAGGAGATTGTGATGAGAAACGTTTAGAGGAAATTGGCTTTACCAAACAGAAAGGCTGTAGTCAAACTGTGGTATTAACGATTCGAAACGCTATTGGCTGTTTTAAAAAAGGGGAGGAGCTGCTAACAGCTGGAGCCGTTTTAGTTGAAATTACATCAACACATTGAAAAAGGCACTTTAGTGGGTCTTTAAAAAATAGCTGATGAAATGAACACTACACACACTGCTACAGCGGTTCTCCAGTCAAGAACAGGTTGCAGCAGATCTCGAATAACCAGCACAGAATCGAGAACGGCTTCTTTCGGGCACGTTCGATACTGAGTACATGAGCTGGAGATACTAAGCAGTCTGAACTGAACTGTGTCTCTCGGGCAGTGCTGACACTATGAGCATGGGTGAACCGAGGACTTCAATGAGGGCCGAATTTGGCGAAATGTACATTTATTTATTAAATAGAATGTACTGGAAAATGCAAATGCAACTAGATTTATTAAACATTTTAACATGATGAACATCATCAACATGTAAATGAATTTGACTATTAACTTTTGTGTGTGCACATTATATTTTCAGCTTTATTATCTGGATCATAGTTTCTGTAAAAAGTTGATGAAGACTATACTCACTTTATATGCGCGTGAAACATCCGCTGCCTGTATTGGGTGCTTTTTCAAAACGTAAATGTAAGAAACTTATCCAAGATGATGATGATTATTTAATTAAGTTATGATTACAGATTACTTAATGTATTTGAATGTGTTTGAATGTATTTTCATCAACCGGGATGATAGAATTGACGTCATTATTGAAACTGGTTCATTGAAATGAACTGTCCCAGTCTGTCAGTAACGCTCTGTTTAGTTCCTGTCTCTGTGAAGCCCCTCCTTCTGAAAGCACAATGTGCTCTGATTGGTCGGCTGGATCAGTGTGTTGTGATTGGTCAAGCGCTTCGAGCTTGTTTGGGAAATGTCCCGCCCCTTCCCATAACCTTGAGTTTCAACACACTACTAACTCAACCAGGCCCTGTCCCTTTATTTAGTGAATTAATTATTTAAATGAGGAATATTGTGATGCGTTTGTTCCCGTTAAAAACTCAAGACTACAATGGAGGAGTTTTAGGGAGTTCAGAAACAGTGATACTGACAACTGGAACAAATATACAATAGGTCCTCTTTAACTAACAGGAGCTCATTGTAAAGTGTTTCTCTAACCTTCGAGCAGCCTCCATTTTTACATGCCGTCCCAATTTTGACCTCGCTTCCTTCCTCTTCTGGATGAGAAAAAGGAGCACATGTCAGGTTTTGCACGAGATGGTCATGTAACTAAAAAAATCAGGAATTAATCTAGAACCTCCAGCAAGCTTGTTATGATGTAACGTCACCTTTCTCTTCAAGACGTCCGGCATCTGCGAGTCTGAGCTTCTCGAGCGCCTGGCTCAGAGACGGGGCGACCTTCCTCTGCAGCTCCACCAGCGGCTCATCAGCGCTGAAACAACGGCAAGTCACGTTCATTCATTTATAAAGTGCTTTATACAGTACAGACACTGTTTCAAAGCAGCTTCACAGTAGTAAACACAACCAGTAAAAATTGCGATGGTCAATTATCAAATTTCAGCTGTAAAGCTGTGGATTTTGCCATGTTCACTGATTAAAGCAGCTCTACCAAAGACACATATCTTGATGTTTTGATGAAGATGATGAATTTGAGGATAGCAGCCATTATAACGATGATGAAGATGAAGATGAGGAGGAGTTACCTGGGTCTCTGGATGGACTCCAGTGGTTTGGGGGCCTGGATGATGTACTCATTAAACCTGGGTTTCAGATCCTCCAGCTCTTTCTTCTCTCCTGAGACCTTCACGTCCGGCTTCACGGGTTCAAGCGGCTTCTCCTTATTATGAGGACCTTTAGTGCAGCCCTGACAGAAATCGTGCAGTAAAACATGCTGTAATTACACAGCTTCAAGCCCAATAAATCACACGCAAGTATAAAATGCTCTGCAAAACACGAGTGGAAACTGAGGCGCTGTTTACACCTGCTAACACGTTTTGAGCTTGTCCACGTTTGACCACTTTCAGAAGTAGTTGAAAACACATTCGACCAGATTGCTTTCGTAGTGTAGATGCTCATGTGTGCCACGAAAGACCATCTACTGACCTAACGAGTATACATTATGGGAAGCGCACTAGAGAAGCCGGGATTTAAACTTTGACTGGAGACCCAAGTTTGGTTTGAAGATGAAAAACGTACCAAGCACAATGTACTCTCATCCTTCCTGATTTCTAACACACGCACACACTGCGTTCAGCTGGTCGTGTGTCTGTCAGAGCAGGAATGAAAGCTGATGCTGTATTTTTCTGTCACCTTCGGGTGTGTTCATATGCAAATTGCACAAGCTTACTTTGTCCATTAGATCGAAAGATCTGAAAAAGTCCACCCATAGACCCTCCCATCGAAGAACTCAGGACAGAAGTGGTTGAAAGTGACAAAAGAGACGGATTCAAACACCAGGTGTAAACGGGAATGTGTCTCCCTCGTCTACTTGTGATCCGATCGAGCAAAACGCATCAGAATACCAGGTGTAAACAGGGCCTTTCTCAGAGGATTCGAGTCACTTACTGCAATGCTAAGAAAATCCGAGAAGTCTGTTGTCCGTCTCTTACAACACGACCAACCCTGAAGAACGCAAGAGATAAAGAAATAAAGATGATTCGTTGGAATGTCTTTCAAAGGTAAAACATGCATTACATCATCCAGAACAATACAATTATTTTCTCAGTAGACTGAAGGGCCGGTCATGCTGCACTTATCGTTCCATTGACTTCCGTCCAAACGCATGCGAATGCATCAGACCGGAAATACAAGCTCATGCGAAAAAGTTTAGCATTTCGCTGCGTTTCGAAGTTGAAGTTTGGTGAACTCTGATCTGCCAAGTCGCATCACATGACGACGTGTGACCAGTTGAAGATCGATATGTCACAGCATGTGACCTGTTGGCAGCATTAAAAGTACGATATTCTTGCAATTAAGTCGAGTAGATTGTATATTTTCTACATTGGCGTTATATCGTAAACGCTGCAGTGTCCGAAAGAATGTTGCATGTTTTAAAGGAACACGCCGACTTTTAGGAACTTATTCACCGTATCCCCTAGCCTGGATGCCAGCCGAATTTAGCCCCGCCCACAAATTGTTTTGCTCGGGCAATTCGGTCTGGCCTCGATCCATAGAGGAGTTATTATGCCCGAACAGAAACTGTTCGGACCAAAGAAATCATCAGGGCGGGCTTTAGACGAAGATGGCCATATGATCAACAGTAACGTAATCATCCACATCATCAAAGGTGCTTTGGGTTGAATTTGCTCTTGTCCTAAACGGAGAACTTGTTCGTATATGCATTCACCTTCACTATTTCTCTCAGAAGCGATGATCGTGTTGGTGAGTACTCTGTGTATCCTTAAATTCTTTTATTACAATACTGGCAAATATCGTTTACACTCATCTTTTTCTTGTAACGTTACTTAATCCAGCGCGCGTGCAGACAGGGTTGCCACGTTTTTTTGCAATGTCGCGCACAATTGCTACTCAAAACTATAGCCCAAAACAATAACTTTCCGGGGGGATCTCTGGAAAAAAATGGTGTTTGGTTGGCAAAATATGTTATTTTGGCAAGGTTGTCTGCTAATATTCACATTCCTGGGTTTATATAATCACATAATTGGGGTCGCTTCAACCCGCGGACATGGAGAAAAACACGGACTTGGCAACACAGTGCAGTTGAGTTCTGTTGACATTTGACTACTAACGTTACGCGTCGCTCCGTTGCTCTGATTGGTTGTGGGTCTACCCAATTGAGGTCTTTCCTGGCTCGGTTGAAACACGCCCCATAATCAAAGCTCAATGAAGCGGTACCAGACTTCTGACTAGAATTGAGTATGGCCACGCCAGGCTACGTATCCCCCAGAGTTAGATAAGTCCATACATACCATTCTCATCTCCGTGTGTGCCATAACTCTGTCTGACGCACCCACCGCTAGCCTAGCTTAGCACAAAGACTGGAGGTAAACAGCTCTATCTAGCCTACTGTCAATAAGTGACAAAATAACGCCAACATTTTCATATTTACATGTTGTGATGTGTATAGTTACATTGTGTACTAAGACCGACGTAAAATTAAAAACTAACGATATGGCTAAGAACTGTTAACTTCATGTGCAAGTGAATGTATTATCGCGAGAGTCTACAAGAATGTATTATCGCGTGAGTCGCTGTGACTGGTTAGGGCTTCTTGGCGGGGAGTTTGGAGGAGGAAGGCTGGAATGGTGTAATAAAAATTTTTCTCTGTGGAACTACGTTGTATCTTTGGCTATTTTTACATGGTAGCAGAGGATGGTTTCCAACTACAGAGTACCGCCTAAGCTTGATGAAGCTCGACCGTCTGAGTGCTGGAAAAATGAAGTTAGTATGTGGAGACTTGTCACGGACTTAGAAAAGAAGAAACAGGCACTCGCGGTGGTGCTGGGGCTCGAGCCAGAGAGACCGCTTTGGAAATACCCGCGAACGATCTAAACACAGATGACGGTATGGAAACCTTGCTAGCTAAGCTGGACGCGATATTCTTGAGAGAAGAAAAAGACGCGCTTATGAAGCATACTCTCATTTCGACTCGATTTCCAAAGACAGTGCGGTGTCCATGACGGACTACATCATAGATTTTGAGCAGAGATACAACCGCATGAAAAAGTACAACATGACACTGCCTGACGCTGTGTTAGCGTTTAAACTCCTGGACACGGCTTGCCTCGAGGAGAAGAGTAGGCAGCTAGCACTTACAGCGTGCACGGATCTGACATTCGCGTCCATGAAGTCAGCGTTGAAGCGGATTTTCGGGGGAAAAACCAGTGGCGCAAGCGGCGGCTGCGAGACTCAAGATGCGGCGTTTTTCACGGAGCAGAGGCCACCGGACAAATTCAGACGAAACAACGGCCCGTCGCCAGAGCAGACAGCGGCAGCCACAGCAAGGTACAAACCCACTTGACAAATATGGTAAGAGAACAAAATCGCCATTTGTCAGAGCACGTACCATTGGGCCAAAGACTGTCCTCATCGGAGAAATGAAGTAAAGCTAGCAGAAGATGTGGAAGAGTGTAACATTACACTATTTACAAAAGTCATGACTGACTCTGAGATCTTTCTAACTGAATCGCTGGGATCAGCTATCATTGACACTGCATGCACACGTACAGTTTGTGGCGAGAAGTGGCTGGATAGTTACATGAAAGACCTGAGCCAAAACCAAATAAACAAACTGCTGCAAACAGAATCTTCAAGCAGCAGACCTTTCAGATTTGGTGACGGTCAAATGGTACACTCCAACAAAAGGTGAAGCTTCCTGCTAAGATCGGACAAACAAAATGTCACATTGAAACGGAAGTTGTTCCTGCTGATATTCCTTTACTGCTGAGCAAAATGTCTCTAAAGAGAGCAGGAACTGTTTTAGACATGGAGAATGACAGAGTTGTCATGTTCAAGCAACCAGTGCCTCTTGAGCTCACTAGTTCGGGACACTATTGTGTTGACATTAGAGATGATAATACTCACCAATGAAAGTGAAATCCTTGTCGTTACAGCAGAGATGTCTACAAAAGAGAAGCGTAAAACTCTCCTGAAGCTCCATAAGCAGTTTGGCCACGCCTCCGCAGACCGGCTGCAGAGGCTCATCCTCAGCTCTGGAAATACGGACAAAGACTGTCCAGTTATTCTGCAAGAGATCATCCGTGACTGTGAGGTATGTCAAAGATATAGCAGGACCAAGCCCAGGCCTGCTGTTGGTTTGCCTTTAGCCTCAGAGTACAATGAGACGGTGGCAATGGATCTACATGAGCTTGAACCTGGCGTATGGTACCTCCACATCATCGACCACTTCACACGCTTCAGTGCTGGAAATATAGTGAGAACAAAGAAAGCCTCGGAGATCGTTAACTCCTTCATTCACTCATGGATAAGTGTTCATGGTGCCCCCAAACGAATATACACAGACAACGGTGGCGAGTTCAACAATGAGGAGATGAGAGAGATGGCAGAAAAATTCAACACTGAGATGAAGACTACAGCGGGATACAGTCCTTGGAGCAACGGGCTGCTGGAGAGACACAACATGACACTGACTGAGATCCTCCTGAAGGTGAAAAGAGAAAACGGGTGTGGCTGGCAGACTGCTCTAGACTGGGCTCTAATGGCCAAAAACAGTATGATCAATGTGCATGGTTATAGTCCACACCAGCTTGTGTTTGGTCACAGCCCTAATCTTCCCTCAGTTTTGGTTGATAAACTACCTGCTCTAGAGAGCACTTCTATGAGTACTAGAGTAGGACAGCATCTAGCAGCATTGCATGCTTCAGAAGAGCATTCACAGAGGTGGAATGCTCAGAAAGAATAAGAAGAGCTTTACGAAAGCAGGTCAGGCCTACAGATGAAAAGTATGAGACAGGAGACAGAGTGTACTACAAAGCGAGCAGACAGTACAGAGTGGAAAGGCCCTGCTGTAGTTATCGGTCAGGATGGCTCTGTAGTGTTTATCAGACATGGTGGGATTCTTGTCAGAGTACACCAGTCCAGGCTGAATAAAGTCAATGCACAGGATGAGGATAAACCTGTACTACCTGATATTCCTGAAAATAGTAAAGAAAAGGCAAATGTAATACACACTGATGTGTCAGAGAATTCAGATGATGAAATGAGTGTTAATGGAGACGTGCAAATCCCTGAAAACACAGAAACAGATGATAGAGAAGACGTGAGACAAACTAATGAGACAGAGAGTGATGCTACCAATACAGTGGCTTCCACTGGTGTCAAACTGAGAACAGGTCAGACAGTGACGTTTACAAACAGAGATGATGGTATTAAGCACACTGCCAGAGTTTTAGGCAGAGCAGGAAAAGCAAAAGGGCAATATAAAAACTGGTACAATGTGCAGTATCTTGAACCAAATAGCAGCGAAGGTCAAAAGGAAGCTTTAGACATGTCACAAGTTGATGATCTTCTCACTGAATGTGATGACACCGATGCTGATGTACTCATTACCAAAGACATCTCTTTTGATGCTGCTAAACAGCAAGAGATTGAAAACTGGCAAATGAATGATGTTTACGAAGAGGTCACAGACAGGGGTCAGAAATGTATTTCTACTAGATGGGTCTGTACGTTGAAGGAGACTTCTAATGGTATTGTTCCCAAAGCTCGCCTTGTGGCGAGAGGATTTGAAGAAGTCAATATTCATGAATTACAAAAGATTCTCCCACATGTGCATCAGAGTCACTTAGGCTGCTGTTAGCTGTTATTTGTCAAAACAAGTGGAAAGTAAATTCTATGGATATTAAGTCTGCCTTTTTGCAGGGAATGGAACTCACAAGAGACATTTACATTCGTCCTCCACCAGAAGCAGGTGCAAACAATGCATTGTGGAAACTAAAGAAATGTGTGTATGGACTTGCAGACGCTTCCCTCTACTGGTACAACAAGGTCAAAGAACTCATGCTGAACAGTGGTGGTAAAATGTCACGGGTTGATCCTGCAGTGTTTTATTGGCAGAATGAGCAGTCTGAGGTAACAGGAGTACTGGCATGCCATGTGGATGATTTTTTTTGGGCAGGTTCAGAGCACTTTGTAACTAATGTCATACCTGTACTTAAATCTTCATTTCACGTGGGTCGTGAAGGGCATGACAGTTTTTCATACGTGGGGATGGACGCGTTGCAACTGTGGGTGGTGTAGTGCAGGTGCATCAGCACAGTTACATTGAAAACCTACAACCAGTTCACTTACAGGCAGCACGTGCTGTACAAAGAGAGGCTCCACTAAACGAGAAAGAAAGAGAACAACTCAGGTCCAAAATAGGACAAATTCTGTGGGTTGCTAAACAGACAAGACCAGATGTAATGTTTGACACATGTAGTCTAGCATCCAACATTAAGAATGCTACTGTTCAGTCCATACATGAAGTGAACAAAGTGATCCGTAAACTTAAGTCAGAGAAGGTCACACTTAAGTTTCAACACTTGGGCAACAGTGATGATTTGGGTTTGGTGGTTTTCAGTGATGCTTCACTGGGCAATCTTCCAGATGGAGGTACACAGGGAGGGGCTTTAATTGCTCTCATGGCAAAAACAGGAAAATTCTCTCCTCTGTTTTGGCAATCTAAGAAAATCAGACGTAGTAAGAAGCACGCTGGCAGCAGAAACCCTTGCCATGTCAGATGGTATTGACAATGCTATGTTCTTGGCTATGCTCTACTCTGAGCTTACCACTGGTAAAGCTGATCTTAATGCTCTCCCCCTTATTTGTGTTACTGATAACCATTCCCTGTTTGGACGTCTACTAAACAGGTCACAGAGAAGAGACTAAGATTAGAAATAAGCGGTGTCAAAGAGCTCCTACATGCTAACAAAATCAAAGAAGTGTGCTGGTCAGAAGGCAAGTCACAACTTGCTGACTGTTTGACGAAGAAAGGTGCTTCCTCACTTATGCTTCTTAAAGCGCTGTATGAGGGTGTATGGAAATTGTAATATCAGGACTATTGAGCATTTATCTTGGTACAGTTTTTTGTTTAAATACTCAAGCTCACTTAAATGTTACTGTGTTCTGAAAACTGTTTTGTATTTAGTGACAGGTGTTTAATATGTCAAAGTCACCCGTTTTTATTTAAAGAAGAGAGGAGATTGTTAACTTCATGTGCAAGTGAATGTATTATCGCGAGAGTCTACAAGAATGTATTATCGCGTGAGTCGCTGTGACTGGTTCGGGCTTCTTGGCGGGAGTTTGGAGGAGGAAGGCTGGAATGGTGTAATAAAAATTTTCTCTGTGGAACTACGTTGTATCTTTGGCTATTTTTACAAGAACTATATTCTCATTCATGTGTAATAAACAAGGAACTTTGCTGCCGCCCATGGGTGCCCATATTACACAGCGTCTGAAAATAGGCTAACTTCCATCATCAGAACCAACGTGACAACCTGCTTGCACAGAGAGCGTGCTGGGGACTATTTTCACCCATGGTACGCCAGCAAAGCTCCCTTATTATTACGCAGGAATGAGAGTATAGTTCCTAGCCATATCGGTCTAGAAAACCCCCCACAATTTTAAATTGTCCGGCAGTCTTAGTACACGATGTAACACACATGTACACATCACAACATGTAAATATGAAAATGTTAGCGTTATTTTGTCACTTATTGAGCAGGAGGCTAGATGGAGCTGTTTATCTCCAGTCTTTGTGCTAAGCTAGGCTAGCGGTGGGTGCGTCAGATAGAGGTATGGCACGCACGGAGATGAGAATGGTATGTATGGACTTACCTAACTCTGGGGGATACGGTGAATAAGCTAAAGTCCCAAAAAGTCAGTGTGCTCCTTTAAAGTCTAGTGTGACCCCGGCTCGATACTTATAATTACCAGTAAATAGTACAAATTAAATGAATGTGCACTTTAGTTGCAATTATGCAATACTGTAATATGGACACTATAATAGAAAGAATAGATTTAGTTTAATATATCCACAGTCTTCAGGCACTCACCTTCAGAGCATCATGGAACACAGGAACTCCAGGATGGTACGTACACGCATCTGCAAAACATATCTGGTTCAGTCATGCAATTACATCATTACCGCATGGCTCAAGCTGATTGGCCTCTGCTGATCCTGCAGCCAATGAGATTGCTCGCGCAACAATTAAATAATCTGGTTCATTGTTTGTTGTGAACTAGTCTTGCAGTTCCTCTGAACCCCTCTACCTCCCCCAGCTCCACCTGTCTAGATCTGCTATGGGATTCATGTATGTCTATTTATTGTATATTATTTATGCAGCATCAGCATATCTTACATGCTCACAGCAGCGTTTCAGTGCATCTATTAGCAGTAGCAAGTCCATATTTGCCAAATACAAGACCAAATACATTAACATTGTCATATTCAATAACATGCTAAAACTGTTCTGAGAGTTGTCATGATTTAAATGATTTTACGCTTAAAACACTTCAGTATATATCATGTTACACGTGAATATTTCCAATCACTTATTTTAACTTTTGTGAATGATACTATCATTTGTTTTGACAGTAGAATATTATTATTGTTAATAAATATATTTAACTTAAATCAGAGTAACTGAACCTGAATGAGGGAGCAAAATCCATGCAAAACAATGTTGCAAGGATTTTCTGTAAAATTATGCATTTTAGGCATGTTGATATCAAATACACGTCACCCAAAAAAGCTATTATAATTAAACATAAACTTGGGTAACATTTAAAATAGTATTAACTAGCTTTATATGCATGCATGTGATCACACATATCAGTTTAATGCGTAATAATACAGATAATTCATAAAAAATATGAATTGATTTAAATGTTAATGCTTCAAGTATGTAATGTTTCGGGAAGAAGTAAAGCAAAAAATATGAAGTTATGTGACATTTCCCTTTACAAACGAAATATATTTTATACATTATATAACGTTTAGTGTTTTATAATGCAAGAGCCCAGTCATTGAGCTCTAGTATGCAGTGCTGTCCAGTTTACAATGACACACGTGTATGCATGATGGCCAATGTTACAAAGCAAAGCAATGTTACAAAGCAAGCTTATATATGTTTATATATAACTGCATATTTCTGACTCCGTTGTGTTCTTCACAACACATACAACTACAAGAAACCAGAGCCATGCATACTCTCTTTTGGTCATTGACACGTGAGAGCATGAAGGTGAATAATAGACAGCGCGGTGTACAAAATAATAAGTAACACTTTAGATAATGAACAAACTTTGTAAATGGATTAGTGTAGCAAACACTCACCCTCCGGGTTGATTTCTGGATCAAACCGCTGCCCGCAGCCTTTGTTATAACACAGCGCAGACATTACGGACGGCTCACGACACACAAGTATTCAAAAACCACAATAACTGCGTTTGTATTTTATTATTGCACTGAATGTTCGGCGTTTCTGTGTGTGTGTGTTGTGCCTCGCGCTGGATCTTCCTCTGCCGGAAACTCACGCAACGCGTTCGGGAAAATTCGCGAACTTTTCTGACACTCGACCGCAGAAACGGAAATAAGTGGGTAGAACGGCAGAGAGCATGACATACATGCTATAAATGTGCTAGGTCTATTAATTATTTATTTGTATATTATCACAATTCGCTGTGTATTTCCAATGTATGTCTTTAACGGTTCCTCGCCGTCACAATTCAGTGTAAATAAGTGTTTTTTTTTGTGTTGTCACGTGGTTGCTGCTACTATTCTCAGCGCGTGTCTAGATGGGCCAATCACAGTCGATTACGGTTACCAGATCAGTGATTTTATGAACATATTTTCTGAAGAAAAAAGAAAGAAAAGAAAAGTCAGTCACTGATTTACATTTCTATCACTGATAGCAATTTTTGGAAATCAATATATTTAAACTTTTAAGCGTTCAGTGTACTGGTGTGTCTTGAGATTTGAATGCGGTTGGATGAGGATTCGCCTCTCTGGGCCATCAAACGCCCCCCGGAGGAGATTAATGTAATGTCCAAGGCGAAAACATTATTATCTCGAGAATTTGCCTCGAAAAACCCGAACCAGCACATGGCAGGGACTCGTGCAACATCGGCAAAGATCGGAAAAACGGTCTCGAATGTATAATGTTTGTGATTTATCCGATAATTAGTTAAATATTTTAACACTTTATTAGTAATACTTCACTAATAGAATGTAAATGCACCTTGTTATCATTGCTACAAGTATGACACTTCAAAAAATTGTAACAAATTAAATACCAGGAAGCATATAGTTTATTTTAAAGGGTCATGAAACCCCTTTGTTCAACTCAAATCCACCTCGTAATCGTTTTGAAAAATGCTACTTAAAAAATGGGCGTGGATGCCCGTGAGAGGGGAGGGGTGGGTGTGGCAGAGCGAGGCAGGGGGGAGAAAGAGGGGGGCAAGCAACTGTCAGTGCAGTGCAGTGGCCAACCAACCGCCCGCAGCCAGAGACTAGCACTGGCGGCATCGCGGGGAAAGCCATACAACACACCCTAACCTTTACACCAGGGAAACAGATCATAAACTCCTCTCAACTACTCCGTGAACACGCAGACTGTCACTTCTGTCATTGGAAATAACCACGTGTTGTCATGAATAATTAAGAGACGGTGTCTTCTCATAGGATAAGAAAACTCAGTCTCATTAATAATAATGAGACACCGATGCGTCACGTAGCACTATAGTGCGCTGCTACGTCACAAGCTGTGACGTGGACGCAATGTAGTTTTTAAACCAGGAAGACGAAAATAGGGTGAAAAACATAAAAATTTACCAGTTTCACCTTTTAATTAAATCTAACAGATGCTAACATTATGTTCAATGATGTTCAACACACATACCTCTGTTAAAATCTCAAAAAATTGCTGTAGGGTTTCATGACCCAGCATTATCTAAGCTGGTATATATATATATACCAGCTTAGGATATATATATATATATATATATATATATATATATATATATATATATATATATATATATATATATATATATATATATTTTTTTTACTCACCAGTGAATAAGCCTAGGGGAAAAAACCCATAAGACACATCTTTTGTTCATTTTTAACTTGTGGAGAGAAAAAAAAAATACATACAGTACATACATACATGCATGTTTATGTAAAAATATAAAATAGCCTTAACTTCTTGAGCAGTTTGACAGTAGCTCGTCTGTTTGATCGGACCACACGGGCCAGCCTTCGCTCCCCGCGTGCATCAATGAGCCTGGGCCGCCCATGACCCTGTCTCCGATTCACCACTGTTCCTTCCTTGGAGCACTTTTGATAGATCCTGACCACTGCAGACCGGGAACACCGCACAAGAGCTGCAGTTTTGGAGATGCTCTGACCCAGTCGTCTAGCCATCACAATTTGGCCCTTGTCAAACTCTCTCAAATCCTTACGCTTGCCCATTTTTCCTGCTTCTAACACATCAAATTTGAGGACAAATTTTCACTTGCGGCCTAATATATCCCACCCACTAACAGGAGCCGTGATGAAGAGATCATCAGTGTTACTCACTTCACCTGGTCATAATGTTATGCCCGATTGGTATGCAATATATAATATATAAAAAATATAAATTATCCCTCTCTCTTTTTTGTTATATACACATACATACACCTAATGCTGTATAGATTTACATCACTTTAGATAGACATTTGATTTTTTCTTGTTTTTTTTTTAAAAAAAATATTGCACACTAAGAAATACCACAACTCCATCACTACAAGAGACATTTTTATTATACGTTCCTCAATGACACAGTGGTAATAAAGGCACATGGATAAACGCAAATCAACAACCCAGCTTTCCAACCCAGATTTTGTCACACTACCCTTCAAAAAAAATAAAAAAATAAAGTAATATAAATACTATTGTAGCCAAAATCCTTTCAACTGTCAGTGTATCCAAGCAGAATTAACTATTATAACATACACTCAAAGGTTTATTGATCGGTAACTACATGATTTCTTTCAAAATTGTAAATCTGATGCATAATCCATTAATATTTTGTGATTACAAACCTGAAAAACATCAAATGCTCAGTCAGCACAGAAACAAAAATACATTTAGCATCAGAACACGGTCTAGTCAGGATAATACATTCAGATCACTGAATAACGGGTTTACTAGAGTTTGCATTGGGCGATTCTGGAAACCAGCGATCGCTGATAAGTGCACAGTTCTTCAGCCTCTTACACTTTAATTATATTATTTATTATTATGTTCTCATGAAAATGCATCATCATACTGACCCAAACAAGCAAACTAATGTTCTCCACTCAGCACCAAAAAGAAGGAACAGCTCACCCAATAAAAACAGGTTTAATCTGCCAAATTTTTAAACTACACCCCATGTCTTTTTTTTTTTTTTGAAATCTCAGAAACAAAAACAAAGTGTTTTATGCCGTTATCCCAATTCAATAAAGGCAGCAGTGACTAAAAGCTATATTTTTAGGTGAACTATCCCTTTAAATGTAGGGTAGGTAAGAATTATCTAAAACACTTTTGTCCAAATTTGTTTAAACTTTCTTTATATGTCAATACATAATTAAAATGTAAGTACTCTGAAAAAGAGAGTATAAAAATCGAGTGACTCTAGACTTTTTAATCTGCAATAAACACCGCTCATTATTTTCGTTCGGGACGAATCAAGTGATTGGCTTGTGCGACTGTCACTCTCTCTCGCTACCATGGCTACCACCCCTTTTGCTACAGGATCCGCCCACATGCGCGTTTGATTTGAGGAGTTCAAGAGGCTGTATTTCTGCTGGACAGGTAATCTTTCATTTTGATTATACATTTTTTTGGTTTATGTTTTCATGAAGCATGTATCACTAGCACACGTAGCCACCTAATATAGCTAACATAACATGACTTAGCATAAAGTTACAATGTTATACACTTAGCGAGCCATTAGTAGAGATGATAAATACTCAATATGCTTAGCTCAAGTTGATCGCTGTCGTGTTGAATTTCGCAAAATGTAACTTAAGATAAAATGCATGTGTAAAAGCTAGTATACCGCATCCAGGAACTTTTTTTTAGAACTAAGTTAGCTTTAGCTACTACCCTCTGTCTAAACTCTTTTACCATGTTCACCGGGAACTTTACCTGCACGTTTATTTCCACCTTTGGTTTGTTTTTATATTCTCTAGCTATGTTTACTGATGTTTTTATCTTGTATCTGTGTGTCATAGACACTGTGTTGTGTGTGTATTTTCAACTTTACCGGTATCGGTATTCTAGCTTGATAGTGATTACTAAAAGACATCTTATTTGTTTATATTCATAATGATAAAGTTATATTTTTTATTACATGTGATTCTGACATGATGTCACTACATGACTCCGCTCATCTCAGTTGAAATAATGCGTCTTCCAGCTGATTGGTCGGCGGAGCGCGTTCATGTGTTTTGGGGGCGTGGCTTTGGAAAGAGCCCAGAAAGGAGAAGGTGGAGTGAATGGAAATAATGAGCTGTCTTTAAAACAGTCGTGAGAGGTCTACAGACACTCAATTTTTATACTTTCTTTTTTCAGAGTACTTACATTTTAATTATGTACTGATATATAAAGAAAATGTAAACAAATTTGGAAAAAAGTTTAACCAATTCTTACCTACCCTACCTATAAGAGACTCACTTGTGCGGGACGCTGCTTTTAGTTTAGTGTTTCACAGTCCCGCTCGAGGGATTAATCCATTTATCGCCTTGGCTCTTTGTCTTTGCCTTCCTCCAGCTCCACCAGGCACAACTGCAGGTTTCTAATCCTGTCGGGGTGGATGTTCTCTTTCATCTTTTTGTTGATGTATTTGACCAATTCCTCCGTGCCTTTGGCTTTGGGGTGATAGTGATTGAGCAGGTATCCACGGAGGTTGTCCTCAGTTCCTGGAGTCACCAATCCGACCAAAAAGCGTACAAACATGTCCAGATGTCCGTTCGGAGAAGCCAGCATGCGGTCGATGGCGGGGCGATACATCTCTATCACGGGGCGATCCTTGTTCGTGCCTTGTAACCAAGACATCTGGGTCGATAAGAACACATTTTTCGCGTGTTTCCTAAACTGCACGTATACGTACATGGCGGCCATGTACTCCTGGATGGTAACGTGGACGAACTTGAAGATCCACGTCCGCACGTCTTCGCTCGCCCGCCTGACTTCGGTGGTTAATTCATCCCGAGTGCGCAAATCTTCATAGGTCAGGTTAACGGAGATCAAATCATCCACGTTAAACCAGTCCCGTCCCTCTTGAATCATCCGATACGCCATCTTCCCCATCATATCTAAAAACGTCTTGTCCTCATCCCTCCACCGCTGCGCCTCCACGTTACAGCCGCGATACTTCTCGAACGTGCGGTTCATTTGGACGACTATGTACTGCGAATAAAATGCCGTGATGCCAGGCGGGTGTTTGCCGTAATCGGGATCTCGAAACTCTCGTTCAAAGATAAATGCCACCATCCAGCTGAAGAGAGGAAGGTGACAGATGATTTCCAGAGCTTTGGAGCGTTTCATTTGGTTGTAAACCTTCCTGCCGAGCTCGGGATCGGTGGTCCTCTTGGTAAAGTACTCCTCCTTGTTTGCATCCGTGAATCCTCTCAACTCTACATACCTGTGGATTAAATTTGGAGGAATTCGGTGGGCGGCTGAGACGTGGCTAGTGATCCAAACTCGGGCGTTAGGAAGCAACGTGCCTTTGATTAGACTGGTGAGAATGACGTCTATTTTCGCTTTCTGCCTGGCGCTCGTTAGACTTTCGTTGTTCTCAAAGTCCAGTGGATGACGGCAAACTTCTAGAGCATCAATAATGAAGAGACTCATGCAATCTTCCTTCTCAATGAATCTGATGTCGTCGCATTCGGCGAAATGGCACGAGAGAGTCTCTAGGAGGCTCAGCTCCCGAACTTTCCCATGGTGCAACTCCTTTGCCGGCAGTGGGAACACAAACTGAAAATCCTGATTGTTTTTTTCCTCCCCCCAATCTATGATGAACTTATTCACCGCCACCGACAGGCCGCAGGCAGGAATTCCCGTCATCATGACCGTGCGGATCGGCCTTTGCTCGGAAGGAAGGGGGCGGAAGATGTCGGCCGCCCTGATTGCGGTCTCTTCGATCGTATACGGTATATTTTGGACCTCATTCTCAGGGTTGACGGCGTCCCTGCTGCCTCTGATTACGGTTACGGGTTCGACGTAGACGTCACTGATGTAGCGCTGCTGACCTGGACGGCATCGGCCCTCGTAGAGAGAGTAATAGCGCCGGTTGTTGGTTACTTTCAGACTGTACTTTAACAAGGCTGGAAAGAGACAAAGCAACAACAGAAAATCAGACTGAAGATGGGGACAAGAGATGTATTATGCTTTGTGTTTTAGATCACATTCTAAACTAAACTATTGAGCCATATTCAAAAATGAAAGGAACAGTTTACTCAAAAGTTATTCAGGTCCTTCTAAAAAAATTAGCATATTGTGATAAGTTCATTATTTTCCATAATGTAATGATAAAAATTAAACTTTCATATATTTTAGATTCATTGCACACCAACTGAAATATTTCAGGTCTTTTATTGTTTTAATACTGATGATTTTGGCATACAGCTCATGAAAACCCAAAATTCCTATCTCAAAAAATTAGAATATTTCACCCGACCAATAAAAGAAAAGTGTTTTTAATACAAAAAAAGTCAACCTTCAAATAATTATGTTCAGTTATGCACTCAATACTTGGTGGGGAATCCTTTTGCAGAAATGACTGCTTCAATGTGGCGTGGCATGGAGGCAATCAGCCTGTGGCACTGCTGAGGTGTTATGGAGGCCCAGGATGCTTCGATAGCGGCCTTAAGCTCATCCAGAGTGTTGGGTCTTGCGTCTCTCAACTTTCTCTTCACAATATCCCACAGATTCTCTATGGGGTTCAGGTCAGGAGAGTTGGCAGGCCAATTGAGCAGAGTAATAATTTTTTGAGATAGGAATTTGGGGTTTTCATGAGCTGTATGCCAAAATCATCAGTATTAAAACAATAAAAGACCTGAAATATTTCAGTTGTGTGCAATGAATCTAAAATATATGAAAGTTTAATTTTTATCATTACATTATGGAAAATAATGAACTTTTATCACAATATGCAAATTTTTTGAGAAGGACCTGTAATTAATTTATTGTGACTTTACTATGGTTTGTTCTCTTTTAAGATTTCTGTACATTTATCAATATCGGGAGTCAGAAGTCAAACTTTTACACTACCGTTCAAAGGTTTTGGGTCAGTACGATTTTCTTTGTTTCTTTTATTCAGCATAGATGCATTAAATTGATCAATAATGTTACAAAAGATTTCCATTTCAATTAAATGCATGATCATTATTGATGATTTGGTGTTTGTTTGAATACACCTAAAGCGCTAAAGTGCCGAAAAAAGTGTGAATAACAATGAGGGTTTTCTTCTTTGGGGAACTGGTCCTTAAGCATCTATCAGGTGATGTGTTAAAGCTGCTGTACCTCTTCTACAGGTCTTCCTCAGGGATTTGGACAACTCGTCCTTTCCAATGTTTTCCAGGTTTCGTACGGTGTGATGCAGAGCCTCTCCCAGCCCACAGATCTCGATCATTTTATCAGCCATATCCAGCGCGTCGTTAATATCCACGATCTTGGAGTAGTTTTTCTTGAATTTGGAGTTAGAGTTCAGACTACGCTTATAATAGGCCATCTCTGAAGGACGGAGCTGACTAAGACTGTTCACCATGGACTGAATCAGACAAAAACACAAAAACATTTGTAATATTAATATGAATAGAGTGCAAGATAAAGCTTGTCTGTGATCATTGAATTGCATTTTAGTTATCAGAATTGTCACCCTTTGGCCACCTTGCTTTATAAAAATGCATGTCTGGGAATTTTCATAAAGTCTACGGATCATGTTTTACATGAAAACATCCAAGGCCTCCAAATAAACATGATCAAAACTTGACAAACCTGTTGGCACACAATCTGCTACATACCTTCTGTCATTTGACTGATATTTATAAGTCTTTAGCAAGTAAAAACCTTTTAGTTTAATTGTAAAACAGCCAACTTAAGGGAGTAGTTCATGCTCCTTTTTGTTGTGCAATCTTTACTGATTGTTATGAAGTAAACGCAAGACTTGAACATGAACTGGAATGAAGCAACTTGGGTTTACTTGATTATCAAGACAATTGGCTATTTCATTTTGACATCAATCAGGCTTTTGAGGGAGGTGCATTTGAAATTTCATAATTGTTGGTCATAACCATCAGCATCTGCATATTTTGCTCAGTTTGGGCCTCTGAATAAACTGTTTCAGCTCCATATTCTCACTATATCATATGATCCATAAAAGCCTGACAGATCACATATGATACTCAAACACAAATATTTTGTCTAAAGGTTCAATTAACCCTTTCATGCAGTATGTAATACAGATGTGTGTGAATGTAAAGTTCTGTAAAGTTGAAAGTACACGATAAATTAAGTTATCGTCTCCCAAAAGAAAGAATCGAGTCTGAACCGCCTAAACGAGTCGTCTGTATTTCAGCTCTCATTGAGTTACAGTTCTACATCACAAGAAAAGACACTAGCGTAATGCCCACCCATGTTGTATGGTGTCTGCCTGCGAACATCTGGACTTGCCCTCAAACACGTAATTTTACTGATGAACACTTGCTCTTGAAAGATGGGTCAGTACTCAGTTTATTTGGACCAGCTGCTCGTCAGAATCACAACCTCTAAGTATGATCAATTATTGATGTACAGTCCCTGACAAAAGTCATGTCGCTTATCTATTTTGTAGAAACACCTGCTATTAACCTGATTTTTAATTCATCAATTGGTGTTAGAAATAGCTCATATGAAAATCTAAAACCCTCCCAAATGACGTTTAATGCACTGAAATACATTAGTTTCACTGAAAAAAGATTTATCATTTAATCAAGACAGAAAGGTCAAATTTTGGCAAGACAAATGTTTTGTCGCCTATACAGAAATTGAACAAATTTACTGCAAATACAAAAATATGTCAGCAAATTAAGTAGTGGTGCTGCGAGATCCAAATTTAATATCTTGTTTGACTTCCATGAGCTTGAAGGACTGCATCCGTGCGGTTTGGCAAGGACACATACAATTTATTGATGAAGTCATCAGGAATAGCAAAGAAAGCAGTCTTGCATGCCTCCCAGAGTTCATCAATATTCTTTGGTTTCGTCTTCCATGCTTCCTCTTTCATCCTACCCCACATATGCTCAATGATGTTCATGTCTGGTGACTGGGCTGGCCAATCCTGGAGCATCTTGATCTTCTTCGCCTTGAGGAACTTTGATGTGGAGATGGAAGAATGCGATGGAGAACCCCAGACCATGATTTTCCCCCACCAAACTTCACTGTTTTCTGGGTGAATCTCGGATCCATGCGGGCTCCAGTAGTTCTCTGTGGTGCGACTGTGGTGTAATTCAACAGAAGATTCATCTGAAAAATCCACCTTCTGCCACTTTTCCAGCGTCCATCCTTTTAGCAGGCTGTGGGTTTTGGCAAATGCCACACGGTTTTTCAATTTTCTTTTGTTTAGTGCTGGCTTCTGGGCACTGATTCGACCATGGAGGCCATTTCGAAACAGAATCCGACAAACTGTTCTGGTTGACACAGGGACTTCAGGTGACCAGGTCTCGTGGAGCTCTGCTGCAGTGGAAAATGGGCTGGCCTTGGATTTTCGAGCCAACAAACGGTCCTCTCGAGCAGTTGTCTTGCCTGACCTGGGTTTGTCAAAAACGTCTCCAGTCTCTTCAAATCTTTTTTTTATCCTCTGTACTTGACGCTGAGTACACTGGTGTTCTTTTTATACACACCTGAGATCTAATTGATCCATTATTAGTCACAGGTGAAGCTCAAATGACAAGGCGACAACACTTATGTCTTTGCAAAAATTCACTCAATGGGCTTTACCAAGCTGTGAATTTTAGAATATTTTTTGCAGTTTCATTTTGCACTGAAACATTATTACAAAAGCTGTTGGGATTAAAAAAAGCCATTTCTTGTAAAAAAAAGTTGATACATATATTTCAGCGGCACTTAAGTTCAATTTGTACACATGCGACAAGACTTTTGTCAGGGACTGTATATTGATGTATATGTATACCAGGTGTTTTATATTGTGTACGTTTCAGGCTAACCGGCTTACTGAAATACTTCTGCTCATCAGCTGTGGGCCACGATTACCTAAAACTGTGTTTATTAATGCAGATCGTCTGTTGTTCTCACTACTTTGAGTAAAGATAAAGGATGGAGCAAGAACTTTAATGTTACATCAGTCGTTAACGTTCGTGCTGGGCTAATGTATGCACAATGGATACAGTTCCCGCATATGCACTGCAATGAATTAGAAATATACACATGGGTTTGTTGATGGACATACATTTGTTAAAGCTGTTGGGAGGAATTACAGCTGCAACATCTCATAACGTACCTCAAAATGTGTAGCGTATCGCTCAGAAACGTCCTGCTCAAGTCGTTCTCGCGATGGCGGTTCGGGTTGAATCACTAGTTCTTCCAACGTTTCATCATCGGTCTCACGCTCGGATTGATATGGTAAAATTGACATCATCGTTACTGTCTTTACAGTGTGTACAATCGCTGAGCATTAAGAAGCCTCCGTAGCTCAAGTTCAGTGATGGAAAGGGACGTTTAGCTATAGATGTGCGCTGTAAGCCGGAGACCGATCACAACAGACTGGGCCATCAGGCCAATCAGAGCAGAGTAGGCTCGCGGAAAGTCGGGATTTAGAGAGACTGACATTTGAGAATCATTAAACAATGTGGTTATGTGCAAACACTCTGTGAGACGATCATGCTAAATTTGTGATACATTATCACAGGCTATCTTTGGTCAATGTCTTTGGTTTGAATACCTCGCACTGGACTAGCGTTCAGGAGCCAAAAAAAACAGAAAATCGCCAAGATTGGTCATCTTTCGCCCAAAAATCATACAATGTGTACCGGATATTAGAGGAAACAAACACAGCTACTGACCATTAACACATGGCGCAGGGTGAAGGAGTTGTGAGGGTGTTGAAACTGCAGACCGGCACCTTCTGGAGGAGGTGGCGGAGGCTCCTTCGGCTCGTCAAAATGTACAACAAATTCATCAAAATCATCAATCGGCTCCTCGCTCTGCTCCCCCTGCACCTCCATTGCAGCACTTTCATTCGGCTGCTCCTCCATCTCTCGGTCATCCGGCTCCTCATTCAGCGCTCTCTCCGTCCTCACGTCGCTCTGCAGCTCAGATTGCTCCAGGGTCATGGGCTCTCTGTTAATGACAGGACAGTGAGTCTGGGGAGTACAGGTAAACTACTCTTGGGGATGCATGTGTGTGTTGTGGATGTAGTTACTCGTGTTGGACAGAAGGGGCATCTTTGTGCACGATGGACTGTTGTCTCAGGTAGGGTCCACCTTGGTATATGCTGGACTGATGCGTTTGTGTGCGTTCAGTAATCGCAGTCTCTGGTGACTCTGAGCGGTGAAGCCTGACCCTGTACAACACACGCATGACATAAACAGAGTATGAAATAATATTGTGTCCACAATATTATATGAGGTACACTTAAAGGGTTACTTCAGCGATTAGCATTAAGCTTTGTATCAGTAGAAACCCGGGAGTATATTCGAAGAGTATGAGACGAGAGAATTACGTATTTTATTTCTGGAAAAAATCCTACGATGACGCAAATATCGTCATTTTGCGTCATCGGAGGAGTTTTTGTCCAGAGGCTAAAGACTACAGCCAGCAGGAGGCGCTATTTCCACATGATTTCAACACCGCACTCACAGCACTCGGCTCGCGGAGCTGCGGAGATTCATGTAAACGGAGCGGTGGCAAAGTGAGTGTTTTAACTTTTAAAATGAATTCCTATGAAAGTTAAGCTTCCAAAGACATGAACTGAACACACGCCAGACTGATCACAGATTCATCTTCCCAGCGCTGAAGTACCCGTTTAACCCTTTAAAACCGGATGTGGTCGGCGACACATCTAACCAAGCTGTATTCATGTTATCGTAACTCTTCAACCGTTTGCACAATCAAAATCATTCAAATAGCTCCTGATAGTAAATACTGTGCGCTTTCCGCCAATATACAACTTATTACTGTAATGTCAAGATTTCCATCAGCAAATCACCGCGGCTTTCAAGGGGAGCAGGAAGGATTTGAAGGGTGATACGGAGCGCGGCAGGTTAGAGTTTTAGAGGATATTTAGAGTACAAAAGATAATAAAAAAAACGGACAAAAACATGGCAAAGACAGATTATACCAGAGAGGAGGCGATTGGGTTTATTTTTGATGACACTTGGGAGGAAGAGGAGCGGGACTCTTCAGACCAGGAGTCAGCATATTCTGAGAGAATGAAAGACCAAAGAGGCCTGGAGAACTAGGGTAAAGAATAGGCTCCTGAGTGAAAACTCAGCAACACAGTGTCACAAAAAGACTTGTATATATGTGTTATAGTTTATTCTTCACGTTTAAAGTGTTAGATTATTTCATTCAGGGGTTGTCAGATTTTTTTTCTAAATAATAAGCAGTAAAATGTATTCCCGTTTTTGAAATTGTCCATTTAAATTCTATTTTCAAACTCACCACACACAGTAAGGGTCAATAACTAATTTTTTGAAAGCCTGTTGTTTCTTCAGAAAAAAAAAGACACTTTGCACTTGAAGTTAGCACTTGGTGTTTTAGTTCTACAGTCAAAAAAACAAATTTTTAGCTTCAGGTTCTAAAGGGTTAATTAATTAAAGGTTTTTCTTAATGATTTCTCTCCCCGCCACACCTTTATACCTCAAAACAAGAATGAACTATTAATTTGATCAATCAAAGTGGCATAATTTGAGTTCTCCAGTACTAAGTTCAAAAGCTTTGACAAAGAATCTCCAGAATGATCTGGATTTGGAAATCCTATGTTTTGCTAGCCTGATGTGGTCACTCGATTCTAGTCAGAATATGAGTCTGATACTGCTCCATTGGGCTGTGATAATGGGGTGTGTTTCAACTCTACTGGGAGAGAAAATGCCTCTGCACTCAATTGGATAGACCGACAACCAATCAGAGCAACGGAGTATCTGACGTATGTTGAGCGAGGCAGAACTCAACTGCGCGCAGGCTGGAAGAAGTAGAAGAGGAAGATGAGTGAACGATCTTTGCCGGTGTTGTAAAAAGAGTTTAAGGATACACGGAGTACTTTAGCTTGAAGTCATCATACTACGACTCAAACTCAACTCAAGCGCTCTTTGGTGACGTGGATGATTACGTTACTGTTGATCATCTGGCCATCATCGTATAAAGCCCGCCCTGACACTTTGATTGGTCCGAACAGCTCTGGCTTGAGTATAGTTGCTCAACACCGGATCAAGTCCAGGCCGAACTTCCCGACCTCAAATGTTATGGGCGGGGCTAAGTTCGGCTGGCATCGAGGCTCATGTTTTGCTATCCATTTAACGTTTGTGCTGGTTTTTCAAAGCAGAATTGGATTGGATCATCCTGATCCAGATACACACTTTTTCAGATTACCAAATCTGGATTACAGTGCTCTACGGAGCCCCTAGAGAGGACATGGTGATGGAAAAAATAAACTATGCGTTCGCTAGCAAAGAACTTTTGACCTGGCCATCTCGTACGATTATGCCAATGTAGTTCAACAAACAAATCTTGGAAAAATCTCAAATCTTTTTTACTGTAGGCCGAAAGGCTTATTGTCTACTTTAACAGTTAAACTAAAAATGTGTGTATAATACATGATACAAATGTTCTCTTTTTGGACAAGTTTTATTGAAATTTTGTTCCTGAAATCCACCCTTTTGCTGGGATCAGGATCATCCTGATTTTTTGGGATAAAATGCATCCCAAACTTACTAAAACGTTTTGAACAACACAAACTGATGATCTGATCCAGATCACAACTAATCCTTTTTTTCCCTTTTAAACAACCCATTTTCAAGATTTGATCCAGTCTGATAGCTGAAATCCGATCGGATTACTTTTAAACAACTGGCCCTTGTAGTTTTTATAATGTTTGACATGATTAAATCAAGCATGCAATATTCACTCCATCACATAAAACCGTTTTATCATTACTATTATTAATAGAATGAGATTCGGAAGCTTTTGTGTGTTAATCTGTATATTACTGTACCTTGTTTCTGTTTGTTTGAGCGGAGGTTCTTCAAAATCATCATCATCTTCATCATCATCGCTATGCATGGAGCCGTAACTGCTTGGCGGCCGGTCCATGATCCTCAAAAACAAACGTTAACATCAACGTTAAAACAAACACAATGACAGCAGCTGAAACCAGCATGTGAGGAGTCATCGTACAAAGCTCCACATAGATACCTGCAATTCAGAGACCAAAAATAAAAGCCGAGCTCAAAACACTGATGGCTTTCGCTAAGCGACTCATGTGTGAACCAACCTGACTGTCCAGGAAATGCCTGAACAAGCAGAGACTCTGCTTCTATAAATGCCGATTGTGTTTCACACATTCTTTCACTGACAGAAACAAATGTTTGTGTAAGTGGCTTGATATTTGATCAGTCAGGTTAGGTGTCTAATACACATACAGGTGGGAATGAAGCGGTAATCCTGATGATCTTAGAACAGATCAACATCAAGTGAGATTATGCGTCTTCTTATATTTCAAACTTCCCAAGAAACAAGTTTGGTTGTCGTTTTTATATGGAATTACAACATTTGCACCAAAATGTCTATATTGAGAAATGTTTGAATGATAAAATACAGAAACAAAATCATATTGATCAACAACTACCGGCTCACATTAAACTCACCTGTCCTGATATGACCTTAAAGATCTCTGCAGCTGTGTGACGATTTCAAATGTAATCCTAAACCTATTTACTCATATATTTATTCATATTTAATATATGTTGTCTTACCCAGGGGCCAGTTGCATAAACATTCTACTAATGTCTGAAAATAGTGGCTATTTTAAATAACTATTCTGACCAACTAGGTTACTTTGTAAAGCATGTATTTCGTAATCTGTAGTGAAATACATTTGAAAAGTAATTTGTAACGAATTGTGTTAGATTACACAAGTTTTGTAATTTAATCTAAATACTTAAGCATATTAGTAACAACATAGGACTTGGTTTTCCCTCTGCATATTATTTTAAACAACATCAAGTTTTCCCACAATATATCTTGGAGGAAAAAATGCAGACAATCTTAAAAATAGGAAGAAAAAAAAAATACTTATGCTCAAGAAGGCAAAATGGTGAATTAAGGTGAGGTGTGTACACTTTTTTGAATTGAATGGACAGGGTAAATTGTACTTATTTTGTCTTCTGAGAAACTTAGCTTCTGAAGGGCAGTACTAAAATGAATTTTTATCTTTAAACAAAATAAGAAAAAAAAAATGTATACACATCATCCTGTTCAAAAGTTTTCACCCCCTACTCTTAATGCATTGCATTTTATTGAAGCTTGTTTATGCCACAAATAAATAAAACTGGTAATTGCTCATTTGTGACAATCAAAAATCCGACTTTTCTTTTTCCTCTCACAATTGCGATTTAGCTGACGTTTTTCCCCAGAATTGTGAGATTTAAACTCTGTATGTAATTTTTTTTATGTGGCAATTTGTATAAATGCAGTCATTTTGTCTTGTAGAGTATATGTACGCATCTGTTATGTTGAACATGCAATATACAACTAACATTATCCCGGATTCCTCTTATTTAAAAAAAAAGCATATTCTGCAACTTATGAGCAGAAATGTATCTTAGGATGCTTTCGCAGACTGTCAGAGTCTGAGAATGTTTAATATTAATAGTTTACATTCATGTTTAAGAGAAATAGATGACATTAAAGTTCAAAGCAAATCACTTTGGTTATCTAACATACTCTTCAGATGTAGCTGTAATTTGATTACCACCCATTTAAAATGTAACTGCAAATGCAATGTTACTCAAATGTTAGTATTTTAAATTCTTAACCAAGTTACGTGTATTTCGTTATTCCCCAACCCTGCCATATAGCAGTCTAACTTCTCAGTCCACATAACTTTTTATAAAAGAGTTGACCAGTTTTAAGGACAATAAAAAATAAACCAATGATATAGTTAACTCGCTATGCGCAGTATGTGTTATTTGTAGTTATGCTGATTTCAGGGCAGCATTATTTCTTTCTGTAATGTGGTTTGCAGACCCGGTCTGGCTAGAATTACAAGTAACCATGCTAACCTAAATCTGGTGTGGCAGAACTAAGGAAACAGGCCGGTTGAACGAGACCCAGATGAGAAAAGCTTAACAGTCTTCACACACACTTACCGATCAACCTCAGAATCACTATATTCACTCATGATAATCCTTAAGTCCTCACAACCGATTCCAGCACAGCTCCTGCTTCAAAAACAGCACAGAGATACTCTTTCACAGCCCAATAGGGAAATCATCCTTCGCCATATTTGGAGTTTTGTGATACAATTCAAATAAAGCGATAACTTACCCACAACACCCGAGCGTTAAAATGTTTAATCCACAGTCATCTAGTCGATATCTTCGCTGTCAGAGAGTTTGAAACTTCGACAGTACTGTCTTCAGTTAACGCCACGGACTCGCTCGACTCTTCCGCATTTCCTTCCTCATCGCGTCATTCGTGTCGGTGACGCCATTTTACTTTCGGTTTCGCGTGCGGCGCTGTGACAAAATTATGGTTTGCTTCTGATGGGAGCAGGTCATTTCTGCATCGAGTCTTTGTAGAGGTTTTCTGTAACAAATACAACGTGTTTAGTAGTTTAATAAAGTTTCACAATAAGTACTACTGCAGTGAAATGACATTGTACAGATATATACCACCATGCTTTTAAATAGCTGTATTTTAATTATTGTAATTTACACATGTATTTTAGTTTATTGCCATATCAGCATCACTGGCTATTACATGGCAGATACATCTTAAACATTTAACAACATAATTACAATGTAATAAAAACACAAAGTTAAATAAAAATGAAAGTACATGTACATCATGTGCAATACAGAGTGCACTTTTATAAAAGATTTTTTAAAATATTTTTCTGGATCCATAAATAACTCCTTAATAGTTGGTCCTGATAAAAAGTGCCATCTCATAACAATAAAAATTGAGCAGTCCAAAAGCATATGTTTTACAGTCAAGTTGGTACTACAGTACTGACAGATGGAAAGAAAGACAAACAGAAAGAAAGACAGACAAAACTAAAGACAAATAGAGAGACAGACTGAAAGACAGATAGACAGACAGACGAAAAGATAGACGGACGGACGGAAAGACAGTGTTACGACCCTTAGGTATCTTGTTTGTTTACATCTGTCATTGTCTGTGTATACTCTTTCTGTATGTATAGTTGTATCTGTGTTCCAGGTGGGCGTGGTTTCCACTTTCCGGTTGGGAATCACTGATTGGTCCAGCTAAGCACCTGACCAGTACTTAAAGGGTAACTAAACCCTAAAACAACTTTTTTTAGTTGATGATATGCAATACTGGGGCTTTATTAGTGCTGTTCATTGATTCAAGTAAGAGTTTTGACATTTGCGTATAAAGTGTTTTAATTCTATAAAATATGGTGTAAAACCGCCAAAAGTGCTGCCCTCTTAAGGTTGAACGGTGGCTACTGCAGTTGAATTTTCCTATTGGATGTTGTGGTACATCGTGACGTAGGATGGTTCCTCCAACGGCTCACTACCACGCCCCTGGCACGAGCTCACCACGCCTTGGCTCAGCTCCTCGCTAGTATCGTCGGCATCGGTTTGAGCCAGCGGCTCGAATCGACAAGGCTCTGGCCCTGTGTTACAGACAATTCCAAGAAGTCGTCGCTGCAGCCTGAAGCACGATGACGTAGCTGGATCAGATCCATCACGTACTGGACGCGCATGCGCAGTGGTTTCGTGGTTCACATTTTGATGACGTCACATGCGCACGCGCAGTTGAGAGATTTGTGAACTGGATAAATACTCAAACCGCTCGCGCAAAAACAATTATTAATAACATGCTCACGAAATCAGGACACACGTTTTGCATTTTCCCTTGAATGTGTACCGTGAGGATTAAAATTACAGATATTTAGGCTACTTGACTCATTTTGCTTCCACTCAACTGCATGACCAGAATATGTTACACTTTTAACTGTTTTGCATGTATGTAGAGAGAAACTAGGATAACTTCAGCATCACAATGACTTATTCATCAATAATTACGTATTATTTATCAGTACTACTACTACACAGGTTAGAACATCAATTCAATATTGACCATACATATGGTCAATATTGTATATGATGTTCTAACCTGTGTAGTTATAATGTTCTAACCTGTAGTTATAATGTGTATACTCTGGTCTTAAGTGACATGTCACTTAAGACCAGCGCATACGCTTTATAACTAGACTCGCACTCGCATTATAACTATACGCACTCGCCATAACGAACCACCATCCAGTACGTATTGGATCTGATCCAGCTACGTCATCGTGCTTCAGGCTGCAGCGAGGTGTGTCTCCTCAGGTGGACGCCCCTCGCTCAGCCCCGCCCTCGGTTCGCCCCCTCTGTCTCCGCTGGGCTCTGCCCACTTTTCCAGCATTTTTCAAATATTGCCAGTGGGTGGAGTTAGGCTGTGGACAGGGGTTTAGTTACCCTTTAAGCACTGCCCGAAACACTCAGCCTTTGCCTCGTTGACTTTGTGCTGTATCGCCATGGTTATTCGCTTCTATTGACTTTCCGATTACACTGTTCGTGTCGTCATCGTATGTTTAAGATAGTGATAGCACTGAAACAGTTGAAGCAAATGTGCCGGAGCTCCGAAACAACACCCGACACCCGTCTCCATTACGCCATCTAGTGGTCACCTGAATGTATTGATCTGAAATAACCTTGACAGTGATCTATGTTAAAAAAATAGTTTTTAACATCTGTCTGACAACTACTTGGTTTTGTAACCTGTAGCCTCCTTGTTGTTTTTTGTCATGAAAAATGAAGATTAATAGAATAAATACAGCCACAATGTGTCACAGTTGCTACATTACATGTTTATTAAAAATATATATATAAATTTCTCTGCTGTTGAAGAACTTAACCGACTTCTTTTTTTTACATATAATTTCTCCAGCCTTTGAAAAAATCCTCTCACAGGAGACACATGTTGCTTGCATGCACAGATATTTTTTGTACATACAAATGAGTGAAATGTATTGCTCTCTCTTTCCAATAAATTAATGGATCATGCGTTCTGGGCAAAAATGCACGCTTCTACTTTTGCAAATCATACATCTCACTTTATTTGGTATTTCCAAATGGAAATGCTCCCACACCACAGATGTACGGCATCTCTTATGTGGAGCCTCCATCTATATATCACCTATGAATATATATATATATATATATATATCTTATGCTGTGCTGTCTGTCACCATCTAACTTTGCCTATCACTAGCCTATATCTATCCTAACTATCTGTCACTGTCTATACCTATCAGTAAATATATCTAATTTAAATCTAGCCTAAATATAACTAACCAAAGCACACTATAAATCTCACTTATATCACAAAATGTATCTCCTCTCACAAAACCCATGAGGTGAAGATGGATTAACTTTACTTTTAAACCGAGGGAATGAGGTTCATACAGATGTGTGACTGTGTGAATGAGGTTCATACAGATGTGTGACTGTGGGAATGAGGTTCATACAGATGTGTGACTGTGAACGAGGTTCATACAGATGTGTGACTGTGTGGAACGAGGTTCATACAGATGTGTGACTGTGGGGAGGTTCATACAGATGTGTGACTGTGGGGAATGAGGTTCATACAGATGTGTGACTGTGTGAATGAGGTTCATACAGATGTGTGACTGTGGGGAATGAGGTTCATACAGATGTGTGACTGTGGGGAATGAGGTTCATACAGATGTGTGACTGTGTGGAACGAGGTTCATACAGATGTGTGACTGTGGGGAATGAGGTTCATACAGATGTGTGACTGTGTGAATGAGGTTCATACAGATGTGTGACTGTGGGGAATGAGGTTCATACAGATGTGTGACTGTGTGAATGAGGTTCATACAGATGTGTGACTGTGTGAATGAGGTTCATACAGATGTGTGACTGTGGAATGAGGTTCATACAGATGTGTGACTGTGGGGAATGAGGTTCATACAGATGTGTGACTGTGGGGAATGAGGTTCATACAGATGTGTGACTGTGTGGAATGAGGTTCATACAGATGTGTGACTGTGTGAATGAGGTTCATACAGATGTGTGACTGTGTGGAATGAGGTTCATACAGATGTGTGACTGTGTGAATGAGGTTCATACAGATGTGTGACTGTGTGGAATGAGGTTCATACAGATGTGTGACTGTGTGGAATGAGGTTCATACAGATGTGTGACTGTGTGAATGAGGTTCATACAGATGTGTGACTGTGTGGAATGAGGTTCATACAGATGTGTGACTGTGGGGAATGAGGTTCATACAGATGTGTGACTGTGGGAATGAGGTCATACAGATGTGTGACTGTGGAATGAGGTTCATACAGATGTGTGACTGTGTGGAATGAGGTTCATACAGATGTGTGACTGTGTGGAATGAGGTTCATACAGATGTGTGACTGTGTGAATGAGGTTCATACAGATGTGTGACTGTGGGGAATGAGGTTCATACAGATGTGTGACTGTGTGGAATGAGGTTCATACAGATGTGTGACTGTGTGGAATGAGGTTCATACAGATGTGTGACTGTGTGAATGAGGTTCATACAGATGTGTGACTGTGGGAATGAGGTTCATACAGATGTGTGACTGTGTGGAATGAGGTTCATACAGATGTGTGACTGTGGGAATGAGGTTCATACAGATGTGTGACTGTGGGAATGAGGTTCATACAGATGTGTGACTGTGTGAATGAGGTTCATACAGATGTGTGACTGTGTGAATGAGGTTCATACAGATGTGTGACTGTGTGAATGAGGTTCATACAGATGTGTGACTGTGTGAATGAGGTTCATACAGATGTGTGACTGTGGGAATGAGGTTCATACAGATGTGTGACTGTGGGGAATGAGGTTCATACAGATGTGTGACTGTGTGGAATGAGGTTCATACAGATGTGTGACTGTGTGAATGAGGTTCATACAGATGTGTGACTGTGGGGAATGAGGTTCTTACAGATGTGTGACTGTGGGGAATGAGGTTCATACAGATGTGTGACTGTGTGAATGAGGTTCATACAGATGTGTGACTGTGTGGAATGAGGTTCATACAGATGTGTGACTGTGTGAATGAGGTTCATACAGATGTGTGACTGTGGAATGAGGTTCATACAGATGTGTGACTGTGGGAATGAGGTTCATACAGATGTGTGACTGTGGGAATGAGGTCATACAGATGTGTGACTGTGTGGAATGAGGTCCATACAGATGTGTGACTCTGTGGAATGAGGTTCATACAGATGTGTGACTCTGTGGAATGAGGTTCATACAGATGTGTGACTGTGTGAATGAGGTTCATACAGATGTGTGACTGTGTGGAATGAGGTTCATACAGATGTGTGACTGTGTGAATGAGGTTCATACAGATGTGTGACTGTGTGAATGAGGTTCATACAGATGTGTGACTGTGTGAATGAGGTTCATACAGATGTGTGACTGTGTGGAATGAGGTTCATACAGATGTGTGACTGTGTGAATGAGGTTCATACAGATGTGTGACTGTGTGAATGAGGTTCATACAGATGTGTGACTGTGTGGAATGAGGTTCATACAGATGTGTGACTGTGGAATGAGGTTCATACAGATGTGTGACTGTGTGGAATGAGGTTCATACAGATGTGTGACTGTGGGAATGAGGTTCATACAGATGTGTGACTGTGTGGAATGAGGTTCATACAGATGTGTGACTGTGGGGAATGAGGTTCATACAGATGTGTGACTGTGTGGAATGAGGTTCATACAGATGTGTGACTGTGTGAATGAGGTTCATACAGATGTGTGACTGTGTGGAATGAGGTTCATACAGATGTGTGACTGTGTGAATGAGGTTCATACAGATGTGTGACTGTGTGAATGAGGTTCATACAGATGTGTGACTGTGTGAATGAGGTTCATACAGATGTGTGACTGTGTGGAATGAGGTTCATACAGATGTGTGACTGTGTGAATGAGGTTCATACAGATGTGTGACTGTGTGGAATGAGGTTCATACAGATGTGTGACTGTGGAGAATGAGGTTCATACAGATGTGTGACTGTGTGGAATGAGGTTCATACAGATGTGTGACTGTGTGGAATGAGGTTCATACAGATGTGTGACTGTGTGAATGAGGTTCATACAGATGTGTGACTGGGGAATGAGGTTCATACAGATGTGTGACTGTGTGGAATGAGGTTCATACAGATGTGTGACTGTGGGAATGAGGTCCATACAGATGTGTGACTGTGGAATGAGGTCATACAGATGTGTGACTGTGTGGAATGAGGTTCATACAGATGTGTGACTGTGGGGAATGAGGTTCATACAGATGTGTGACTGTGTGAATGAGGTTCATACAGATGTGTGACTGTGTGGAATGAGGTTCATACAGATGTGTGACTGTGTGGTTTGTTCCCGCCCCTTTCAATCAAAGCAGTTTCGACAGGCGCACCTGATGAAACACTTAGGCGCTTCATTTAGCGGTAATCACGTGACATGGGTGTGTCCTGTGTCGAATCACAGTTCGGAGCAGTGTTTCGAAACATCTGCGTTTCGGGGTATCGACACAGCGTCGTAACGTCAGTTTCGCGACAGCCATCCCTAGATTGAGAGTGTATGAGGAGGGTGCGAGTGTTTGTTTATTGTTACTATTTCTGATTATCCGGTTTATTTGATCCCTACCTGTTTGCCCACGCTGATTGAATTCTGAATCTGAATTGTTTGCCCAAAACCCTGTATATACTGCTGTAAAAACTATTGTTTATATTATATTCACTTTAAGGGAAGTAGGGGGTTTGACACCAATTTCTTTGTGGTTTAAATTTCACCTTGATTATGGTTAAGGGAGATAGGTAAGATAGGTAATTTTTTTGGTGAGGTAATTTAGGCTCTAAAAGAAGATTGTTTTGTTTATTGTTTTGGCCGTGTCTGCCCCTGATGCTAAAACCCTTATTTTTCAATGTAATAAGCATTGTATCGATTTGATATCTCTCTGGTATTGAGACTCGCTTCCTTTTGTTACGACTGTCCCCTAGCGGTCGTAACAACAGAGACAGACGGACAGAGACAGACAGAGAGACGGAAACAGACGGCAAGACAGACAAAGACAGAGAGACAAAAAGACAGACAGACAGATGGAAAGAGGGACAGACAGAGACAGACAGATAGAGAGACCGAGACAGACAGATAGAAAGACAGACAGACGGAAAGACAGATAGAAAGAAAGAAAGACAGACAGACGGAAAGACAGACAGACGGAAAGACAGAGACAGACGGAAAGACAGACAGAAAGAGGGAGAGACGGAAAGACAGAGACAGACAGAATGACAGACGGAAAGACAGACAGACGGAAAGACAGACAGACAGAGACAAAAGACAGACGGAAAGACAGATAGAAAGACAAACGGAAAGACAGAGACAGACAAAAAGACAGACAGACGGAAAGACAGACAGACAGAAAGAGAGACAGACGGAAAGACAGAGACAGACAGAATGACAGACGGAAAGACAGACAGACACAAAAAGACAGAATGACAGACAAAAAGACAGACAGACGGAAAGACAGACAGACAGACGGAAAGACAGACAGACGGAAAGACAGAGACAGACAGAATGACAGACAAAAAGACAGACAGACGGAAAGACAGACAGACAGACGGAAAGACAGACGGAAAGACAGACAGACACGGAAAGACAGACGGAAAGACAGACAGACAGACGGAAAGACAGACGGAAAGACAGACAGACAGACGGAAAGACAGACAGACAGACGGAAAGACAGACAGACAGAGACAAAAAGATAGACAGAAAGACAGAGACAGATGGAAAGACAGACAGAAAGACAGAGACAGAAAAATAAACAGACAAGACAGACAGAATGACAGACGGAAAGACAGAGACAGACAGAATGAGACGGACAGACGGAAAGAAAGACAGACAGACAAACAGACAGAGACAGACAACAAGACAGATGGAAAGACGGACAGAATATAATATCTTACCTTTATATAAAGTCTTTGTTAAACAATTAACTGCTGAACATTTTTTTGGATGTTAACAGTAAAAATTAAGCCTTAAAAACACCAAAATCTATTTAATAAAAAAATATTTTATTTCAAATGCATCAATCAATAATTCAACCTATAAAATGAACAGAAGGCAAACAAACAATAAAATGATAGATAAAAATAAATCCAGGGTTTGTTCACAAATGATCCCAGAGTTTACCTGTGGAGGGAGAAGGTCGTTTCAGAAAGTTAATGGAATAAAATACAAACTGTTATTGCCTCATAACAGCAGATACATACAGTCAAACGCTTCAGGAAGGACAGTCGGCACAGTTACTTCTATTGCTCTCCCTAAACACACACACACACAAAATACTTTTCTTAACTAAACTTAAAATGTAGTGCTTATTCACCGTGTGTCTAAATCTAATCAAATAAGAGCTTCCAGCTCAACTGAAGTCTCATGAACTCTAGAGTTTCATTCAGTGTGTACCGGTTTGGCATTGGAGGTTTTGGAAGACTTGCGAGGGCGTTTTCTCAGTGCAGAGACCCGAGGAGATCTGCTGTTGGCGCTGATGGCCGGTCCCAGGCCACGACTGGCCACTGTGGGAGTTTTGCAGGCGTCCTTACGGAGCTCGAGGCCTCGCCGAAGCAAACTACCTCCACCACAGCCCTTCGGCGTATTAGGAATCATGAACATCACAGATTTCCTTTGCTTAGGCTAGAGAAGAGTAAGGCAGAATTATGTGCATGTCTACATCATTTTTCTGCCATACACACACACACACACGCACACCTTACCTGAGAGTTTGAAGGTCTGTTGGCATGCCTGCTCTTAACGGTCGTTGTCCGAGAGATGCAGCTCGTCGACTTCTTTATCAGCAGCACATGGATCACAGTTACACATCATTAAAGCCTGACATATGAAATCTAACTCTAACTTAAACGGACCAGTTAATAAAACCGTCGGACAATACATTTGCATGTGTTTTTGTTAAGCATCATATCTGATGAAATTCTGATGTTTGTAATGCAAATCAATGAGATCTCTACAACAGTATAGCAGACCAGACATAAAATTCACATAAATATCAGTCGTCACTGCCAACAGTTGCTTAGTAAGATAGTTAATGCTTAGTTTTATGATCAAAGCTCTGTAGCTTTAAAACATGTAATGCAATAATGATTGAGAGATGAACAAATAAGCCTGATTGTCATATTTGAGACTTGTGTCTGGATATTCAAGTAAAATTACAGTAAGTTTCTTCAGTCCAGTGTGTGTTCATCTTGAAATATTACTGACAATATCAAAGTTACTCTGATGTTTACTTTATATAAATCAGTCCAGATTTCACAGCAAACACACGTGAACTACAAGCTGATGGTGGACGTTTGTACAATTATAATAAAAGGCATTTTACTTGCTAAAAAGTTAGAACTAATCAATCAGACGACAGAAGGCACTGTAAAATCCAACAGTGATTCTAACTAACACTTTTAGTTAACTTAACTTAGTGCAGATTTTTACAATTAAGTTAACACACTATTCACATTTGAGAAACATTTTGTCAAGCAAAAAACAAAAAATAAACTCCCCATTATGGTGATAAGTGTTACACTTTGGTCGGCCACTTGGAAAATGCATATTATAACTCTCTTCCTATTGCTGCAGTGATGGACGAAATCACATTTATTTGTAATAGTAATAAATAGGCTGCTTTCAAAAGTTGACCTAGCTTCTGACTGAATAATTAACTATATTGATTTAGTCAGAAATTAAAGTCACCTTTTACAATGAATCTGTGTAATATGTCCCTTTATATCATATAATGGCCGTTTACAATTTTAGTGCTAACACTTATGTCCTAAACACCTGTGAAACTTTTAATTGGGTTGATATAATCCCTCTATTTGTAACAATATCATGTAGTTTACCATGTTTGAGTCACACACAGACAGCAAAACATCTATGGTAGCTATATGAAGTTAAGAGTAAACCTAAAGTAAAAGATCAAGTACTCTCTATAGTTCTCTTGTGTAAGTGAACTATACTAACTAAGCATTTGTCAGCTCAACATATAATTCCTATTTCACTTGTTTTTTTTTTTACTTTAGGCAATCAGTTTGCATGCTTTTTTAAGTAAGTCTAACTAATTAGATTTTACAGTGTAGTAGATTGTGTGCGACATGTTTTACAGAAAAGTTGCGATTACATTGTGGCCTTAGAAATCTGTATCCAGTGGGCTTTATAGGGTTAAAGAAAATACATTACAATTACCTTTAAAACTCAACAAATTAACCTATTCATAAAAAAGTACATGTTCTTGTACCTCAGGTGTGTCCAGGCCATGCAGATGGAATCCCGGACGCTTGCGAACCTGTGGGGTGCGTGATTTCTGTGATTCCTGCAAGTGCAAAGCGCCACTTTAACCATTACATATGCATTGGAAGTTATCTACATCAGAACTTTTTAAAGGGATAGTTCACCCTAAAATGAAGTGTCATAATTTACTCACTCTGGTGGTGTTCTAATGCCATACACAATCTCTCTTTTTTGGACCATAAAAATTGAATTTGTATAAAAAACCCCCCCAAAAAAACAGACCCATGACGTATTGATGAACGCAGAAGAACAGAGGATAGAGCAAAATTAACTAGAAGAAAAAGAAGTCTAAAACACGAAATTTTAAAGAGAAATGTGGGAGGAGCTTGAGTTTGTTGCTCTATTTGTTTGAAGCGCGAGAGGCGTTTACTCTCAGCTGAGCTTACGCTACTCCTACATCCTTCATCATGCGTCAGGTCAGAGGTCACTCTTCCGCCCGGAACTCGACTGGCGCACGGCCAAGCCAGGGATTATAGTTTATAAAAGTTATAAATATGGATGTGTTTCTTAAACAAACACATGGCTTTGCTTCCGAAGGTCTTTATTACCCCCCTAAAGCCATATGGATTACTTTTATGATGGATGGTTGCACTTTTTTTGGGCTTCAAAATCTCATCCTCCATTCACTGCCATTATAAAGCTTGGAAGAGCCAGGGTATTTTTTTATATAACTCTGATTGTGTTCGTCTGATTGTGTTCATTGATTCAAGTAAGAGTTTTGACATTTGAGTATAAAGTTTTTAATTCTATAAAATATGGTGTAAAACCGCCAAAAGTGCTGCCCTCTTAAGGTTGAACGGTGGCTACTGCAGTTGAATTTTCCTATTGGATGTTGTGGTACATCGTGACGTAGGATGGTTCCTCCAACGGCTCACTACCACGCCCCTGGCACGAGCTCACCACGCCCTTGGCTCAGCTCCTCGCTAGTATCGTCGGCATCGGTTTGAGCCAGCGGCTCGAATCGATAAGGCTCTGGCCCTGTGTTACAGACAATTCACCCTCCTCCACTTCAGGTGAAGACTGCGGAGAAAAGTCCTCTACTTCAAATGACCGCTCTGTTGCAAAACTACTGGTGTCACTCCAGTCATTCTTCATCTTTTCGAGTCTGACAGCTGTTAATCAATCCGTCACTGCGGGGTCTCAGGTGGACGCCCCTCGCTCAGCCCCGCCCTCGGTTCGCCCCCTCTGTCTCCGCTGGGCTCTGCCCACTTTTCAAATATTGCCAGTGGGTGGAGTTAGGCTGTGGACAGGGGTTTAGTTACCCTTTAAGCACTGCCCGAAACACTCAGCCTTTGCCTCGTTGACTTTGTGCTGTATCGCCATGGTTATTCGCTTCTATTGACTTTCCGATTACACTGTTCGTGTCGTCATCGTATGTTTGAGATAGTGATGGGCAGACCGAGGCTTCGTGAAGCACTGAAACAGTTGAAGCAAATGTGCCGGAGCTCCGAAACAACACCCGACACCCGTCTCCATTACGTTATCTAGTGGTCACCTGCATGTATTGATCTGAAATAACCTTGACAGTGATCTATGTTAAAAAAATAGTTTTTAACATCTGTCTGACAACTACTTGGTTTTGTAACCTGTAGCCTCCTTGTTGTTTTTTGTCATGAAAAATGAAGATTAAAAGAATAAATAAAGCCACAATGTGTCACAGTTGCTACATTACATGTTTATTAAAAAAATATATACATTTCTCTGCTGTTGAAGGACTTAACCGACTTCTTTTTTACATATAATTTCTCCAGCCTTTGAAAAAATCCTCTCACAGGAGACACATGTTGCTGGCATGCACAAATATTTTTTAGCAAGTACATACAAATGAGTGAAATGTATTGCTCTCTCTTTCCAGTAAATTAATGGATCATGCGTTCTGGGCAAAATGCACCCTTCTACTTTTGCAAATCATACATCTCATTTTATTTGGTATTTCCAAATGGAAATGCTCCCACACCACAGATGTACGGCATCTCTTATGTGGAGCCTCCATCTATATATCACCTATGAATATTATATATCTTATGCTGTGCTGTCTGTCACTATCTAACTTTGCCTATCACTAGCCTATATCTATCCTAACTATCTGTCACTGTCTATACCTATCAGTAAATATATCTAATTTAAATCTAGCCTAAATATAACTAACCAAAGCACACTATAAATCTCACTTATATCACAAAATGTATCTCCTCTCACAAAACCCATGAGGTGAAGATGGATTAACTTTACTTTTAAACCGAGGGGAATGAGGTTCATACAGATGTGTGACTGTGTGAATGAGGTTCATACAGATGTGTGACTGTGGGGAATGAGGTTCATACAGATGTGTGACTGTGGGGAATGAGGTTCATACAGATGTGTGACTGTGGGGAATGAGGTTCATACAGATGTGTGACTGTGTGAATGAGGTTCATACAGATGTGTGACTGTGGGGAATGAGGTTCATACAGATGTGTGACTGTGGGGAATGAGGTCCATACAGATGTGTGACTGTGTGAAAGAGGTTCATACAGATGTGTGACTGTGAGAATGAGGTTCATACAGATGCGTGACTGTGTGGAATGAGGTTCATACAGATGCGTGACTGTGTGGAATGAGGTTCATACAGATGTGTGACTGTGTGAATGAGGTTCATACAGATGTGTGACTGTGTGAATGAGGTTCATACAGATGTGTGACTGTGGGAATGAGGTCCATACAGATGTGTGACTGTGTGGAATGAGGTTCATACAGATGTGTGACTGTGGGAATGAGGTTCATACAGATGTGTGACTGTGTGAATGAGGTTCATACAGATGTGTGACTGTGTGGAATGAGGTTCATACAGATGTGTGACTGTGTGGAATGAGGTTCATACAGATGTGTGACTGTGGGGAATGAGGTTCATACAGATGTGTGACTGTGGGGAATGAGGTTCATACAGATGTGTGACTGTGGGGAATGAGGTTCATACAGATGTGTGACTGTGGGGAATGAGGTTCATACAGATGTGTGACTGTGGGGAATGAGGTTCATACAGATGTGTGACTGTGGGGAATGAGGTTCATACAGATGTGTGACTGTGTGGAATGAGGTTCATACAGATGTGTGACTGTAGGGAATGAGGTCCATACAGATGTGTGACTGTGTGAATGAGGTTCATACAGATGTGTGACTGTGTGGAATGAGGTTCATACAGATGTGTGACTGTGTGAATGAGGTTCATACAGATGTGTGACTGTGTGAATGAGGTTCATACAGATGTGTGACTGTGTGAATGAGGTTCATACAGATGTGTGACTGTGTGAATGAGGTTTTAGTTACTATTTCTGATTACCCGGTTTATTTGATCCCTACCTGTTTGCCCACGCTGATTGAATTCTGAATCTGAATTGTTTGCCCAAAACCCTGTATATACTGCTGTAAAACTATTGTTAATATTATATTCACTTTAAGGAAGTAGGGGTTTGACACCAATTTCTTTGTGGTTTAAATTTCACCTTGTTTATGGTTAAGGGAGATAGCTTAACTTACCTGTGTTTTGTTTTCTTTATTTTTTGGTGAGGTAATTAGGCTCTAAAAGAAGATTGTTTTGTTTATTGTTTTGGCCGTGTCTGCCCCTGATGCTAAAACCCTTATTTTTCATTGTAATAAGCATTGTATCGATTTGATATCTCTCTGGTATTGAGACTCGCTTCCTTTTGTTACGGCTGTCCCTAGCGGTCGAATAACAGAGACAGACGGACAGAGACAGACAGAGAGACGGAAAGACAGAAACAGACGGAAAGACAGACACAAAAAGACAGACAAAAGACAGACAGACAGATGGAAAGAGGGACAGACAGACAGAAAAGACAGAATGACAGACGGAGAGACCGAGACAGATAGAAAGACAGACAGACGGAAAGACAGACAGACAAAAGACGGAAAGACAGAGACAGATAGAATGACAGACAGACGGAAAGACGGACAGACGGAAAGACAGACAGACGGAAAGACAGACAGACAGACAGACAGACAGAGACAAAAGACAGACGGAAAGAGACAGACAGAAAGACAGAGACAGACAGACAGACAGAAAGACAGACAGACAGAGACAAACGGAAAGACAGACAGACAGAGACAGAGAAAGACAGACAGACAGAGACAAAAGACAGACGGAAAGACAGAGACAGACGGAAAGACAGAGACAGAAAGACAGAGACAGAAAGATAAACAGACAGACAGAATGACAGACGGAAAGACAGAGACAGACAGAATGACAGACGGAAAGACAGAGACAGAAAGATAAACAGACACAGACAGAATTTCAGAAGGAAAGACAGAGACAGACAGAATGACAGACAGAAAGACAGAGACAGATGGAGAGACAGACGGAAAGACAGAGACAGAAAGATAAACAGACACAGACAGAATTTCAGAAGGAAAGACAGAGACAGACAGAATGAGACGGACAGGCGGAAAGAAAGACAGACAGACAAACAGACAGAGACAGACAACAAGACGGATGGAAAGACGGACAGAATATAATATCTTACCTTCTAATAAAGTCTTTGTTAAACAATTAACTGCTGAATATTTTTTGGAAGTTAACAGTAAAAATTAAGCCTTAAAAACACCAAAATCTATTTAATAAAAAAATATTTTATTTCAAATGCATCAATCAATAATTCAACCTATAAAATGAACAGAAGGCAAACAAACAATAAAATGATAGATAAAAATAAATCCAGGGTTTGTTCACAAATGATCCCAGAGTTTACCTGTGGAGGGAGAAGGTCGTTTCAGAAAGTTAATGGAATAAAATACAAACTGTTATTGCCTCATAACAGCAGATACATACAGTCAAACGCTTCAGGAAGGACAGTCGGCACAGTTACTTCTATTGCTCTCCCTAAACACACACACACACAAAATACTTTTCTTAACTAAACTTAAAATGTAGTGCTTATTCACCGTGTGTCTAAATCTAATCAAATAAGAGCTTCCAGCTCAACTGAAGTCTCATGAACTCTAGAGTTTCATTCAGTGTGTACCGGTTTGGCATTGGAGGTTTTGGAAGACTTGTGGGGGCGTTTTCTCAGTGCAGAGACCCGAGGAGATCTGCTGTTGGCGCTGATGGCGGTCCCAGGCCACGACTGACCACTGTGGGAGTTTTGCAGGCGTCCTTACGGAGCTCGAGGCCTCGCCGAAGCAAACTACCTCCACCACAGCCCTTCGGCGTATTAGGAATCATGAACATCACAGATTTCCTTTGCTTAGGCTAGAGAAGAGTAAGGCAGAATTATGTGCATGTCTACATCATTTTTCTGCCACACACACACACACACACACACACACACACACACACACACACACACACCTTACCTGAGAGTTTGAAGGTCTGTTGGCATGCCTGCTCTAACGGTCGTTGTCCGAGAGATGCAGCTGCCGACTTCTTTATCAGCAGCACATGGATCACAGTTACACATCATTAAAGCCTGACATATGAAATCTAACTCTAACTTAAACGGACCAGTTAATAAAACCGTCGGACAATACATTTGCATGTGTTTTTGTTAAGCATCATATCTGATGAAATTCTGATGTTTGTAATGCAAATCAATGAGATCTTTACACAGTATAGCAGACCAGACATAAAATTCACATAAATATCAGTCGTCACTGCCAACAGTTGCTTAGTAAGATAGTTAATGCTTAGTTTTATGATCAAAGCTCTGTAGTTTTAAAACATGTAATGCAATAATGATTGAGAGATGAACAAATAAGCCTGATTGTCATATTTGAGACTTGTGTCTGGATATTCAAGTAAAATTACAGTAAGTTTCTTCAGTCCAGTGTGTGTTCATCTTGAAATATTACTGACAATATCAAAGTTACTCTGATGTTTACTTGCTAAAAAGTTAGAACTAATCAATCAGACGACAGAAGGCACTGCAAAATCCAACAGTGATTCTAACTAACACTTTTTAGTTAACTTAACTTAGTGCAGATTTTTACAATTAAGTTAACACACTATTCACATTTGAGAAACATTTTGTCAAGCAAAAAACAAAAAATAAACTCCCCATTATGGTGATAAGTGTTACACTTTGGTGTAACACTTGGAAAATGCATATTATAACTCTCTTCCTATTGCTGCAGTGATGCACAAAATCACATTTATTTGTAATAGTAATAAATAGGCTGCTTTCAAAAGTTGACCTAGCTTCTGACTGAATAATTAACTATATTGATTTAGTCAGAAATTAAAGTCACCTTTTACAATGAATCTGTGTAATATGTCCCTTTATATCATATAATGGCCGTTTACAATTTTAGTGCTAACACTTATGTCCTAAACACCTGTGAAACTTTTAATTGGGTTGATATAATCCCTCTATTTGTAACAATATCATGTAGTTTACCATGTTTGAGTCACACACAGACAGCAAAACATCTATGGTAGCTATATGAAGTTAAGAGTAAACCTAAAGTAAAAGATCAAGTACTCTCTATAGTTCTCTTGTGTAAGTGAACTATACTAACTAAGCATTTGTCAGCTCAACATATAATTCCTATTTCACTTGTTTTTTTTTTTACTTTAGGCAATCAGTTTGCATGCTTTTTTAAGTAAGTCTAACTAATTAGATTTTACAGTGTAGTAGATTGTGTGCGACATGTTTTACAGAAAAGTTGCGATTACATTGTGGCCTTAGAAATGTGTGTATTAAATATGATCCAGTGGGCTTTATAGGGTTAAAGAAAATACATTACAATTACCTTTAAAACTCAACAAATTAACCTATTCATAAAAAAAGTACATGTTCTTGTACCTCGGGTGTGTCCAGGCCATGCAGATGGAATCCCGGACGCTTGCGAACCTGTGGGGTGCGTGATTTCTGTGATTCCTGCAAGTGCAAAGCGCCACTTTAACCATTACATATGCACTGGAAGTTATCTACATCAGAACTTTTTAAAGGGATAGTTCACCCTAAAATGAAGTGTCATAATTTACTCACTCTGGTGGTGTTCTAATGCCATACACAATCTCTCTTTTTTGGACCATAAAAATTAATTTGTATAAAAAAACTAAAAAAACAGACCCATGACGTATTGATGAACGCAGAAGAACAGAGGATAGAGCAAAATTAACTAGAAGAAAAAGAGAAATGTGGGAGGAGCTTGAGTTTGTTGCTCTATTTGTTTGAAGCGCGAGAGGCGTTTACTCTCAGCTGAGCTTACGCTACTCCTACATCCTTCATCATGCGTCAGGTCAGAGGTCACTCTTCCGCCCGGAACTCGACTGGCGCACGGCCAAGCCAGGGATTATAGTTTATAAAAGTTATAAATATGGATGTGTTTCTTAAACAAACACATGGCTTTGCTTCCGAAGGTCTTTATTACCCCCCTAAAGCCGTATGGATTACTTTTATGATGGATGGTTGCACTTTTTTTGGGCTTCAAAATCTCATCCTCCATTCACTGCCATTATAAAGCTTGGAAGAGCCAGGGTATTTTTTTATATAACTCTGATTGTGTTCGTCTGAAAGAAGAATGTCACATAGGATGGCTTGAGGGTGAGTAAATCATGGGGTAATTTTCATTTTTGGGTGAACTATCCCTTTAACAAACAGAAACAAAAACAAAATCCAGTTTACAGAAACACTGAAATTACCATTAACCGGTTAATGTTATTTTATCATTTTGCCCACATGAGTGAAATGCCGTGATCAGTTGTCAAGTCATCCTATGTAAGTCGCAAGGCAATGTGCTAGCATTGGGATCTCAAGGATCTCAAGGATCAAGGGTCTGTTTTTCTGAGGATCTTTTACCAAACGATCAGCATTCAATTTAAAGCCACAATATGTAATTTTTCGCCACTAGAGGTCGCTTATTCAAAACAAAGGCGTAGCTTGATGGAGCTTTTATCATGCCACAGTCGCCGCTTCCACTTCTTCCTCTCATGTGTACGTGGGGTAACGCAGCACTATTTAATCATATTAGACATTATTTGAGTGCGTTGAAAGTTATGTTACAATGCTACTCTATGCGTTCGCACGGCGGCTGCTATTTCACACTGTAAGCTAGATCAATATTAGCAAGGTAAACCATGGTACTCACGGTAAATCAACCTCATTTAAACAATAAGACTAACTGTGTTGAGCGATATAACAATGATTCGTTTTATGACCGTGAATGCATCCAAACAGTTGCTCACCTGTCTAATAAAACACATTAAAGTTTTTTTGGCATTTCCATGGTTACCACAAAATAAAACTGGAAAATGAGGGTAACACGGGTATGATGTCACTAAAAGGTAACGCACAGACAAAAAAAAATAAAAAAAATCTCTGGATTTAAACATTCTTGGAAACATTTGAGGCCTGTTGCATGAAGCTAGCTGAGTTTCAGAGTAGGTTTAGAGTTGACAAATCCAGATAAATCCAACCTGGTTTAGATCAAGTTCAACGGTTTCTCAAAGCTTGGTATAAACTTGCTCTGTCAACTCAGGTTTAATCCAGAGTTTGCGATTAACTCTGAAGCGCGTGCACCTGAAAGTGTGACACGTGCGGCAAACAGCCAATCACAGTGTCCGTTTGATTCACTTCTCACAAGAGAGACGGCGCAATTCACTTCTGAAGATTGAGAGATCGTTTTGAGAATTATCATAAACATTAAATGCGTTTACAAAGCAGGAATAAACACTTCTGCTGCAGCAACAGTTTGAGAAGGCACTAAAAGATTATCTGACTATATCAAATGCATGATGTGAATCAAAGAAATATGCCTAATAATTATAGGGTCACAAAAAGCTCAAATGAATACAAGTTTAATAGAATTATGAATGCATGTTTTATATTAATATTTGCCTACTTTTCAATTAACATAATTATATGATATTATATTAATTAAAAAGTAATCATAATTCATATGATATAAATATAACAAATAATTAGCACCAAAAGACGAGCAATTGTCTCTCTAACGTTTTTTCACTATAAACTTCAAATGTGGAATGAGTGATACAAGGGGTGTGGCTTTATTGCGTCTTTACTTGCAGCTGATTGGTCCAGTTTGGGTTTGCGATCTCAAACCCAGAATAAAACCTGCTCCAGTGCAGGTTAGCCATGTAGTGCAAGTTACTATGGTGATGAACACCGCTAAAAATCAATCGACCTTCTTGAGCCCGAAAAATTAATTTTGCTCAAACTAATCTTGAACTTACCTGGGTAGCAACTGAAACCAGCTTTGTGCAACAGGCCATTGGGCTAATGTAAGCACACAAGCCAACAAAATATATAACACTGTTCTAGTGGTTTTTGGATATTTTAATCCAAAAATCTTACATATTGTGCCTTTAGGTTTAAACGAATGGTCGTTGTGCGTTTTGAAACCAACAAAAATCGCAGGTTAGTGTAGAAGCGCTACTATTCAGGAATTAAAAAACTAAAAAATATATTTTTAACTAAACAAGTTAATATTGTGTCTTCATGTATGGTCAAACACATGCATGTGTCATTATATCATATATACTTTTTGACTTTCTCTGCATCTCACGTCCTCCTCAGCTTCGATCATCTTCCTCCCCTCTTGCAGACGCTTCTCAGCAAAGTCCTGAAACAAACACAGTTGCATGTGAAACTAGACTGAACACGACAGTAGGCTCAAACCAGATTCAGTGTAAACCATTCAGTATCTCATCACTTTGGCCTTCGCCTGGTCTCGTTCCATCTGAAGAGCCTGGTTTTTACTTCTGTAATGCTGTAACTGTTTGAATAATATCTGCAGCTTCTCCAGGAGCTCCTTATTCTGCTGCTCCCACTGCTGAGCAATATTTTTAAGATCGAGAATAGAGGCGTTTTGTTTTTCCAGCTTCAGCTCCAGCTGAGCTCTAAGCCTGTCGGATTTCAGCCGTTGATCCTTCATCTCAGTTTTAAGAGCACTTATTTGAGTGTCCCTCTCCGAGGAAAGAGCTGAAATCTCCGCCTGGAGTTCCCTCACGATCTTCTCGAGCTCCTGAGCCTTTTCTCGCAGAGTTTCTTGATGGCAAAGCTCAAAGACCGTCTGGTTCTGAATGGAAGACAAGCTTTTCTTCAGCACATTGTGCTGGGTCTCTAAAACAGACATTTCTTGTTGTTTCTGCACTTCATTTACACTGTAACGGCAGATCTGCTCTTTAAGAGATGTAACCTCCACTGACAGAACCAGCATTTCCTCTTGTTTTTCTGATGCGGCTGAAGAAGCAGAGTGAAGCTCTTGCTGAAGTTTTTTAACGGTTTCCTCATGCTCTTTGCGATTTGATTTGAGCATTTCGTTTATCTCTATATTTTGTTCCTTCACAAGCTTCAACTCATGGTCAATAGAGTCATACTCGTTCCTCAGATTTCTGATTTCTTCATCTTTTAGGGAAATCTGCCCGGACAGTTCCAGAATGTGAGTTTGGAGGCTTTCAATTTTAGTCAAAGCCTGACAAGAGACACGTTTGCAAATTAATATAACGTGCGTTTTTTGCATCATTGAAATGTATTCCGTTAACACAATTAAGAGATACACTTGGAAAAAAGAGAGCAAAATTAAAATTTAAACTGAAGAGCAAAAAAAAAAATTATAATAATTGTAATATATATTTTCTTTATTGTTTATGGAACTGGTTTTAAAATATAAATTAATGTTTTTAAATACGCTAATTTAATTTGACTATAATAAAACAAATCAATAAATCACTTTTATAAAAAAAATTCAGTTTTACATTTATTTATTTTTCAATAAAAACTATAAAATAAAAATCGACATTTCGAACTGTTTATTTAATTAAAGTGGTACTTCAGCGCTGGGAAGATGAATCTGTATTTAAACTGGGTCATTAATGTAGTAGAAATGTGAAATTATTTTTGAATTTGGTGCCTTCTAGACTGAGAAAACACAGAAAATGTATTTTTGTCTCATGGGGATGAAAGACAACAATTCCCAGAATGCACTGCTTCACTGCCCTACTCTAGGCACGGCTAGTCGGCTACTGGATTACTGGATCACTTGCCCACCGCGTTCATTTTCAGAAAATCAGTTCAGTTAGAGACACTACAATTAAAAACTGAACGTGTCTGTTCGATATAATGCGAGTGAGCCGATTGAGCGTCACGGCACAAACGCAGCAGGATCGGATTACATTCATCACATGAGCTGAGGTAATCGCGGGATTCACGACTACGGCTGCATTCACATTGTGTGATCAGTCTGGCGTGTGTTCAGTTCATGTCTTTGGAAGCTTAACTTTCATAGGAAGTTCATTTGAACAGTTGAAACACTCACTTTGCTCTCCACCGCTCCGTTTACATGAATCTCCGCAGCTCCGCGAGCCGAGTGCTGTGAGTGATGTTGAAAACATGTGGGAATAGCGCCTCCTGCTGGCTGTAGTCTTTAGCCTCTGGACAAAAACTCCTCCGATGACGCAATATGACGATATTTACGCCATCGGAGGAATTTTTCCAGAAATAAAATACATAATTCTCTCGTCTCGGGGGGATATGAGGTGGGAAAGTACGATCATTCGAATATACTCCCGGGCTTCTACTGATACAAAGCTTAATGCTAATCGCTGAAGTAACCCTTTAATGTTATAACAGTTAAAATAATTCAATAAACATACAGTAATAAAACAATAAAAAAACATTAATAAATTTTTTTTATTTACCAACATTTTAAAACATGAATTAAACAGTAATTTATTATTTTTTTAATTTAAATTTAAAATTTAAATTTTAATATTTAGTTAAAATAAAACAATACTATACCATTTCACACAACACAGAATCAAATAAGAAAACACAAAAATAAACAAAACTATAAATCAATTTACTAAAACTAATTTATTGTTTTAATGTATTTTTTAATATGTAATCAAAATAATAAAACAATAAATTAACCATTTTAAAATGTTAATAAATGTAATAAAACCAAATAAATAGAACAATTTTTACTGCGTATTTGATTAATATTTTAAAATGTAGTTATTAAACAATAAAAAAAAAATTACATTTCAAAGCATTCAAGTTTTAAAAATGTCTTTCAATTATCCATTTAACAACGGATTTATTTCCATTTTTATGTCTGAATTATTAAATTGATAACTGACTCCATTTCCTTTAAAGCATCACTCCTAGTCCTCCATACTCACCTCCATAATGGGTCCCAAAACCTCTCCTCTCTCCTGAGACTGAGCTTTCTGGAGTTCATCCTCCAAAACAGAAATCTTTCCTTGAAGGATCTGCACTTGCTCACTCAGACACTCCTGCAAAGGATAAAAAAATGCATTACAGATTAATAAACACCAGTCAGGGAGAGTACAGAGCAAAGAAACACAACATGATGTATTTTATTCTGAAAATGAACACACCCTGTGTGTGACGGCCTCGTTCAACTCGTGCTCGAGAAACTCCTTTCGGCTCCTCCATTCAGCCAGTGATGATTCATGGGCCAGTGTGAGTTTGGTAACCTCCTCTTCAGCTCTCGCCAGCTGAGCGAATGCGTTTCGCACCTGAGGAGTCCAGTGTGAGAGAGGAATCCGTTTTAAACTGGTTAGCAAGATGGAAAGGAGGGGGGAAATAATATAAATATATAAAGCAAAAAAAAAAAAAAAAAAAAAAAACTCACCTGAGCAGAGACAGTTTGGTTCTCCTCCGTAAGTTCATGTATTTTTTTCTCTTTATGATAATTGTTGTTTTTTAAATCTTGGCACTGCTTTACAACCTCATGTACTCTGCGGAGAAGACTGTAGAAAATATGTTTTAAAAGGTTTTTGAACATGAAAGCATGAAAACTTCTAGTAAACTTTTTAGGATTTTAGCAGTGCCCAAAGACAAAATCAAGACTTTGTAAAAGGGCATATTAGGTCTCTTTAATAAAAAGCATCTGTTCATTGTTTGTTCATGTTAGTTTAGAGTGCATTAATGTTATAAAAAAATACAACTTTTGAGGTAACTGTTGAAATTAACATTATCTTCGATTAATAAATGCTTGAAATATTGTCGATTGTTAGTTCATTTTAACTAATGTTGTTCACTACAAACTCTTAATTCAAATTACAGGAAACCCAAATTTGCGCCTACACAGACAAGCTTAGGAACAGTGTGCAAAATTCCCTTTTACATGGTTTGAACATAAATGTGTGTCAGCAGTGTGTGACAACAACCACCATAATGGTAAAAATCCACCCACTCCTTTTATTTTAATATTTCCCACAAATCAGTTTCTTAAAAAGGAGTCATTCGAGTTATTTTGTATTCATTGTCAAGGTCAAGGTATCTGTATTAGTACGCGATGGTAACTTTGTTGCGCAGACAGGAGATGCAGTAAAACAGCCTTAATACAGTTTATAAAACATAACATACAATATCTATAAATATTACAATATATAAAAAGTCATGACAATGTGCTTCTACACACCCTCGACACCCACCTAAAATATATAAAATAACCATACATGCCATCTCCTGCTTTTTCCATTTAATAATTCTATTACTGCAGGAACAAAGGTGTTCCTAACTTCCTATATCATCCAGTTCTCCACCTAGGGACCACAAACCGACAACCAGAGGGGAGGAGCTTGAACTCTTCATGTAAAGGGTGCAAACTATCTTTAATTATAAGACATGCCTTACGTTGTAAATAATTGCCATAAAGATCTGCTAAGTTAAATTACGGTTCACCTATGATTTTACTTGCCCACCTTACATTTTGATTCAAAGAATTTTTGTTCTTCAAAGACAAATTTCCAAACCACGCCGCAAGGGAGAACGGCAAGATTGATTCCAGAGGTGGGCAGTAACTAAGTAAATTTACTTGAGTACTGTACTTAAGTACACTTTTTGAGTATCTGTACTATACTGGAGTGTTATTTTTTTGGGAAACTTTTACTTTAACTTCACTACATTTGACAGACAAATATTGTACTTTTTACTCCACTACATTTCTATCGAGGTCCTCAAAGTCGAAAGTCATTTCTGTAGCAGCTTTGAAAGTCACTGGATGATTTTTTTCTTCTTTAAAAGTTTCTTTACGTTAAAGTTTTTGCAGACAGCCTATCAGTAATCACTCTTGTAGGGTCATGTGAAGTTTCTCAACATTTTTGAACACTGATCGGTTTATAGCAAAATGGAAGAAGACGGTTCCTCGGCACAGTGTGTGCACACATGGTCATACTTAGAAAGTGTGTTTCAGGTTTCAGAAAAGATTAATGATTAGTTTAGTTGGCATACACTTGATGCATGTCTCATACAATGTTAAAAAATGTAAACGTCTGGGAGAAAGAGAAGAGTAAACAGTTGGGAGAATATGGGATGTGTATCAGTGTATTGGATCCGTGCATTCGGCCTTAAAGTGACAGCAGCTTTGTAAAGAGCTTTGTTACTTTTATAAAAGTATTAAAATGAGTTTAAGGTAGTCGTATGCTAGCATGTCGGAGTTAGCATCATTAACTGGTTAAAACCACCATTAGCATTTATACAACAATAATAAAATAATGCATTGACATGAAAAAATGAAATGTACTTTTGATACTGAAGTACTTTTAAAAACAAATACTTCTGTACTTTTACTTGTAACGGAGTAATATTTGACCAGGAGTACTTTTACTTTTACTCGAGTAATGGAGTTGAGTACTTTGTCCACCTCTGATTGATTGAATGAAAGGCCTATAGAACAGGGTCATCATAGATTTGTCAATGTTGGATCTAGACAGCTTTCTGAGGCACAACAGACGCTGGTGAGCCTTTTTAGCAACTATCTCACAAAAGTCAGTTCAGAATCTATGACTGTCCCAAGATATTTGTAGCTTTCTACACAATCCACAGCCTGATTTTTTATAATTGTAGAGTCATAACATAAGGTACAAGTTCTAAAATCTATAACCATGTCCTTTGTTTTAGTGATATTTAACTCCAAATAAGAATCATCACACCAGGAGACAAACTCCTCAATGTGACACCCTTTCCCTGCTAGAGCAGCAAGTGGGAACACGAGAATATCTCTGCCAAGTGATTAACAAACCACAATGTTCTGTTGATGGCTGTCTCAATGAACACGGAAAACACTTTTCCATTCCACTGCACTACTTTTTACATTACTTTTCTATGTCAAATGATTAGTTCACTTCAAATTGAAAATCTGAAATGTCAAAAAAAAAAATAATAATTACAATTTCCCGATAATTTACTCAACCCCATCTCATCCTAGATGTTCATGTCTTTCTTTCTTCAGTGGAAAATAAATTAAGTTTTTGAGGAAAATATTCCTTTGATTCCAGGATTTTTCTCCACATAATGGACTTCAATCGCAACAAAAAAAAAAAAAAAAAAAAAATATCGAAGCATCCTGGGCCTCCATAACACCTCAGCAGTGCCACAGGCTGATTGCCTCCATGCCACGCCGCATTGAAGCAGTCATTTCTGCAAAAGGATTCCCCACCAAGTATTGAGTGCATAACTGAACATAATTATTTGAAGGTTGACTTTTTTTGTATTAAAAACACTTTTCTTTTATTGGTCGGATGAAATATGCTAATTATTTGAGATTGGGTTTTCATGAGCTGTATGCCAAAATCATCAGTATTAAAACAATAAAAGACCTGAAATATTTCAGTTGGTGTGCAATGAATCTAAAATATATGAAAGTTTAATTTTTATCATTACATTATGGATAATAATGAACTTTTATCACTATATGCTAAATTTTGAGAAGGACCTGTATATTTGGATTAACATACATTTAATAAAGTTGCCCCTGGACATGAGTTGATGGAAGTAGGCTAAAGACTACCACCGCTTAATAGAACAAATAGTTTCTGTTGCTGTCGTTATTGTTTTTGGAAGTTACATTAAAATGCAATGGTCTGGTATCAGCGTCAGTCGGCTGTACTTATTGTATTTCAGCCACACCACAAGGTGTCACTGTGGCCTCAAGGCTTCACCTCGCCTACTCTGAGCTCGATTGCTATGTCTGAGGTAAACCCCGCCCTCCTCATTACCCTACGCACCAATAAATGTTGGAAGAAATAAATGCATAAATAAATAAATGAATAAATAAATAAATAGAAATACATAAATATGGAAATGTATAAATAATTATTCGTTTTTGTTTTTTTGCTTTTCTATGTATATGTATATGTATATGTATATGTGTATATATATATATATATATATATATATATTTTTTTTTTTTTTTTTTTTTTCTTTGTATATTTGTTTATATATATATTTTTTTTTTAAATATTGGCAGCCCTGACATTCCATACAGAGCAGCGCAAGATGAGCAATTTAGTTAGGTATATACTTTGACTGATGGTTTGGCTAGATAAGACCCAATTCCTCAGCTGGGATCGTGCAGAGCCTCTGAAGCACTTCGAAACTGCACTGATTTGGACCTTCAGCATTTTGGTTGCCGTTTGAAGAAAAATCCTGAAATGTTTTCCTCAAAAAACATAATTTCTTTTCCACTAAAGAAAGACATGAACATCTTGGAAATTATCAGGAAATTTTCAGTTCAGTGAACTATGATCATTTAATGAGCTAGACAGACGCAATTTACAGTTGCGGTCACATCTTGAATCTTTTACAACATCTAGTGTAGGAAATGGCTTTCTAAACACAGCGCTCAAGTTAAAGAAGTTTACATTTTAAAAACATGTCTCGACATCCTGGGTTTTTCACTGCCCACATCTCGAATTTTAGACGCAAAGACACATTAACCGACTGGCCCGAATGGGAGAAAGTAAAAGAAAACAAGGTCCATCTAGTGCAGTGTATTGCATTAAGGCGTTCGGTGGAAACGAGCCCATATTGGTTCTCTTATTTTGTTGTCGCTGGAGTATCTGAGGCACCAGGGCTGCGTTCAGCCCCCACAAAATGTTGCAAAAATGTTTAAATGGACACAGTGCTGCGTTGAACACCCTGTTCTGATGACGCAAGAGTTGCAACTATAGCAGCCGAGAAGGCCTTTCTTTCTGAAGAATTTTCAAAGGATCTGTTTAATACTTCAAAATACGTCACTACACTTTCCTTCCAGAATAAAAGAGAACGTCCCAATCAAATGAAGGGATTTGTGAAAACTGTGATCCCTAATTATTGTGATCCATAATTTTCCTCACATTTTAGGATTAAAAGACAAAGATTTCAGGTGAAGGATAATCCACTTCCTACCCCCGAGACTGTGTTATGACCATGATCTATTTTTATTGTGAGTATTTAGCTTATAATTGCTGATCACTGTTGTCCTATGATATTGTAATATTTACCAATATATAATCAGAGGAGTATAAAGTGTCACACCACAATACAATGGCAAAATGTATAAATATGTATTTTTTTGGACCCATTGTGCGAGCTGTTTAATACCACGTGGTTTATATACATGTTGCTGCTGATTGAGCTGACATATTTGACACAACCACCAAACGAGAGAAAACGCATCTCAAACCCGTTGCACACAGTTTCCAGGAAATATGACGTTCAACGGGAAACCGTAGCAAAATGTTGCACACCGGTTTAGGCTTTGAATGTGCCCCTGCTCAGCTGTAAAGGCTCCGCCCTCTTCTGGGAAGGGGGCGGGGAGCAGCAGCTCATTTGCATTTAAAGATACATGCACAAAACAGCATGTTTTTGCTTCTACCCAAAAAGGGAAATTTTGGAAATGGTATAATACAGGGATGGGTAACATCTGTTCTGGAGTGCCGCTGTCCTGCAGAGTTTAGCTCCAACCCTAATCAAACACCCCCAATCAATGTCTTCAGGATTAGGGTTTTTTTTCCATCAAGGTTGGCGCTAAACTTCGCAGGACAGCAGCAATCCAGGGACAACGTTTCCCATCCCTGGTATAATAAATGATCTGTGGGGTATTTTGAGCTGAAACTTCATTCTTGGGACACTTAAAACGTATATTACATCAGTAAAAAGGGGCATTAGAGGTCCCATTTAACCTCTCGTTCTTCTCCTGCAGCTCCAGAAGATCGGCTTTATGGTCTTTCTCCAGTTCTCGTTGTTCTTTCAGCATTCGGTCCACCCTATGCTGCAGTTGGATAATCAGACCCTCTGTGTACAAAAGAGAGAGAAATTCAACCAAATTCACACCAGAGTAACTTCATTCTCTCCAGACGGAATAAAGGATACCTTTTTCTGAGATTATGTTGATCTGATCGGCCAGTTCTTTCTCCAGCTCGTCTCTCATATCTTCCTCATGTGCCAATTCTTTCCGGAATCTCTTCAACAATTGTGGCGTGCTCATTACATCCTGCACTGGAGAGCTGGAGATCAAGGATGTGAGAGCATTAAGGCCCTTTCACACAGAGCACGTGATAAATCGAAGCGAATCGGTGATGAACTAAGCTTTCACACTGAATGTGAAACAATTTATTCCCATTTGGCTTTAAAAGGATTCACTTTAAAATGAAAATTATCCCATGATTTACTCACTCCTAGGCAGTGTTGGGAAAAGTTACTTTGAAAAGTAATGCATTACAATATTGCATTACTTCCTTAAAAAGTAACTTATTGAGTTAGTTACTTTTTAAGAAAAGTAATGCGTTACGTTACTTTTGTGTTACTTTTTCTCACCTCGGCTGTGCTTGTTTTTTTTGTTTTTGTTTTTTTATAACAAAAAAGTTCTATTTTTGTGCAAATGTAAAGACCTCTTCACACCAAAATTGAAATTTGGAGGTAAGGTAGAGAGGTAAAAATACAAATTCACACGCTCTGCTGTGCTGCGCTGCCATTCTGGATAATGGAAGAATAGGACGCAGGAGAAAAAAGGTCAGCAGCAAATTGGTCAATAAAGGTAGATTAAACGCATAAAAATATTCGTTTTATTTAACATTTAATTATTGGAGGTTTGCATATTTTGCATTTGACTGATTTTATTCTTTTGGAGGAATACTCAATCTTTTGCAAGTGAGATGAATAAATGCTCAAATTTAGTCTAGAACTGCAATAACTATAATGTTTACACACAACGCCTCTGTACTTACTCTCGATTTCATGGGGACAGGAGAGCTGTCAGTCAAATAAATGTGAAAAAGTAACTTTCAGATATTTTGTTGTAAATTTGAAAAGTAATGCGTTACTTTACTAGTAACTGTAGTAGTCTGTGGGGTTTACCACAAGATCAGATGATGCAATGATGCAAGGTGGCAACCTACCTGCCCGAGCCGCAGGCCACCGTGACAAGCTCTTGAAACTGAACTCCGGCGGGTTTTTGGAAGCGGCTGGTGAACGGAGACTCGTCATCAGTGTACAAAGGCGAGCAGCAGCTGCTCCCACTGCTGGAGGTGGAGAAGGTCATGACAGCTACAGAGTGAGACAGAGAGAAGATTATTATACCTGTAAGGATGGAATACAAATATTAACTCTTAGGTTACTCATATGTTAATGCCATACTAGAATCTAACACCAAGTTCATGGTAAAAGGCTAAGGGTAAAGGGTAAAAAAGAGGGTAAAATATGTTTAAAGGCCCACTGAAGTGCCTTGAAACCATAGACTGTATAAAAATATGGACGTAGTGTCCGTGACGTCACACATAGGTTTCTGAAGAGCAGTTTTGAAGCGTAAAGTAGGGTCAGGCTGGCCGTTGCCATTTTAGCAGTGCATCATCGCGCGTCATTCCGTGGGCGGAGCTGAGTTGACGCGATGACTAACAGAGCGCAGATAAATGGCTATCCACCTGTCACTCAAAGTGGCCACGCCCTTAATTATGCAGAACTTTAAGGCTTTGTAAAATGTAAATAATGAGTTATAAAATAATTCACCCCCCTCACAGTTGTCATGAAGGTAAAAAAACTAGCCATTTAGACCAAAACTAGAATTTGTCCCAGGCTGTAAACATGTATTTTTCTGCTGAAAAGTTGGGCATTTTAACATGGAGCTCAATGAGATTCTGCTCCCTTCTGGAGCCTGTCCCTAGTGGTCAGTCGATGAACTGCAGTATAAGTCACTTGCGTATTGGCTTCAAGAGAAACTGGAGAAGGTTGCCGCTTGCTTGAAACGCGATGCATTATTCAATGTGTTGACGTCATTTCCACTAAACAGGAAGACAGGGTGGGACATATCAAACAGCTCCTCCCCTATTTTAAAATAGCCAATAGCATTTAGTTTAGATCACAGCTCGGCCAGAGCCGTTGAGCTTGGTAAAGCTGCAGTTTCCTCCTAATCTCTAACGGTTTCTCTTCCTAATCTCCTCCATATCGCTTTTAAATACAGCATTGTGCGCAAAATTCAAATGGGTTCAATACGTTTTCTGGTCTGTTCACTGCGACTTTAACGTTTAAATTAAAATACCAACAATGGACTGATTTTATTCAAACATTCCTAGGGTAGTGTGTAAGCAGAAAAACTAAATTTCTTCAAAAGACTAACATTGCTCCAATTCAATAAGATGTACTTTATATTAGTAAATGTGATGATGTGGCTACTTACAGGCTTTGGTGAGGAATTTATTTAGGTCATCGTCTAAAGACAAACCATCAGCATCATCTTCAACAAAATGAAACATGGATGCGATCATCAGCTGACGCAGAAAGACAGAGCAAGAGGGTCAGATCAGAACATTCACAGACGTCACAAACTGTTGGTCAGTACTGAACACTCACCCCTGTCTTTGTGTCCAAAGGTACCATGTTGTGGTTTTTAAAACCGCAGTAACACAGAACAAGCACCACCTGCACACACATACACAGCACACATACTGTAGTAACACACCTTTTCACACCTGAAGTGCACATTCAAAAGCTTTTTCCAACATAGAAAAGATAATGGTCTTTTTAAAACCAAGTTAATGTTAAAGTTCACCAAGTTAATGGCTTTCATGTTTTTGAATACAACATTTATATGAATAAGAAGACATGAAAGAACACATTTTTCCAAATGAAGGTAAATTAAGTTCTTAGGATTTATAATATTCACTTTGACACACAGTTATGAGGCCAAATTAATCTCTTCACTGTTCCTGTAGCTCAAACATTAAAGCATTGCGCTTGCAACACCAAGGTCATGGGTTCGATTCTCAGCACAAGCATGAACTGACAAAATATATCTTTTAAATGGAATGCAATTTGCTTGAGATCAGTGTCAGCCAAACGCATGCATGTAAATGTTTTAAAACAATCTAAATTTAGCCTTTAAAATTAGACTTCGTAATCTTTTGTATTAGGGGTTAAAGCACATCGCTAATTGTTAGAATTTTCAAGGATCAGCATTCTTCCCTAAAAGTAATCGGGCAGACCAAACTGTAAGTTGACACTTGAAACTTTGAGGGCTGGAAGTTCCCAAAACGTCACCAAAGCTCGTCCCAATCAGCCTGATGGTTGTGCTACAGCAATCAAAAGTAAGTAACAAACTCCTCTATGGCTCATTATTTTAAAAAAAAATACTTTTGCAAACTAATCCTTGTTTTTTGGGGTCAACCTCGATAAAATCACTGCGGCACAATTCTCTGGTCTCTCTAGATCAATAATGATCAAAATAAAATGTTAAACTTTATTTGGACAGCTATAACAGGGTAATTTAGAAAATGGGTGTGGCCAGGTGTACCCAAAAAGCCTGTCATTCCTAAATGAAAACGCAGAACTTTGCGTCATTAGGTGAGCACATGCGGCACATGATTCTAAAGAAGTATGCCAACTTTTATCGAGATCAGACCATAGGTGGCGCTATAACTTTAAAAAAAATCCATATATTTCCTTAGGATTGGCTGTAAATGCTCTTTTCAGTCTATTTAAAGTTGTGTTTCCACCGCAAGAACTTTCCCGAGGAACTTTGGGGAGGTACTCGGTGTGTTTCAACCGCAGGAATCCTCCCCTCAAAACATCCCTGCTTGTGAGGTAGTGCTTTTTCAAAGTTCATGAACTTTCGGGGGTGGGACATGGACGCTGAACATGCTGATTGGTTTATTAAGTTTATCTGTGGAGGATGAAATCCAGTGGGAACTGGAATGTCGTGCAGTCCTACATCACCAAAACTAAGCTTCACTCTAGAACACCGTAAACACAGACAGCAACAGTTCTGGGAAAAAATTCCTGGGACAAATTGTTCCGGTAAATTTCAGTGGAAACAGCTTTAGTGGTTACGGTCTTGCTAAATAAAACATAATACCTTTTTACGCATGTGATTAACGGCCTTAACTGTCTTGAACCTGATAATTGCTGCTTGCAGCTATGTTTAATATTATTTTTAATTTACAACTTAAAAACTTATCTTAGGAACTGTTAAAGCTCCACACACAAAAATATGACAGACTAATAATTCATAAATTGACACTAATGTTGATCATAGAACTGTCTGTGTGAATTGCAATTTTAAATGTATAACATACTTTTTTTTATATGTTTTATAAACAGTTTGTCTGGCTATCGACAGACCAAGCTCAATCTTTTAACCCTTGTGCATCCTACAAATTATCATTATCCTTGTGGCTGAAAACATCCACTAAATTAAACTGCTGTACAAATGTATCAGATACATTTTTTTTAAATAATTTCCAATATATAAATCTATTAATCAACTTCAGTCCTGATCAAAACTACTAAATGTAAAATATATAAAAAAAATATTCAGGAATTTAACTCTTTAACTCTTTAATTGCCATTTTCATAAATGATGTCCCTTATTTGGTATTTGATTTTTTTTTTAGCTTTTATCACAGACTTGGACATGTCAAAGATCAGAAACAACATTGGCTTTGATGCATGGTTAGTTTTTGCGCAGCATCAGATTTAAATTTTTTGTCCATCATTTACTCCTCGTGGCTGTTTTTGCCCCATTGACTTCTATTATAAACACATTGTTTGATTGCAACGCCATGACACCATATACTCATGCATTTTTGATTGTTGGTGGTTTTCCCTGTTGGGAAGAGGTACAATTTTTATTTTTACAGTTGAAAACCAGGTGGCACCATTAACCCTTTAGATAGGAATGTGCAAAAAAAGCTTAGTTTCTGGCTTTTCTATGGAGTTTTCTATGGACTTTAACGAAAGGGTAGTGAGTTTGCCCAACTTTGCAAAACTTTTTCCCAAAATATGTGTAAAAATAAGATTTGTCAAAAAAATCCTTCCATTTGCTGAAACACAAAGAAAGTTATGGCCAAATCAAGGCTCAAAAACACCACATCGTGGACGAAAACATCCCCAGGGATGCATAAGGGTTAAGATTGAACATTGGTCTGGGGAGTCTGCTCTGGATTTTCTGCTGCACAAGAGGCGTGATCAGCGGGCATAGTTCAAATCATTCTGCACACAATTGGATAGTCCTTCAACCAATCACACCACAAGAGGCTTGTTTGGTCCCCACAAATGTGTTAGGAAAGCAGGATAGAAAAATTTACAGGTTTCCAGCCTGAGCTGCAGGGCGAAATCAAATCGCGGGCAGATCGGGCTGGGTTTACCCAGTCTAATAACAATGTAAATCGTAAACAAAAAAGCAACTATAATGATTGTCTTATTCAGAATAAAAAACAACAGGAACAAGCACACACCTTGGCAATTTGAAGCTCCAGCTCGTTTCCCTGACTAACTTTCCGGAACATGAGGGATGCCTGTCTTCGGCTGAACTGAAAGTCATCTGCATGTAGAAGGAAATAAAGGTAAGTAGTAGTTTATGCAAATGTGCATGTGTGTGGAACCATCGCACAGGGAGCCCGAACACTCGACAGGCCCTGTCGGCAGGAACCAGCATCTCTCTATGTGGCGTCCAGGACTACGGCACTGCTCGGCTCTGCAGCCACACTGGGACAAACCACATTCTGAACATTCATGACACGCGCTGACCTGGAATCGAACCTGCAACCTTTCCATCCACAGGCCAACTCCTTAACCACTGAGCCATTGATACTCTTACATTTTCCTTTGTGTAATGTTGGTTATATCAGTTTCTGAACGCCTACATTGTAGTCTTAAGATTTCTTCTAGGAACGAACATAATTCGGGAATGAATAGATAATTTGCACCCAAGGCATATGCAAAATAAAGGGGCGGGGCCTGGTTGAGTTAGTAGTGCGTTGAAACCATAGACTGTAAAAAATATAGACGCAATGTCAGTGACGTCACCTGTAGGTTTCTGAAGATAATTTTTGAAGCCCAAAAGTGGGCGGAGCTGTCCGTCGCCATTATGGGAGCGCCACTCCTGGATAACAGAAAATGGGCAAAGAGGCGGGATGTGGGTGGAGCTGAGGTGCCTGGTTGCTAAAACCACACCCGCCTAGCTCGACCTTAGTGGCAATCCACCTGTCACTCAAGTGGCCACACCCTTAATTATGCAGAAATGTAAGGTTTAATATAATTTAAACTAATAAGTTATTAAAAAAAAAAAATCACCACCCTCACAGCTTTCATAAAGGGCAAAATTAGCTGTATAGACCAAAACTACTTTTGTACCAGGCTGTAAAAATAATTTTATGCTGTAAAGTTGGGCATTTTTAACATGGAGGAGATACAGATTTGACTCCCTTTTGGAGCCTGTGTCTAGTGGCCAGTCGATGAATTGCAGTTTAAGTCACTTCCATGTTGGATTCAAGAGAGAAACCAGAAGGTTGCAGATCAGTTGAAACTCGCAGTTACGATAAGGGGCGGGACATTTCCCAAAACACACTGGAAGCGCTTGACCAATCACAACACACTGGTCAAGCCGACCAATCAGAGCACATTGTGCTTTTCAGAAGGAGGGGCTTTATCGAGACAGGAACTAAACAGTGCGCTACTGACAGACTGTTGAGAATATGGGGAAAATAATGCGTTTTTGAACATTTTAACATGAAAACCTATTTTAGTGGACCTACAAGGTGCTCTTTACAAGTTTGGATTTGCTACTCACTCTGTAGTATGCTGAAGATCATTTCCATCATATTAGGAGATGGTGACATGAATAAATCATCACAGGACTCCTTCCCTTGTCTACAGAACAAGATGACACACATCAACCAAATCATGTACTCGTTTAACAGATGCTTCTAGTTCAAGTTCAAGTTCAATTTTATTTATATAGCACATTTCCAACAGGCCCCAGGGTGACCAAAGTGCTGTACAGAAGAGCAATAATATCACACATAAATAAACCAGAAAAGAATATAAAACCACATATATAAAGGTTATAACCTATCACAGTAATCAGTACGCTAAGGAAAATAAAAAGGTTTTTAGTAAGGACTTAAAAATAGACAAGGAAGGAGCCAGCCTAATCTCTAAAGGCAAGCTATTCCAAAGTCGTGGCCCAGCCACCGCAAATGCACGTTCACCTCTACGCTTTAGTCGAACACATGGAACGACCAACAAAGCCTGATCACCAGAACGGAGGCTTCTGGGTGGAGTATAGGAGTGAAGGAGTTCTGATAGATAGACCGGAGATCTGTTATTTAGGGATTTATAAACAAAGAGGAGCATTTTAAAATCTATTCTCTGACAAATCGGCAACCATTGAAGTGATCTAAGGATAGGAGTAATGTGATCATGTTTACGACACTTTGAAAGAAGTCTGGAAGCAGCATTTTGGACAAGCTGAAGTCGCGCAATATGAGATTTAGATATACCGCAATATAAGGAATTACAGTAATCTAAACGTGACGTGACAAACGCATGAACAGCCATTTCAAGAGTTTTTGAGCAGAGAAAATTTTTAATTTTAGATAGTAGACGAAGCTGGATCCAACAACAGATGAGATATGTCTGTCAAATCTTAAATGCTGGTCAAAAATAATACCTAGATTCTGCACCCGTGACGATCTATAAGCGGCTAAACTGTCTAGTTCAGGGCTTATACACTGAGAAAGTTAATTTGGACTGAATACAATCACCTCAGTCTTGTCCTCATTTAAGAAGAGGAAGTTTTGGGCTAGCCATAATTTAACCTCCTCTAAACATTGGAGAAGAGAGGTGATTGCATCCAAAGTGACTTACAAATGAGGATCCACAAGCAATGTCATGTTACCAGGAATATAGACAGTATTAGTAAAAAAGACTAGAATAACTAGAACAAAAGTGAAATGGAGAATAAAAATAAAAAAGTGATACTTTCAATAGTAACTAGTTTGTGAACATCAAATTTAATGTGATATTTTGCACTTCAGACTACAAAAACAAGCAATGAAATTGCCTCAAATCAAAGGGAGTAACCAACTAAGTTATGAAAAGGTATTTCTATCGTAACCATCACAGCTCACACTCTTGAGGCAAGCTTGAGGAGCCGATGACCGTCCATCATCTGGGAGATTTCGTTAACAGGCTCCTCAGGACACACACTGTTGATCTGTCAGAAGAACATCAGTCACTGTAAACACATCTTTAAATGTCATGTGTGATACAGTAAAAGATGACAGAGTGGACTTACCCATGACAACAGTGCTGCCTCCTTAACCGCATTCAACTCCATGATGGACACTAGAAATAGATGATTCCATTAATTATAATTGTCAGTGTTTCCCTTCAAATTAAAACATACACTTGATAAAATAAACACTATTGGAAACACATACAAATACTTAATATTGAAAACAGCAATTGTAACATAAAAAGATGAAACTCCAGAACTCACCTGGTTAAATAATGAACTTAAATAATATTGGGTATTTTAAAACGTTCTACCTTATAATGTGAAAAGCGACCGTATGACCGTTTCAAACGCGCGGACGTATCGTTTGGTTTATTTTGGTATTAACAATGCCAGAATAAATGTCAACATGAAATAATCTATACTAGTGTGACTATAATTATATGAATCAATGAACGAGAGATGTTTTACCCTATTTGTTTGACAGAAACACTCGCCAACAACCTCTCTTAACAACTAATAATAACGACGCGGTAGGGCGTTCACTCGTCATTTAAATATACGATGACGCAATACTCCGTCCTCTATGCTCATTGGCTATCGTAAATCACGTAGCCAATGGAAACACTGCTCGTTCCGAAACGGCACAAGTTGTCCCAGTAATCAACGTTAGTAAAGTCGTTTATAAATTCATAGTTTGAGTTTGAATTAACAAAAAATATAAACCAGACAAATAAATATAAATAAACCACAGACCGCAACCCTTAACTGTGGGTGCGGTTTAGAAATCAAAATTTAATTGTGATATTAACCTCAAATTCGGGACACGACTTGGTTCTTATAATGTTAAAGTGCAACCACATTTTTTTAATACATGTATTTTGTATGAAATATATATTTTTTAATTATAATAAAATTCTATAAAAAAATTTTAAGCCTTAAATGCTTTCAATTCAGCAATAATTTGTCAATTGTCTTTCAAAATAGGCCAAACTTTGACCTATATTCTAAAGCATTGATTCATTTCAGTTAATGGAAACTCAATTTTCATGTATAGCACAAAATATGAAGGGGGTAGTTGTATATATTACAATCCAAATATTACAATCTTCCATATAAAGTTGCACCCTTTAAAACAATCAAATAAGAGAAATTGCACACTGAAAACACCTGATATGTGTAGCCAACTTGCTCATTCAATGTTTTATTACCTGACGATAAAGGGTTTCAATGCAGTCCTGCGGGAATCAAGAGCTTGATTGTTAAAATTGCTGTTCGACAGGCATCTTTCCACATATGAAAACACATGACATCTGAAACTTTCCATAACATTTTGATTATGAATCCAGCCCTAGGGATGATCTCTAGTTAAAAAAAAACATTTTCTGAAACATCTGGCTTTTCTTCACAGATATGCAACACATTGTTTCATATCAGATTTTTTTGATGCCTTTAATTATTCACCTTTTTTAATACACATGTATCTTTTACAAATATTGCACATAAAAAAACAACAACAACTTTGTACATTTATAGAAGCTCATTTGGTCTTTATTAAACTTGATTGTTTCACCGTAGCTTTAATTTGTACAAATTTACAGTATAAAACCCATTTCTAAAGCACTAAACGCAATGCAGAATTGCAAAATAACACTTTCCAAACAGACTCTGCAAACACTCATAAGGTATATGGACTTTCAACAGAGATGTTGCTGCATTCATACATGCACTGCTTCGGTGCGACGGCTGACAAACCCGCCAAAGATTTTATCATCAAGGAAACAAGGAAAACATTTATATATTATACAAGAACAATTATATAAACAGGACAGTAATTAAGATCACTGCATCCCATAATAAAAAATAACTTATTTGCAAGAAGAAAAGACAAGAAAAGGGAATAGTTGGCATGTGTTGAATCCTCACACCTTAATCCTGAACTTCATCTGTGGAGAGAGAGAGAGAGAGAAAGAGGTGTCAGAAGATGCATTCAAATACATAGAGCATACAATATAGAAATTGTAATTGAAAGTGAGATCTGGACGGAGTGCAACTGAAAAACACCAACATCAGGTGAAACGATCAGAAATGCAGTGTGACACCACCACCAAACATATACACAACTGAGCAGTAGGACAAATTGTAACCCGTGTTTGCATGTATATCAGTGAACATGACTACTGTGCGTTATTTACATGCAAAACTCAACCAACATATTAAGACAATTAGAAACTCCTCATTAATTGTTAGGTAAGGTGAGATGTTTACAACTGCTGAGCAATTACTATAGAAGTCAGTTGATATGAAACTATATGCTTTATATTATTTTAAAGGTGTAGTGTGTAGTATTTAAGAGGATCTATTGGCAGCAATGCAATGTAATATTCATTACTATGTTTTCAGTGGTGTATAAAGACTTCACATAATGAACCGTTATGTTTTTATTACCTTAGAATGAGCCGTTTCTATCTATACACACCCCCTTACAGTGAAGTCGCCATTTTGTGTTTCATGTTTCTACAGTAGCCCTAAACGGACAAACTGCTCAACAGAGCGCTAGCTACTCTCTGCTGTCTCAGACAACGACATCTTTGTCCTGTGTTGGCCACCGTAGCTTCTCTAGTGCTTCGAAAGGGAGGGGTGAGCAGTGGGCGGTTGCAATTCACAACTTTACAGCTAGATGGCGCTATCATTTACAAAGTGCACCTTTAAATGGTTAGTCTTTTGTTTTTTACAATTTTGCTGCTGATGCCAGACTTTTGAATTTTTGTTTGTTTAAAATCAAGTTAAAAAACAAAGATTTGAAATAATCAAATGACATTAAAAGGCCTGTGCAAACAGGACGATTATAGCACGCTTCTCTCCAGCGTTTTTCAAGGCGCTTGTGTTCACATCCAAGCGATTTTCACGTGCGATGCACCAAATGAACGTGCAAATTCAGTAGATGTCGTTCCCGTTACACAAGGTGGTGCGGTGCAACTTTATGCTTCTGACACTCGCTTGTCACACAGAAGAAGAGAGCCAGTATTTACACGCTTGCCAAAACCATTCACACACTTTTTGCTAACTGGCAGGCAGCATTAGCAGCTCCTCATCATCTTTGTCTACTTACTTCCTCTTCATCGAATCAATGTGTGCTCGGCAAGACCGTTTTGTGCTTGAGCGCCACCAAGTGGTGTTTTACTGTAACTTCAGCAGCTTCAGGCATGTGAACAAAAGCACCAATCGCATTGGTCGGCCAGTTAATGCACCGCGTCAAAAAAAAAAAACAAACCCAAGGTGGTTTTTTTTCTCTTTAAATGATGCTTTTACACCTGGCATTTTGCGCATCGGTGTGCACACTCAGATTGGCAGCCTTTGTTTACCAAGGCGTTAAACACCGGCTATAAACGCGGGGACTATATTATGGGGAAGCACAGGCGAAGTCTTAATCTGCATCGCTATTAGTATTCATTGTGAATACGCAGGCCACAAGAAGTAATTAGGTGGGTTTTTTATTTATTTATCACTTTTACTCAGGACATGCTATCTGGCAACATAGGATTCCATTCATTTATGCTAAGCTAAGCTAGCAGCGACCCTGCCAAACTAAAACAATGCATGCACTGAGACAAAAATGCATTTGCCCACATATCTAAATGTAGGAAAGAAGTTGAATTAGCCCTATTTCTAAAAACAGTGGAGTGCTCCTTTAAGAACATTTCATTTGTAAAGTTTTGCATTTATGCAATTAATAAAAAATTTGAACTACTATAACAATTTAGCTAAATTTCACAACATAAAATTAGATCACACCGGCCACCAAACACACAAAGCCAGAGTTGATATGAGCAAATGAACAGGACAGTGTGAGTGAAATAAATCCACATAGAGGAAAGAGACCTGCAGGTTTAAAGGAATGATTACAGCGACACATACAGTGAAATACTTCGATCAGCATAGATCAGCGCAGTCACTGGTTTCCCTAAACAGACAAACAGCAAATACTTCAACACACATGCAATTTCAAACCATTAATATTAAACATTTAAAGAAATAAAACATACTTTCCTATGCATTATATTTAGTGATGCACGGAAAGTTATTTTCTATCGAAACAGTAATCAACATTTTCATTTAGACGAAAACCTGAAATAATCAAAATCATAAAACAAATCTGAATAATCAACATTTAAAGATACAGTTTAATTTTTTAAATAGCACTTAAGGCTGAAAGATTTTAATTATATAATTATGTTTGTACTCCAATTCATTGTTAAAACATTTAAACAATTGCAATAACTTTTTCATGACTTAAAACAAAATGCAGACAACAGGTTAAGTAAAAATATAATGAATATAGTGCATATAATTATCTTATATGCTTATCTAGACGCTAGAGGTTGCTGCCTTTAGCCTCCTTGTTAGAGCGTCCGACTCTCATGCCGACGGACCTGGGTTCGAGTCCCGCTTAGAGTGGGCGGTCTGTACAGGAGGGGTTACATTGGTGCCGTGACCCAGATGGGAGTGAGGTTTAGGGGGGTGAGTGTAATAGCTAGCCGTACAAGTAAACCTCACCCCTGATTTCATATCAATGTAACTAAGCACAAAGCTTACTGTGATTATTGTGCTACATTATATTGTGTTTAGAAAAGTTTCCCCTCATACATGAACCGAGATCTTTTAATCCGTGCTGTTTTTAGTTGATCAAAATGAAGATCCATTAAAAATTTGTAATTGATATTGCCAACCCAGCTTAACCATGTGCAGGAAAGATACGTGCCATCACTTAAACATAATCGCTTCCGTCAAAACGTTTTCAAATTTCAATGCATCACTAATTCACCATGTGCTCTGGATCTTCATACCAGATTAGAACTACATGGTCTTGGTTCATGTCCACACGGAGAGCTTTTTCTGAGACAGAAGTGTTTCTTATACCTTTTTGGCATTGGAGGATTTGGGGGACTTGTTTCGGGGAGACTTTCTGAGAGTCGAGTCCAGAGGAGACTTGCCGCTCACTGCTGAGCGCAGGGCTCGACTGGCCACGGCGGGAGATTTGCGGGCGCTGTTACGCAGCTTGTTGAGGCCCCGCTGCAGCCTGCTGTCACCACGGACGCTGTTCTTTGGTGTGTTTACAACAGTGAACACCACAGACTGCCTTCGCTCAGCCTACAGATGAAAAAGTGAGAGCAAACAAATATCATTACTGTGTGAAACAATCCCTTTTTACCTAGCCATCTAAATGAGGACATACAATATTCCTCCAAAGAGATGAGAAACCTTCAGCATTTGTGAGGAACATGTTACAGTTTTCAATGAGTCTGTAGAGTAGCACTACTCATAATATTACAAAGAGGCATAATACTGCATAATCAAAGCAACTATTAAGTTATGTACATTATTATTTAGGCTCTAAAATGCTACTATACGAGGTATTGGATCTTTATTATGTACAGTAATAGCCAAAAGTGATGTTGCTTTGACTAGGAAAATTGACAAAACTTTAAAAAATATTTTTAATATTGTAAGCATACTGAGTAGCTGTGCTTGGAGTCAATTGTTGTATTTGTGATAACGTAATGAAACATGCCAAATTGTGCTGACATAACTTTAGGCCAGGCTTTTATACAAACAAAGGAAATACCTGATATATCTACCCCTAGATATTTTATAGCAATTTTGTCCTCAAATAATTTCTAGGTTAGTAAACACCACAGGTGCTCAACAAAAGTACTTTACCGGAGAGTTTGGAGGTCTGTTTTGACTGTTGCCGAACCTGCTTTTAGGTGTCATTGGTCGTGGGAAGCAACTTGCCAACTTCTTAGCCTGTGGAAACAACAACATCTGTAAACAACAGTCTTACATTTTAGTAACATATCAAAATATGCCCGTTCATATCAATCTCTCGTACCTCAGGTGTGTCTGGGCCTTGCAGTTGTGATCCAGGGCGTTTGGGAGCCAACGGGCTGCGTTTATTTTCTGAAGCACGCAGCTGTGTGCTGGTTTTTGTGAGCTGAGAGGCCCGGTGAGCAGCAGTGCTGGACCGGATCTGACCCGGCAACATGGTGGCGCTGAGGCTTGGAGTGCGCGGGACCCTGGCTCATACTTGCTCCAGGCGCAAGGGAGAAGCGGCGAGAGTTTAGGGTCTCTTGTATCTGACCCGGAGCCATAGAAGCACGTCGAATCGTCTCATCCGGGTCACCCATGCGCAGGTCATCGTCCGTTATGGTGAACGACGGTCCCAGACTAGGCTACGGAGGCAGAACAATACGTCGGACTCTAATTTTATACAAACAACGCAACTAAGCTAACTATTACAAGCTTACCCTGGACTCCAACGGGTAGCTGCTCTTCAGGTGAGGCAGACAGGCTTTGTTTCGTGCCTGCAATTCTGCAATTCGCATCCAATCATCAGCCGCATGCTCGGGTTCATTCTCCGATCCGATACAGAAAGTACTGGTGGCTACACAACAAATACACAAATAAAGAAGTTATTTTACTTAATTATCTAGACATTACCATCTAATTACCAAGTATGACTGCATTATATTTCCTGACAATTTTTTTTTTACTGCAATTTAAAAAAAAAAAAAAAAGTTATTTGCAGGGCTGCAAAATTTGGCCCCAAATTATTTTTTATTATAAATCAATATGTATTGTAATAATCAAATGTATTTAGCAAATTAACTAAAAGCAATGTTTCACCTCTTGGTGGGGCGATGCTGTGCATGGTACTTCTCCGATATCCAGGCAGATTTTGAAGGGTGTCTGTTTTTGATAAACTTTCCTCTGAGAGGTCCAAGGAGATCGGCCTTGAGTGATGGACTGCAAAGTTGGGCTGAGATCGGGTAGAGTGCAGACTAGAAAATGAATTATCTCCTTCAGCACTTCCTGGTGTCTTCTAAACAAGCAAGAATAAAAGAATAAACACACTTTATAATCTTTGCAACCAAGAAAAAAAGACTTGATCAAGAAGCCATGAAGCGGTAGTGGTACTAGTCTTAAGTTCATTTAGGGTATGTTTACACTTGTAGTTCGGTTCGCTTGGTCTGGATGAAAAAATAATAATAATTTGAATGAAGTTCAAAAGCCAAGTCGACATTTGTGCATTTCCTACCTTAGCCAGTGTGATGTCGATAACCTGTGTAGTACGTCGCCTGCGAGCTGAAGCGGTCAACTTCTTTGTAGAGTCTACAACAAGATCGCCAATGGAAGTAATGCTGGACTCTAGTTTGCGTTCAAAAGCATCGTTGTGGTCTACTTTACGCTTGCTGCCTTGTTTACCCATAGGCGTGAAGTAGAGAGTCTCCAGGGATTCGGACCCCAAGGCATGGCGTTTAGCAGCCAAGCGCTCAGAACTGCGTACTAGTGGAGTGCTGGATTCACCCGGTACTGCTGATTGACTGCCAAATTAGGAAAACAGGATAATGACACTGCATGAGTTACCTGGAATATTATGTGAGAAACCTGTACAATTGGGCTGGTTTAGTTACCTGTTAGCATTGAGGGAATCGTTCAGCTCAAACTCCAAGCTGTCTGTGCTGGTGTCCTGACGTTTCCCTGGGACTCTGATGTACTGACATTCTCGATGTCTCATGTGCTCAATGTCATCAGTTACCTTCCTCTGCTCTCGCAGTTGCCTGTCAGCAAAGTCAACCTGAGACCAACACAAAATCAATCATCAATATCAACAGGAAACTCAATTTCATAGCTTGTTTTATTTTCAAAGTTTGTAAACTAACTTGTGCCTCCAAGCTTTTCACTTTGCCGTTTGCCTGGTCTAGTTCCATGCGAGCAAGCTTCAGTTCTGTCTCCAGAGCTTTGATTTCCTTCTTACTGGCCTCAAGCGATTGCTCAAAATTTTTGTTCAGTTCCTGAGCCTCCACCAGCAGCTGCTTTTTACCGTTGTAGTGATTCTTGGCTTTCTCCACCTGAGAAAGAACCAGAAGACAGCCACTGAGTTTAGTTTTTAAATAAGGTGATGTCAAACTGGAGCAATTCAGTTGTGCAATGAGGATTCTTCAAAACATCAAAATACATGAATAAAAACACATAGAAAGATGTAAGCCCACACAGACCTGTGATTTGTAGTGCTCTACTGCTTCCAACTTTGCCTTCAGCTGCTCCAGGAGTTCTTGATTCTGCTCCTCCCACTGTCGGGAAGCCTTTTTAAGAGCAAGGATGGAACCGTTTTGCTCCTCGACCTTCAACTCCAGCTCAACTCGAATCTTCCGGGAGGCATCACACTCTCTCTGGAGAGACTGGTTGAGAGAAGTCAGATGGGTCCTTTCTTGCCTCACCATCTCCAAATTCTGCTGGCAGCCATCCAGTTGATGTTTGTTGGTATGAAGCTCAACAATTCTCTTCTCCAGTTCCTCTTTTGCCTTATGCATCTCAATGACATCTTTTTCCTTTTGTTTGGCCCTTAATTGTTGATTATTTATTTCATCTTGAAGAGAACTTATTTGAGCTTCTCTCACAGAGGCGAGAGAAGACACCTCTTGTATTTTAGCCTGAAGTTCACTTACGTTCTTCTCAAGCTCTCGAGCAGTTTCTCGAAGTGTCTCATGGTCACAAAACTCTTTTTGAAGCGACAGAAGCTCAGATTCTTTCTGAGAAGCGGTTTTGTCAGCTCTACCACTTGCATCTTAAGAGAAGCCATGTTCTCCATTAAGGTGTTGTGTTTAACCTCTAAAACAGAAATCTCCTGTTGCTTCTGCACTTCATTTTCCTGATAACTGCAGATTTTATTATTGAGAGAGGTTACTTCAGTTGACAGATGGTCTCTTTCGGTCCTCACCATCTCCAAATTCTGCTGGTTCACCTCCAGTTGTTGTTTCTCAACAAGAAGCTTATCAATCCTCTTCTCCAAGTCCTCCTTTATCTGATGCATATCAAGGACAGCTTTCTCCTTTTGTTGGCACAGCAGTTCCATCTGATTCAACTTCTGATCCAAAGCCTGCAAAAGTTGGTCTTTGTCTTCGACACCATTACTGACATTTTCCAATTGTTGTTGAAGGGTTTCTATCTTCTCCTCTAGCTGTCTGCGGAGATCATCTTCAGACTGTTTGGCCCTCAATTGATCCTTCATCTCCTTTTGAAGAGAAGCCTCCCTCTCTGAGGCAATAGTGGAGACCTCTAGGATTTTAGCTTGAAGTTCACTCACGGTTCTCTCAAGTTCCTCACGCTTGGCAGTCTCAAGCTCCTGAGCTTTTTCTCTAATACTCTCTTGTTGGTGAAGCTCATCATGAAGCAAGATGAGCTCCGAATTTTTCTGTGAAGCTGTAGCTTTCTCCTCCACCAACTTCTTATCAAGGGCAGCCATGTTTTCTTTCAACAGGTTGCATTCTACCTCGAAAACAGACATCTCCTGTTGCTTCTGCACTTCGGTGTCCTGGTAACTGCGGATTTTGTCATTGAGGGAGGTTACTTCAGTTGACAGGTGGTCTTTTTCCTTTCTCACCATCTCCAAATTCAGCTGGTACTCCTCCAGTTGCTGTTTCTTATCATCAAGCCTTTTATCCAAGTCCTCCTTTGCCTGATGCATCTCCAGGAAATCGTTCTCCTTTTGTAGGAAAAGCCCTTCCATCTCCTTTAGCTTTTGATCTAGAGACCCTAGCAGATTATCTTTGTCTGCAGCACAGCGATTGACCACATCTAATTCTCCAAGTAGGGTTTCTACCTTCTCCTCTAGCTGTCTGCGGAGATCATCTTCAGACTCTTTGGCCCTCATTTGATCCTTAATCTCATTTTGAAGAGAAGCCTCCCTCTCTGAGGCAAGAGTGGAGACCTCTAGGATTTTAGCTTGAAGTTCACTCACGGTTCTCTCAAGTTCCTCACGCTTGGCTGTCTCAAGCTCCTGAGAATTTTCTCTAATGCTCTCTTTTTGGCGAAGCTCATTTTGAAGCAAGATAAGCTCTAAATTTTTCTGTGAAATTGTAGCTGTCTCCTCCACCAACTTCTTCTCAAGGGCAGCCATGCTTTCTTTCAACAGTTTGCATTCTACCTCTAAAACAGACATCTCCTGTTGCTTCTGCACTTCGGTGTCCTGGTAAATGCAGATTTTATCCTTGAGAGAGGTTACTTCAGTTGAAAGGTGGTCTCTTTCCCCCCTCACCATCTCCAAATTCTGCTTGTATTCCTTCACTTGTTGTTGTTTCTCAACAACAAGCTTATCAATCCTCTTCTCCAGGTCATCCTTTACCTGATGCATATCCAGGACCTCTTTCTCCTTTTGAAGGAAAAGCTCTTCCATCTCCTTTAGTTTTTGATCTCGAGACCCCAGCAAATTGTCTTTGTCTGCAGCACAACGATTGACCACATGTAGTTGTCCATGTAGGGTTTCTACCTTCTCCTCTAGCTGTCTGCGGAGATCATCTTCAGACTCTTTGGCCCTCATTTGATCCTTAATCTCATTTTGAAGAGAAGCCTCCCTCTCAGAGGCAAGAGTGGAGACCTCTAGGATTTTAGCTTGAAGTTCACTCACGGTTCTCTCAAGTTCCTCACGCTTGGCTGTCTCCAGCTCCTGAGCTTTTTCTCTAATGCTTTCTTGGTGGTGAAGCTCATTTTGAAGCAAGATAAGCTCTGAATTTTTCTGTGAAACTGTAGCCGTCTCTTCCACCAACTTCTTCTCAAGGGCAGCCATGTTTTCTTTTAAAAGGTTGAATTCTACCTCTAAAACAGACATCTCCTGTTGTTTCTGCACTTCTGTGTCCTGGTGACTGCAGATTTGATCATTTAGAGAGGTTACTTCAGTTGACAGTTGGTCTCTTTCCTTTCTCACCATCTCCAAATTCTGCTGGTACTCTTCCAGTTGTTGTTGTTTCTCAACAACAAGCTTATTAATCCTCTTCTCCAGCTCCTCCTTTACCTGATGCATCTCCAGGACATCTTTCTCCTTTTGAAGGAAAAGCTCATCCATCTCCTTTAGCTTTTGATCTCGAGACCCCAGCAGATTGTCTTTGTTTGCAGCACAGCGATTGACCACATCTAGTTCTCTTTGTAGGGTGCCAACCTTCTCCTCTAGCTGTCTGCGGAGATCATCTTCAGATTGCTTGGCACTCAATTCTTGTTCCTTCATCTCATTTTGAAGATAAATAACTTGAGCCTCTCTCTCAGAGGCAAGAGTGGAGACTTGTAGGATTCTAGCTTGAAGTTCACTCACTGTTCTCTCAAGTTCCTCACGCTTAGCAGTCTCAAGCTTCTGAGCCTCTTCTCGAATGCTCGCTTGCTGGTTTAGCTCGTTTTGAAGCAAGAGAAGCTCAGAATCTTTATGTGAAGATGTAGTTGTTGCCTCAGCCAACTGGTTTTGTAGAGAATTCAGGTTTTCCTGCAACACATTGTGTTGGGTCTCTAAAACAGACATTTCTTGTTGTTTCTGCACTTCATTTACACTGTAACGGCAGATCTGCTCTTTAAGAGATGTAACCTCCACTGACAGAACCAGCATTTCCTCTTGTTTTTCTGATGCGGCTGAAGAAGCAGAGTGAAGCTCTTGCTGAAGTTTTTTAACGGTCTCCTCATGCTCTTTGCGATTTGATTTGAGCATTTCGTTTATCTCTATATTTTGTTTCTTCACAAGCTTCAACTCATGGTCAATAGAGTCATACTTATCCCTAAGATTTCTGATTTCTTCATCTTTTAGGAAAATCTGCTCGGACAGTTCCAGAATGTGAGTTTGGAGGCTTTCAATTTTAGTCAAAGCCTGACTAACCTGGTTCTCTCCCTCCGTTTTCTCCTGTCTGAGAACATTTATTTGCCCCTGAAGGTCTCCAATGGCCTGCAGATGCTCATTAAGCTCCTGCTGCAATGTGCATGCCTCCTTTTTCAAGGAATCATTCTCTGCTAACACTTTTTGATGCTCCTCCAGCTTCTTCTCATATTCCTGAACAGTGTTCTTGGCGCTTTGCAACTCAACAATAAGGGCATTTAGGGCGTCCTGCTGTGATGCTCTCTCCACTTCCAAACCTTGGATCTCCGCATGCAGAGCATTAACCATCTTGTCTAAAGAGAAAACCTTTCCCTCCAGTTCTTCTCTCTGTTGGCGGAGGTCCGCAGAGATTTTGATCTCCACTGTCAGCTGCACTTCTACCTGCTGCAGACGAGAAACATCACTTTCAAGAGCTGATATCTGCGCAGTGAGCATTTCCTTCTGACACCTTAGGGCCTCCTCCAGTGTTTCTCTCTCCAAACGGATGCTGTTGACAGACTGCTCTAGATCAAACACAACCAACTGTAGTCTTCTGGTTTCCTTTTCAAAAGAGGCTCTCTCCTCTGCCAACAAAGCCTCAACTTCTGCCTTCTCCTTCTCAAGATGGGAAATAGTGTCCTGAAGCTCAGCAAGTTTAAGAGTCAGATCTGCCAGCTCCTGTTTAAGCTGCTCCCACTAAAAAAAAGAAAAAGAAATAAGGAATGTTAGTCAACACTGGTCAATTCCATGAAGAGGATTTAAAGAATATTTCCATCAGAAAACAAAATATAGCCCTGTGTAAACATTATGACAGAAGGACAGAACATCTCACCTCCATAATGGGTCCCAAAACCTCTCCTCTCTCCTGAGACTGAGCTTTCTGGAGTTCATCCTCCAAAACAGAAATCTTTCCTTGAAGGATCTGCACTTGCTCACTCAGACACTCCTGCAAAGGATAAAAAAAATGCATTACAGATTAATAAACACCAGTCAGGGAGAGTACAGAGCAAAGAAACACAACATGATTAATTTAATCGAAAATTAACACACCCTGTGTGTGACGGCCTCGTTCAACTCGTGCTCGAGAAACTCCTTTCGGCTCCTCCATTCAGCCAGTGATGATTCATGGGCCAGTGTGAGTTTGGTAACCTCCTCTTCAGCTCTCGCCAGCTGAGCGAATGCGTTTCGCACCTGAGGAGTCCAGTGTGAGAGAGGAATCCGTTTTAAACTGGTTAGCAAGACAGAAAAAAGGGGGTCGAATTGTATCTCACCTGAGCAGCGAAAGTTTGGTTCTCCTCCATTAATTCGTCAATCTTTCTGTCCTTCTGAGAATTATCGGTTTTTAAATCTTGGCACTGCTTAACAACCTCGTGCACTCTGCGGAGAAGACTGTATAAGAAAAAAAAAAAAGGCTTTACAAGTTTATTTCTTAGCATTCGTTAATGCTTTAAACTACCATGATAAAGCAATACATTTCATATCATTTATTAACCCCTTTGAGCCCACACAGACATGCTTAGGCCGTTTACACCTGGTATGAAGATGTAATTGAGGTCTAAAACGCTTTGAGCTTGTCCAGTTTCTACCACTTCCAGGGGTATTCGAAAACACATCCGACCGGATTGCTTTTGCAGTGTAATCGCTCATGTTGTCAAACAGCCACAAAAGAGCATTTACTCTCTGCTACTATCCTAATGTGTAAATATCATGAGAAGCGCGCTAGCCAGATGGGATTTAAACTTTCTCAGCTGAAGACCTAAGTTGGTTTAAAAACAAAAATGTACCAAGCATGTTCTTGCTACTGTCAAATAGGGGTGTAAGAAAATATCGATACACGATATTATGATTGGCGATACTGTATCGATTCTCAAAAACACTGTATCGATATTTATATATTTATATCTAAGATTCGTGGCTTTGTGTTCGGTTTAAACCACAGACTGCATGAAACCCAACCGCTAGATTGCAGTGTTATCACAGAGCGTAACTGACGCGGAGCCGGAGAAGTGTGAGATGAAGGTGCATCGCAGCTCACAAGGCGATAGAGTTATTCCACTCCTGCGGTATACAGAGCTGAAGTATGGACTCATTTTGACTTCAGCTATTAAGAAGCCACTAACAAAATCGACAAGAGTCATTTTGTTTGCAAAATAGGCCAAGTTAAGATCCAATACTTGGGAAACACATTGAATCTGAGAGCTCGCTTAACATCCCGACGTTACCCGCGGCGAAGCATTTCGATAGAATATATAAAGCATATGCTTTCCTCTCAGTAACAAAATAAACACACAACAAAATTGACAGTGCTGGCAGCAGAACGAAAGCAGATGATTATAGCGATGTGGATATGGATGCACCAGCTCTGCAGTTTAGTGCTTGAAATAGCACTTTGTACAATAGACTGCTTTAAAGAAAACAGCTTTATTAAATATAAAACAAACAGTCCTTCAGTCATGGAATGGACTATGCACTTTCTGTAGTTTAATAGTTTAGAAATGAAAAAACTGCTATACTGTGAACCTTTAAAACATACACATCAAGGATCCTTCAGTCACTTTACTATTTCCCTTTACTTAGATTGCACAACATAGTGATAAAAATTATACTGTATTAGTTAAATATAGTTACTTGTCATGTTTTAGGCATATGTTTGTGTCCTTTATTCTTTTAAATTAGATCTTTCTTAAAAAAGAAAAGAAAAAAGAAAGAAATATTGCAATATATCGCCTTTCTTACAATATATAACAATATATCGTATCGTAACCCCTGTAATACGTGATACGTATTGTATTGCCAGATTCTTGGCAATACACAACCCTACTGTCAAAGCAGAAATGAAAGCTGCTGCTCTTTGTAGATCAACAGAAAAAAACCCATACATTTACCCACCCATAAACCCTCCCCTTAAAGAAAACAGGAAAGAAGTGGTCGAAAGTGGAAAATAGAGACGGATTAAGACACCAGGTGTAAACAGGATTGGGTCTCCCTCGTCTACTTGTGACCCGATCAAGCAAAACACCTCTTCAAAGTCAACCTTAACCTTCTTGCGCCTCACCTCTCGTTCTTCTCCTGCAGCTCCAGAAGAGCAGCTTTATGGTCTTTCTCCAGTTCTCGTTGTTCTTTCAGCATTCGGTCCACCCTATGCTGCAGTTGGATAATCAGACCCTCTGTGTACAAAAGAGAGAGAAATTCAACCAAATTCACACCAGAATTACTTCATTCTCTCCAGACGGCATAAAGGATACCTTTTTCTGAGATTATGTTGATCTGATCAGTCAGTTCTTTCTCCAGCTCGTCTCTCACGTCACCCTCATGTGCCAATTCCTTCCGGAGTCTCTTCAACTGGAAATGTGGCGTGCTCATTACATCCTGCACTGGAGAGCTGGAGATCAACGACGTACAGGTATTATTTGGGCATTTGTCATTTAGAAAATTGTCATAAAAGTGAAAAGTTGCAAAGCATCAAATCAGTACATTCGCTGCTTAAAAGGACTATTCTGTCATTGAAATAATGCCAAATCGATAGCATTTGTAGTATAATGTTTTTTGTAGTATTTGTAGTTTAATAGTTTAGTCATCAGCCATTTTCTTAACATGTAAGGCATCTTTAACGGAAGTGAATGGAACCCATTTTCGGAGAATTTAAAAGCAGAAAGTTGTGTTTTATGGGGGGGGAGGGCTGATGATTTCTGACTTATTCACACTGTTGAAAAAGGAAAAAAAACATTAATTGGACGCATAACAGTTTTTCTGTGCCAAATACACTCCATCAGGATTCGGATTCGCTTCGTAACGTTGTTTTATCAGTGTGTCCCTGTATGAGGTCATGAAGGGTGGAATTCCTTGATTGGATGAGATGAGTGTGTGCGCACATCAGCCAGAGCGAGAGCAAAATCCATAAACAAGCTTCGTTCGGATTACGGGACCACAAAATCAACAATGTCACTAAAGAAGTATGTTTCTGGTCGTGAGGAAAAGATAACCTTGTTCAGCTTCCCAAAAAACCAGCTTTAAGGAAACAGTGGATGCAGTTTGTTTTTCCGGAGCAAGATTGTTTGTTTGTTCCCGGTCATGAGTCGAAACCGCAGGTGGTGAGTAAAACTGCATCAAATGTCTGTGTTTTGTTGGCAATCGGCGCGTAAGTGCATACACAAACGTATAGTCAGTGAATAGGAAGTTATCCAGTGACTGGACACTTTAGTGTATCTGCCTTTTATAAATATGATAAAACTAAAGATTCTTCGGATGTAACACTACTCTATAGATAATCAAGATTAACATGAGATTGGAAGAAACTGTTTGTGTTGTGTTTTAGATTTGGATTTATGGCATTGCGCTGTCAGGGCAAAAAAGATGTACAATTGTACATGACTTTGCACAGAGAAGGTTAGTAAACCATTTTTCACAATACAATCATGTTAACATAGGAGGTAAAAATTAAAAAAAGAGTGGAAAATGTAAATAAACATGCCACAAATGTGTTGATTGAGATTAACTTCTTATACTGAACATTTCATAAACTTTTTCATAAAATTGATTTTATTGTAAACAAAAAGTATTTTCAATTAGTACGGTCTTACTTTCATAGGCATCACTGATAATACCGTTATAACTTTCTGAAGCTGTGAACATTTTTGAGTGTAAAGCCATTTTGACCTTCACCATGGGATCAGCACAAAAGACACTGACCTGTCCGAGCTGGAAGCCACGGTGCAAAGCTCTTGAAACTGAACTCTGGGAAGCCGTGGGAACCGGCCGACGACTGGAGACTCATCATCAGTGTACATCAAAGAGCTGCTGCTGCTCCCACCGCTGGAGTTTACAACGTTCATAACAGCTACACAGACAGATGATTGATGAGCAAAGATTACATTTGGTGTAAATATTACAGACCTCACCACTTTTCCAGTGGACTGATCACATAAACAATTGATTTTTTATATTACATGTTTTCTGATATTGGTTTAAATATGCAAAAGAGACATTATCTAATTAAATATGCACTAATTTCCAGAACAGGAATCCAAACATTGGATAAAGCCAGATTCATAAGATTCATTTTGATGAAATAAGATTTTTAGAGACATTTTTTTAGGGAAAGTAGGAATACATCTGTAAAGTTTGGTGTGTGAAAAGCTGCTGAAATGGAGATTTCTGACCCTCCAAAAACAACAACATTTAAACATGCACTTGCGCTATACTGCCAAGTATTGGGACACTCCTCCAAATAATTGAATTCAGGTGTTCTAATCACCACAGGTGTATAAAATCAAGCACTAGGCATGCAGACGCTTCTACAAACATTTATGAAAGAATGGGTCGCTCTCAGGAGCTCAGTGATCTCAAGCGTGGTACATTGATATATTGTTTGGCCTTCAGATTAGCTCAAGAACAGTGCGTAGAGAGCTTCATGGAATGGGTTTCCATGGCCGAGCAGCTCATCCAAGCCTTACATCACCAAGTGCAATGCAAAGCGTGGGATGCAGTGGGGTAAAGCGTGCCACCACTGGACTCTAGAGCAGAGGAGACATGTTCTCTGGAGTGACGAGTCATGCTGTAAAACTTTACAATACGGATGCGCTAATATGCATTAATTCATGCTTAACTAATGCGCAGATAATCATGAGTTAATGTATTACATTAGATTAAGTAATCATTAAATTGTTATCAGTTATAATTGTTATCATATAATATTAATTGCCTAATAACATGAATTTACACTATTAGTTAGTATAATATGTTAATTACCACAATGGTTGAAGCCATGCATTTCAACTTCCAGTTTCTTCCTGCTTTAATTAATCATTAGCGAATGATACTTGTTTACTTGTTGAAGCACATGACTATTAACTAATTGAAAACTCATTCAAAAGCCAAAACCACAATGACATATTTAACAATTAGTTACCGTAATAGTCATGTGCCTCAACAAATAAACATAACATAACACCTTTGCAAATCATTAATGATTAATTAAAGCAGACAACTGGAAGTTAAAATGCATGGCTTTGACTCATGGTAATTACCATTATTAGATAATATAATATTATTAGGGAATTAATACATGATGTCATATTTAATTAATAGCAATTCATAAATCACTTAATCTATTAATCATATAGAATGTTCATTAGTTGCTGATGCAGTGATCATTAATAAAATGATTTAGTTCTTCAAGAGTCATACATTAACTCATTAATATCGGTGAATTAGTTAAGCATGAATTAATGCATATTAGTGCACCCGTACTGTAGAGTGTTACCAATCACACTACTCTGTCTGGCAATCCAATGGACGAGTCTGGGTTTGGGGGTGAACGGGAGAACGCCTGACTGCATTGTGCCAAGTGTAAAGTTTGGTGGAGGGGGGGATTATGGTGTGGGGTTGTTTTTCAGGGGTTGGGCTTGGTCCCTTAGTTCCAGTGAAAGGAACTCTTAATGCTTCAGCGTACCAAAACATTTTGGACAATTTCAGGCTCCCAACTCTGTGGGAACAGTTTGGGGATGGACCCTTCCGGTTCCTACATGACTGCGCACCAGTGCACAAAGCAAGGTCCATAAAGACATGGATGAGCAAGTTTGGTGTGGAGGAACTTGACTGGCCTACACAGAGTCCTGACCTCATCCCGATAGAACACCTTTGGGATGAATTAGAGCGGAGACTGCGAGCCAGGCCTTCTCGTCCAACATCAGTGCCTGACCGCACAAATGCACTTCTAGAAGAACGGTCAAAAATTCCCATAAACACACTCCTAAATCTTGTGGTAAGCCTTCCCAGAATAGTTGTTATAGCTGCAAAGGGTGGGCCAACTCCATATTAAACCCTACAGGTTAATAATGGGACGTCATTAAAGTTCATGTGCATGTAAAGGCAGATGTCCCAAAAATTTTGGCAATATAGTGCATGTATTGTAATTGCAGTGTCTGGCCTTAATTTACTCTTAAACATTATCCATTTCACTCTCGAAAACACTGATCCACAGTCAATAATGCTGAATAATGAAAATGTGTTAAACTTACAGTCTTGGTCTAGAAACTGATCTAAGCCTTCATCTAAAGACAAACCATCAGCGTCATCTTTAACGAAACGAAACATGGTTGTAATCTCCGACTGACACAGACAGACAGAGAAAGAGACAAAAGAATCTTTGTTAAAGAGCAAAAATTTCAAAACGAGTCAGAAAACTCAAAATGTGTTGCAGTAGCACTAGATATAGAGCTATGGCAAGCAAAGCATCTAGCATTCATTAGTAAACACTCACCACCTCTGTTCTTGAATCCGAAGGTAACATGTCGCCCTTTTTAAAACTGCAGTAACAAAGCAGAAGTACCACCTGTGCACAAAGAAATACACAACATTTAACCTGCATATCATTAAAAGGAACAATTCACCTCAAAATGAATGTACATGCGTCCCATCTATAGGTGACCACAGCAGCCAAGGCCCAAACATTGTGTGCATTCAAAAAGTAATTTCACAAACATTGGTCTGTTCCCCACACAAAGCTTCATATGAACCACTTATTCAACATCAAGGGATGTAAAGAAAAGATCAACAACAGCATGTGTGAAAGAGGTGCTATGATGCTTTTTAATGTTTCCTCTACCTTTAGTGTGTAATGTATCTGCATGTACACAATCTGAGAAGTGATCTCCCACAAAAGGATAAACAACAAGGAGCCCTTTAAAGGATTAGTTCACTTCAAAATTAAAAATCTGATAATTTACTCACCCCCATCTCATCCAAGATGTTCATGTTTCTTCAGTCCAAAATAATTTTTTTGAAGAAAACATTCCAGGATTTTTCTCCACATCATTATGACTTCAATGGCAACCAAAATGTTGACGGTCCAAATCAATGCAGTTTCAAAGCACCTCGAAGGGTTTTTCAACGTGATCCCAGACGAGGAATAGGTCTTATCCAGCCAAAACATCTGTCATTTTCAAAAATGTATATACTTTTTAACCATGAATGCTTGACTTCGGTGTTCTGCTTCTCCATGACGTCATGACGTTGGAAAGCTCACGGCCGTAGGTGGAAGTACCGAGCCAGTGTTAAAATGAACGTGCAAAGACTAAATCAAACATCCTTTACAAAAATAAAGATTAAAACAACGATATCACACAATTTTGAAGTTGGAGGAGAACATGAGATGGAGCTTTTCGACACTTCCAGGTATGTCACAGACGTGACCTTTCCAACGTGATGACAACACAGAAGTTGAGCGTTTGTGGTTAAAAAGTATATAAATGTTTTTTTTAAGAAAATGACCAACAAATTTCACTAGATAAGACCCTATTCATCGGCTGGGATGGTGCAGAGCCCTCTAAAGCTGCATTGATTTGGACCTTCAACCGTTGGTTGCAAATGACCCTTCGCTAAGCCACGCCCTAAAACCGCCACAAGCCAATCATGGCTTAGCAACCTTAACTAGGCGCAGAAGGTCTGTCAAGCATTCGAAGGAGGGGAACATGCCGAAGCATTGTGCCTATGGATTGTGCAAATCTGATACCCGGTATCCTATAAATTTGGACAGGGGGTGGAATTTTTTCCCTTCCCCAAACCTAAAACCCAAGGGGAGAAATGACGCTGTTCTGTCGATTTGTCCTACCTTGTCATATATTCCTACCGTAGCGCTAAAGTATAGCTATACATCTATCAATCCATGCTGCCGCATGGAAAAATCCTGCTGTATGTTAGCGTTTGTGACTAACTTTCGTGAAATAATTCAGTCTAACTTTACTGAGGATTCTTTTTGAGGAAAATTTCACAGTGCAAAATACCCCATCAGATTGTTGTGGATCAAGCAGTGTGGGAGAATCTATATATATAAAATATAAGCAGGAGAATGTTATCATTGCTAAGTGGTCAGGCTAATGTATTGTGTTTATTCCACAAGTCTTATGGATAAGCTGTTTGATTTATAATTATTAGATTGTTTACCCTGCTGTGCATGAACAGCTGTTCCTCAGTTTGTGAGTTTCCCATTTGAATGGTCAGCGTGTGATGCGGCTGCTGCTTGCGCTGGGATCTATAGGCTTTAGCTTCAATTTTGATGAAATTATTCTCTAATCGGTTGTATATTATGCTGTGGATATATCCCTCGAATGCATACTGCAGTCCCTTTTGTCTTGCTCTCTCAGATATTTCACCTGTTCGCTAAAAATTACTAATTATCTCCTTGGGAATGTCTGACACCAGTGCATACATACTGTAATAGACGGGCCAGGCGCGAAAGATTGACAGGCGTAGCAACAGTAACTAAGGAGGGCGGGGCTTAGCGAAGGGTCAATTGAAGTTTATTATATGGAAAAAAATCCTGGAATGTTTTCATCAAAAAAATTATTTATTTTCGACTGACATGAACATCTTGGATGAGATGGGGTGAGTAAATTATCAGGAAATCTTCAATTTGAAGTGAACTAATCCTTTAAAACAGCATAATACGGGTACTTTAAAGGTCCGTGTATCATCTGATCATTTAATTTCTTACTTGAAATGGAATAACTAGAAAAGAGAAGACGGCTTGTTTATTCGTTTTTCTTTAGATTATTGCACGGAAAATGAGATTTCGGCTAGATTTCTCGTTTTTCGATGGTGGTTTACAGATCGGTTTATGGCCTCGATATTTCATTTGCACATGTTTTGATAGTTTGTTTTCCAGTTTGAAATGAAATGAGCAGAAATGAAAAACATCCCCTTTATTCGTTTTTTCAAAAAACGAGATTTCGGCTTGATTTTTCATTTTTTGGTTCAGGGGGAAAAAACGGATTAATAACTTCAATATTTGTTTTTCACATGTGGGCATGTATATATATAATTTAATACAAATGCAGTACAATTTAAATTCACCATCATCGTGCCCACCCTCAGCCGATTTTCATGACAGTATTTGCAATGATCATCCCTTGTCCAAAACTGAGCGTATTGTAAAGAAAGGTTATGACTGTATTTACAGCATGTGCTTTAGGCCGACTGTGGCACCTGCTCTTCACTGTCTAGCGCAGCTTCACCACACAGGTTTAACTCCACACATCTAAATAAAACAGGCTCGGTGCAGATTAATATTTCATATTTCTGATATAATTTGTTTTGTGAAACGCGTTAAATTGCACAGAAGAAAGCCCGATCTTGGACCTGCCAAGTAGGCTACAGTTGAAGAAGCGGTAGCCTGTTGAACAGACCTGCTGGCCTGGGGAACGACAGATGACGTCACACGCACAGATTAGCTTGACCAATCGGCGGAAAGGGGCGTCTCATGACCGCCCACATGTGAAAAACAAATATTGAAGTCATTAATCTGTCTTTTACCCCTGAACCAAAAAACGAAAAATCAAGCCGAAATCTCGCTTTTTCGTTTTTTGAAAAAACGAATAAAAGGGCCTTTTTTCGTTTCTGCTCATTTCATTTCAAATTGGAAAACAAAATATCAAAACATGTGCAAATGAAATATTGAGGGCATAAACCGATTTGTAAATCACAAACGAAAAACGAGAAATCTAGCCGAAATCTCATTTTCCGTACAATAATCTAAAGAAAAAAACGAATAAACAAGCCGTCTTCTCTTTTCTCGTTATTCCATTTCAAGTAAGAAATTAAATGATCAGATGATACACGGACCTTTAAAGTTACAAGTCACTATGGTATTAGATGTATTATTTATCACAGTCTAAATTGTAATAGTTTACTTTAATTCCATTTTCATTAGTTACCATCTTAATCAATATTTAATATTAACGTATTATCATATTTTAATATAATTTTTTATTTAAATGGTCTTTATTATTTATTTTAGTTTGAAACCCCCATGATTTAGAGCACAGCTACCTTGGCAAGCTGAAGCTCCAGGTCAATCCCTTGATTGATTTTCTGTAAGATGAGGGTACTTTGTCTTTTGGTGAGGTTAAAGTCATCTGCATATGGAAAGAGAAGTTTTAAATAAGGAGTTTTTACCTTAATTTTGAAATGCAAAAAAAAAAAAACAGTGCATATAAATCACGCAAACATTACGTACACGTCATGACAGGTGTTGAGATTTCTCAATTGAAAATCGCCCAAGTTACTTTTTTAACAAAAGTACTGTCAATAGATGTCAATAATGTCACTACTACAACATGTCTCATTCATTTCATAACGTAAAAAAGCGACAGACATGGTACAGTCAAGAAATTGTAGAAAGAAACACACAAGCACAGATTTTAAACTCACCATGTAAAACACGCAAGATGCCTTCCAATTTCTCATACAGGGATAAAGTGGTAAACGCCTCAAATTTCTCCTCCCCGCTTCTACAGTAATAGAAGATGCATTGGTCAGAGGCAAATTAAGTTGCAAGTTATCATGGCATTTCCATACGACCATCTGAAAATGACAACTCACAGTTTGCAGCAGATCTCCAGGAGTCGAATCCCATTTCTCATATTAAAGAAGTCCCAGACTGGCTTCTCAGGAAACATGGCATTCATCTGTCAAAATGACAAACGTCAATATAAAGATCTCCTGAAAGTTTACATAAGAAACATGAGTTGTTAAAACTATAAAACAGACATTTTAAATAGGTCTTACCCATTTCAAAAGTGGTCCCGCCTTGGTCCTGTTAGGCTTCATGGCGGACTCTATAAAAGACATTTTAAATTTGTTGTAATTAAACCAGGAAAAAGTCATTCAGACTACGAAGTGTGCTTGATGTTTATTTCATATTGTTTACTTCTGTATAACAGATACTGTAACACCCCAAAGAGAACATTTCTTCAAGACACCAGAATGATATTTGATTATTTTAATCGTAACAAACAAGACTTAAGCCTATGACACAATCCGTGAACGTTGGTGCACATAACATTCCTTAATTGTATATGCAGAGCAAATAAATACAAAAATAGTTACCATTACAGTAACGTTATAAATATGCTCAAACAGTAGTTTTTGCTTTGTTTGTTTACTCTGTAACGTTTTGCGCGCTAACGTTACCAATGTTTAAACAACATATCGACCGTGGCAGAAATATTATCCTCATAAAACAACCAATAAAGCTGAATATACTTATTTATTAACGAATTCGATGTTTTACCGTGATTTCGGGGTGAGACGAAGCAAAGACGCACATCGAATCCTTCGCTGAAACGTTTTCAAATTCAAAACTCACAACGTCACAGTGTATCTGAACAGCTATTGGTTATCCCTCGATGACGTCAATCAAAGTAACCAATGAACGCGCAGCTTCTTCCGCAACGCCCTTGTAGGAAGTCTTTCAAAAGTCCGTTGAGAAGAGTGTCGGGTCTCTGCGGAACAAAAGTAGGCGTTTCTAAATTTGTGGGTGCTTTCAAACTGATGGGTGTTTATAAACCATGCAATGACAATGGTCCCATTCACCCGACCCCACCGCTAAACCCCTACCCACACTGCGACGTGGGCAAATCAGGTAACGCAGTGAAAAACGCCTTTCTGTTTATGGGCTCGCCCACTGATCTAGTAACTCCTTGGTTTAAGATCCCCCAGATCGCAAAGCTATGCCAGTTGTTTCCATGGTAACTTTGTTGCGGGCCGTCCATGGTGGCTTGACCCTAAACTTGCGATAATGGTGATGACAACTTTAGACAATTGTTCGATTGTTTTGTGTTTACATTTTAATTGTCACTCTAAATCTATATATTTTTCTTTATGTTCTTAAAATTCTTTTCAAGAGTACTCTTACACCTGATTTTATTTATTTATTTATTTTCCATTTTGTATCTTGTTGCAGTCTGGGGGTCGGGACATATTTGGATTTCCAGTGGACTTTTCTTTTAAGGAGATCAACACAATTCCAGGTGTGTTTCTACAGTGCAAACATATATGTATATATATATATATATTTTTTTTTTTTGTGAAAGTTTTGCTTACATCACTCTTTAATTTTTTCGTCAGAATTCATTTACTGCTGTTTCAACAGCAATTACACATTCGAAACGCATTGTATTTCCCTAAATGAGGCAAGTTTGGTTTTAGAGTGAAACAAAATAGAATCTGATGCTTTAACGAGTCATTCATTTGAGCCGGATCTTTCCAAAGAATCGGTTCACAGAATCGGCTGTTTTGATTGATGGTGGGAAAACTTAACAGCTGATATGTTACCAAAAAATGTGATTTATCAACACAATAAAAAAACAAACGCAACAAACTGTGATGCACTGTGTATATATATATATATATATATATATATATATATATATATATATATATATATATATATATATATATATATATATATATATTATAAAAATAATATATAACATATTATATATATATATATATATATATATATATATATATATATATATATTATAAAAATAATATATAATATTATATATATAACATTATATATATATATATATATATATATATATATATATATATATTATAAAAATAATATATAATATTATATATATATATAATATTATATATATATATATATATATATATATTATAAAATAATATATAATATATATATAACATTATATATATATATATATATATATATATATATATATATATATATCGTATAGATAGATAGATAGATAGATAGATAGATATATCGATATATATATATATATATATATATATATATATATATATATATATATATAAAAATATATAAAAATAAAATATATAATATTATATGCAGCCCATACACCATACAAATTTATTAATCTTCTATCAGAACCAGCACAACTTCTCTTTCTAGAGCATTAACAAAGATAAATAAATGCTTTATAAGTGCAGTAATGTTAACTAATGCATTAACTAATACAACCTTATTGTAAAGTGTTACCATATATATATATATATATATATATATATATATATATATATATATATATATATATAATATTACATTATATAATTAAATGTAATAAATCTGATGCTTGATCAAGTTCACATACACGGATGTTTTTATAAAAGAAACTGAGCAATACCTCACATCAATTAAAATCAAAATAGTCTAATAACAAGAAATCTTTAAGAAGAGACTTCTTTTAAAAAACAAAAACACACACACACACACACACACACACACACACATATATATACACTATTTACTTTCTGTCTTCCCATCCCTTCTTCTTCAGACATTCTTTCTGATGTGCCTAATCCAGCCTCTCGTCTGCCAAAGCGCGACTCAGAGCAGAAGTTCCTCAGCCGGACGCTCAGACTTAACAACAACTTCATCTCATGCTTGGCTGGTCTGACTGACACAATCTCTGTTCTGTTTGCTGAGCCAACACGTCTGGCCTGGCTCGACCTCTCCTTCAATGAGATTCAACACATCGACCCAGTGCGCACTTCACCAACCTGTGTCTGACAGAACAATTTGTGTGTAACCGAGGCATGCAAATGATGTATACCAGAGGACTTACAATGACATGTCATTCTCTCTCTTTCCATCAGGTCCTCACTCAACTTAAAGAGTTGCGTTTGTTGTATCTCCATGGAAATCACATTCGTAAGATGTCGGAAGTGGATAAACTCGCGGTGCTGCCGTCACTCCAGACCATCACTCTGCACGGCAGCCCCATAGCGATAGAGCCTGACTACAGGTATGGTTGAAGGTCAAAGGTCAGTTAGGCCCTGTTTACACCTAGTATTATAATGTGTTCTGGTCGATCGGATCACAAGTAGACGAGAGAGACACGTTCCCGTTTACACCTGGTGTTTGAATCTGTCTCTTTTGCTCCTTTCAACCACTTCTGTCCTGAGCTCTTCAAGGGGAGGGTCTATGGACGGGTAAATGTATGGATTTTTCCTAATGGAAAAAATAAGCTTGCAGAACTTACATATGAACATGACCGGAGATGACAAAAAACACAGCATCAGCTTTAGATCTGCTCTGACAGACACACAACCAGCCGAACGCTATGAGTGTGTGTTAGAAATCAGGAAGGGTGAGAGAACATTGTGCTTGGTATGCTATTCGTCTTCAAACCAAACTTGGGTTTTTACCCGACAAAGTTTAAATCCCCTCTGGCTTGCGTGCTTGCCATAATGTTTACGCAATAGGTCGCAGAGAGTAGATGGTCTTTTGTGGCTATTCGAACACATTGAATTACTTCTTATTTATTATGGTACAGGCATTAGGTATTAGTTCGTGAAATATTGATCAAAATTAAAATACATTTTTATAAAAAAATCCCTTTAAAGAAAGACTTTCTACAAAACAATACTCAATGAAGTGTTTAAAATCATGTCTGACCCCACTTCATGTCTCCAGACATATACGCATATTATAGCCTTTTGCTCATGCTGCTCACTATTCATAGTCAACGTATGAAATAAAATATAAATAAAATAAAAAATTGTATCATAGGCTAATATTTAAACATAGCCTAACTATGAAACTAAATAGACCACGGTTTCTTTAACCCATGGCCGACGAAGCCGCCAACGCTTCTGATGGACATTTATCTTTATATGACAGCGAATATAACTCACAATACTCCGTAATTTTTAGCCATACAGATAAGTTCAAGACATAATTATGAACTATGAACTGTCTTCTTTTATTTTCACAATACCAACAAAGGCCGTAGATTCAGGGAACGGATTATTATTATTTTCAAAAATGTATTTTGTTTATCAAACTCAAAGTTTTTAAAATTTCTAAATTCAGTTCATATTTCAAACAAACGAAATTCCAAGGCAAAATAACAATTTTTTTTTTAAAAACCTACTTTGAGTGTGTTTTTATGGTATTGTTTGGTATGGTATTTTCTTTATACACTACAGTGAACGTCTATAAATGCTTGGGGCGGGGTTAGGGAGGCCCGTACAATTTATTTTGCATATGGGTCAGAGACTGACTTGCTACGCCACTGCACATGAGCGTTTACACTACGAAAGCAATCCGGTCTAATGTGTTTTCGACTACCTCTGGAAGTATAGACCCCGTTTACACCTGTATTTAGAGTCACCCACTTGTGATCGATTGACCAAAACACATCATAAAGGGATAGTTCACCCAAAAATGAAAATTACCCCATGATTTACTCACCCTCAAGTCATCCTAGGTGTATATATCATTCTTCTCTCAGACGAATACAGTCGGAGTTATATTAAAAAATGTCCTGGCTAACCCAAGCTTTATAATGGCAGTGAATGGGAGACCAAAAAAGTGCATCCATCCATTATAAGTACAGCTCTGGAGGGTTAATAGAGGCCTTCTGAAGCGAATCGATGGGTTTTTGTTAGAACAATTTCCATATTTAAAACTTAATAAAGTAAAATATTTAACTTCCGCCAGACCGCCTTCCGTATTCAACTTAAACAGAAAGTGTAACGCCTGTCGCAGTTCAAAACGCTTACTGACGTCTGCCAGTTACACTTTTTCCGTAAGTTGAGTACAGAAGGCGGTCTGGCGGAAGCAAGATATTTTACTTTATAATATGTTAAATGTGGATATTTTTCTTACAAAAACCCATCGTTCCCTTCAGAAGGCCTTTATTAAACCCACAGAGCGAAGCATGTTTATAGTGGATGGATGCACTTTTTTGTGTCCCATTCACTGCCATTATAAAGCTTTGAGGAGTCAGGACATTTGTTAATGTAACTCAGATTGTATTCATCTAAAAGAAGAATGTCACATACACCTAGGATGGCTTAAAGGTGAGTAAATCATGGGTAAATCACCTTTTTGGGTGAAGTATCCTTTTAATACTAGGTGCAAACAGGGCCTTTGATGCAAAAGTTGGTTCAAATCTGTTTGACTTACTTTGTTCTGTGCAACTCAAAAGTTCCAAAGAAAGAAAGTAACATGACTGATGGTGAGTTAATAACGGAATTGTAATTTTTTCCTGGGTACAGTGTTCATGCAGTGAACATGTCCTGCCGTATATCTGAACTCTGTGATTTTCCACTGTGGATCTCTGTACTGGTTGCGTTTCCCACACAACAGGTGCTGAAACTACGGTTAGGATCCAGTTACAAACCTCTGCTGTCCTGTGCATAGCAACAGTAATCACATATAGTTCTGATACACACGTGGCATGTGCATGTGTAAGACCTTTCCCAGCCCATGGCCTATAATCAAGGACATGCCCAGGTCTGGTCTCACCTCACAATCAAATAGAAAAAAATAAGACAATATATTTTGCACAAAGAAGCATATTTTATGCACCATTAAGAGTTTTTGCATTGTATGTCAAGCCCAAAATACTCATTACTGCATTGCGAAAACAAAATCATGGTTTTATTTGTTGTACTTCTATTAATTCATGAAAATGAAATTGTTTTTAAAAATTAAACTCTTACTATATAAAAATAAACGTTACTGTAGAGCAAAACTGCAGCTCTTGTGGGGTGTTCCCGGTCTGCAGTGGTCAGGATCTATCAAAAGTGCTCTAAGGAAGGAACAGTGGGGAACCGGCAAAGGGTCATGGGCGGCCAAGGCTCATTGATGCACGTGGGGAGCGAAGGCTGGGGATTCTACGCATAGCCCCTTTAACAAAGATAGTTAAAGGGTTAGTTCACCCAAAAAAGGAAAATTCTGTCATCAATACTCACCCTCATGTCGTTCTAAACCTATAACACTTTTGTTCATCTTCAATCACAAATGAAGATCCTTTTAATGAAATCTGAGATTTGTGTCCCAGACATCTATCCAACTACCAGACGCTTCAAAAAGTAAAAGAGATCCTAAAACTATGAATTGAGCGGTGTACTCAAACATTTTTGAAGAGACTCGATCACTTTATGTGATAAACAGATTTAATTTAGGCAGATTTAAAACAGCGACCATAAACAGAAGCTCAACCGAACCTGCTTGACGCTCGAGAACAAACCTCAGTGGTTCTTGAGGAAACTCAAACTTAATGAATAACACGAGAATGGACCTCATTGGTTCTTGCTGAAGCTCAAACGTGCTGCGTAACACGAGAATGGACCTCATTGGTTCTTGCTGAAGCTCAAACGTGATGCGTAACACGAGAATGGACCTCATTGGTTCTTGAGGAAGCTCAAACGCGTGATCGTAACACGAGAATGGACCTCATTGGTTCTTGCTGAAGCTCAAACGTGCTGCGTAACACAAGGATGAACCTCATTGGTTCTTGAGGAAGCTCAAACGTGATGCGTAACACGAGAATGGACCTCATTGGTTCTTGCTGAAGCTCAAACGTGATGCGTAACACGATAATGGACCTCATTGGTTCTTGAGGAAACTCAAACGTGCTGCGAAACACGAGAATGGACCTCATTGGTTCTTGCTGAAGCTCAAACATGTGCGTAACACAAGGATGAACCTCATTGGTTCTTGCTGAAGCTCAAACGTGATGCATAACACGAGAATGGACCTCATTGGTTCTTGAGGAAGCTCAAACGTGATGCATAACACGAGAACGGACCTCATTGGTTCTTGCTGAAGCTCAAACGTGATGAAGCTCAAACGTACTGCGAAACACGAGAACGGACCTCATTGGTTCTTGCTGAAGCTCAAACATGATGCATAACACAAGGATGAACCTCATTGGTTCTTGCTGAAGCTCAAGCGTGATGCATAACACGAGAATGGACCTCATTGGTTCTTGCTGAAGCTCAAAGCGTGCTCAAGCGTAACATGAGAATGGACCTCATTGGTTCTTGCTGAAGCTCAAACGTGCTGCGTAACACGAGAATGGACCTCATTGGTTCTTGCTGAAGCTCAAACGTGCTGCGTAACACGAGAATGGACCTCATTGGTTCTTGAGGAAGCTCAAACGTGCTGCATAACACCTAAGCCTAAATTCAATCTGTTCATAATGTAAAGCGATCGTATCTCTTTAGATCGTGTCAAAATTTGGACTCAAACCAGTTTTACGATCTCTTTATGAACACAAGTATTACAGATTTGAAAATGAACACAAGTATTACAGATTTGAAACGACATGAGGGAGAGTAATTAATGACAATTTAAATTTTTGTCTATCTAACCATCCCTCTAATACACGGACCTTATTGTAAAGTGTTATGGATTTCTCTTAGGAAGTGTTGAATTGCTCAGAATTGTGTATGAAATCACAGACAAATGTTCCATGTTTAAGGTATGATTATTCCACTAAATTGCTTTTCTGACTCTCTTGCTAGGGCACATTTGATCGCCACCCTTCCTCATGTGAAGATGATTGATTTCAGTGCTGTGACCAAAGAGGAACGAGAGTTGACTTCAGTTTGGCAAAGGAGCAGAAAACCACGCAAATCCGCGAGTCACAGCAAAGTGGACTGAGCCTTCCTTCAGCCGACACCGTCATGTAACACATGGTTTGGCTTTATGACTGTTTATTAGCAAGGGTTTGATCTACCACAATGAAGTTGCCTTTAGCACTGCCTCATCCAAGACCGTTAAATGTTTGCAGAGCTGGAGTTACTTTAGTCAACTAGTGTTTCTTCAGTAGTTGTTGAAACCACATGTATATGTGGTGAAACCTCTTAAGCAACAGAGAAACGTCCACTAGAAGTTTTAAAGCAGTCTAGAAAATGTCCTCATTGTACTCGCTAAAAATGCACATTCAGTACAATAAAAACACTTTATAAATTTGAATGTCTTTAATGCATAATTTCAGTCAACAAAACAGTATTAACAGAATATTGAGATTAAATTTTTGGTACTAGCCTAAGAAACGAAATCTCTGTAAATCAGGTAGTATTCCACATTTAGGATAACAAACAAACGTGAACACTATTAGTACACTGCAACAAAAAAAGAAAGAAAAAAAAGAAACCATCTTGAGTTTTGCAGCGTATTTTATCCCTTTAAAAACCTCAAAGAAAGAGAAAAGTGCCTTGCGACGATGTAGAGAGCCAGTGGTGCCACACAGTCGGTGCGCTTGCAAAAATACATAAAATCAAAAATAAATAATTACACAAACATACTGTGTGGCATTTCAAACTCTGTCAGGAAAGAATGGCTATTCACTAGTGCTTTCCCTGTTTTTCGGCACAACCGGAAAAAATTGTTTGACTAAGTTAAAGTAATTTCATCATATATTTTCAATTGTTTTTATTACGTTAAAAGTGGAACAGGCTAGGTAAAACTGTCCCGTTTGCTTAGCTAAAAACAAGCTACTGATCGCAAAGCCTTATGACTAAGGCATAACGCAGCCAGGGGGCGCCGTAGAGCTGTTTACGCTTCCCGATAATCATTACTCTTGAATCATTTTACACTTTGTACATTAAAGGCATTGACACAAAAAACTTCATTTACAAATTACCATCCCACCGCAAACATTCAAACGCACCGCCCCATCCAAAACTCTGATTTTACAGTATTTTTTTCGTTAGACAGGACACACTGCCCTGGCTCGGTTTAGCAAATGTCCATATTTTCCGATATGATTGCCAGACAGTAAAAGAAACCCTTTCTCTCCAGTTACAGCAGAGTCGCTTAAAAGGATTCAAAATCTCACCGCACATGAGCCAAAATTATTGATCAGGTCACCTGTCCCGTGAGAGTTACACTCCGTCACGACATGACAAATGGAGGAAAATGATGGTGACTAGTTAAACGAAAGCGCTAATGTTGCATGACATCCCATTCTTGAGTGATAGACTCACATCTAAACCAGCCGAGAATCAATTTGATTGAATTTCAAGGAGATCATTCACACAAAACAAGAGAGTTCCGCTTTCAAATTAGTCAAATAAAGAACTAAAGATAAGAAAATAAAAGGGTTACGTGTGTTACTGAAGTTAGACAAAATAATTATTTACGCATGTCGCCCATATTCATCTGCATCCCAATCTTGAACCACAGTGCATACAGTTATGGGATTTAAATGGGAATAATGAACTCTAAACCACAGTGATTCCAGAATCCTTCAGGCGAATGAATTAAGTGCAGAATGATGCTGAACCACAACAATGTATTAAGACAAACCAGGTGAACTGAAATAAATTGAATACAAGTATACGAATAATTGTGAAGTCTGGATGTGTTACTTAATGTCTAACCAACTGAAACCCCAACAGAAAAAGAAACAACAAACAAATAAAAATAAAATATGCAATCGTAGCAGCTTGACACGACTTGTTGAATTTTAAATTTTTGTTGTAAAGTTTAATTAATGCATGAACACACCTGAAGAACTACCGGTCAAATGCAAGTCGTCATAGCAAAGATAGTAGATCAGACGGATCTGTGCTGTGGCAGCCCTGAAGGGTCTCGGGTGACGGATTTACACAAGGAGCTCTGCATGGGGTGAGTTATATTTATCTGCAGGACATTCAGAGAACAAAGACATGGGCATCTGCCTCTCAAGAAGGAGAACAGAGGAGTGAAAAGGGCTAGGAAGAGGGACAGGAACAGAGAATGTGGGGGGAACGGGTCCAATTTTTGAATCATGGTATAGCAAACTGCACCACCAGCTCTTCCTTGGCATCTACTTTGATTTGTGAGATGGCACTGTAGGCGTACGCAGCGATCTTAGAGACCTGAGGAGGAAAGAACATCATAAATCAAACAAAACATGTCCAGTGAATTCTACTGTATTTATCAATTTATGTGCACACTTTATTTCAGTGGTGGACGAAGTACACAAATCAAGAACGTGAGTAGAAGTACACTACCCTAATAAAATATTACCCTAGTTAGTACTCCTTTTCAATTTCACTTGAGTAAAAGTACTTTTTGATTTATTTTAATTTATTTAGCAAACAAGTGAAAATACCAAAATATACCATATACACCGATCAGGCATAACATTATGACAGGTGAAGTGAGTAACACTGATGATCTCTTCATCACGGCTCCTGTTAGTGGGTGGGATATATTAGGCAGCAAGTGAACATTTTGTCCTCAAAGTTGACGTGTTAGAAGCAGGAAAAATGGGCAAGCGAAAAGGATCCGGAGATAGGGTCATGGTGCGAAGGCTGGCCCATGTGGTCCGATCAAACAGACGAGCTACTGGAGCTCAAATTGCTCTGGAAGTTAATGCTGGTTCTGATAGAAAGGTGTCAGAATACACAGTGCATCGCAGTTTGTTGCGTATGAGGCGGCATAGCCACAGACCAGTCAGGGTGCCCATGCTGACCCCTGTCCCCGCCGAAAGCACCAACAGTGGCACGTGAGCATCAGAACTGGACCATGGAGCAATGGAAGAAGGTGGCCTGGTCTGATGAATCACATTTTCTTTTACATCTCGTGGATGGCCGGGTGCGTGTGCGTCGTTTACCTGGGGAACACATGGCACCAGGATGCACTATGGGAAGAAGGCAAGCTGGTGGAGGCAGTGTGATGCTTTGGGCAATGTTCTGCTGGGAAACCTTGGGTCCTACCATCATTACTTTGACACGTACATTTAATGGTACAAAACGTTTTTCATGGAAGCAGTATTCCCTGGTGGCTGTGGCTCTTTCAGCAGGATAATGCACCCTGCCACAAAGCACAAATGGTTCAGGAATGGTTTGAGGAGCAGCACAATGAATTTGAGGTGTTGACTTGGCCTCCAAATTCCCCAGATCTCAATCCAATCGAGCATCTGTGGGATGTGCCGAACAAACAAGTCTGATCCATGGAGGCCCAACCTCCCAACTTACAGGACTTAAAGGATCTGCGGCTAACATCTTGGTGCTAGATACCACAGCACACCTTCAGGGGTCTAGTGGAGTCCATGCCTCGACGGGTCAAAAGGGGGATCAACACAATATTAGGTCATAATGTTATGCCTGATTGGAGTAGTATATAAAGGAAATGAGGGAAAAGGGTGTGTCAGACATCACGTAGGGCAAAATGTGTTGAAATTTTAAGACAAATTTGACTGTGTAAGGTCAGGAAGAGTTTTATTCAGCAAGGATGCATTAAATTGCTCAAAAAATGTCAGTAAAGACTTTTATAATGTTACAAAGAACTTCTATTTTTTTTAAAATTCTGTTCTTTTGAGTCATCAAAGAATTCTGAACAAAACTGCATCACGGTTTCCACACAAATCTGAAGCAGCACAACTGCTTTCTTCACTGATAATAATCAGAAATATTTCCTGAGCAGTAAGTCAGCACATAAGAATGATTTCTGAAAGATCATGTGACACTTTCAAGGAAATTCTTTTCATATTTGCAATATTTTCATACACCGCCAGTTGGATAAACTGCCGAGACTAGTCTTACAAATTAGTCATCAAATTGTTCTCTTTCAAGAAGACTGTTCATAACTTTGAGAATGTTATATGTCATAGGCTCATATGTAGTATAAAGCAGTTTAATGTACACCGAGTCGGTCATTTAATAGCATGTTTAAGAACATGAAACTGACCTGCTGTACATCTGCGTAGGGGACCAGGTCAGCGGCGAGCACCTGATGAGGTTGGCTAGTCAATGATGGGAGAGGAACCGGCTTCTTCTGAGACAGCGTTCTGCTCAACACCTCCAGCTTGGTGCTTTAACAAACACACATGATTCAGCTCAATACACACATACACAAATTTAAAAATGAATGAACTACAAAGCAAGCGTTAACAAGCACCCAGACAGCAACTTTGTTTCCCTTGTTAAAGGGTTAGTCCACCCAAAAATTACTCACCGTCATGTCGATCCAAACCCGTAAGACTTTCATTCATGTTCAGAACACAAATGAAGATCTTTAGGATGAATTCTGTGAGATTTCCCTCCATTGACAGCTACGCAACTGACACTTACAAGACCCAGAGTTAGTTAAGACATTATAAAAGTATCCTATGTGGCTCCAGTGGTTTAACCTCAGTTTTATAAAGAGACACAAATGCCTTGTTTGCTCAAAAAAAACTGAATTGACTGCTTTATTTTCAAAGTATTAAGCCTCTGATATACTTCAAGCTAAATCGAAGAACGAACTGTTGTGGTGTCATTTCAAACAAAATTGAGCCAAAGCAAAGTTTGTTTTGGGAGTTCGAAACAGCTTGCCAGAGCTAACTTTCCAGAAAAAAGCCGGTTTGCTCCAGCTGGTAAACACCTCTGAACTACCATTGGTCCGTGGCGATTATGTGATAGGTGGGTGTTGCGCTTAATTTCTCCTGTTCAGTCCATGAGTGAAAACATGAACACACCGAAGAGCCGCTTTAATGTAGAAAATGAAGTTGCACTTCTGTTTTTCATTCAGTAAAGCTGCTTCATTTTAAGCAATCCATTATATAAAGTGCTATATAAATAAGCGTGACATGACTTTATTAGACAGCAGAGTTCCAGAGCTCGAGCAAACATCCACATCGCTATGATCGGATGCTTTTTTTATGCTTTATTAAAAAACGCTTGCCGTATTCTCAATTTTGTTGTGTTAATTTTGAAAGCGAGAAGCACATATTTACATATTCATCTAACCGTCGCTCTCAGCAGAGTGGGCGGAGTCGGGTGTTCGCTAACAGTATAATCACTGCACTTCGAACTTAGCTTTAACCCGAAGAGAAGCACAAAGAAGAACTTCGCCGTAAGTGTATCGGGGTCTTTAATCTCCAAGGCAAGTTCACGCAAAAACGTCTGCTCTTGCGTTAACACAACACGCATGTGTCGTGGTGCTCTAGTGAACGAACGTTGGAGATCATATTTTGAAAGTAAATGGTAAATTATGTTTTTTTGTGCAAACAAAGCACATGTCTCTTTTCTTAAAACTGAGGTTAGACCACTGGAGTCATGGGTTAACGATGTCTTTACAACCTTTCTGATGCTTGACTGGCAAGTTGCTCTGATGTTTCTAAGTGGTAGTTGTGTAGCTGTAAATGGAGGGACAGAAATCTCAGATTTCATTAAAAAATATCTTAATTTGTGTTCTGAAAATGAACGAAAGCCTTATGGGTTTGTAACGACATGAGGGTGAGTAATTAATGACAGACTTTTCATTTTTGGATGAACTAACCCTTTAATTAATATACATTTGAACCTAAATATTAATGTGATCAAAAAAAGTTGGTTACACTATTTCGATAGTCCACTTTAGACTTTCTACTAATTAACTTTGCAACTATGCGTTTCAACTAACTCTCATTAGAGCATTAGTAGTTTGTCAGGGTTTGTGTTAGTAGAACAAGTTGGCATACTTTTAAAGTTTTTAAAGTTTAAAATCTTTAGTGGGAACAATAAATAAAAGTGTGAGCAGATATTAAAGGGCACCTATTATGCAAAATTCACTTTTATAAGGCGTTTAAACATAAATATGTGTTGTGTGTGTGTACACAACAACCCTATAATGGTAAAAATCCACCCACTCCTTTTTTTTAATCCCCGTAAATCATAAGCAGTGTCTCAGAACAAGCTGTTTCCAGATTCCTGCAGTGTGATGTCGCACTGCAGATGCCCCGCCCACACGTGCTGATGGACACTGACATACTAGCACAGACCCCTCCCTCAGAGAGCTGTAGCTGAGCTGTTCACAGTCCGCCATGTTCATCTCCTCGCCAGAGCATTCAATAAGAAGTAAGAAATGTGTTCTTATTAAAGCTACTGAAGTTCAGTCAGTCAAGAGCAGTGAGTGAATTTCTGTTTATCTTCTGTTGTTTGATAGAGAACTAGTCGAGTTTAATTGACTACTCACGGATGTGTTGATATCCAGCTCTGTGCGCATGCGACAGGAGTATGTGTGTGTGTGTGTTTAAGTTGAGAGCGATAAGGCTTTAATACGCATGCAGATGATAATATTTCAAGATGATGAAGAACTGCAATGTCACATGAACATGTCTGCGATAGAGATGATCATTAAAATAAACAGATATCATGTTTCAGTTTTCATTAGTGTGTTCACTGCTGTGAATGAGCTGTGAACCAGATGTGTAGGCTCCGCCCTCTCGGGTGGGGAGCAGCAGCTCATTTGCATTAAAGGGTTACTTCAGCGATTAGCATTAAGCTTTGTATCAGTAGAAACCCAGGAGTATATTCAAATTATCGTACTTTCCCGCCTAATATGACTCTGAGGCAGAGATAATTATGTAATTGATTTTTGGAAAAATTCAAAGTGACAAAAGAGACGGATTCCAACACCAGGTGTAAACGGGAATGTGTCTCCCTCGTCTACTTGTGATCCGATCGACCAAAACGCATCTTAATAACAGATGTAAAAATGGCCATAAAGTTAGTAGAAATGTTATTTAGGTAACATACAAACTTGAGCACTATTAGTACACTGCAATAGAGAACAAAAAGAAACCATCTTGCGTATTGTATCTCTTTAAAAACCTTTGTGTGTGCCTTGTGGTGATCTACAGAGTCTACTGTACATATTGATGTCATTTCAGTACAGCAACACACCTGTACTGTCTGGCTCTGTCCATGTATTCATGTTGCTCCATGCCTTGAGAATCAACAGCCGACACGTCAATTATGTTCCTACCCAGGAGAAAAAGAAAAAGTTTTAATCTACCAACAGTCCTAATTGCAAAGTGTGCTAAATGTGTAGAGAAAGGAACCACGCGTGTCGTACAAGGCTGTCCGCTGCAGGATGACCGTGAGCAGGGCCTGCTCGTCTGTGCGGTTGGACGTCAGGTTGTCTGCGTTTCGCTCCGAGCCATTGGTGGTTTTTCTTTCCAGGTTTGGGTCAGGAATCAATGGCCTCACCTCATCGATCTTCTGCACAAGAGAGTCAAGAGGTCAAAAGCATGATCATTGTGAAGATCATCGGCACACATTTTTAAGAAGGCAACACGGACCTAAAACAATGACTACACAGCTGAATTTGACTGTGATTAAACAATATGTTACACGCCACATGCAAGTCGTCAGAAGTGGGGCAGGTTTTTACATTTTGAAGTGATATCAAATTAACTTTAATACCAGGTTGCTAAAGGTAGACTTAAACGGTCATACATTTACAATAAGCTGCTCTGGAAGACAATATTTGCTATAGGACTCATTAAATAATATTCCCAGACTCCAACTACTTACTAACTTACATCACATAACCAAACTTGAACCTGCCCATAAGTAATTTATACAAAGAATATATTTCCACTGCTTTTTCCAACTGTTGACAACAGTTCTTCTAACTCTAATTGATGGCTTTTCATTTCTTAAACAACCATGTAGAAAGACACATCATGAACATAATCCAGGGTAATGTCAAGATTCATCAGCTCAGACTGTAAGAATGGTTGGGAGGGAGCATGAAGAATCATTTTCACACATGAATTGGCTCCTTACCTTAAAGTCCAGACCTTAAACTCACTGAAGGTCTTTGGGATGTGCTGGAGGAGACTTTACTGAGTGCTGGACTCTTGCGTTGTCAATACAAGATCTGGACCAAAAATGAATGCACTTCACACGATTCAAGAGGTGCATACATTTTTGGTTGAGATCAAGTATTGACAACGCAAGAGTCCAGCACATCCCAAAGACTTATAATGAATTTAAGGTCTGGACTCAGAGGTGAAAATGATTCTTCATGCTCCGTCCCAACCATTCTTACACAGTCTGAGCTGATGAATCTTGACATTGAAGATGGCCATGATGTGCCTTCCTACGTGGTTGTTTAAGAAATGAAAAGCTACAAACTCCACCAGTTAGGGTTAGAAGAACTGATGCAAAACATAACATGCTAGAAACATAATAATCACTGCAATAATGATCCAATCATTGACACCTAACCATTTGCCAATTTAAAACCAAAAAGCAACCTTTTTTTTAGCCGGGCAGTGCATTTTCTACCGAGTGTTCAAAATACGTAGTTTTGTGTTTTATATTGTGTACGTTTCCAGCTAACCGACTAACTCACGTTATTACTGTCATATTAGAACGTTATTAGAACTACAGTGAGGAATTACAGTTGCAGCATCTCATAATGAACCTCGAAAAAAGTAGCGTATCTCTGAGAAACATCCTGCGCAAGTCATCCTTGCGATTGAGGTTCGGGTTGAATATCTAGTTCATCATCATCGGTGTTGTGCTCGGATTGATATGGTATAATCAATGTCATCATTACTGTCTTTACAGTGTGTACAATCGCGAAGCCTCCGTAGCTGAAGTTCAGTTATGGTAATTGCTGTTTTGTTTCCGACACGCGCTGTACGCGGGAGACCAATCACAACAGACTGGGCCATCTGGCCAATCAGAGCAGAGTAGCTCTCAGAAAGGAGGGATTTAGAGAGACTGAGTCGATTGAGAATCCATTGAAAAATTTAGTGATGTGCAATGTTTATTATGAGAAAATGAAAGTGTTTTTTGATCTTTGATGCATCGAGGTTTCGTAGGAGACGCCAAAACACAGGTTTGTTGAATTCTGACTGCATGCAGATAGATGAGAGATAGCGAGGACTGTGGTGCTTAAAACATTAGTATACCTTCACACGGATGACAGTTTTCTGCCCCATTTTTACAATCTCCAGGTCCTGGACCTGCTGTAGCGACTTGAATTTACTGAAAACTTTGTGTGTGTACACACTTACACTAACGCCCTTTTTCACACATACTCCGTCTGCAGTGTGTGTTGCGGTTCAGGAGCCGCCCTGTTGTGCTTTCACATATGCTGCGTTTGCACTGCGCAACTGATCCGCTGTTGTATACCACAAACACAGCATTTATTCATTATTTTTTATTTCAAATCCAAAAGTTGTTACTGAACATGGCTTGTCAGAATTGCAATTCTCTTTGTTTACACTTTCATAGATGTCAGGTTTTAACGTACCCTACTACATTTAAACATTAATTCATTAATTCATTCCTTTATATAGCCTAGTACTTTAGATTTAGCACACACAAGTGGCAAAACATTTAATCATAGGTTATAGCCTAAAATGACAAACATTTTAAATTAGAAACTTACAATAGGCTATTCAAAAACAGCCGACTCTCGTCTTTTCTTTCGTTTTTAAACCTTTTTAAAAGAAATCCATATATATGGGTGCTGGAGGTTAGGCAACAGTTTGACGTCCCTTGACCAATCACTCAGCTCGTAAGGATCCAGTCCTTTGATTCCCTTTATTTTCTCATCATATCTCGTCTTTGCATTAGGATTTAGTTTTAGGCGATATGGTACAACAAGGTTTTCTTTAGTCTGCTGCATTTTGTAGGATTATATTCTGTTTTTCTCTCTCATTTTTAATTATTTTCATGCCAGAACACTAGCCTGCTATGCCAGGCCATGTAAACGTGCCAAACATACCCAAAATTCTTGCATTCTGATGACGTTACAGCCCAGTTGGTCACATGTCTTAGCAATCTCTATACATTACACTACTGATAAAGATCATTTTATAGAGATTTTGCTTTAAAAATATATATATAAAATGTCTATGAAAACTTATATGACTAAAAACAACAAGTAGAAAGAAATTCCAGTGTGGTCAAAAAGTACAGATAATGTGTTTCACATGTCTGATATAATAAAATTACAAATTGTATGCATAACAATTACAATACGTGTTAAACTCTTCAAAATCATAAATTCAAAGATTATTGAGAGAAATTTGCTCAATGATTACATGCATTTCCAGACCTGGATTTGAAAACCCACTGATATTATTATCACACTTTCCATGACATTGGGAACCCTGAGTATTTCATTTCCTCATTCATGACCAGGGGTCTGAGTGACACATCTGATCCAAAGGGATCCCAAGTCCCAGGACGCATACTCCCAATTTATGACATTTCCTATGTCTAATCATCATGGAACCAGCAGTGGTTATGAAAAACAATCTAATGAAATGAGGCGTTTGAGTAAGTTTGTTGTAGTTTTGAAGCACACACGCAGAATTCGCGCAGCCAGAACTACAAACACACACCAATGATAATAAATGTATAATGCATGTTATTGTTGCAGGAATACAAACGCCACATTCAGCAGTATTTCATTGGTGTTATGTGTGTATTTTGATTAAATCTTCACTACCTGCTCCGACGTTTCGCTATCGCTGCTGAAACAGCACCCCATGATAGACGTTCAGCAGGTTCAATCTCTTTTCTGTGTGAGTTTTTCGTCTCAGCAGCGGTTTTTATCTTGTTTGTCTGTTAGCTGTGTAGAGCTTCGTAGGGACCATCACATGACAGCACTGCACTCCCAACCGTGTCACGTGATTTCCGTTTTCACACAACTACCCTGGCACGTCAATTCCGCTCGTCGCGTGACCGAGCAGAGCCGTTATGTTCGTTTTCGACCGATATAAAAAACAACATAAAGGCGTCGTGAGCGATTTCAGTTTTACTCTTCTAAATTAAAAACAAAACCATGTCATCCAACGCGATTGTTTCTCATTGGCTAAATTCCAGGACTTGACATTCCCACATTTTTGAAAATATTGACAAATATTACGTTATTAATAATATATATAATTTTAACTAGTTCTCTGTCTATCAATTTTCTTTTAATAAAACAATGTTTGCAGTTTAACCAATTATGGAAAAATTAGAAACCCGTTGTGTGATAATTATGGGATTTAAAATGGGATTTATTACCAAAATGAATGGTATTTGTAAATAAATAGTTAAATACATGATATATATATATATATATATATATATATATATATATATATATATATATATATATATATATATATATATATATATATATATATATATATATATATATATATATATATCATCTCTCTTCTCTTCTGCATGCTCAGTGCGCGCGGTGTCGTTTCTTAAAGGGCCGCATTCAGTAAATCACATCTCTGCACTGTTATGAGGCAAATACACTATCACAATAATTAATTAATAATAATATATATATATTGTGGTTTCAGCATTCTATTCACCTTCACTCTATTACAGTCACAAAATAGTTTTTCTTCCTTGCATCTTCGCAGCCTAATTATAAAATTATAAAATTAGCCTAGACATTAATTAACCAATATATATATATATATATATATATATATATATATATATATATATATATATATATATATATATATATATATATATATATATATATATATATATATATATATATTGGTTAATTAATGTCTAGGCTAATTTTATTGGTTTCAACAGGCTGGAAAAAACCTCATCACTTTATGTGATATATTCACCTATTAATGTTTGAATATTTTACCCCTCATGTTAAATACATTACTGAAAATACTATAAAAGACTATACAGAAACACACTCACCCATTCTAATTTTGTCATTGGAGCATCAGAGATGTTTTTCTGCTTTGCGTACTGCAAATAGGTAACTGTAGTTTCATGCAGATACATAGCTATGTGTTAGCTTTTGTGGAAATTGTAGCTATATATCTACTTATGTATTCAAAAGAAAACACCCTATAATTAGGCTGCGAAGATGCAAGGAAGAAAAACAATTTTGTAACTGTAATTGAGTGAAGGTGAATAGAATGCTGAATCCACAATATATATATATATATATATATATATATATATATATATATATATATATATATATATATATATATATATATATATATATATATATTATTAATAATTATTGTGATAGTGTATTTGCCTCATAACAGTGCAGAGATGTGATTTACTGAATGCGGCCCCTTTTAGAAACGACTCCGCGCGCACTGAGCATGCGCAGAAGAGAGAAGCGCGAGAGACGAGACGAGACGAGCGCTGAAACGTTCTCCATTAGAAGCTGAAAGAAACGCTGTTAACGATCGTGAATGAAGGGTAAATGTGTAATATTGTCTCCTGATGCTGTATATTTCCATAATGTAAGAAGTGATGTTGCATAAATGTACATTGTCCGTAGTGTAATGTACATATAATTAAATAGTCATTGATTTCGATCAGCCTAAATTCAGTACGTGTATGATTTCTGTTATCTTTGTTGGATTTCTGTTTAATTCATAATTGAATTATTTATCCTGTGACTTCTTCTGTATTAAATCTAGATTCCTATAAAAGTGACCAACCTTCCAATAGATCAGTTTTAAAGGGTTAACGTTAGTTCACCTCCAAAAATCCTTGGACCTTCGTTCATCTTCAGAACACAAATGAAGATATTCCTGATGAAATCCGAGAGCTCTCTGACCTCTTCATAGACAACTATCTCTTTTAAGGTTAAACTGGTCTCCAGTAGTTCAACCTTAATGTTATGAAGCGGTGAGAATACTTTTTGTGCTCGAAAACAAACAAAAATAACGACTTTTATTCAACAATTTCATTCTAGCCTGTGTAAGTCTCCTAGTTTCCATTGTAAATACAGTGCAGCGTTCATTACGACGATATTCATTGATGTCTGAGATCTTCTGTAAATTCTGCACCTCATTATTGTCAGACAAACTACAGGATTCTCACATTATGTGATAATCACTTATTGATGTGGGTTTTCAAGGTTTTACCCCTCAGGTTATATACATGACCAAAAATACTATGAAAGGCTACAGAAATCATACCTGCAAACTCTCTTTTCTGACACTAAAATAGACCATTCACGTGATTAGTGCAGATCTAAGGAGATTTTATTTGAAAGTAGGCTATATCTGAAGGGAAATGAGAAAAGATTCAATGACATCTGCTATATAATGGCATCTTACATTTACATTTAGTCATTTAGCAGACGCTTTTATCCAAAGCGACTTACAAATGAGAGTAATAGAAGCAACCAAGAACAGTCTAGGGAAACAATATGCAAGCGCTGTAACAAGTCTCACGTAATCTAGCACAAAACACATTGGACAGTTTTTTTTTTAAATAACAAACAGAAACGAATAGAGTGATAAGTGCTATTCTTTATTGGTCAAGTGCTGCTGAAAAAGAAGTGTCTTGAGATGTTTTTTGAAAATGGCTACAGACTCGGCTGCTCGAAAAGAGACAGGCAGGTCATTCCACCAGGTGGGAACGGTCCAGGAAAACGTCCTAGTGAGGGATTTCATGCCTCTTTGGGATGGCACAAATAAAATCTTATATATAACAATACATACATACTTTATTAGGCTCAAATGTAAGGTTTATAATTTTTAGAAATGTTTTATTTGGTCAAAAATGGTATTATTTAAACTGTACATTTGTTTAAATCACATATTTTATTGTTATTTTACAGTTTAGGCTGTTACCAAACATTGGCTTTGTGGCCGAAGCAACATGTTACATTGTATTATAAGAACTTTATGAAATTAATTCACATTTTTTATAAGAATTATTACTATAACCCTCTCTCTAATCAGTTTGTGCATAATGTTTTTTAAGTGGATTTCTTTCGTAATTTTGTATGTACACATTTTGGTTGTCAAGTTTTAGAATATTTCCTTTTGTTCCATCAATCTCAGTCCCTCATTGATTTCAGTTGATTTCTGTCGTTTTATGTTAGATTTCTGATTAGTTTAGATATTCATTTAACAATATAACATGTGCTGTTTCATCCTTATAATATCCTGAGTTACATAAAAATGTGCAACCTAGAGCTGTTTTATACACTACTAATATGTACCCATCAAAATGTTCTATATTTGAACTAAATTAAAGGCACCATATGTGTTTACTGTTAAAGTAATCCAGTATAAATTCAGTAACTTACCTTTGATTTTTCCAGATCTGGTCCTGTGGGCGTCAGTATCTCACAGTGATCACAGTTCACACCTGTACTGAAGCCCCGCCCACAACAATTCACCAATAAATACTGGGAATATCCACATCATCCCACAAGAGAAGGACAAACTCCAGGTGTAGCAGCTGAAATCTGTGTGACTGTTAAAGATGGAGTTTATTAAAGAGGAGATTGAAGACATGAGTTATCCAGAACCATCCAGAATAAAACATGAAGATACTGAGGAACAAATAGGTTGGTGTGCATTCTTGATTCTTCATTACTGACTGCTTTAGTAGCTGTGAAATAATAATCTGTATATGGATGATAAATGATAGAGAAATGCATTTAGATGATCACAACCCAGTTTAATTGTATTAACAAGTGAATGTCAGAACTGACCTTTGCACATCAAAGATACTTTATACTCACACAGACAGAAACTTGTATTTCATTTTCACATTTAACCTCATTGAACTGATTCTGACTGCTTTATATGTTTATTTTAGACCAGATGGAAGTGACGGAGCAACAACACAAACTAAAAGACATAAGGAAACTCTGTGACTTCAAAACTCAAGAAACAAAAACCAAAAAGCTGCACACCTGCTCTCAGTGTGGAAAGAGTTTCCAAAATAAAAGAAACCTTAACAAACACATGAGGGTTCACACCGGAGAGAAACCGTATACATGCTCTCAGTGTGGAAAGAGTTTTACTCAAGCATCAGGTCTCAGTTATCATCTGCGCATTCACTCTGGAGAAAAACCATTTAACTGTGATCATTGTGGTAAAGATTTTATTTTGTTATCAAATCTAAAAGACCACCTGATAGTTCATTCAGGTGAGAAGCCTCATGTGTGTTCTCTCTGTGGAAAGAGTTTTTCGCGGCTGAAAAATTTTAAACAGCACCAGAAAACACATGATGGAGTGAAAGATCATGTGTGTTGTGACTGTGGGAAGAGCTTTACTACAACTGGCAATCTGAAACAGCACCAAAGAACTCACACTGGAGAAAGACCTTACAAGTGCTCATATTGTGACAACAGTTTCACTCGATCTTCATCCCTGAAATCACATGAGCGAGTTCATACTGGAGAGAAGCCGTTCCACTGTACTCATTGTGAGAAGAGTTTCAGAGATGCAACAGGTTTCAGAATTCATCTGCGCATTCACTCTGGAGAAAAACCATTTAACTGTGATCAGTGTGGTAAAGATTTTAATTCGTCATCACATCTAAAAAAACACCTGACAGTTCATTCAGATGAGAAGCCTCATGTGTGTTCTCTCTGTGGAAAGAGATTTTCATGGCTAAAGAGTTTTAAACTGCACCAGAAAACACATGATGGAGTGAGAGATCATGTGTGTTGTGACTGTGGGAAGAGCTTTACTACATCTAGTCATCTGAAACAGCACCAAAGAACTCACACTGGAGAAAGACCTTACAAGTGTTCATACTGTGACAAGAGTTTCACTCAGTCTGGAAACCTGAGATTACATGAGCGACTTCATAATGAAGTGAAGCCGTACCACTGTACTCAGTGTGAGAAGAGTTTTACACGTTTATCAATTCTTCAAACTCATATTAAGAAATGTTTTGTGCAACAAAAGTGAGCAGCATTCGTTTTCATGTCAAATGAGATATTTATAGTCAAGGACAAATATTTATAGTTTTCCCCCTCAACAGTCAACAACACTTACAGTGTAAATAAAGCTGTTTTTATTTTCTGTCAAATGTATTAAAAAATAAAAATCACATGTACATAAGTATTCACAGCCTTTGCTCAATACTTTGTTGAAGCACCTTTGGCACCAAATACAGCCTCAAGTCTTTTTGATGCTACAAGCTCGGCACACCTATTTTTGGGCAGTTTCTCCACTTTTTCTTTGCAGGACCTCTCAAGCTCCATTAGTTTGGATGGGGAGCATCAGTGCACAGCCATTTTCAGATCTCTCCAGAGATGTTCAATCGGGTTCAAGTCTGGGCTCTGGCTGGACCAAAAATGGACATTCACAGAGTTGTCCCATAGCCACTCTTTTGTTATCTTTGCTGTGTGCTTAGGGTCGTTGTCCTGTTGGAAGATGAACCTTCGCCTCAGTCTGAAGTCCAGAGCGCTCTGGAGCAGGTTTTCATCAAGGGTGTCTCTGTACGTTGCTGCATTCATCTTTCCCTCAATCTTGACTAGTCTCCCAGTTCCTGCTGCTGAAAAACATCCCCACAGCATGATGCTGCCACCACCATTCTTCACTGTAGGGATGGGGCCAGTTGCATAAACTTAGCCACTATGTTAAGAAATGTGTCTTGACCAACTAGCAGCAATACAAGAGGTGATTAGTCTTCATTTTCTGATTAAAATTAGGCCTATCTACCTTTTTATGTAACCGACTTTAAAGAGTCTTGAAGAAAAAAAAATAGATGACTAACTTTTAAGATTAGTCTAAGCAGTTAATCTAAAACTTAATTGGCCAGGTGATGAGTGGTGCCTGGTTTCCTCTAGACTTGACACTTGCCATTAAGGCCAAAGAGTTCAATCTTTGTTTCATCAGACCAGAGAATTTTGTATCTCATGCTCCTTCAGGTGCTTTTGGCAAACTGCAGGCGGCCTTTTACTGAGGAGTGGCTGCCGTCTGGCCACTCTACCATACAGGCCTGATTGGTGGAGTGCTGCAGAGATGGTTGTACTTCTGGAAGGTTCTCCTCTCTGTAAAAAAAAACAGCTGGAGCTCTGTCAGAGTGACCATCGAGTTTGTGGTCACTTGGTCCATTTTGGAATAAGGCTGTAACATAACAAAATGTGGAAAAAGTGAAGAGCTGTGAATACTTTCTGGATGCACTGTACATTTAAAAGGGTAGTAAAATCTCAAGTAAATTTTAGCACACCTTAGTCAACTTTAATCATAATTTCCCAACATTAATCATGATTTCCCAACAACAAATTTGTGGCCAGTGAAAATGCTGAGTGGCTAGTAACTTTGAAAAACTACTAGCCACAGTGGCTGGTGGGCAAAAAAGTTGATGTCAAGCCCTGGTCATATAATGATAGTGTATTTGCTCTGTAACAGTGCAGATATCCCTATTATGCTATTTTAAATGTTCCTAATTTTGTTTGTGTGTTAGAAACCAAATGCATATTACATACTTTATTTCAACTCTGGATCTTCTTCAAGCACTTATATACTCAGTGATACAAACAGTAAAAGTCCTCGACCTTTTGAAGTGCATCTAAGTGGATTCAATATATTGTGGAGACAATATCTTTATGTGCTATATAACACACTACTTGAAAGGTAGTATTCGAAAAAGCATAATAGGGGCACTTTATTAATATGCGGCCCCTTTAAGAAACACGACATCGCGCGCACTGAGGATGCGCAGAAGAGAGAAGCGCAAGAGACGAGATGAGCTGAAACTTCCACACTCCAGCTCAGTTGGTGGCGATAATGCACCGAAAGCTGATCTGACAACCGCAAAAAAATTAAGAAGAAAAGACGAGACGAGCACTGAAACTTTCACCAGTTGAAGCTGAAAGCGACGCTGTTAACGATCGTGAAAGAAGGACAAATGTGGAATATTTCTCTCAGATGCCTTATATTTCCAGTCTGCAGGTGAGAGATGTTTCTCAGATTACAGAGTTTAACATTAATCAGCTCCAGAGTTTATGTGTTTAAGGACCAATGTAATGAAATGCGTTGTGTGTCCTGGTTTATTATTAGAGTGTAATAATATGTTGGCAGAGAGATTTTCACAGACTCTGACTCTATTACACCAATAAAATGTGCTTAATGTGCCGGTCCTGTTTCTGTCAGACTTTAGACAAAGAGTGAAAGTGAACAAACCTTATTTTAAATGCAATTAATATCTAACATGTAAAACTCAATAGTCCTGACAGTAAACATGTGTTCACTTAATTTAAGTGTAAATGTAATTCAGGTAATCCAGCAATAATTAAGTAATTTATCTTATTTCCAGGTCTGGTCCTGTGGGCGTCAGTATCTCACACTGATCTCAGTTCACACCTGCAGTGAAGCCCTCCCACAACAATTCACCAATAAATACTGGGAATATCCACATCATCCTACAAGAGAAGGACAAACTCCAGGTGTAGCAGCTGAAATCTGTGTGACTGCTAAAGATGGAGTTTATTAAAGAGGAGATTGAAGACATGAGTTATCCAGAACCATCCAGAATAAAACATGAAGATACTGAGGAACAAATAGGTTGGTGTCCATTCTTGATTCTCATTATTTACTGCTTTAGTAGCTGTGAAATAATAATCAGTACAGGTCCTTCTCAAAAAATTAGCATATTGTGATAAAAGTTCATTATTTTCCATAATGTAATGATAAAAATGAAACTCATATTTTAGATTCATTGGACACCAACTGAAATATTTCAGGTCTTTTATTGTTTTAATACTGATGATTTTGGCATACAGCTCATGAAAACCCTAAATTTCTATCTAAAAAATTTGCATATTTCATCCGACCAATAAAATAAGTGTTTTTTTTATACAATTTTCGTCGGGAATCCTTTTGCAGAAATGTGGCGTGGCATGGAGGCAATCAGCCTGTGGCACTGCTGAGGTGTTATGGAGTCCCAGGATGCTTCGATAGCGGCCTTAAGCTCATCCAGAGTGTTGGGTCTTGCGTCTCTCAACTTTCTCTTCACAATATCCCACAGATTCTCTATGGGGTTCAGGTCAGGAGAGTTGGCAGGGCAATTGAGCACAGTAATACCATGGTCAGTAAACCATTTACCAGTGGTTTTGGCACTGTGAGCAGGTGCCAGGTCGTGCTGAAAAACAAAATCTTCATCTCCATAAAGCTTTTCAGCAGATGGAAGCATGAAGTGCTCCAAAATCTCCTGATAGCTAGCTGCATTGACCCTGCCCTTGATAAAACACAGTGGACCAACACCAGCAGCTGACATGGTACCCCAGACCATCACTGACTGTGTACTTGACACTGGATTTCAGGCATTTTGGCATTTCCTTCTCCCCAGTCTTCCTCCAGACTCTGGCACCTTGATTTCTGAATGAAATGCAAAATTTGAGCAACAGTCCAGTGCTGCTTCTCTGTAGCCCAGGTCAGGCGCTTCTGCCGCTGTTTCTGGTTCAAAAGTGGCTTGACCTGGGGAATGCGGCACCTGTAGCCCATTTCCTGCACACGCCTGTGCACGGTGGCTCTGGATGTTTCTACTCCAGACTCAGTCCACTGCTTCCGCAGGTCCCCCAAGGTCTGGAATCGGTCCTTCTCCACAATCTTCCTCAGGGTCCGGTCACCTCTTCGTTGTGCAGCGTTTTTGCCACACTTTTTCCTTCCCACAGACTTCCCACTGAGGTTCCTTGATACAGCACTCTGGGAACAGCCTATTCGTTCAGAAATTTCTTTCTGTGTCTTACCCTCTAGCTTGACGGTGTCAATGATGGCCTTCTGGACAGCAGTCAGGTCGGCAGTCTTACCCATGATTGCGTTTTTGAGTAATGAACCAGGCTGGGAGTTTTTAAAAGCCTCAGGAATCTTTTGCAGGTGTTTAGAGTTAATCAGTTGATTCAGATGATTAGGTTAATAGCTCATTTAGAGAACCTTTCCATGATATGCTAATTTTTTGAGATAGGAATTTTGGGTTTTCATGAGCTGTATGCCAAAATCATCAGTTTTAAAACAATAAAAGACCTGAAATATTTCAGTTGGTGTGCAATGAAACTCAAATATATGAAAGTTTAATTTGTATCATTACATTATGGAAAATAATGAACTTTTATCACAATATGCACATTTTTTGAGAAGGACCTGTATATGGATGATATAAAGCAGCTTTCTGTAAAGCTGCTTTGAAACACTGCTTTGAATTGAATTGAATCAATGATAGAGAAATGCATCTAAATGATCATAACCCAGTTTAATCGTATTAACAAGTGAATGACAGAACTGGCCTTTGCACATCAAAGATACTTTATACTCAAACGGACTGTGTCTTGTTTTCTGCTGAATGTTTTTAATTTTCACATTTAACCTCATTGAACTGATTCTGACTGCTTTTATATGTTTATTTTAGACCAGATGGAAGTGACGGAGCAACAACACAAACTTAATTACATCATGAAACTCTGTGACTTAAAAAGTCAAGGAACAAAAGCCAAAAATCTACACATCTGCTCTCAGTGTGGAACGAGTTTCGGAAAAAAAGGAAACCTTAACAGACACATGAGAATTCACACTGGAGAGAAACCGTATACATGCTCTCAGTGTGGAAAGAGTTTTTCTCGTACATCAGTTCTCAAAAAACATCTGCGCATTCACTCTGGAGAAAAACACTGTGATCAGTGTGGGAAAGATTTTATTTTGCCATCACAACTAAAACAACACCTGAAAGTTCATTTAGATGAGAAGCCTCATGTGTGTTCTTTGTGTGGAAATATTTTTCCAAGGCTGGACAGTTTTAAACAGCACCAGAAAATACATAGTGAAGTGAGAGATCATGTGTGTTGTGACTGTGGGAAGAGCTTTACAACATCAAGTCATCTGAAACGCCACCAAAGAACTCACAGTGGAGAGAAACCGTATACATGCTCTCAGTGTGGAAAGAGTTTTTCTCAAGCATCAACTCTTAGTAAACATCTGCTCCGTCACTCTGGAGAAAAACCATTTAACTGTGTTCAGTGTGGGAAAGATTTTATTTTGTCATCAGATCTAAAGGACCACCTGAAAGTTCATTCTGATGAGAGGCCTTATGTGTGTTCTCTCTGTGGAAAGAGTTTTCCACGGATGAAGAGTTTTAAACTGCACCAGAAAACACATAATGAGGTGCGAGATCATGTGTGCTTTAAATGTGGGATGAGCTTTACAAGAGCCGACTGTCTAAAACGGCATCAAAGAACTCATACTGGAGAAAAACCTTTCAAGTGCTCATACTGTGGCAAGAGTTTCACTCGATCTCCACACCTGAAATCACATGAGCGAGTTCATACTGGAGAGAAGACGTAATACCGTAAAAAAGTGTAAAAAATGTTTGAGCAACTTTTGTTTTCATGTCAAATAGGAAATACTTTAAAATATGGAGCTTTTCTACTCAACATTTAGATAGTTATTTTATGAAATATTTGTATAATTTAATTATTTACTAAGTGTACTATATTGTATACAAGCTTCTAATTGTACATGCAATTGACCCTTCACTAAACCATGCTTGAAAACCGTCACAGGCCAATCGTGGCTTAGCAACCGTAACTAGGCGCGGAAGATCTGTCAAGCTTTCAAGCGAGGGGAACATGCCGAAGCATTGTGCTTATGGATTGTGCAAATCTGTTACACCGGTATCCTATAAGTTTGGACAGGGGGTGGACTTTTTTTCCTTCCCCAAACCTAAAACCCATGGCTCTGTCGATTTGTCCTACCTTGTCAGATTTTCCTACAGATTTTCTGCACAAAATTATAGCTATATCTATCGATCCATGCTACCGCATCAAAAAATCCTACTGTGTGTTAGCGTTTGTGACTAACTTGCGTGAAATAATTCAGTGTAACTTTACTGAGGATTCTTATTGGGGGAAACTATTTTACAGTGCAAAATACCTTATCAGATTGTTGTTGATCAAGTAGTGTGGGAGAATTTTATATAATATGTATACACTCACCTAAAGGATTATTAGGAACACCATACTAATACTGTGTTTGACCCCCTTTCGCCTTCAGAACTGCCTTAATTCTACGTGGCATTGATTCAACAAGGTGCTGAAAGCATTCTTTAGAAATGTTGGTCCATATTGATAGGATAGCATCTTGCAGTTGATGGGAGATTTCTGGGATGCACATCCAGGGCACGAAGCTCCTGTTTCACCACATCCCAAAGATGCTCTATTGGGTTGAGATCTGGTGACTGTGGGGGCCATTTTAGTACAGTGAACTCATTGTCATGTTCAAAAAAACTATTTTAAAATGATTCAAGCTTTATGACATGGTGCATTATCCTGCTGGAAGTAGCCATCAGAGGATGGGTACATGGTGGTCATAAAGGGATGGACATGGTCAGAAACAATGCTCAGGTAGGCCCTGGCATTTAAACGATGCCCAATTGGCACTAAGAGGCCTAAATTGTGCCAAGAAAACATCCCCCACACCATTACACCACCACCACCAGCCTGCACAGTGGTAACAAGGCATGATGGATCCATGTTCTCATTCTGTTTACGCCAAATTCTGACTCTACCATCTGAATGTCTCAACAGAATTTGAGACTCATCAGACCAGGCAACATTTTTCCAGTCTTCAACTGTCCAATTTTGGTGAGCTCGTGCAAATTGTAGCCTCTTTTTCCTATTTGTAGTGGAGATGAGTGGTACCCGGTGGGGTCTTCTGCTGTTGTAGCCCATCGCCTCAAGGTTGTGCTTGTTGTGGCTTCACAAATGCTTTGCTGCGTACCTCGGTTGTAACGAGTGGTTATTTCAGTCAAAGTTGCTCTTCTTTCAGCTTGAATCAGTCGGCCCATTCTCCTCTGACCTCTAGCATCAACAAGGCATTTTCGCCCACAGGACTGCCGCATACTGGATGTTGTGCGTGAAAATCCCAGTAACTGAGCAGATTGTGAAATACTCAGACCGGCCCGTCTGGCACCAACAACCATGCCACGCTCCAAATTGCGTAAATCACCTTTCTTTCCTATTCTGACATTCAGTTTGGAGTTCAGGAGATTGTCTTGACCAGGACCACACCCCTAAATGCATTGAACCTAAATGCACCCCTAAACTGCCATGTGATTGGTTGATTAGATAATTGCATTAAAGAGAAATTGAACAGGTGTTCCTAATAATCCTTTAGGTGAGTGTATGTATTATATATATATATATATATATATATATATATATATATATATATATATATATATATATATATATATATATATATATATATATATATATATATATATATATATATATATATATATATATATATATATATATATGGTCAGCCTATGAGGCAGCTTCTGCTTGCTCTGGGACCAATAAGCTTTAGCTTCAATTTTGATTGAATTATTTTCTAATCATTTTGTCATGCTTATATCCCTCGAATGGATATTTCACCTGTTCGGCAAAAATGACTTATCTTCCTGGGAATGTATGATGCTGGCGCATACATATTGTAATAGACGGGCCAGGTGCGAAAGCTTGTTAGGCGTAGCAACAGTAACTAAGGAGGGCGGGGCTTAGCGAAGGGTCAATTATGAGAATTAAAACAGAAACATCTTGTCTTGATAGATCTATTTAATAAACACAGAGAATGAGTTATATACTTTAGGTTTAGTCACATGAATGGGCTTTTTATCATTCTGTCTTAATTCTAGGTAATAAATATGTCTGGGATGAACAGTAATATTGTCAATCAAATGGTTGGAGTTTTTGGAATCTTCCAGTCTTAGCTACAACCAGAGTGTTTGAGGGCAGGTCAATGTATATGTTGTTCACAGGTAGCCAATGAAGACCAAAGGCTGTCATTACGCAAATCTTTTGCCAAAGGGTTGGCGAACTCCATATTAAACCCTACGGATTAAGAATGGGATGTCACTGAAGTTCATGTGCGTGTAAAGGCAGGCATCCAAAAACTTTTGGAAATATAGTGTATCATTAGGAAGCATGACGTTAGTTCTCACTGTTATGCTGATTATATTCCGCTTTATATTTCTTCGCGCCCTGACAAAACTTACCAATTCACAAAATTAATGAAATGCATAGCTGATGAAAAAATGGATGACTAGTAATTTCCTACAACTTAATTCAGAAAATACATTCTAATTACAGTCTAACACTTGATGTCTGCTCTGTCAAGTCTTCGTCGTCTGTTAGGAACCTGGGTGTACTCATTGATACCAATCTTTAATTTGAAAACCACATTTCTAGCATCTGTAAAACTGCATTCTACCATCTTAAAAATATATCTAAATTACGAAATATGCTCTCGATGCAAAATGCTTACCAGTTAGTTCATGCGTTCATGACCTCAAGGTTAGATTACTGTAATGCTCTACTGGGTGGTTGCCCTGCAAGCTTAATAAATAAACTCCAGCTGCAAGCGTTCTTACTAGAACCAGGAAGTTTGACCGTATTAGCCCGGTTCTGTCAACACTGCATTGGCTCCCTATTAAACATTGCATACATATAAAAATCTTTCTAATTTCTTACAAAGCACTAAATGGTTTAGCTCCCCAGTACTTGAGCGAGCGCTTAATGTATAATAGTCTATATATATACCTCTATAGACATGTGTATATATACGTGTGTTCACAAACACATCGACAACATTAACCAAACTTCCAGTCTCCGGTACAACTACAGTGTCTGAGGTTGGGTCAAAGTTCATATTGTTCTCAGACAGACAATGAAGACCATAGGCTGGTATCAGTAGCATGCACAGACCTCCGCTGGGGCAGGGCCAGTAGCATTCGGGGAGGGTCCCCCTCGTTAGATATGACATTCTAGGGGGCACTGAGGTGTAATCGAAAAGGGCACTTTCACTTTCTCTTTCAAAGGGGTAGGGGCTCAGGCCCCAACCCCCCACCCCCTTGTGCATGCCACTGGCTGGTATTATGCAAATTTGTTATATAACAAAAATTGAGACTAGAATTGCTGATGACTCAATACAGAAAAAAAAGTTTCTTTTAGGGGACAATATCTTTATTTGTTGTGCACATCAATCTTTAAAATGTTGCAGACCATTTACATGTACAAACACCTGATAGGTAATATATGAATGTATATTCGTAAAATGCACACAGCATTATGTCCTGTTTTTGGTTCGTTTACATGTCTTTGGTCCGTGTTGCGTTCATATATCAATCGAACCGCACCTCGGTCCGCTTGTTTGGTGCGCACCGAGGTTCGGATGGCAGCGTTCACATATGTTCAAATGAACTGGACTTTTATGCTCTCCAGAGCACAAATTCATATATGCACTGGATTGTTTGCCAAATCACTAATATGCATTACGGAGACAACTGATCCTAGACCAGCAGTTAATAGCAGCTTTTCTCTCTAAAAACAATTAAAAGCTGAAAAGGGCAGTGGAATGAGTGAGAAGCCTTGCCCAGCCTTACATGTGCCATCTATGATTATTTTTTACCTAGTGTATTGTTCTTTTTCTGGTCACTGGCTATTTTATTTATTAGCTGTTTTCATGAAACTGTTTGCTGACAATAAATCACATTTAACATAGAGGTCCACCCTATTTACCAAGGTTTACTCACTTCAATGTTTTTGGCCTCACCACCGCTGTATATATCTATATATGTATTCAAAAGAAGACCCTATAATTAGGCTGATGGAAGGGAGACATGTATCGAAACAATACTGTAACTATTTAAGAGTAAAGGTGAACATAATGTTGAATTTATATATTAGTATTATTGTGAATTATTAATTATTATGATAGTGTATTATTTGCTTCATAACAGTGCGGAGATGTGAGTTATTAAATGCGGTCCCTTTAAGAAACGACACCGCGCCCACTGAGCATGCGCAGAAGAGAGAACAGCGAGAGCCCTTCTATAGTTTTGTTTTCGTCTCTCTTTTGTTGTCGTTTCCTTTGACGCCATTATTAGTGTAACAGTCTAATACATTGTGATCCCCTGTAAGTGTATGTTATGTTAATATTCTTGTTAATCCGATAAAGAGAGAGAGAAGCGCGAGAGACGAGATGAGGTCTGAAACTTTCACCATTTGAAGCTGAAACTGACGCTTTTAACGATCGTGAATGAAGGACAAATGTGCAAAAACATCTCTGCAGGTCAGAGATGTTTCATATATAATGTAAGAATTGATGTTTGTGTTACCTGAATGTAGGCTACGTTGTCCGTAGTGTAACGTATATAGAATATAATCGTTAATTGTGATCAGCCTCTATTCAGTCAGACATTACATACTGTGTATAATTTCTGTCATTAATTCATATATTAACTGAAGAATTTGACCTGTGCCTTGTTTCATCCTTATAAAAATCTGGATTCCTATCGAAATAAGCCACCTTCCTTTAACTGAAGGTTGATTTCTGTCATCTTGTGTTAGATTTCTGATTAGTTTAGATATTAACCCTTTAATGCATGACTGTTTTGCCAATCATTATTACATATTCAGGTCTTTAACAACCCCGATCTATATCTAACACTGATGGATCTCTACCTGTCGCGATAATAACTCTCCTGTTATTAGAGTAACAATTAGGCCTACAGAAGAATAAAAAATAAAGCATATTTTGTTAGGCTACTGTTTGAAGAGTGGAAGGGTTCAGTTTGAGCAGATGTTTTATACCATCATCCCTGTCCTCGTCTGACCTCATTTCCCAGTACATTCAGCATCTGGCTCATATTCACCATCTCAAACATATTCTCAAAACGATAATTTTCAGCATCTTTAAAATCAATATTTCAACTGCTGACAGCTTCTTCACCAGATCCACTATCAAATGACAGTGACACTCATATTTGTTTGCATTCAGTACTTGCTCTGAAATAAATCGCTGAGCCATTTCAAGTTTTGCTTTCTTATTCTATTGTTTTCTGCCTGCAGTAACTATGAGTGAAACGTCACTTCATCATTGAGTATCAGACATTGTCACCTTGTGGAATAAATGTGAATTGCGCTTATTCTGTCATTAAAGATTCAATTATTGTTGTGCAGAAAAAAATACACATACACTAGGGATGTGACGGTGACAGAATTTTCCCATTGGTTAATAGATGTGTGACAACATCGGCTAATTCTAAACTGAAAGTAAAATGCGCACGGCCATTCATAACAGAGCGGAGCAAAGAGAGTATTTTCAATAATTGAATGAACTGAACACGCGCCAGTGAACAAGCACCGTGAATAACAGTGTGACCGTGCGCATTTTACTTTCGGTTGAGAATTAGCGGCAATTTGGGGGCGGGTTGCTTGAATTGTGGGTTTATTAGCCTATTATTCTTAATGAAAAACACAACAACAAAACAGTACAATGACAAACTCACTTAAATAGGCACTTTTACTTTTAGCTTTGAAACCAAATCTTCCGCCGCTCACATGTCATTCAGCTTCTCGCTCTCTGATAAATGAAATCTGACTCCTGCTGCTGATCTGTGCTGCGACTCTTGTTCGGTTCATGCTGCACAGTCAGTTTTTAATTATAGTGTCTGGTCTCCAACTGAACTAAATTATTTTATTACTATAAAAAATTAAAATGACAGTGGGGGCAGTGCTGCGGTGGATGTAACCTGTGTTGCGCCTAAACACCAGTAACACTGACTATCGCAGCAAGCCTTACGTTCACTCTTACACACCTTGGGTCATTAGTGGCCGCTATACAATTTTTACAAAAAATGGAAAATTCTTGTATAATTTGTATTAAGTTATATTGTTTATAATGAATTGATTGAGGAATACTAAGAAGGTTGATGTCTAACTTAAATTAATGAGGTGGATGGTAGTGAATGACGTCCTAGGTCGCTAAAGACAATAAAGTAATCCAGTATCAATTATCAGTAACTTATCTTTGATTTTCCCAGGTTTGGTCCTGTGGGCGTCAGTATCTCACAGTGATCACAGTTCACACCTGCAGTGAAGCCCCACCCACAACAATTCACCCGATAAATACTGGGAATATCAACATCATCCTACAAGAGAAGGACAAACTCCAGGTGTAGCAGCTGAAATCTGTGTGACTGTTAAAGATGGAGTTTATTAAAGAGGAGATTGAAGACATGAGTGATCCAGAACCATCCAGAATAAAACATGAAGATACTGAGGAACAAATAGGTTGGTGTCCATTCTTGATTCTTCATTATTGACTGCTTTAGTAAATGTGAAATAATGATCAGTATATGGATGATAAATGATAGAGAAATGCATTTAGATGATCATAACACAGTTTAATTGTATTAACAAGTGAATGACAGAACTGACCTTTGCACATTTAACCTCATTGAACTGATCTAACTGCTTAATATGTTTATTTATTAGATCAGATGGAAGTGACGGAGCAAAGACAGAAACTTTGTGACTTCAAAATTCAAGAGACAAAAGCCAAAAAGCTGCACATCTGCTCTCATTGTGGATCAAGTTTCCAAAATAAGGCAGACCTTAACAAACACATGAGAATTCACACTGGAGAGAAACCGTATAAATGCTATCAATGTGGGAAGAGTTTTAGACAAAAAGGAAACCTTAACATACACACAAGAATTCACACTGGAGAGAAACCGTATACATGCTCTCAGTGTGGAAAGAGTTTTTCTCAAGCATCAGGTCTCAGTGTTCATCTGCTCCGTCACTCTGAAGAAAAGCCATTTAACTGTGTTCAGTGTGGTAAAGATTTTAAATTATCATCACATCTAAAACAACACCTGATAGTTCATTCAGATGAGAAGCCTCATGTCTGTTTTCTCTGTGGAAAGAGTTTTTCAAGGCTGGACTGTTTTAAACAGCACCAGAAAACACATGATGGAGTAAAAGATCATGTGTGTTGTGACTGTGGGATGAGCTTTACTACGTTTAGTCATCTGAAAGAGCACCAACGAATTCATAATGGTGAAAGACCTTTCAAGTGTTCATATTGTGACAAGAGTTTCGCTCGGTCTGGAAACCTGAAATCACATGAGCGAGTTCATACTGGAGAGAAGCCGTACCACTGTACTCAGTGTGAGAAGAGTTTCAGAGATGCAACAAGTTTAAAAAATCATCTATTTATTCACGCTGGAGAAAAGCTGTTTAACTGTGATCAGTGTGGTGCAAAGTTCATCTTGTCAAAGCATCTGAAAAGTCACCTGAAAGTTCATTCAGATGAGAGACCTTATGTGTGTTCTCTCTGTGGAAAGAGTTTTTCACGACAGAAGAATTTTAAACTGCACCAGAAAACACATACAGGCGTGAGAGATCATGTGTGCTTTGACTGTGGGAAGAGCTTTAATAGAGCTGACCATCTGAAACATCACCAAAGAACTCACACTGGAGAAAGACCTTACAAGTGCTCATATTGTGACAAGAGTTTTACTGTGTCTGCAACCCTGAAATCACATGAGCGACTTCACACTGGTGAGAAGCCGTACCAATGTACTCAGTGTGAGAAGAGTTTCAGACATTTATCAAGCCTTCATGCTCATATGAGAAAATGTTGCAAGTGAGCAACAAGTGTTTCATGACAAATACCTCACAAGTAAACTGTGAGATTAATTTTGATAATTTGGTGAAAAGCTTGGAGAACTAGAAAGACTTAAAGGGTTAGTTCAAGATCTTTGTAATGAAACCCAAGAGCCTGAGTTTTCCTCTGTTCGTCTTGTCCTGTCTCGTTAATGTGTTGGTTGCCTGTAGTTCTCCATTGTGTTCCTGTTGGATGATAATTAAACAAAATATTGTTTCCAATTTCCTTGTGAGCTACTTGTATATAACCACACGTCACGCCTATCAAAAGTAGCCCAATTCTCTTAAAAAAGTATCCACACCGTACTTTTTTACGTTTCAAATGTGAGCCTTTTTTTAGCTATACATTTCAAAGATGCTGCATCCAAGCCAGGTATTTGGCATGTCAAATGTACCATATATTTGACAAAAGTGACCCAAATTGTTATTATGTAGGTCATATTTTCCATATCATACGCTCACCTAAAGGATTATTAGGAACACCATACTAATACTGTGTTTGATCCCCTTTCGCCTTCAGAACTGCCTTAATTCTACGTGGCATTGATTCAACAAGGTGCTGAAAGGATTCTTTAGAAATGTTGGCCCATATTGATAGGATAGCATCTTGCAGTTGATGGAGATTTGTGGGATGCACATCCAGGGCACGAAGCTCCTGTTTCACCACATCCCAAAGATGCTCTATTGGGTTGAGATCTGGTGACTGTGGGGGCCATTTTAGTACAGTGAACTCATTGTCATGTTCAAAAAAACAATTTGAAATGATCCAAGCTTTATGACATGGTGCATTATCCTGCTGGAAGTAGCCATCAGAGGATGGGTACATGGTGGTCATAAAGGGATGGACATGGTTAGAAACAATGCTCAGGTAGGCCCTGGCATTTAAACGATGCCCAATTGGCACTAAGGGGCCTAAAGTGTGCCAAGAAAATATCCCCCACACCATTACACCACCACCACCAGCCTGCACAGTGGTAACAAGGCATGATGGATCCATGTTCTCATTCTGTTTACGCCAAATTCTGACTCTACCATCTGATTGTCTCAACTGAAATGGAGACTCATCAGACCAGGCAACATTTTTCCAGTCTTCAACTGTCCAATTTTGGTGAGCTCGTGCAAATTGTAGCCTCTTATCCTAATTGTAGTGGGGATGAGTGGTACCCAGTGGGGTCTTCTGCTGTTGTAGCCCATCGGCCTCAAGGTTGTGCATGTTGCATACCTCTGTTGAAACGAGTGGTTATTTAAGTCTAAGCTGCTCTTCTATCAGCTTGAATCAGTCGGCCAATTCTCTTCTGACCTCTAGCATCAACAAGGCATTTTCGCCCACAGGACTGCCGCATACTGGATGTTTTTCCCTTTTCACACCATTCTTTGTAAACCCTAGTAATTGGTTGTGCGTGAAAATTCCAGTAACTGAGCAGATTGTAAAATACTCAGACCGGCCCATCTGGCACCAACAACCATGCCACGCTCAAAATTGCTTAAATCACCTTTCTTTCCCATTCTGACATTCAGTTTGGAGTTCAGGAGATTGTCTTGACCAGGACCACACCCCTAAATGCATTGAAGGAACTGCCATGTGTTTGGTTGATTAGATAATTGCATTAATGAGAAATTGAACAAGTGTTCCTAATAATACTTTAGGTGAGTGTATGTGGGTTACTTTCGACACCCACCTACATAACCCATTGCTAATGCTAATATTAGGCCTACACCCTAGTTAGCAAGAGCTGCTGACTTCTGTACATTTGGTGTAATGTACTCAGGCCATATTTGCCATACTATGTGTTTGCCAAATTATGTTCACATTCAGATTCGCCAGGGATAACTGTCCCACATATTTGCCAAAACTGGCCAAGATATGTTTTAATTAACATTTGGTTTACACCCAGATTAGCCATTATCAATTGTGCCACATTTTTGCCAAAGGTGGCCCATATTCATTATTTATCATATGGGCCACTTTAGGCAATATATTTATTTGTTTTGCATGTCAATCTTTAAAACTTTACAGACTTTTTACATTCACAACAGCATTATCACACATTGCCTAAAAGGTAATATTCGAAAAAGCCTTATTGGTGCCCTTTGGGGTCTATGCAGTTGTTAGTTAGCTAATTAGAGCAAACGAGCACCTTCAGTTGATACTGTAATAATATATTGGTGAAATAGATTTGGCAAACACTCCAATGCGTAATTGTGTTTGCACTCTGGGGAATGACAAATGTATCTATTTACAATGTGTTTTTGCAGCGGTGAGGAATGTAGCCAATCACAGACATAGTTGTTGATCTCTTGAATGCAATGGCCAATCAGAATCTACCCACTGATCAAAATGCCAACGTTTTTTTTTTCAGTGCGAGGTATGCAGCATGTTCGCATACCTCTCATTAACAAACAAAGTGTAGACACAATGTAAGTAAGAATCAAGTCAAGTCACCTTTATTTATATAGTGCTTTTTACAATACAGATTGTTTCGAAAAAGCTATATAGTGGTAACAGGAAAATGTCTACGCTCTGGAGAAAACAGTGATGTCATCCAGCTCAGTTCATTTATCATATAGTGTCAATACAGGCAGATCAATAATATAGTTGGATATTTAGTGTCCCCAACTAAGCAAGCCAAAAGCCAAAGGTGACGGTGGCAAGGACAGAATGGAGATAAAAACCTTGGGAGAAAAAAACAGGCTCAGTCGGGGGCCAGTTCTCCTCTGGCCAATGAACGAACAGTGTATGGTTATGATTCAGGCAACATTACAGGTCAGAAGTCAGATTAGATCAGAACATTTTGAATATTTGTCCAGTTCCATCTGGTTGAAGATCGGAGTCATCACACCGGAGACAGGTTTGTTGAGGATAATTGCCACTGGATGTCGTGTCTATGAGGCCTTCACAGGGGAGACTAGTTGGCACAGTCTCTGCAGACACTTCAGGGATGTGTTATGGTCATGTCTAGACGTAGGTTACCGCTGCAAAAACATATTGTAAATAGATATATTTGTCTTTCCCCCAGAGTGCAAACACAATTATGTGTTGGAGTGTTTGCCTAATCTATTTCACCAATATATTATTACAGTATCAACTGAAGGTGCTCGTTTGCTCTAATTAGCTAACTAACAACTGCATAGACCCCAAAGGGCACCAATTAGGTTTTTTCGAATATTACCTTTTAGGCAATGTGTAGTAATGCTTTTGTGAATGTAAAGATCGGCATTGTTCGGGAAACAGACACACTCTTGTCAGTTTAAATCTAGACTAAAAACACATCTCTTTACTATGGCATACACATAGAACATTATCATTTATACAATGTTTAATGTTTAATGTGGTGTTATCATTGGATGTCATGTATTTATGGCATTGTGACTGTTAGAAATACATGCTCGGTTTTATTGTTATTTTAAAGTGGGAAGACTTAAATGAATGGCAATAGTTAAATGAGCGTTTTAGTTATTGTAAAGGGAGACCGATTTTATCACAGATGAACACAACTTTTATTAATTTTGAAGCCAAAATGCAGTCGCCAGAAGTAAAAAGCTAAAGGTAAGCAATGAACGGACTACACCACGGTCGCTCGACTTCAACTACACCATCACTAAGCTTCCGACAACGCATCTCAAAACACTTTCCCAGAACATTTGAGTTATACAAGTTTATAAGTGCACAATTATGAGCATAATGAGGCTATAAAAGCGGACTAAGCTTACCTTTTTTACATGATGACATTTAATCTCCCTGAAAGCCTCTGTAGTCCCATTAAGCCACTTGTTAGTAAGCGCCTTTTTCAAGATACGTTTCTTTACAGACCTTGTTTCAGCCATTTAAACATTCAAAAACTTCTTGACTTTGGGAAGATGGAACCGGAAGTGCTAAAATACTAACTCACTAACGTGTTTTGGCCTACAAAGTGATGTCATACCCTCACCACTCTCTTTCAGAAACACTCTTAGGCTGCGTTCAAAACCTGGAAAATGCTGCCTTCAGATGACACATTTCAAGTCAAGTCTACTTTATTTATATAGCGCTTTTAACAATGCAGACTGTTTCAAAGCAGCTTCACAGTGTCAAACAGTAAAATAACTGTCCGAAATCAGTTACGTGAGATTCCATCATGCACAAACGCTGCCTTACAAGTCATTGTCTTATGAGGCAGCTAGACAACAAGTCAGCGATCTAGGTTTTCGGACGCAGCCCATGATTTGATTCTAGAACCGAGCCTGTTTAAGAATGTGCTGCCCTTTAAGAAAAATGACGCGCACTGAGCATGCGCAGATGAGAGATGCGCGATAGACGGGACGAGTGTTGAGACCAGTTGAAGCTGAAAGCGACGCTGTTAACGATCGTGAATGAAGGACAAATGTGGAATATTTCTCTCAGATGCCTTATATTTCCAGTCTGCAGGTGAGAGATGTTTCTCAGATTACAGAGTTTAACATTAATCAGCTCAAGAGTTTACGTGTTTAAGGACCAATGTAATGAAATGCGTTGTGTGTCCTGGTTTATTATTAGAGTGTAATAATATGTTGGCAGAGAGATTTTCACAGACTCTGACTCTATTACACCAATAAAATGTGCTTAATGTGCCACTTTACAGAAGATCTCAGTCATCAGCATAATGAATGAGGAAAACAGGGAACTTTTGGAGACAAAGAGGCTTTTCAGCAGCTCAGTTAAACATGATGGTCCTGTTGTTTATCTCAGACTTTGGACAGGAGTTGAACAAACCTTATTTTAAATGCAATTAATATCTAACTTTTATCAAAATACTCCATATTCCTGACAGAAAACATGTGTTCACTTCATGTAAATGTAAATAAAGGCTCATTCCATGTCAAATCAACCACTTTACCCATTGAAAAGAATTAAGAATAGAAGGATATCAAGATCAACTCTGGTAATCCAGTATTAATTCAGTAATTTATCTTTGATTTTTCCAGGTCTGGTCCTGTGGGAGTCAGTATCTCACAGTGATCACAGTTCACACCTGCAGTGAAGCCCCTCCCACAACAATTCACCAATAAATACTGGGAATATCCACATCATCCCACAAGAGAAGGACAAACTCCAGGTGTAGCAGCTGAAATCTGTGTGACTGTTAAAGATGGAGTTTATTAAAGAGGAGATTGAAGACATGAGTGATCCAGAACCATCCAGAATAAAACATGAAGATACTGAGGAACAAATAGGTTGGTGTCCATTCTTGATTCTTCATTATTGAGTGATTTAGTAGCTGTTAGGGCTGGGTATTGTTCAAAATATTTCAATCCGGTGCTAATTTCGATACCTCATTAAACACAAAACTTTTATTTTTCACACTTATCACTCAGGGTAACATTATTAATAAAACTGGTTGTGCTTTTTGGATAGGGGTGTGCCAGCAGACACTCAGGAGCATTGGTATCAATTCTAACTTTGCCAAAATTAACAAAAAAAGATAAACCTTTTTGCCACAACATGAACATATAATAAATATTGATCCTGTGCATGGTCAAGTGCTTCATTAAAGCTACACTGTGTAACTTTTTTAGTTTATTCTTAGCTAAAAACACTTAGTTCTTTCAAAAATATATGTGCTCATTAATGTATATTTACTTCTTTCAAGTAATAAAGTATTTTCGTAAGTGTATAATATGCCATTGAAAATACATACGGGTGAGGGGTTCGAATGCGCGTCGCCATATTGCCCCTCCATCTTGAAAGTACAGTAGCCAAAGAGGGACATACCTGTAAATTCAAGCTTCGCCTTTGGCGTTTTAACACTCGATGGCACTGTGTCGAATGTGAAGAGGGGGATTGCTTGAGACGGATATAGCCTACAATGTAAACTTTGCCTTACGCTAGTGATGTCGTACAATATACAGAATAACGATAGCACCGATAAAAGTTACTTTACTAAGATTAGCTTGCATTCGTCTGGGAACCTGATCGCTGATGTTAGCAATGAAATATTAAAAAATAACGAAAACGTAAAACTAATATTCATTTTACATAGATGTCATAACCTACATGATAACTGACAAATTAAATAATTGCAAATTATAATAGTTTTCTAAAGTAACTTCATCACTTGATCGAACTGGAAGCCATATTAATCTTGGACTAAATCGGCCACCGAGGAGTTAAAATGAAATCGAAATTGAGAGGAACAGAAACTAATATTGACTGGATGGTCATATACCTTTTCACCACTAGATGGGGGAAAATATCACACAGTGTAGCTTTAAATTGGAGGTATTGTCACCTTTGGTTGCAATACTCGTATCATTTATGTTGCACTTTTTTGCTGACTTGGCATCCATTTTATAAAGTGTAGCCACACTTTAGACCTATTTGGCATTGTAAAACAACACGGTAGAACACATGAGAAAAAACAACTACATTTGTGTTGTGTGACTGTGAGTATCTTCAGAAATCCTCCCGTCACATGGGGTGGTGGACAGCCAATCGCCGGTGCTTTAGGTCCTTACATGCAAGTATGCTACAGGCTCACACAGACACAGCCGCTTGGCTTTTGGAACCAAAATTTGCCACCGAAAGATACATAATTGTTCGATACTCATAGTCACAGAATTTTTTGGTTGATACCATAAAAGTATCGCCGTTCGGTGCCCAGCCCTAGTAACTGTGAAATAATAATCAGTATATGGATGATAAATGATAGAGAAATGCATCTAAATGATCATATTTTATCAGTTTTAATCGTAGTGAATGACAGAACTGACCTTTGCTCATCAAAGATACTTTAACACTTTACAATTTGTTAACATTTTTTAATGTATTAATAAACATGAACTAACAATCAACTATACATTTGTTTCAATATTTATTCATATTTGTTAATGTTAGTCTAATAAAAATCTAGACCAGGGAAATTGACCGCACCATCCCGTTACGTCACTTCCGCTTTTTTAGATGCGGAAGTAAATTTTTCTCACAAAAGCGACTCCAGACGCCTTAGTAGCGTTTATTTTAAAGGGGACATATCATAAAAAACTGACTTTTTCCGCGTTTAAGTGCTATAATCTGGTCGCCGGTGCATCTACCAACCCAGAAATCGTGAAAAAGGACAACCCAGTAACTTAGTTTTGGAAGAACTTTTTCTGCAAGCATGTGAAAAACGAGCCGCTCAGATTTCTCTCCCCTTCTGACGTAGGAACAGGATCTATTATAATGTTACTAGGGCTGCTCCGAACACCCTTTTTTGAGCTGAAGGTTCAGTAGTAATCAACACAGAATATTCAAAGCTTTGGGGGAAGGGGGCTAAACAAATTCTTCTCTCTATTAAGGCAGGAATCTCGAGAAGCAGACTTATATACTCAGAGAACAGACACTCCACTAGTGATACAAAACACACAGGTTTGTTAGGTCCCAGTAAAAAGCTCCTATATTTCGCTGATGAACACGAAAGATTTGATTTCAACAATGCAAAATTTAAAAACGCATTATTGTCCGAGGCCGGTTTGAATTGAACACCATTCGTTTCTGACATGTTCTGCTATTGTTGCACACGCTATTGAAGCTCCGTCCTCTTCTTGAAAGAACAGGCAAGGAGCAGCAGCTCATTTGCATTAAAAGGGACTGCGAAGGGCTTCAACCCAAGGGCTGAGGGGCTTTGTGAGGCAGGTGTTAAAAACCTCTTTAAGATCAGGATTATTGGTGTAGTCCAGGTCATCCACTACAGTCAGGAAGTTAAAGGCGAAGTCTTTGAAGTTGCAAAGTTCTTGCTGAAGAGACATACCGGACTAGTTGGATCACGTGTCTTTCACTGAGACCCAGTTGGAGGGAGATGGGAAAAGGAAGATGCCCAGTGTCTGCTGAGTCCTCTTGCGGCGAGTTCGTACTGTCAGGGTTTGGGATGAGGCGAGGACTCAAATGCAGATCAAATGGGATGCAAGAAAGGCAGAAAAAACAGACAGCAAGACTTTTCAGGAACAAGACTAGGCAGGGTCAGGACACATACTTTAATCTTTAGCCTTTTCTGATAATTAAGTTTATTATTTTCTTGATTTTCTTACTCCATTTGATTTTATATTTTATTGTATTTTGTGATTGTTTTGTACAGCACTTTGGTAAGTGTAAGCTGAATTTAAGCTTGCTTGCTTGAAGGTACCTTAGATCAGTGGTTCTCAAACCTGTCTTGGGTGCACATTTTGCATGTCGCCCTCATCTGACACACCTGAATCAACTCTTCAGCTCATTAGTAGAGCAAGACTTGAATTGGGTGTGTCTAATGAGGGAGACATACAAAATGTGCAGTGGTGAGGGGTCCCCAGGACAGGTTTGAGAACCCCTACCTTATGCAGAGTTCAGACTGCACGATTTTCAAACTCGTCTGATCACTGCTCTTTTCACACTGCATGACTATCTGGGCAGCATTCAATCACTGCTGTGTTCACACTGCACAATGGATCGGGGGTTTCACACCGCATGACTGTACAAGAGGAAGAATCACCGACAACTCTCTCTCTCCGGTGCGCAAACTACGTTTCCCAACGTTCCCAACCAAACCCATGTGTGATGTGACAAGTAAACAACGCGAGATCACACGTGTGTCAGACTGGAGTTCTCGCGCGAGACTGGAATTGTTATTAAAAATGATAAACTGCAAAAAGTTTGCGCTCCAAATTGTCTTTGCACTGATTTGCAGCGAAAAGGAGAAAAAGAAAAAAGATTATGGTGGAGGAAATTGTTGGAGAGACACAGGGAGCAATGACTGCAAAGAGAGTTTGAGGTAAATACATAATTTTGCAGTGTTCTGGTGCTATGGCTGGACGTGCAAATGTTTGGGCTTTGTTTCTGTTTGAAAGAATTGTAAATATATCTATAAAAATACTGATATTCTGGTCTATAACTCCTCCCTGAACCTCCCGCTGCCCTGTATCTTGCTCTCTCATTGGCTTTTGGTCATCAACAATGTAATTTTTTAGTCAGAACGCATTTCACACAGGAGTTTGAATCGCAGACAGGTCCAGATATTTAGCATACCAAATATCCTGCGGGTGTCGGCGATGCTCTCTGATCGTGTCTTTGATCATTCACACTGCGTGATTGTCACTCGCATGCACAAGCACCGATTTGGCTATGATTTCAGGCATTTGTCTGCGATTTCGCTGTCGCCGAGTCAAAATCGGGGCTAAAAGCGGGCAGTGTGAACTAGGCATTAGATGACAAACTCGCACAAGACTGCAAACACAAGGAAAATAAATATGACAGCAAACAAGGAGGGTAACGAGGGAGGACAGGTGGGGCAACTGAACCAATAATCAGGTAACAAGATGGGCGGCAAACACGAGCCGTGTGCTCCAAAAAACACAACAGCACACATGGACAGATTGGAAAAGATTTAGTTTCAATGCAAAAGTGCCTATTTAAGTGAGTTTGTCATTGTACTGTTTTGCTGTTGTGTTTTTCATTAAGAATAACAACAAACCCACAATTCAAGCAAATGCTGCTAATTCTAAAGTGAAAGTAATATGCACACAACCATTCACAATGGCCGTATTAATATGTTATTGCAATACTCCGCATATCGTAATATATCGATAATATTGTATCGCAGGGCCTCTGGTGATTACCACCCCTAGTTAGCACATGTAGTTAATTAATATGACGCAGTACTTAAATATATAATTATGCTGTAACAATGACACCATAAAATTACGTTTATCCAATACTCTTGTAAATGTTGAAATTAACTTTAACTAAGATTAATAAATGCTTTTTTACGTTTAACCTCATTGAACTGATTCTGACTGCTTTATATGTTTGTTTTAGATCAGATGGAAGTGACGGAGCAACGACACAAACTAAATGACATAAAGAAACTCTGTGACTTCAAAACTCAAGAAACAGAAGACAAAGAGCTGCACACCTGCTCTCAGTGTGGAATGAGTTTCCAACTTAAAGGAAACTTTAACAGACACATGAGAATTCACACTGGAGAGAAACCGTATACATGCTCTCAGTGTGGAAAGAGTTTCAGACATAAAGGAACACTAAACACACATATGAGAGCTCACACTGGAGAGAAACCCTATACCTGCTCTCAGTGTGGAAGGAGTTTTACTCAATCATCATGCCTCCGTGTTCATCTGCTCCGTCACTCTGGGAAAAAAACATTTAACTGTGATCAGTGTGGTAAAGATTTTATTTTGTCATCAGATCTAAAAGATCACATGAAAGTTCATTCAGATGAGAAGCCTCATGTGTGTTCTCTCTGTGGAAAGAGTTTTTCACGACTGAAGAATTTTAAACTGCACCAGAAAACACATGATGGAGTGAGAGATCATGTGTGTTTGGACTGTGGGAAGAGCTTTACTACATCTAGTCATCTGAAAGAGCACTACAAAACTCATACTGGAGAAAAACCTTACAAGTGCTCATACTGTGACAAGAGTTACACTCGGTCTGGACGCCTGAAAGTACATGAGCGACTTCACACTGGAGAGAAGCCGTACCACTGTACTCAATGTGAAGAGAGTTTTAAAGATTCATCAGGTTTAAAAAATCATCTGTTACTTCACACTGGAGAGAAACCGTATACATGCACTCAGTGTGGAAAGAGTTTTTCTCAATCATCAGGTCTCAGTAAACATCTGCTCCGTCACTCGGGAGAAAAACCATTCAAGTGTGATCAGTGTGGGAAAGGCTTTAATTCATCATCAAATCTAATGCAACACCTACATGTTCATTCAGATGAGAAGCTTCACTTGTGTTCTTTCTGTGGAAAGAGCTTTTCAAGGTTGGACAGTTTTAAACTGCACCAGAAAATACATACAGGTGTGAGAGATCATGTGTGTTTGGACTGTGGGAAGAGCTTTACTGCATCCTGTGAACTGAAACGGCACCAAAGAGTTCACACTGGAGAGAAACCGTACCACTGTACTCAGTGTGGAAAGAGTTTTTCTCGCCCATCAAATCTCAGTTATCATCTGCTCCGTCACTCTGGGAAAAAACCATTTACCTGTGTTCAGTGTGGGAAAGATTTTATTTCATCATCACATCTAAAAGAACACCTGATAGTTCATTCAGATGAGAAGCCTCATGTGTGTTTTCTCTGTGGAAAGAGTTTTTCACGGCTGAAGAATTTTAAACAGCACCAGAAAACACATGATGGAGTGAAAGATCATGTGTGTTGTGACTGTGGGAAGAGCTTTATTGCAGCTGACAAACTGAAAAGGCACCAAAGAACTCACACTGGAGAAAAACCTTACAAGTGCTCATATTGTGACAAGTGTTACACTGTGTCTGCAAACCTGAAGAAGCATGAGCGAGTTCATACTGGAGAGAAGCCGTAATACTGTACTCAGTGGGAGGGCCGTTTTTAGGCATAGGCAAACTAGGCGGTTGCCTAGGGCGCTATATATGACAATAAGCGCATATCTGACACTTGATGTTTTTGTGTGTAAAGGGTGATGGCCACCCTAAAATGTTATTGCCACCACCACTAGTTCCCCCACACTACTGGATCAGAGAACTGCCAATCTGACAATTCCTACATGCCATTGGATCAGAGTACTGTCAATTACTGTCACAAAAGTTTGTGTTTGGAGCACTCAACAACACCATTACATCAAAGAGCTCGGTCAACGCTTTGGCAAGGTAACACTTTTTTTAACCATACAATAAAGATAAATTCAAACTAAAGACCAGTTAAAAAACAGGTACAGTAAAAAGTGCAAAAATCTGTGTTTTGTTAGGGCAGTATTTATGGCAGTCGAGAAAACACGCTGTGAAACGGGCAGATAGCATTTGTGTATGTTAGGGGCAAAATATACAGTGGGTACGGAAAGTATTCAGACCCCCTTAAAATGTTCACTCTTTGTTTTATTGCAGCCATTTGCTAAAATCATTTAAGTTAATTTCTTTTCTCATTAATGTAAACACAGCACCCCATATTGACAGAAAAACAGAATTTTTGCAGATTTATTCAAAAAGAAAAACTGAAATATCACATGGTCCTAAGTATTCAGACCTTTTGCTCAGTATTTAGTAGAAGCACCCTTTTGATCTAATACATCCAGGAGTCTTTTTGGGAAAGATGAAACAAGTTTTTTACACCTGGGTTTGGGGATCCTCTGCCATTCCTCCTAGCAGATCCTCTCCAGTTCTGTCAGGTTGGATGTAAACGTTGGTGGCTAGCCATTTTTAGATCTCTCCAGAAATGCTCAATTGGGTTTAAGTCAGGGCTCTGGCTGGGCCATTCAAGAACAGTCACATTTGTTATTTTAGCTGTGTGCTTAGGGTCATTGTCTTGTTGGAAGGTGAACCTTCGGCCCAGTCTGAGGTCTTGAGCACTCTGGAGAAGGTTTTCGTCCAGGATATCCCTGTACTTGGCCGCATTCATCTTTCCCTTAATTGCAACAAGTCGTCCTGTCGCTGCAGCTGAAAAACACCCCCACAGCATGATGCTGCCACCACCATGCTTCACTGTTGGGACTGTATTGGACAGGTGATGAGCAGTGCCTGGTTTTCTCCACACATACCGCTTAGAATTAAGTCCAAAAAGTTCTATCTTGGACTCATCACACTAGAGAATCTTATTTCTCACCATCTTGGAGTCCTCCAGTTGTTTTTTGAGCAAACTCCATGCAGGCTTTCATGTGTCTTGCACAGAGGAGAGGCTTTCATCGGGCCACTCTGCCATAAAGCCCCGACTGGTGGAGGGCAACAGTGATTGTTGACTTTCTACAACTTTCTCCCATCTCCCGACTGCATCTCTGGAGCTCAGCCACAATGATCTTTGGGTTCTTCTTTACCTCTCTCACCGAGGCTCTTCTCCCCCGATAGCTCAGTTTGACCGGACGACCAGCTCTAGGAAGGGTTCTGCTCGTCCCAAACGTCTTCCATTTAAGGATTATGGAGGCCACTGTGCTCTTAGGAACCTTAAGTGCAGCAGAATTGTTTTTGTAACCTTGGGCAGATCTGTGCCTTGCCACAATTCTGTCTCTGAGCTCTTCAGGCAGTTCCTTTGAACTTATGATTCTCATTTGCTCTGACATACACTGTGAGCTGTAAGGTCTTATATAGACAGGTGTGTAGCTTTGCTAATCAAGTCCAATTAGTATAATCAAACACAGCTGGACTCAAATGAAGGTGTAGAACCATCTCAAGGATGATCAGAAGAAATGGACAGCACCTGAGTTAAATATACGAGTGTCACAGCAAAGGGTCTGAATACTTAGGGACCATGTAATATTTCAGTTTAAATTTGTTAATAAATCTGCAAAAAAGTCAACAATTCTGTGTTTTTCTGTCAATATGGGGTGCTGTGTGTACATTAACGAGAAAAAAAAGAACTTAAATTATTTTAGCAAATGGCTGCAATATAACAGAGTGAAAAATTTAAGGGGGTCTGAATACTTTCCGTACCCACTGTAACTGCACACTCACTTGTGATTTCATGATTTCAATGCATTCTTAAAAGAATCAGTGTGTAGAATCAGTTGAAAAAATTTGCTAATTCACAACATGGATACATCCTATATTAGATGACTTTGTCGAATTTAACTCATCTTTACCATTGTGTTGAATGCTGAGTTGATTCATTCAGTTTTAATAGTGCTTAATGCGAGCAGTGTCGATATGTATTGTGAAAAGCGTTAAACGAATAAATGTGAAGTGAATTGAATTATAACACTCTACAGTCAACAACTCTCAAAGTGTAAATAAAGTCAGATTGGATTGTGTCTAAATAGTTCTTTCTAGAATAAGATATATTAATGCCATTTAATTTGTACTAAATTGTCTTTTGATACATGAAATTATGAGAAATAAAACCAAAACAACATCTTGATTGATCTATTTAATGAACACTAATCATCACAGCTGTTCGTCATCATGTGTTTATCAGTTCCTCACGTCACTCATTCTTCCTCAATACTGTAATATTTTTGGGATGTACAGTATTATTGTCAACCAAATGATCAGATCTTGAATCACACAAAGAGTTTGGAGTTCATTTTTATCCTTCATTATTGACTGCATCCAAGCCAGAATTCTGGCTACGTCTGTTATCTGATATTTAGGGCATATTTATCATGTCAACTGTACTGTATATTTGCCAAAAGTGACCCAAATTATTATTTAAGGAGTGGTTCCGTGGTTTTTTTCTAGGCATGGTTGTGTTTATGGGGCGCAGTATAACATGTCTTAATACTTCTTTTTTTTTTACTGTATTTTTCTTATATTTTACCTTTATTCCACACCACTGTCTCCACTGTCCTTTGAATGGCTCGTTTGCTTCCTGCTTCTATGGAGCCCATCCCTCCGAAAAACGCAATGGTTTTAGATTCGTTAGACGGCCAAATGTAGTTTAATGTATTTTTTATTGGCTGAAGTGCCAAGCACAGGTTGTCCGAAACGCCACGCCCCCATTACGGGCAGAAGTCACATCTGACGTGTAAATAATGCCGTCAATATTGCCATACAAATTTGAGCCCGAATCAGACCCAAATAGTGGGGATAAAGGTCAAGCAGAACCTCTGAACAAAAGGCTTTTAATGGACGTTTGTGAATGGTAAGTATTTTTGTATTTCAATTATTGTTGTAGTGTCACTGTCACTGCTGTTAGTTATCTTTTCATATTCTGGTTAAAGTTTTACTGTATCCGAATACACGACTGAGTAGTAGCTTGTTTGTAAAGGTATTGTTTTATTTGTAGCATTAACAACTTGTTAATGAACTTTGTTGCGTGTTCGCGGGGGCAGTGTTAATGTTTATAGCAAGGGTTAAATATTCTGCTGCACTTAAGTTTCCTAAGAGCACAGTGGCCTCCATAATCCTTAAAGGGCACATATTATAAGGTTTGAACATAAATGTGTGTTGGCAGTGTGTGTACACAGCCGCCCTATAATGGTAAGAATCCACCCACTCCTTTTTTTAAATCCCCATAAATCATAAGCAGTGATAGATCCAAGATATAACTTTTTGGCCTTAATTCTAAGCGGTGTGTGTGGAGAAAACCAGGTACTGCTCATCACCTGTCCAATACAGTTCCAACAGTGAAGCATGGTGGTGGCAGCATCATGCTGTGGGGGTGTTTTTCAGCTACAGGGACAGGACGACTGGTTGCAATCGAGGGAAAGATGAATGCGGCCAAGTACAGGGATATCCTGGACGAAAACCTTCTCCAGAGTGCTCAAGACCTCAGATTGGGCCGAAGGTTCACCTTCCAACAAGTGTCAGTTAACAACAAGTGGCTTCACAACAACTCCGTGACTGTTCTTGAATGGCCCAGCTAGAGCCCTGACTTAAACCAAATTGAGCATCTCTGAAGAGACCTGAAAATGGCTGTCCACCAACATTTACCATCCAACCTGTAAGAACTGGAGAGGATCTGCTAGGAGGAATGGCAGAGGATCCCCAAATCCAGGTGTGAAAAACTTGTTGCATCTTTCCCAAAAAGATTCATGGCTGTATTAGATCAAAAGGGTGCTTCTACTAAATACTGGGCAAAGGGTCCATGTATGAATACTTTTCCGTGTCAACAATTTCGTGTTTCTCTGTCAATATGGGATGCTGTGTGTACATTAATGGAAAAAAATGAACTTAAATGATTTTAGCAAATGGCTGCAATATAACAAAGAGTGAAACATTTAAGGGGCTCTGAATACTTTCCGTACCCACTGTATATGCATATGAAATGGTAACATTTTATGTAAAATCCACTTATAAAAGATCTACATTTCTCATTTTCATTCATTGTGATAACATGAAGATGTGCTTTGATTTAGTGGATGATTGCTGCCATCTACTGGAAAACAAATAAGTAGCCACTATATGGATACTTAATGTTTTATTTTTTATTTTACATTTAGACATTTCTAAAATCATTTTTGGGGTGTGTGATGATGAGATACAAGTTGCTAAACATTTAATATTTGCGAACTGTTTACGATAGATGTATTCAACAACCCAAAGTAATAATACAGTGATGTAAACTGTTCATATTTTATTAAAATATGAGACGTTTGCATTTTTGACATATTAGTGAAGATGTGATTATTTTAAATAAAATATTATTTGCGAAGAGTATAGCCTATAAGATCCCAACTAGTCTACAATTAGACTAGAACTTTTTTTGCCATTCTAAGTTTTTTTTCTTTATTTCCTTAAATCTCTTTTAATCTTTATTTTATTTCAGGTATCATTTGCATTGCTTGGCCTGTGTTTTCATTGCATTTACAATTTTGACCAGCATCGCAATTTGTGTGTTTTGTGCATATCTCCCATGTATTTCTGGATTACAGTCTGCGTTTCTGGATCTGTTGCTGTTTTCACTCGTTATAACGGAAATTGGAGCTCTTCTCGGGCAAGATACGGCCGGATCATTTTTTGATGATCATTATTATTATTATTTGTAGACCGGATCATTTCAGGTAGGCCTACGTTAATACAGCTTTATCCATTTCAAAGTTTATGTTATGGCTTTTGTTAAAGTAACGGTTCAGATTTTCGGGTCAAAATCACAGTTAATCATTCGAGATAATTTACCTCAAGCTTTGAAGTTCTGTGAGGAATTAATGCGCACCGATGGAGAAGCATTTCCATACGGACTACCGGCACATCTGTGTGTGTGTGTGTGTGTGTGTGTGTGTGTGTGTGGCACATCCGGGGCACATCTGTGTGTGTGTGTGTGTGTGTGTGTGTGCGTGCGTGCGTGCGTGTGTGCGTGCGTGTGTGTTTCTCGTTGTAATTGGTCCGCACTCCGGATCGGTGGGTGGCGGTAATGAACCCGAAAGTTAGAAGACAAAAAAACAATATAACCCGAAAACAATAGAAGAAGAAGAAAAATGACGCAGGCGCAGAAGAGAGATTCGTGAGATGGGACCAGTTGAAGCTGAAAGCGACGCTGTTAACGATCGTGAATGAAGGACAAAAGTGGAATATTTATTTCGGATGCCTTATATTTCCAGTCTGCAGGTGAGAGATGTTTCTCAGATTACAGAGTTTAACATTAATCAGCTCCAGAGTTTATGTGTTTAAGGACCAATGTAATGAAATGCGTTGTGTGTCCTGGTTTATTATTAGAGTGTAATAATATGTTGGCAGAGAGCTTTTCACAAACTCTGACCCTATTACACCAATAAAATGTGCTTAATGTGCCACTTTACAGAAGATCTCAGACATCAGCATAATGAATGAGGGGAAAACAGGGAACTTTTGGAGACAATTAAAGAGGCTTTTATAGACAGGGTAAACCCAGCCCGATCTCCTAGTGATTTGATTTCCCCTGCAGCTCAGACTGGAAACCTGTAAATATTTCTATCCTGCTTCTGTTACAAATTTGCGGAAACCAATCACAAACTGGCTTATTACATGATAGAGAATAGAGCTATTTGCCGGATAGAGAAGCAATGGATCATTGGTCTGATTGGTTGAATGACTATCCAATTGCGTACAGAGTCATTTGAACTATGCCTGTTGATCACACCTCTTGTGCAGTAGAAAATACAGAGCAGACTCACCAGGCCAGTGTTCAATCTTAAAAGACTGAGCTTGGTCTGGTGATAGCCAGACAAAGGCTTTTCAGCAGCTCAGTTAAACAGGATGGTCCTGTTATTTCTCAGACTTTGTTTTAAATGCAATTAATATCTGACTTGTATCAAAATACTTCATATTCCCGACAGAAAACATATGTTCACTTCATTTAAATGTAATTAAAGGGTCATTCCGTGTTAAATAAACCATTTTACCCATTGAAAAGAATTAAGAATAGAAGGATATCAAGATATCTTTAATACTTTTAGAGTGACAAACACAAACTTATTGGAAAAATAATATTTATGGCACTCAGCCAGGTATATTCTATGCAATTGTGTTGACAGAAAAAAACGACATTTCTAATTTCAACATTATTTGTTGTTCAGATATTCCTCTGTAAAAGTCAAAAGTATCGGCTGTATGCAAAAGTGACCCATGTTTGGTTTTTGACCACTGAAAATGTGATCAATTGAACAATTTTCTGTATAAAACTCAAAACAGGAGTCAAGAGGTTGAATAAAGAAATAACACTTTATTGTCGCACAAAAGAAACAAAACAAAAAGTAAGCAAAACACAACCACATACAACACCACAGAACAATATAAAACAATAAGAAAAAATAAAAATACTGTAACTCAGGTATTTCATGGTGTATGATACAGTTCAGTTCATCTAGTTTTTCTGATTAAAATAAATAAATAAGTTAGAAATGTTGGGTTCAGTTAATGTATTGTGTAAAATAGTTCAATTTGTGTGTGTGTAATGCAGGGCTGGACTAGAATATTCGAATATTCGTTCGATGGGTTGGTATTAAAATGTCAATTTTGGGATTCAAATATTCAGGTTTTTTTGCTGCCCATCGGAGCGTTTCTCATTCGCGCTTGCATATGTTCACACTATAAAATCTCTCGAAATTAGGGCTGTCACAATTGCTCATAAATGACATTCGAATATTCCCTCTAAAAAAAGCATGAATATTCGAGCTAATCGAACATCTGGTTGCGCATTTTGTCAATGACGCGCATTATGTCAATAACAGGACAAATTAGTACAAAGAGACATAACTACTTGTATAGTCTATTTCAGTTTAAATATATTTGACACTACACAAAAACAAGTAATCAACTAATGGCCAAGACCGCAGACCTCACTCTCTCTCGCCCTCACCCTTTTTTGTGACAGCGCGCGCGACTTCGCATCCAAAGATGAACGACTTCTAGGTGAATCTAGCCAAGCATGACGTGTCATCACACCGGCACCCAGTTTGCACAAACAAATTAGGTGCTTATATTTACAAAATGAGCCTACAAAAGCAGAAATAAGCCCATTAAAATAAAGATCCATGTTTAATAAAAAAATAAAATAAATCACGAAACTAAAATGTTTAGTGAAATTAGGAAATTTTTAAGAGATCGTTCATTTAGCTGTATACATGTGTGCATATATTTTGTTCTCATGTCACAAATAATAATATCAAGGTTTAACGTCACTGAGTTTTACACGATTCTTTTGTTGTGTGGTTTTTGCTGAAGTGTACTAAAATAAAAAATCATCACCTGTGTACATTAGCCCACTTCTTCTCAACGCTTTTTCCTAATGGTTTATAGAACAATTATTCCGAGTCGCCCTCTGTCGTTTCAAAGAATAGCACAACGGTTAGCGCGTTGAGTATAAACGCCTCGTCCGATTGGGGAGGAGCGTGCGCAGTCAGCGGAGGTAAATATATTTACTTAGGCTGACGAAGAAGAAATTCACTTTGGATTTGATTTTGTCAAATGTCAAACTTTTTTACTGTAACATGATGCCTGATCTGCACAACAGGTCATAAGAACACCATATTATTCCATCAGTACAAATAATTTAAATACCGCTGTACAAAACTGTAAAGAACAATGTCACCACTGTTATTCAAAACAGCTTTAAATGGTGGCAGAACAGGCATTTTATACTCACTACTCCAGTGTGAAATTTCATTACAGACAGCATACGTTCATATTTCACCAATATCAGTTGTTAAACAATACGTATTCAATTCATAACTTTTTCCATGTAACTGTCAACTCAATCAATACAATCAAACGAGTTAAACAAAATGAGCCTAAACGCACCAAACAACTGTCATTCACCTAAAAGTATTCCCTTTAGGTTGTTGACTAGGTATGTCTTACATTTAAGGTCTTAAATTCAACTTTTAAAAATTTAAAATTAGCATTAATCTGTTCTCAATCTCTCCGCTTCTCCTCTTAAGTGCGCGAGCGAATCTCTTAAAGGGGAAACGTCAATGCAATTCCTATATAGGTTTGTTTTTATTCAGATGTTCCTGAACTGTCAATGGACCCTTTTCACAGACTTTGATGACGCGTTTTAACGGTCATTAATATCGTAAATCCTGCAACGTTTTTTGTATTTTCATTTTTTTTTATGTATGTACATTTATAACACTAACAGTTTGTATTATATTACTTTTGCATCAAATTACAAAAAAACAACCTACCTGCTGTGAGGGTGTTTCTAATACAGCGTCAATGGGAGTGTTAAAAATAACATCTTTCTCTCTTTTCACTGCCGTTATCAATCTCACTCTATTTTTTCCTTCTTTTTTAAAAGTTGTAAAATCACTATTGTTGCGTTTTTCTTTTGCAATTTGAGCAAATCGGGACAAAAAATATGTATTTATTGTATTCTCTCATTTTGCCGCTATAAAATTTAACCCAACTTTGATGACTTCTGTTCTAAGAAACCCGGAAATGTGAAAAGGGTCTATGAATGTTTACTTTCAACACATTTACTTGTGAACTATTATATTTTATTTTATAATGTTATGGATTGTTGCAGTTATCTACTTATTTGTTGATACCCATTTAGGCCATATTTTAATGTGGGGTACAGTGAGGGGTGGGAATCTCTGTGCACCTCATGATTCGATTACGATTCAGAGGGCTGTGATGCGATTATGAAACGATTATCGATGCATCTTTTTTTCCATTCAGATTTTCTTTTTTCTCACTTGGTACTTTTAAAGCAAAGTATTATATGTAATGACCCATAATGAATTTACTTCCAATGTCTTTTATTAATAAAACAAATAAAAGTGATTTTACAAGTCAACAGGAAGGTTACATTTACCACAATCAAAAACAGCTTTTATTAAAATGAACATCTGAACACTAAATTAAGATCTGCAGAGAATACGGATGCAAATCCTTGACCATCAAATTTGCGATAGAGTTGGCAGCAACTACCGGAACAACAGAGCGTTGGAAATGTGTAATATAGTTTCTCATGTTTCGAAAATATTTTAGTTTAGTTTGACACAACTTGCATATAGTGTGGCTCTTGTCCAGGTCATTTTCCCCACAGACGCCACAGACTTCCCGCGCTTCAGAGTTGCGCCTTTTGTGTTCTGTCAACATTACGTTATCAACATTTAGAATTCTTTTTTTTTATTAATTCATATATTAATTACGATTTCCGAATCCTCCACGTCCACATCGCAATGCATCTAAGAATCAAATCCCCCCCCACCCCTAGTTACAGTTGGCGTATAATGCAACAAAGATCGCTAAAGTCAACAGATTTTACTAATAGAACAATCTTTGTGTAAAATAAAATAAAGCTGCCATCTTTTTTAAAAGTCCTTTTTATCCTCCTGTAATTTGGCTCTGAATATCAGGTGAAAATTGTCATATTGACCCCACTCTAAAATATTGTGGATTACTCAGCAAATATACATATTTACTTTCATAATTATTTATTTTTGTCTTTCTTCAAAAAAAATATTAACAAAATATATTTTTTTAGCCAGGTCTGGTCAACTTTGGTAATCCAGTATAAATTCAGTAATTTATCTTTGATTTTTCCATGATCTGGTCCTGTGGGCGTCAGAATCTCAAAGTGATCACAGTTCACACCTGCAGTTAAGCCCCTCCCACAACAATTCACCAATAAATACTGGGAATATCCACATCATCCTACAAGAGAAGGACAAACTCCAGGTGTAGCAGCTGAAATCTGTGTGACTGTTAAAGATGGAGTTTATTAAAGAGGAGATTGAAGACATGAGTGATCCAGAACCATCCAGAATAAAACATGAAGATACTGAGGAACAAATAGGTTGGTGTCCATCTTCATTATTGACTGCTTTAGTAGCTGTGAAATAATAATCTGTATATGCAGGATAAATGAAAGAGAAATGCATCTAAATGATCAGAACTGACCTTTGCTCATCAAAGATACTTGATACTCACACTGACAGATACAGTGGGGCAAAAAAGTATATAGTCAGCTACCAATTGACCATTCACTAAGTTCCCCTTTAGTTACTGTTGCTATGTCCGACAAGCCATGGCGCTCTCACACCACACACACATCCTCACGTAGAGAAAACACATTGCGGAGCAAAGAGAACACTGACAACATGCCGATAAAAACGACAGAGCAGGTTACTTTTGATATGAAACAAAGTCTCACTTTCAAATAGTCATTTTTCAAAAAAGAAATTTAAATAATAAATACCGATTTGTGGCTCTTTAATGTGTCGTGATCACTGTAATGCTTCAGTTAAAGCTACTCGTGAACCGATCATCTCTTCCTTCTAGTTCATTGATAAGCACACCGTTTTTCAAGTTCAAGTCCACCAACATTAATCTACGAACTCTCAGTCCTGACTGCTTTGTCGGACAAAACGGCAAATTCGGTCAACCTGTCAATCAAACTTGCTGCGAAGGGTGAATTGTGCAAGTTCTCCCACTTAAAAAGATGAGAGGCATATAATTTTCATCATAGGTATGAGAGACAGAATGAGAAAAAAAATCCAGAATTATTTGCAAATTATTGTGGAAAATAAGTATTTTGTCAATAACAAAAGTTCATCTCAATACTTTGTTATATACCCTTTGTTGACAATGACAGAGGTCAAACGTTTTCTGCAAGTCTCCACAAGGTTTTTACAGACTGTTGCTGGTAGTTTGGCCCATTCCTCCATGCAGATCTTCTCTAGAGCAGTGATGTTTTGGGGCTGTCGCTGGGCAACACATTTTCAACTCCCTATGGGGGTTTTTCCATGTGGTTGAGACCTGGAGACTGGATAGGCCACTCCAGGACCTTGAAATGCTTCTTAGGAAGCCACTCCTTCGTTGCCTAGGGGCTGTGTTTGGGATCATTGTCATACTGAAAGACCCAGCCACATTTCATCTTCAATGCCCTTGCTGGTGGAAGGAGGTTTTTACTCAAAATCTCACGATACATGGCCCCAATCATTCTTTCCTTCACACAGGATCAGTTGTCCTGGTTCCTTTGCAGAAAAACAGCCCCAAAGCATGATGTTTCCACCCCCATGCTTCACAGTAGGTATGGTGTTCTTTGGATGCAACTCAGCATTCTTTCTCCTCCACACACGACAAGTTGAGTTTTTACCAAAAAGTTATATTTTGGTTTCATCTGACCATATGACATTCTCCCAATCCTCTTCTGGATCATCCAAATGCTCTCTAGCAAACTTCAGATGGGCCCGGACAGGATTTGAGTCCCTGGCGGCGTAGTGTGTTACTGATGGTAGCCTTTGTTACTTTGGTCCCAGCTCTCTGCAGGTCATTCACTAGGTCCCACCGTGTGGTTCTGAGATTTTTGCTTACCGTTCCTGTGATAATTTTGACCCCATGGGGTGAGATCTTGCGTGGAGCCCCAGATTGAGGGAGATTATCAGTGGTCTTGTATGTCTTCCATTTTCTAATAATTGCTCCCACAGTTGATTTCTTCACACCAAGCTGCTTACCTATTGCAGATTCAGTCTTCCCAGCCTGGTGCAGGTCTACAATTTTGTGGTTGTGGACAGGTGCCTTTTATACTGATAACGAGTTCGAACAGGTGCCATTAATACAAGTGGAGGAGAGAGGAGCCTCTTAAAGAAGAAATTACAGGTCTGTGAGAGCGAGAAGTGTTGCTTTTTTGTAGGTGACCAAATACTTATTTTCCACCATAATTTGCTAATAAATTCTTTAAAAATTCAGATGTGATTTTCTGGATTTTTTTTCTCATTCTGTCTCTCATAGTTGAAGTGAAAATTACAGGCCTCTCATCTTTTTAATTGGGAGAACTTAACTTGCACAATTGATGGCTGACTAAATACTTTTTTTGCCACGCTGTACCTGATGTCTTGTTTTCACATTTAACCTCATTGAACTGATTTTGACTACTTTATATGTTTATTTTAGACCAGATGGAAGTGACGGAGCAACGACACAAACTAAATGATGATATCTGTGACTTCAAAACTCAAGGAACAAAAGCCAAAAAGCTGCACATCTGCTCTCAGTGTGGAAAGAGTTTCACACAAAAACAAAACCTTGACACACACATGAGAATTCACACTGGAGAGAAACCGTATACCTGCTCTCAGTGTGGAAAGAGTTTTACTCAAGCATCAAGTCTCAGTTATCATCTGCATGTTCACTCTGAAGAAAAAACATTTAACTGTGATCAGTGTGGGAAAGATTTTAAATTATCATCACATCTAAAACAACACCTGAAAGTTCATTCAGATGAGAGACCTCATGTGTGTTCTCTCTGTGGAAAGAGTTTTCCACGGCTTAACAGTTTTAAACAGCACCAGAAAACACATACAGGTGTGAGAGATCATGTGTGTTTGGACTGTGGGAAGAGCTTTACTGCATCTAATCATCTGAAACGGCACCAAAGAGTTCACACTGGAGAGAAACCGTACCACTGTACTCAGTGTGAAAAGAGTTTTTCTGATGCATCAGGTCTCAGTGTTCATCTGCTCCGTCACTCTGGGGAAAAAACATTTAACTGTGATCAGTGTGGTAAAGATTTTGTTTCATTATCAAGTCTAAAACATCACCTCATAGTTCATTCAGATGAGAGACCTCATGTGTGTTCTCTCTGTGGAAAGAGTTTTTCAAGACTGAACAGTTTTAAACTGCACCAGAAAACACATGATGGAGTGAAAGATCATGTCTGCTTTGACTGTGGAAAGAGCTTTACTACATCTAATCATCTGAAACTGCACCAAAGAACTCACACTGGAGAAAGACCTTACAAGTGCTCATATTGTGACAAGAGTTTCAATAGGTCTGGAAACCTGAAATTACATGAGCGAGTTCATACTGGAGAGAAGCCGTTCCACTGTATTCATTGTGAGAAGAGTTTTAGAGATGCGACAGGTTTAAAAAATCATCTGTTCATTCACTCTGAAGAAAAACCATTCAACTGTGATCAGTGTGGTAAAGATTTTAAATCACCACTAAGTCTAAAAAAACACCTGAAAGTTCATTCAGATGAGAGGCCTTATATGTGTTCTCTCTGTGGAGAGAGTTTTTCACAACTGAAGAGTTTTAAACTGCACCAGAAAACACATGATGAAGTGAGAGATCATGTGTGTTTGTGATGTTAGGAAGCGCTTTACTACATCTAGTCATCTTAAATTCATACTGGAGAAAAACCTTTCAAGTGCTCATATTTTCTATGTATTATCATTGTTAAAAACTTGTAATAAATACTTCCATGAGCTCACTGTTTCTGGCTTAAATTAATACATTGTTCGCTAACTGCATGATTTGTATATGCACATTTCTGATATACATAACTTGGACACAGTCACCTATCTATCATCAATCTAAATTGTAATGTAGACAAATGCAGTTTCTGTAAAGCTGCACTGAAACAATATGTATTGTGGAAAGTGTACAAATAAATTAATTTAACTGATTTAAAAGTTTTTCCACTCAACAGTAAATAAAGTTGGATTGGACTGTGTATAAATAGTTATTTCTAGAATCAGATATATTAATGGCATTTAATTATCTACAAATGGCGCTTTTCCATTACCAGTACCAGCTCAACTTTACTCGCCTCGGCTCGGCACGCTTTTCGCTCCGTTTTCCATTACAGATAGTACCTGGTTCATAGCGACGCCACTGGAAACTGTCATGACGTAATCTTCTACGTGACAAACACCCACTTCCCACACACACAGGTCAATGGAGGATATCGAGTGTATATCCTCATTGCCCCATCAAGCTCTCGCTGGATCCTCTCTTCGGCAACCAAACAAGGGAAAGTCTGCACCTCCTCATTTGACCACAGTGTATTCTTCCGAGTTGCCATAATAGTAAATAACACGCAATCTCTGGACAAAATATTATTTATTCAGGATATTAGATTATTCAGGATACTCCGTCTGGTGCGTGCAATGATGACGCAATGAACAGTGACGATTCTCTCTGACCAATCAGCAGTCTGCAGTGTTTTCACGTCACATTTTAGTATCGCCTTAGCTCGCTCTGAACCTCACCAGAGGTGATACGAAAAAAAGTACCTGGAAGCAGTTACAACTTTTACACAGTGGAAAACCAAACAAAGGCAAGTCGAGCTGAGCCATAAGTGTACTACGATGATTTAAGATATGTTTTAAGATAACTGGGCCACATTTAGTTTGTACAGCAGATTAGCCAAATCAAATGTATTTACGATATTTCTTTTCAGCAGTGAACAATGTAGCCAATCACAGACATAAAACCTCTCATTAACAAAATGTAGACACAACGTACGCAAGAGATTTATTGGAAATGGATAAAATCCTCAAAGTTCATTCCCTTGACTAGTTTTGGATGTAATTAATTGCAAAAGAGGCTGGCTGTTCATGGAGCTCTGTGTCCAAGCACATTAATAGAGAAGTGAAGGGAAGGAAAAGATGTTGTAGAAAAAAGTGTACAAGCAGTAGGGATAACCGCACCCTGGAGAGGATAGTGAAGCAAAACCCATTCAAAAATGTGGGGGGAGTTTCACAAAGAGTGGACTGCAGCTGGAGTTGGTGCTTCAAGAACCACTACGCAGTTCGCACAGCCATATGCAAGACATGGGTTTCAGCTGTCGCATTCCTTGTGTCAAGCCACTCGAGACGCTTCAGACAGCGTCAGAAGCGTCTCGCAAGGGATAAAGTGGGAGAGACTGATCGACTCCATGCCACGTTGCATTGCTGCAGTAATTTAGGCAAAAGGAGCCCCAAATAAGTATTGGGTGCTGTACATGCTCATACTTTTCATCTTCATAGTTTTCAGTTGGCCAAGATTTCTAAAAATCCTTTCTTTGTATTGGTCTTAAGTAATATTCAAATTTTCTGAGATACTGAATTTGGGAGTTTCCTTAGTTGTCAGTTATAATCAGCAAAATTAAAATAAATAAACATTTGAAATATATCAGTCTGTGTGTAATGAATGAATATAATATACACTCACCTAAAGGATTATTAGGAACACCTGTTCAATTTCTCATTAATGCAATTATCTAATCAACCAATCACATGGCAGTTGCTTCAATGCATTTAGGGGTGTGGTCCTGGTCAGGACAATCTCCTGAACTCCAAACTGAATGTCAGAATGGGACAGAAAGGTGATTTAAGCAATTTTGAGCGTGGCATGGTTGTTCTCCACTACAAATAGGAAAAAGAGGCTACAATTTGCACGAGCTCACCAAAATTGGACAGTTGAAGACTGGAAAAATGTTGCCTGGTCTGATGAGTCTCGATTTCTGTTGAGACATTCAGATGGTAGAGTTAGAATTTGGCAAGAACATGGATACATCATGCCTTGTTACCACTGTGCAGGCTGGTGGTGGTGGTGGTGTAATGGTGTGGGGGATGTTTTCTTGTCACAATTTAGGCCTCTTAGTGCCAATTGGGCATCGTTTAAATGCCACGGCCTACCTGAGCATTGTTTCTGACCATGTCCATCCCTTTATGACCACCATGTACCCATCCTCTGATGGCTCCTTCCAGCAGGATAATGCACCAGGTCACAAAGCTCCAATCATTTCAAATTGGATTCAACAATGAGTTCACTGTACTAAAATGCCCCCCACAGTCAGCAGATCTCACCCAATAGAGCATCTTTGGGATGTGGTGGAATGGGAGCTTCGTGCCCTGGATGTGCATCCCACAAATCTCCATCAACTGGAAGATGCCATCCTATCAATATGGGCCAACATTTCTAAAGAATGCTTTCAGCACCTTGTTCTTCACCTTGTTCTTTTAGCACCTTGATATTCTAATTATATGACCAGCACCTGCAGTCTTCTGAAACAGCACCAAAGAGTTCACACTGGAGAGAAACCGATACATGCACTCAGTGTGGAAAGAGTTTTACTCATGCATCAGCTCTCAATGTTCATCTGCTCCGCCACTCTGGGAACAAAACATTTAACTGTGATCAGTGTGGTAAAGATTTTATTTTATTTCATCATCAGAACTAAAAGAACACCTTAATGTTCATTCAGGTGAGAAGCCTCATGTGTGTTCTCTCTGTGGAAAGAGTTTTTTGTGGCTTGACAGTTTTAAGAAAACACATGATGAAGTGAGAGATCATGTGTGTTTGGACTGTGGGAAGAGCTTTACTACATCTAGTCATCTGAAACAGCACCAACAAATTCATACTGAAGAAAAAACTTTTAAGTGCTCATATTTTCTATATATTATAATCATTATGTTGACAACTTGTAATAAATTCTTCAATGAGCTCTCTCATTCTGGCTTAAATTAATACATAATAGAATTCAAGAATTTTGTACGGGAAGAGAAAACTACTAGACTACTTTCCCAAGTGTATTCGTTGCACTCAGACTCTTCTTAACCTTGCCCATTACGAACTGCATCCTTCTCCCAACTTAAAAGAGTGAAGAATGAGCTTAATTTTAAGATAAAAATTACAGACCTCTACATGCTTTGTAAGTGGGCAAACCTGTAAAATCGGCAGTGAGTCAAATACTTGTTCTCCCCACTGTATATATATATATATATATATATATATATATATATATATATATATATATATATATATATATATATATATATATATATAGATAGATAGATAGTAGATAGATATATATATAGATATATATATTTATATATATGTTATGGTTTCGGTACATCTCGGTTTAGTGCTGTGAAAATCTATTTGTAATTTAAATATATGCATTTACATGAAATGGCAACATTTTATGTAAAATCCACTTATAAAAGATCTACATTTCTCATTTTCATTCATTGTGATAACATGAAGATGTGCTTTGGTTTAGTGGATGATTGCTGCCATCTACTGGAAAACAATATAAGTAGCCACTATATGGATACTTAATGTTTTTTTTTTTAGATTTATGTTTAGACATTTCTAAAATCATTAGAATAACAAGCAACTCTCATCATTATGATATATGTATTCAACTGTAATAATACAGTGATGTAAACTGTTCATATTATATTAAAATATGTTATAAGACACGGCTTGCCATTTTTGACATATTAGTGAATGTGTGCTTATTTCAAATATGAATAGGCCTATGCTACTGCCTATAAGATCACAACTAGTCTACAATTAGACTAGAACTTATTTTACCATTCTTAGTTTTTTTTTCTTTTCTTTATTCCCTTAAATCTCTTTTAATCTTTATTTTATTTCAGGTATCATTTGCATTGCTTGGCCTGTGTTTTCATTGCATTTACAATTTTGACCAGCATCGCCATTTGTGTGTGTTTTGTGCATATCTCTCATGTATTTCTGGATTACAGTCTGCGTTTCTGGATCTGTTGCTGTTTTCACTCGTTATAACGGAAATTGGAGCTCTTCTCGGACAAGATCGGCCAGATCATTTTTAGATGATCATTATTATTATTTATAGACCGGATCATTTCATGTAGGCCTACGTTAATATGTGTGTGTGTGTGTGTGTGTGTGTGTGTGTGTGGGTGGGTGGGTGGGTGTGTGTGCGTGCGTGTGTGTGTGTGTGTGTGTTTCTCGTTGTAATTTTTGTGCTCTTTATTCCTTGTTTATATAATTGGTCCGCACTCCGGGTCAGTGGATGGCAGTAATAAGCATGAAAGTTGTTTGGCAACCGCCAATAAAAACAATAGAAGAAGAAAAATGAAGCGGACTGAGCATGCGCAAGAACAGAGATTCGCTAGAGACTGGACGAGTGCTGAGACCAGTTGAAGCTGAAAGCGACGCTGTTAACGATCGTGAATGAAGGACAAATGCAGAGGTGGGTAGTAACGAATTACATTTACTTCTTTACATTTACTTGAGTATTTTTTTGGGGTAACTAGTATTTTTAGAGTATATTTAAAGTTGGGTACTTTTACTCTTACTCGAGTACATTTCTTGTGCAAAAACTGTATTTTTACTTCGTTACATTCGGTGGCGTTCCTCCGCTATTGTCAAATAACGACTTGTTCGTAAGTCTCGCGAAACGTGGGAGAGGCTGCTTCGCGCAGTAGTATATTCCTGCAGTTTCAGGACCGCATTTCTAGGACCCCAGTTCTAGGACCCTAGTTTTTTGTGACAGCGCCACCTACATAACTGGATGATATAGCGACGGCTGCAGTTTCACGGATACTAGAACTGCGGTCCTGATACTGCAGCCGTACAAAATTACGATAATGTAATTTTTTTATACAAAATGCTTAAGAGGTTAATTACAAAGTGTGTAATACCTGCTTTGAGTCACAATTTCCAAAATAACAATTATATAAATGAAATTTGTTTACCAATCTTTAAACAACTGAAAAAGTGTAGTACTTTAAAAGGTTAATTACAAAGTGTGTAATACCTGCTTTGAGTCACAATTTCAAATTTAAACAATTAATATAGTCAAGGCAAGGCAATGTTAATTTATATAGCACATTTCATACACAATGGCAATTCAAAGTGCTTTACATAGAAAATGAAATTAAAACAGTGATAAGAAATAAGAATAACACGTGTAAGAATTAAAAATAAAAACAGGATAATTAAAACAGTTGTTAATAGACTGGGACTTCCCCATCCTGACAGTCTGTCTCTGTGGATCTTCCTAGCGCTCCGTTCAGACCCTATCTTTCACCCAAGAATATACAAAAAAAAATATAAATTAAAAATGTATTCCAATCTTTAGACAACTGAAAAAGTGGAGTATATTATAAGTATTAGTTTCTTGATTTATACTGTATATTGTTTAACCTCCTTAAGTTTATCTAATTTGCTCATTATCAGGTAAAATAAATATATCAATGAAAGAAAATCAGCATATGCAGTCATTGAATTACAGCCTGATATTTTAAAGGTTGTAGAGAGGCAAGACAAGACTCAAGAATGATTCAAGAATGTAAATTTATATACATGTCATTTTTGCAACAACATAACCAGAAGAACAGAACAATCAGTTGCTGCATAGAAAGTTCAACTCTGAGAGAGAGAGAGAGATTAAATAAGAAACATGTGTTTAACATGTTCAATGAAATATATATCTCTGATTTTACAAATATGCACTGTTTGAGTTGTAGAGAGAGAAAGCCAAACATAATATTCATGTTACTGGTGTCTAATTGCAAACTCCAAATTAAGTATCTAGAGAGCAATACAAGACCAATTGAATGGTCTCCTTCTTTCCTCAATTGCTGGTCAATCTATATACAGTTAAATTCTTCCACCTCACTGAAATAGTTATCAGAGAACAATAACTGCTTTGTTAACAGAAATATCAGTAAAAAAAAAAGGGTACACTGGGCATTATGCAAAAGTGATTCATAATCTACTCTGACCTGTAATGATAAATTGGACCAGAAAGAAAGACCAGCTCAGCCTCCTGCAAGGAGATATTCCGGAGGACAGCCAGGGCATATATGATGGCACATGGGTCCATGCACGAGTAGCGCTCACAGTCTCATTGGTGTCCATGTCGTCCATCCCAAAAAGTGTTTTTGGATATCCAGTTCTGTAGGTGGTGCTGTCACAAAAAAACTAGGGTCCTAGAACCGCGGTCCTAGAACTAAGGTCCTGAAACTGCAGCCTCCAGTTGTGCAGGAATACCCTTCTAGCTTCGCGAGAGGTGGCTACGCATCACCTGTTTATAATTAGCGCGCATTTAGTCTGAAGATGATGGCCGAGGCAGAGGAAGATGTGTGTGAGCTACCGGAGGCAGATCACCCGTGGCCTCAAGTTCAGTCTTCAGAGAATAGTATTATAATGCGATGTGTGTGCACCGAAACAAACTGACATCTCAGCAAGTCAGCATAAAATAATTCCAGCGTTAACCTGAAAAAACATGTAGCGGTAAGTGTCACAATGATGCCTATATTTGAACACTATTAATGGTAATTTGGTAACTATGGGCGCTTTTCCCTTATTGTAATACAATTTCACACACCGTCCGAGTGTTTTCCTCATATGCGCTCTTGTGCAAGCGATGACATCGTTTCCTCCAAACAACATGCGTGCACGAACAAACATTCACATCTGCACATTTACATGTCCTTTTTTTCACAAAACTAAACAAATGGAATAGCCTTATGTGACGTCTTGCATATTATACACGTGTGTGTGTGTGTGTGTGTGTGTGTGTGTGTGTGTGTGTGTGTGTGTGTGATTAATGGTTAAACAGTGTGTATATATATATATTAAATGGAGAGGTTGCTTCTAATCATTCAGATCGAAAGTAACTAGTAACTAACAACTTGAGTAGTTTTTTTCATCCAATACTTTTTTACGCTTACTCACGTAACTATTATGATTGTTACTTTTACTTTTTCTTGAGTAAATATTTCCGTAAGTACTTGTACTTTTACTTGAGTACAGATTTTGGCTACTCTACCCACATCTGGACAAATGTGGGATATTTCTCTCAGATGCCTTATATTTCCAGTCTGCAGGTGAGAGATGTTTCTCAGATTACAGAGTTTAACCAACAATTCACCCACAACAATTCACCAATAAATACTGGGAATATCCACATCATCCCACAAGAGAAGGACAAACTCCAGGTGTAGCAGCTGAAATCTGTGTGACTGTTAAAGATGGAGTTTATTAAAGAGGAGATTGAAGACATGAGTTATCCAGAACCATCCAGAATAAAACATGAAGATACTGAGGAACAAATAGGTTGGTGTGCATTCTTGATTCTTCATTATTGACTGCTTTAGTAGCTGTGAAATAATAATCAGTATATGGATGATAAATGATAGAGAAATGCATCTAAATGATCACATTTTATCAGTTTTAATCGTAGTGAATGACAGAATAGGGCCCTATAATTTCTGTGATCGCGGAATTAGCATATTAATCTAGTGGAAACGCAGATTTTCCAGGAATTTTACAAATGTGGAATAAAAAATCTGTTTCGTGTCGGAGAAGAAAATCTGGGCGACACAACCCCTCCCGTCATTTCAGCTCCTCCTTCAAAACAATGAAAGCATGGCTTAGCGGCTCTCCGCGGCTCTGCTTTAGATCTGTAAAGTTAAGAACCCGATGCTAACAGCGGCTACAGGCGTGCAAGCAGTGAGTGCGGCTTGGCGCGAAGCTGAGCTGGAGTCACCGCATCCCGTTATTGGCACACTGCACTACTTGGCGTTTATCGTAACGCAGCTGAACGCGGCAGCCATTGCAAATACAGACCCGAGATATTGTCAATCTGTCAGATTTTCAAGTGTTCTCCCCACACAAGACACTTCACTACATGATTTCATGGTTAAATGTTATTTTTCATGTTTAATCAGGTCTATTTTCTGCTTTTAATTTTTTACTTACTAGTACTGTATGGGAAAGATTATTCTTATTCATTTTTATTTTGGTAAAATCATTTTTTTTTTACTTGAAAGAAAAAGCTAATGGAGCACTTTCATTTAAAACTTATATAAACTAATAACATTTATTTTACTGGACAGTTTAAAGCTCATAACAATTAATATTTTATGTTGCATCATGCAGTGTTTGTCCTGATTAAATGTGATGTTTGTTTCCTCAATAAATTTAAGGTCGTTCCTATTTTATGTTTTATGTTCTATTTTATTAACATGAAAAGCACCCTCTTTTTCCGACTAAAATAACAGTTAAGGGTAAAAAAAAAAAAAGAATTCCCAAAAATTAAAACGGAAAAAACGGAATTTGCAAAAATTAAAACGGAAAAAACGGAATTTGGAAAAAAATAAAACGGATTTTATAGGGCCCTAACAGAACTGACATTTGCTCATCAAAGATACTTTAACACCTTACAATAAGGTCTTTACAATAACTGACAACTAAGGAAAATCCCAAATTCAGTATCTCAGAAAATTAGAATATTACTTAAGACCAATACAAAGAAAGGATTTTTGGAAATCTTGGCCAACTGAAAAGTATGAAGATGAAAAGTATGAGCATGTACAGCACTCAATACTTAGTTGGGGCTCCTTTTGCCTGAATTACTGCAGCAATGCAATTCACACACACACACACACACACACACACAGGCGATTTTACTTTCGTTTTCTCCTGCAGTGCATAATCAAACATAGACTAAATGTCTTCCACAAATTCCCTGTGGAAGATAAAATTCACTCTTCAGACCTTTTACAACAAGTGTTGCTTTGCAACATCATAAAAACATAAAGACGAAGATATTCGAGAAGGTGTCCCACATTCATCTCAAAGCTCTGAGTGGCATATGACGCATCTTTGCTGGAGATAGGCTATGAAACAAATCTTTTTTAACAAATATATAATTTTCTTATATTCGTTAGGTTACCATTATTTACTGACAATTGTTCAAATGTTTCACAGACGGAAGTGCTAAAATATACACACATGCTTACGAAATGGATGTTTGAGCCTTGTTTATTATTTCAAAATGTAGGCTATATATATCTGGCATAGACCACAGTATTTAAAATAGCATATATGCATTAGTTATACTCTCAATTTACAGAGCAATCCCTGCAAAATTTTTAGGTTAACTATAGAAGAGAATTAGTGTGTGTCGCACTCGCAACAGGGGGCGTAGCCATATTGATGTCAGTCAGCCATCACGATGGAAGATGAAATTGTCCATTGGCACAACCCTAGTCCAGTCCTTTTTGTCTTTATCCCAGGCGAGACCTTTCTGACGCTGTCAGTTGTTCAAGAGTGGCTTGACACAAGGAATGCGACAGCTGAAACCCATGTCTTGCATACGTCTGTGCGCAGTGGTTCTTGAAGCACTGACTCCAGCTGCAGTCCACTCCTTAGGAATCTCCCCACATTTTTTAATTTGTTTCACAATCCTCTCCTGAGTGCGGTTATCCCTATTGCTTGTACACTTTTTTTCTACCACATCTTTTCCTTCCCTTCGCCTCTCTATTAATGTGCTTGGAAACAGCCAGCCTCTTTTGCAATGACCTTTTGTGTCCTGCCCTCCTTGTGCAAGGTGTCAATGGTCGTCTTTTGGACAACTGTCAAGTCAACAGTCTTCCCCATGATTGTGTAGCCTACAAAACTAGACTGAGAGGCCATTTAAAGGCCTTTGCAGGTGTTTTGAGTTAATTAGCTGATTAGCGTGAGGCACAATTTTGAACCTTTTCACAATATTCAAATTTTCTGAGATAATATACTACTTTGAGTTAAGGCCTGTTCACACCGACGTTTAACACCTTGTGACTAAACAAATGGCGCCAATGTGAGTGTGCACACCGTCGCGCAAAGCGACAGGCGTAGAAGTGTAATTTTTAAAAAAAAAATTTGGTGCATCGCTAGTGAAAATTGCTTGGGTGGGAACACAAAGACTGTAAGGCCGCTGAAATCGCTCCAATGGCGGCAGCGAAGAGCGGGCGAAGGTATCTGCGCGTTCGATGTTCTCAGCTGGGCAAAATGGATCTAATTCCAATTCCTCTTTATCTGACTCCATTTTATCATAATTTAGATTAGAATGCCAATTTGGTTATTTGGTCATTTATGTTTAATAGTTAGACATACATTTAATTATTCCGTTTAACCCTTTGTGGAAAGTACCCATTCATGATCTCATAGAGATCGTTAATAATTCCAGAGTAAGTCAGAATAAATCAAAATGTAACAATTTATTAAACAGTCAGGTATAATTCCAATTACATAATCAATTCAAAGATCCTCAAAACATCGAATACTCTTAAGTAAAGAGGGAGATTCTGACTTTCCATAGGCTACGTAACGTTGGCTGAACACAACGTTACGGGTGAATCTGATTACAATATTGCGCCCTAACTCTTCTGCTACGCTACCTTAAGTATTCAGACCTGACAATAACTTCTTTCAAATGGTAACATATGTTAACAAAGGGAATTTACATTTAATCACTGTCTCAGACCTGTATTGACAAAAGACCAAATGGTTGAAAGCCACACCTACCATACTATGCAACATCTCTTAAAACTCTTAAAACCATTGTTATCTTCTTGAATATTTCTGTGGGGATGAGATATTTGTACCAGTCGCACTAAGACATTTCCAATGATATCAAACACATATATACTGTTTAGTATTTGTTCATTTTTAGATCATATAGATTTTGACATATATTTCCAATGGTCACAGCCTGAGGGGAAGTAGGATGGGGGGGAGAAATAAATACATGTAAATTAGAGCCATTCTAAGTTGATTCACTCAGTGTGATGTCGTCTGCAAAAAGTGTCCTTTGTCTTCTTTAAGGTGTTCCAAGTGATCAATGCATGAGGGTCTAAAGGGTGGGGGAGTTTCAGGTGAAGGAAATACATGTAAATTAGACCCACTCATTGATACACTCAGCGTGATGTCATTTGCAAAAAGTTTCCCTTGTCCTTCCAGACAATCTGGCGTTACAGCCTTTCAAAGACACGCCGAAAAACGTCTCGAAATGCGCTGGCGATAAGCGTGCACTATAATCGTCCCTGTATGCACAGGCCTTTATTATGACTCTTGGTCAAGTGGTACCCAAGTGTCTAGTTTAAAATAAGACCAGATTTATGAATATAGACCATAGAGTTTAAGAGCTGCAGACATTTTTATTTGGGTTTGTCGTTTTCAGAAAATTCTCAAAAAATATGGGTATAAGTTTAGAGGTCAACTAAGATGAATAAATGCTGTAGAAGTGCAGTTCATTATTGGTCCCTTTTAACTAATGAAACCTTATTGTAAAGTGTCACCGATACTTTATATTCACACAGACTGTCTTGTTTTCTGCTGAATGTTTTTAATTTTCACATTTAACCTCATTGAACTGATTCTGACTGCTTTATATGTTTATTTTAGACCAGATGGAAGTGACGGAGCAACAAAACAAACTAAATGACAAAAAGAAACTCTGTGACTTCAAAACTCAAGAAACAAAAGCCAAAAAGCTGCACACCTGCTCTCAGTGTGGAAAGAGTTTCAGGAAAAAAGGAGACCTTAACACACACATGAGAATTCACACTGGAGAGAAACCGTATATGTGCTCTCAGTGTGGAAAGAGTTTCAGGAAAAAACAAAACCTTAACACACACATGAGAATTCACACTGGAGAGAAACCGTATATGTGCTCTCAGTGTGGAAAGAGTTTTTCTGAAGCATCAAGTCTCAGAAATCATCTGATCGGTCACTCTGGAGAAAAACCATTTATCTGTGATCAGTGTGGGAAAGATTTTAAATTATCATCACATCTAAAACTACACCTTAAAGTTCATTCAGATGAGAAGCCTCATGTGTGTTCTCTCTGTGGAAAGAGTTTTCCACGGCTTAACAGTTTTAAACAGCACCAGAAAATACATACAGGTGTGAGAGATCATGTGTGTTTGGACTGTGGGAAGAGCTTTACTGCATCTAATCATCTGAAACGGCACCAAAGAACTCACACTGGAGAGAAACTGTACCACTGTACTCAGTGTGAGAAGAGTTTTTCTGATGCATCATGCCTCCGTGTTCATCTGATCCGTCACTCTGGGGAAAAACCATTTAACTGTGATCAGTGTGGTAAAGATTTTAAATTATCATCACATCTAAAACTACACCTTAAAGTTCATACAGGTGAGAAGCCTTATGTGTGTTCTCTCTGTGGAAAGAGTTTTTCAAGGCTGGACAGTTTTAAACTACACCAGAAAACACATGATGAAGTGAGAGATCATGTGTGTTCTGACTGTGGGATGAGCTTTACTACATCTAGCAATCTGAAACTGCACCAAAGAATTCACACTGGAGAAAGACCTTACAAGTGCTCATATTGTGACAAGAGTTTCACTCGGTCTGGAGCCCTGAAATTACATGAACAAGTTCACACCGGAGAGAAGCTGTACCAATGTACTCAGTGTGAGAAGAGTTTTAGAGATGCGACAGGTTTAAAAAATCATCTGTTCATTCACACTGAAGAAAAACGATTTAACTGTGATCAGTGTGGTAAAAATTTTAAATCGCCACTAAGTCTAAAAAAACACCTGATAGTTCATTCAGGTGAGAAACCTCATGTGTGTTCTCTCTGTGGAGAGAGTTTTTCACGACTGAAGAGTTTTAAACAACACCAGAAAACACATGATGAAGTGAGAGATCATGTGTGTTTATGATGTTGGGAAGAGCTTTTTTACATCTTGTCATCTTAAAGGGTTAGTTCACCCAAAAATGAAAATGATGTCAATAATTACTCACCCTAATGTCGTTCCAAAACCGTAAGTTTAAGATATTTTATTTTTAGTCCGAGAGCTCCATTGAAAGTGTATGTACGGTATACAGTCTGTGTCCAGAAAGGTAATAAAACATCATCAGAGTAGTCCATGTGACATCAGTGGGTTAGTTAGACTCTTTTGAAGCATCGACAATACATTTTGGTCCAAAAATAACAAAAACTTTATTCAGCATTGTCTTCTCTTCCGTGTTTGTTTGAATCCGCATTCACGAGTCCGCAGTGACGCTGCTGACGTGTTATCTGGTGTGCCAGAGCTTCGTTTACAGTCTGAGGGAGACGCACGCTGTAAACAAAACACCTGTTTTATTTAAAAATCGTTTACTGTGAAAGAGTAAAAGTGAATCCTTTCATCTGTCTGCGTTGGTAATGCACTTTTACATCGCTGTGGTTGTTTTTAGCGATTAGGACATCCGCGACATGCACACTTACACATCATTTTAAAAGATATATCAATACAAACAATGTAGAATAGCTTGAATACAGTGTGCGTCTCCCTCAGGCTTCAAACAAAGCTCTGGTTTGTTTTTTTGTTATTTTTGGACCAAAATGTATTGTCGATGCTTCAAAAGAGTCTAACTAACCCACTGATGTCACATGGACTACTTTGATTATGTTTTTATTACCTTTCTGGACACGGACTGTATACCGTACATACATTTCCAATGGAGGGACAGAAAGCTCTCGGACTAAATATAAAATATCTTAAACTGTGTTCTCGGAGATGAACGAAGGTCTTACGGGTTTGGAACGACATTAGGGTGAGTCATTAATTTCATCAGTTTCATTTTTGGGTAAACTAACCTTTTAAATTCATACTGGAGGAAAACCTTTCAAGTGCTCATATTTTCTATGTATAATCATTGTTGAAAACTTGTAATAAATACTTCAGTGAGCTCACTGTTTCTGGCTTAAATTAAGACATTGTTCGCTAACTGCATGATTTGTATATGCACATTTCTGATATACATAACTTGTACACAGTCACCTCAATCTAAATTGTAATGTAGACAAATGCAGTTTCTGTAAAGCTGCACTGAAATGATATGTATTGTGGAAAGTGTTGTACAAATAAATTAAGTTAACTGATTTATGATAAGTTTTTCCACTCAACGGTAAATAAAGTCGGATTGGATTGTGTCTAAATAGTTCTTTCTAGAATCAGATATATTAATGGCATTTAATTATCTACTAAGTGTACTATGATGATTTAAGATATGTTTTAAGATAACGGCCACATTTAGTTTGTACACCAGAGGCCTGTTGCATGAAGCTAGCTGAACAAACTCTGAGTTTCAGAGTAGGTTTAGAGTTGACAAATCCAGATAAATCCAACCTGGTTTAGATCAAGTTCAATGGTTTCTCAAAGCTTGGTATAAACTTTCTCTGTCAACTCAGGTTTAATCCAGAGTTTGCGATAAACTCTGAAGCGCGTGCACCTGAAAGTGTGACACGTGCGGCAAACAGCCAATCACAGTGTCCATTTAATTCACTTCTCACAAGAGAGACGGCGCAATTCACTTCTCTTCTGAAGATTGAGAGATCGTTTTGAAAATGATCATGAAATTAAATGCATTTACAAAGGAGGAATAAACTGCTGCTGCAGAGAAAGTTTGAAAAGACAGCTGAAAGAATATCTGACTATATCAATGCATGATGTGAATCAAATATGCCTAATAATTATAGCTTCACAAAGAGCTCAAATTAATACACGTTTAAAATAATTATGAATGCATGTTTAATTTATATTAATATTTGGCTACTTGTCAATTAATATAAAAATTATATGAATATATATTCATTAAAAATAATTATAATTCATATAATATAAATATAATAAATAATTAGCACCAAAGGATGATCAATTGTGTCTCTAACATTTTTTTCACTATAAACTGCAAATTTGGAACGAGAGATACAGGGGGTGTGGCTTTTACTTGCAGTTGATTGGTCCAGTTTGGGTTTGCGAGCTCAAACCCAGAATAAAACCTGCTCCAGAGCTGTGTAGTGTAAGTTACCATGGTGATGAACACCGCTAAAAATCAATCCACCTTCTTGAGCCGGAAAAACCAGAGTTTACTCAAACTAATCTTGAACTTACCTGGGTACCAACTGAAACCAGCTTTGTGCAACAGGCCACAGATTAGCTAAATCAAATGTATCTATTTACAATGTGTTTTTGCAGCAGTGAGCAATGTAGCCAATCACAGACATAGTTGTTGATCTCTTGAACACAATGGCCAATCAGATTCCACCCACCGCTTTAAATACCAGAGTTTTTATGCAGCAGGCTCGCGAAGCCTCTCATTAACAAACAAAGTGTAAACTGAATGTATGTAAGAGATTTATTGTGCATTGTTGACAGATTCATTGATTATAGCAGAACTTGAAAGATGAACTGACAAAGCAAAAAAGCATTTTTGTGCTCATCAAGTAATGGCAATTACCTCGGATTGCTGGAAGTTATTGCTGAATTCAGCTGTTGATATGGTTCCTTGCAACAATCTTTCTTTGGCTTGTTTATTTGGTAATTTAGTAAATGTGTGCAATGTTTTTTTTTTTGGACATAGTTTTGCATATAGTGTTCCTCATACATGCCATTTATGATGGAAATAAAGATATTTAGTATGACATCTTCATGTTGCACCAGCATGTGATTTGTCGGGCACTTCAAATTTGGTCACCCTAGAGCAGGAGTTTTCAAACCTATCCTGGAGGACCCCCAGCACTGCACATTTTGTATGTCTCAATCATCTAACACACCTGATTCAACTCATTATTAGAGACTGCAAGACCTGAAATGGGAATGTCATACAAAATGTGCAGGGCTGGGGGTCCTCCAGGACAGGTTTGAAACCCCCTGCCTTAGGGCACTACACTGTGTCAATATGGGTCTGTTAATGTGCCACTTTACAGAAGATCTCAGACATCAGCATAATGAATGAGGGGAAAACAGGGAACTTTTGGAGACAAAGAGGCTTTTCAACAGCTCAGTTAAACATGATGGTCCTGTTGTTTCTCTCAGACTTTTGTTGAGCAAACCTTATTTTAAATGTAATTAATATCCAACTTGTATCAAAATACTCCATATTCCTGACAGAAAACATGTTCACTTCATTTAAATGTAATTAAAGAGTCATTCCATTTCAAATCAACCATTTTACCCATTGAAAATAATTAAGAATAGAAGGGTATCAAGATATCTTTAATAATTTTAGACCGACAGGCACACAAACTTTGTAAAATAATAGTTATGGCACTCAGGTATATTCTATGCTATTGTGTTGATAGAACAAAAACAAGATCCATTTCTAGTTTCAACATTATGTGTTGTTCAGATTTTCCTCTGTAAAATACAAAAGTATCGGCTGTATGCAAAGTGACCCACGTTTGGTTTTTGGCCACTGAAAATGTGAACAATTGACCAATTTACTCATGGAACCACATTAAGAGCTCCAAATATCTGGCATTTTACCATATGGGCCCTTTAAAATGAAGAAACCAAAAGAAATGCTTGATAAGAATCAGAATATAAGAGGATTTTAGGATATCATGAATACTTCTTGAGTTACAGGTATACAAACACAATACGTTTTTCCATTTTTGAACCGTCACTGTTGGCGTATAATGTAACAAAGATCGCTAAAGTCGACAGATTTTTACTAATAGACCAATCTCTGTTTAAATTCAGTAACTTATCTTATTTGGATTTTTCCAGGTCTGGTCAAATCTGGTAATCCAGTGTAAATTCAATAACTTATCTTTGATTTTTCCAGGTCTGGTCCTGTGGGCGTCAGTATCTCACACTGATCACAGTTCACACCTGCAGTGAAGCCCCTCCCACAACAATTCACCAATAAATACTGGGAATATCCACATCATCCCACAAGAGAAGGACAAACTCCAGGTGTAGCAGCTGAAATCTGTGTAACTGTTAAAGATGGAGTTTATTAAAGAGGAGATTGAAGACATGAGTTATCCAGAACCATCCAGAATAAAACATGAAGATACTGAGAAACAAATAGGTTGGTGTGCATTCTTGATTCTTCATTATTTACTGCTTTAGTAGCTGTGAAATAATAATCGGTATATGGATGATAAATTATAGAGAATTTAACCTCATTGAACTGATTCTGACTGATGTATATGTTTATTTTAGACCAGATGGAAGCGACCGAGCAACGACACAAACTAAATGACATAAAGAAACTCTGTGACTTCAAAACTCAAGAAACAAAAGCCAAAAAGCTGCACACCTGCTCTCAGTGTGGAAAGAGCTTCAGGAAAAAACGAAACCTTAACACACACATGAGAATTCACACTGGAGAGAGACCGTATACATGCTCTCAATGTGGGAAGAGTTTTACTCGACCATCAGGTCTCAGAAAACATCTGCGCATTCACTCTGGAGAAAAGCCATTTGACTGTGATCAGTGTGGCAAAGATTTTAATTCAATATCAAATCTAAAAGAACACATGATAGTTCATTCAGATGAGAAACCTCATGTGTGTTCTCACTGTGGAAAGAGTTTTCCACGGCTGAACAGTTTTAAACAGCATCAGAAAACACATGATGGAGTGAGAGATCATGTGTGTTGTGACTGTGGGAAGAGCTTTACTACATCTGGCGATATGAAACGGCACCAAAGAATTCACACTGGAGAAAAACCTTACAAGTGCTCACACTGTGACAAGAGATTCACTCGGTCTGAATCCCTGAAATCACATGAGCGAGTTCACACTGGAGAGAAGCCGTTCCACTGTATTCAGTGTGAGAAGAGTTTCAGAGATGAAAAAGGTTTAAAAAATCATCTGCACATTCACTCTGGAGAAAAGCCATTCAACTGTGATCAGTGAGATAAGATTTCAATTTGTCATCACGTCTGAAACAACACCTCAGTGTTCATTCAGAGGAGAAGCCTCGTGTGTTCTCTCTGTGGAAATAATTTTTCATGGCTGAACACTTTTAAGAAAACACATGATGAAGTGAGAGATCATGTGTGTTGTGACTGTGGGAAGAGATTTACTACATCTAGTCATCTGAAACAGCACCAAAGAATTCACATTGGAGAAAAATCTTAAAAGTGCTCATTTTCTAATTGTGCGAAAGTCTCATTAATAGTGGACATTATATGACGTCAATGCACAATAGTACTTTCCTCCCGATCGCGGGGACTTTTATTTTGGCGGAACCCAGCCCATTCGGTGGAGGAGTTCCCAGTATGTTTCCATATGCATATGCGATCAGTCAGTCTCGCATCCGCTATCTCCTGAGTTCAGCGAGAACGAGCCAAGCAGATTCCGTGACAGACAGCATAGTTATATGCTCATCGTTAGGTTCCGTTGAGTGTTTAAAGTAGTGTGCGTCCAGAGAGAAAGTGAGTATTATAGATTTCACTGTTACTATAAGTTGATTGCTGTTCTCTGAATAGAGATGCTAAAGGAATAGTATTACAAAATGGACACTAATGTGAAATAAAGCAGCACTTTGAGTTCTCATACAGTGTAGTGTAATAATGCTAGCTGTTTATAATATTTGATAATGCCCTATCTAAGTGACACATTGTGTTTATGTTTGAGGGAAGCCAGTAGCTTATTCATGTAATTTATGTTGTTGTTATGAGTGCAATAGTGGTAAGAAGAAGCATTGTTTGTTTATTAGAACATATCCTTTATTTGTTTGTTACAGACCACACACACATACACACCACTATACCCTGGCTCCCCCTCTGCATATGCTTTGTACTAATAAATCTGTTGAACTGGATTGCTTCTCCGACTTTGGTGTTCTAACTGGCACATCCGGACCAACTCCACCTCCTTAGCAACAACTAGCACCTTACAGTAGCCCTTCAGCTACAGTAATCATTATGTCGAAAACTTGTAATAAATACTTCCATGAGCTCACTGTTTCTGGTTTAAATTAATGCTTTGTTAGCTTACTGCGTGATTTGTACATTTCTGAAATACATAACTTGGATACAGTCACCTCTGTCTAAATTGTAATGTAGACAAATGCAGTGACGAGTTTTTCCACTCTACAGTCAACAACTCTCACAGTGTGAATAAAGTCAGATTGGATTGTGTCTAAAGTTCTTTCTAGAATTAGATATATTAATGCCATTAATTTGTACTAAATTGTCTTTTGATACATGAAATTCTGAGAAATAAAACCGAAACAACATCTTGATTGATCTATTTAATGAACACTAATCATCACAGCTGTTCGTCATCATGTGTTTATCAGTTCCTCACGTCACTCATCATTCTTTCTTAATACTGTAATAAATATGTTTGGGATGTACAGTATTATTGTCAACCAAATGATCAGATCTTGTATCACACAAAGAGTTTGGAGTTCATTTTTATCCTTTATTATTGACTGCATCCAAGTCAGAATTCTGTCCACGTCTGTTTTCTGATATTTAGGGCATATTTCAACAGCTCAACTGTACAATATATATTGCCAAAAGTGCCCCAAAATTATTATTAATTATATCATATTTGCCATATAAAATGTTGGTTACTTTAGATATCCATTTACAATGTGTTTTTGCAGCAGTGAGCAATGTAGCCAATCACAGACATTTTTGTTGATCTCTTGAACGCAATGGCCAATCAGAATCCACCCACCGCTCAAACCGTTGAGTTAAAAACCTTGCAAAACCTTTCATTAACAAATAAAGTATAGACATGATACACACAAGATTTATTGTACATTGTTGGCAGATTTATTGATTATAAAGGAACTTGATGAATGAACTAGATGAACTGAACAGCGTTTTAGTGATTGTAAAGGAAGACTTATCACTGATGAACACAACATTTATTAATTTTGAAGCCTAAATGCAGTCGCCAGAAGTAAAAAGCTAAAGGTAAGCTATAAACGGACTGCACCACGGTCGCTCGACTTCAACGTCACCATCACTAAGCTTCCGACAATGCTTCCAGTTTTTATCTCAAAACATTTTCCCAGAACATTAGACTAGTTTATAAGTGCACAAATATGAGCATAATGAGGCTGTAAAAGCGGACTAAGCTTAGCTTTTCAGCGTGATGGTGTTTACAGCTCCTGTAGTCCCATTTAGCCACGCCTTCTTCAAGACATGTAACAGCTTAAAAAAATAACGATGGGGTAATACTGATGTATTTTATGTCATAGAATAAAACGTGAAAGTGTCTTGAGTTTTTGTTCACCACAGACCTTATTTCAGCCATTTAAACAAAATCCCTTTTTTAAAAAAAAAAACCCATTGACTTCGGGAAGATCAAACCAAAAGTGCAAAAATGCTTCCATATTTTGGCCTACAAAGTGATGTCATACCTGCACCACTCTCTTTCAGAAACATGCTCGAAACCTGGAAAATGCTGCCTTCAGAGGACACATTTCAAGGTAGGAAGGCATTAAGGCACGTCCAAATCTAATGTTAGCTTCACTGCCTGTCTCCTGAGATACCTTCATCTGATTGAGTTTTGAAGGCAGCATATATGTATCCTTCGCTGCCTTTGATATCCCACAATCCTGCAGCCCGTGATTTGATTCTGGAACAGGGACTGTTTATGCCTTATATTTCCAGCAGTGTTGCTAGATCTCACGAGACAAATAAGCAACCCGTCCTGTGAAAACAAGCCCAAAAAAAGCAACTTTTTCTACAGATCCCTCATATAGGAAAAATAAATAAACTGTGTGCACGGTTTTACAATCCGTGGGGATGGATTATAAACTGTGGGTACAGATGGTCAATTTACATCCATGTGGACAGATTGGTAAACTGCGCAGTTGTACAAAACTGCACACATGGTACAGTTTTGAGTTCAGGACACCTTTTAACATTATTTAACATTAGAAAACTGATGGGATATCAAATATAGACTGTTGTACCAAGTACATTATATACACAGTAAACATCTGATAATTAAAATTTGCACACACAAATATTTATCATCCTGAATTCACAAATTCTTTATTAATTATTGCAGGGACTGCAGAAGATCCCACTTTTTAATAACTATAACCCAGAAACAGGAGAAATTGTTGATGATCTTAGTGTGCAGCAATAAATTGGCTCCTGCTCTCATAATCAATGAGTGAGTTTAAGAAAAGACTTAAATAAACTAAAAAAACATTCCAGTCAAAACCATTTGAACAGGTGTGGGTGAGGATGCGCCATCAGGCTTGAAAAACTCTACGTTTAAATAACATATAGAAAATATCTGCTTGACAACTTATTATGGAGCTGGGATCAAGCCCAAATAAGCAACTACACTTTAGAAACAAGCCCAAAAAAACGCAACCCGCGACTACCGATATTTGTAAGCGACTTTACAGAAAAACAAGCCCAAAGTCGCTTATAATAAGCAGACTTGGCAACACTGATTTCCAGTCTGCAGGTGAGAGATGTTTCTCAGATTACAGAGTTTAACATTAATCAGCTCCAGAGTTTACGTGTTTAAGGACCAATGTAATGAAATGCGTTGTGTGTCCTGGTTTACAACCCATATTCCGGAAAAGTTAGGATGTTTTTTAAATTTGAATAAAATGAAAACTAAAAGACTTTCAAATCACATAAGCCAATATTTTATTCACAATATAACACAGATAACATATCAAATGTTCAAAAAGAGCAATTTACACTTTTATCCACTAATTGAGCTCATTTCAAACTTGATGCCTGCTACAGGTCTCATAAAAGTTGGGATGGGGGCAACAAATGGCTGTTGCAGGCATCAAGTTTCATATGAGCTCAATTAGTGGATAAAAGTGTAAAATTTTCTGTTTTCTGTCAAAACAACTAAAAATCGTACAGGGGAACTTATAATTTCCTTCTCTCTCTTTTCCCTTTTCTTTCGCTCTTTTTTTCTTCCATTTTTCTTCTTTTTTCCTTCTTTCCCCCCTTCCCCTTCTTCCCCCTCGTAAACAGACTATTGTTCCCCAGCTTTAGCGGAATCAGTAAGCTGAGTGACTTTGAACACAAAAGACCCGGGTTCGATCCCCACCTAGAACTGGCCCATTACACTGTGTTAAAGTTTTATTCACAAAGTCATGACACAATTAGAAAAAAACAATTTTATTTGAGGGTCTTGGGACCCCAGACAAATCAAAGTTTGGTCTACTATAAATAATATTAAACATAGATAATAAACGACACAACATAACACAATATACATATAAACTGTGCATTAATAACAGTTATGAGCTTATGCTGAACATAGGGCTGTTTAAGAATATTCGGCCCCTTTAAGAAAAATGACGCGCACTGAGCATGCGCAGAAGAGAGACGCGACGAGTGCTGAGACCAGTTGAAAGCGACGCTGTTAACGATCGTGAATGAAGGACAAATGTGGAATATATTTTTCAGATGCCTTATATTTCCAGTCTGCAGGTGAGAGATGTTTCTCAGATTACAGAGTTTAACATTAATCAGCTCCAGAGTTTACGCGTTTAAGGACCAATGTAATGAAATGCGTTGTGTGTCCTGGTTTATTATTAGAGTGTAACAATATGTTGGCAGATAGTTTTTCACAGACTCTGACTCTATTACATCAATAAAATGTGCTTAATGAATGAGGGGAAAACAGGGAACTTTTGGAGACAAAGAGGCAATTTTCAGCAGCTCAGTTAAACATGATGGTCCTGTTGTTTCTATCAGACTTTAGACAGGAGTTGAACAAACTTTATTTTAAATGTAATTAATATCTGACTTGTATCAAAATACTCAATATTCATGACAGAAAACGCATGTTCACTTCAAAAATTAAATTAAAGAGTAATGCCATGTGAAATCAATCATTTTCTCATTGAAAAGAATTAAGAATAGAAGGATATCAAGATATCTTTAATACTTTTAGACAGGCACACAAACTTTGTAAAGTAATACAGGTGCTGGTCATATAATTAGAATATCATCAAAAAGTTTATTTCACTAATTCCATTCAAAAAGTTTAACTTGTATATTATATTCATTCATTACACAGACTGATATATTTCAAATGTTTATTTCTTTTAATTTTGATGATTATAACTGACAACTAAGGAAAATCCCAGATTCAGTATCTCAGAAATTATATTGTTAAAAGTTCACACGAAGCCAGAGCTTTCCCAATTCGATCTTTTTTTCCCTTGTTTCAAGAAATATCTGTGTCAGGAGAGCACTGAACTCAAAACGATGTAGTATACATGCCAGACCAGTGTGTGGCGCTGTAATTCTGCCACAGAAATACACTAAAAACGGAGAAGAAGAGTTGTGGCTAGAAGGGGTAGAGCAATGGTAGGAGGCGAGGCAAAAATCGCACTATAAAATAACAATAAATACATTTACAACTTCCCAGTAGGCTTGGGCGGTATCCAACTTTTGATACCGTCAAACCTCCTCACTATTTTACCGCGGTATACGGTATTACCATAAATAAATAAATAAATTATGACGTAAGGCTCAGACAGCGTCACCAAACAGTTGGCTTGTGCCTAAACCGTTCAGAAACTGAATACCAAACACTAATACTGAAACAATAACAAAATAACATGCACAACAATATTAACAACTTTCATTAAAAACGAATAGCAGTTTGTAAAAAGTGCAAATACAACAGTCAAACAGAATTAAATTAACATAAACATCCAGGGCTGCGTTTCCCAAAAGCATCATAAGAGTTGATCGTGGAGACCGTTGGTGGCAATTGTTCTACGATCAACTTAAGCTTACTATGCTTTTGGAAAAACGCAGTCCAGAACAGTTTTTGTGGACACAAATTAATTAAATTAAATCACACCTGCCGAACAACTGTTTGCTGTTTTAAATAATAAACTGCTGTTTTAAATAATAAACAGCAGCTTATAAAAAAGTGCAAATAGACCCACAACAGTCAACCAGAGTTGAATTAACATAATCATCCATATAATAAAAATGATTGCAAAGCAATAGGCCTAAATAAAAACTTCTTTCCTGTCTTCTTTCCTGTATTGTTTTAACGAAAACCAAATAAAAATACCTGAATCCATTAAATAATAAAAATAAACACAGTGCGAATAGGAATGAATGGTTAGTGGCATCAAAAAAGATTTTTCGCTAGAAAAACTAGCATGTTTACTTTGTCCGGCTTTAACCGGGCACATTGTGGACCGACAACTTTACCTGCGGTGCTGAAAACCCGCTCCGATGGTGTTCTTGTGGCAAAGACGCACAGGTAGCTACTTTCGTGCCACTCGCGACATCTGGGGAAAACGCCCGGCAGCATTTTTCCACCAGAGAAGTGTCCTCGTCTCCTTGAGTAACTTTCTCCAAACAGTAGGCTATTTCAGCTATGAAAGGATTCGCTCCATCATTGCCAGTTTGGAGACCCAGCGAGTTGCGCAGTGATGAACAAATGATTAAATGAATGAATAGGCCTAAATAAACAAATTAATGAATTAATAGGCATACATAAACGAATTAATGAATAGGCCTAAATAAACGAAATTTGTTTATTTAGGCCTATTTATTCATTAATTTGTTTAACGAATAAATGAATAAGTCCTTTAATGTATATTATTCCATTTGGTAAAATTTGCATGCAATTTTTTTTTACAAGTACCTTATGCGCATCAAGCCTGCATTTATTTGATAAAAGAAATATTTTTATACAATTTAAAAAATGATTTTCTATTTTAATATAGCCTACTTCTAAATATAATTTATGTGATGCAAAGCATATACATATGCCCCTTTTTTACATTTGAGAATTGAGCCCCTGCCCCTGAGGAACTCGCTGCACGTTTATGCTTCCCGTTATTAGACTGTGTTTTGGGAGTCCCAAGTCCACTTGCTCCTTGTGGAGTTCATGCTTACGTTGCCAGCTGTGTGAAAAGGCCCCGACAATATTACGGCATAGTACAAGGGCGCGCTCGGTTTTTTGCCTCTGGTCATGCAATGCATTTGTGACAGCGACGTTTAATTTGTGACCGAAGCAGTTAAGCCACGGCCAATGCAGGGACTTGATTGCGGCATAAATGTTGGCAGCGTTGTCAGTGGTTATGGCTGAAAGTTTTTTCTCGTCAATTGCCATTCCACAGCAGCAAGATTGTCCGCTGTATGACTCTCATAGTTTGGAGGTATTTGATGGAGGCATGACAACCACACATATGCCTTTTTAGGCATTAAATAAATTATATCGAATATTTAATCCATGTCTCCTATATAAGTGTTTTTTTTATTTTTTATGACGGTAAGACGGTATTGAAACTGACACCGTTGCTATTTTTAGATCCCGCGGTATACTATATTACCGTATTACTGCCCAAGCCTACTTCCCAGATGTGTTTTTTAATGCCTACACGTACGTCAACCCTTAAATTACCCTTACAATAATGCAAGTACAGTAATTAAATTACGCAATATTGATGTGCACATGCCCAGTGCCCGTAGTTGTATCCCAATCTAGTCTTTCGTGTTTGGGACGTGGTTTGATGACATCGTCGTTTCACAAAATATACGGAATTGCTGTACACACGAAAACGCAAGGGTGTCGTTTTCAGATTTATCCACTCTGGGATCCGGTTTCAAAAAATATAATTTTCATGCTCCCAAAATGCTGGATCCGTGTGGAAGAAACGCTGATACGGTACAAAATGTATGCGTATACAGCTAAATGCGTCTCCCTCAGTCTAGTTCTGTAGGCTACACAATCATGGGGAAGACTGCTGACTTGACAGTTGCCCAAAAGATGACCATTGACTCCTTGCACAAGGAGGGCAAGACACAAAAGGTCATTGCAAAAGAGGCTGGCTGTTCACAGAGCTGTTCCAAGCACATTAATAGAGAGGCAAAGGGAAGGAAAAGATGTGATAGAAAAAAGTGTACAAGCCATAGGGATAACCGCACCCTGGACAGGATTGTGAAACAATAGCAATTAAAAAATTTGGGGGAGATTCGCAAAGAGTGGACTGCAGCTGGAGTCAGTGCTTCAAGAACTACTACGCACAGATGTATGCAAGACTTGGGTTTCAGCTGTCGCATTCCTTGTGTCAAGCCACTCTTGAGCAACAGACAGTGTCAGAAGCGTTTCACCTGAGCTAAAGGCAAAAAGGAGTGGTCCAAAGTTATGTTCTCTGATGAAAGTAAATTGTGCATATCCTTTGGAAATCAGGGTCCCAGAGTCTGGAGAAAGAGAGAGGAGAGGCACACAATCCACATTGCTTGAGGTCCAGTGTAAAGTTTCCACAGTCAGTGATGGTTTGGGGTGCCATTTCATCTGCTGCCGATATTCGGTAATGCGATATATCACGATAATGAATATGCACAATATTGTTATCGTGGGCACTTCGAAATACCGTAAATAATAATTTATTAACAAATAAATGATTTTATAATGCATTAAAGAATACTTTGCCCATCAACCGTATAAAATGCTCAACACCGCTGTATTCTGCGTCAAAGGGACACGCGCTCAGATGTAAATAAGCCCTAAGTGCATGAGAAGCACGTGGCTGAACGAGTGAAGGAGACGCACACGCTGAATGAAGTGCAGTTCACTCTCTGACAGCAGAGGGCGCAGATGGAACTGCAGAATGCAGCGGTTACCCCGGAAACCCCACAAACAAAGCAATTGCGGTAGTGAAGTTTTTCAAATGCTCCAAACAGCCATTCATTTTTAGTAATTTCAATGTTGTTCATCACAGCACCAAATACTTAATACTTAAAGACTTAACAGGCTATTTATTTTCAAACTTAAACATTTTTATATTTTAAATTTGGACTACAGCATGCCCTAATGATTAGACATTTTCTGATTATTTGTTATTGTTCAGTAAAACTTTGAGACATAAGGCTTCATTAGTTAACATGTTAATTCATTATTACCAAACAGTTGTATTTCTTAACTAACTTTTAAAAAAAACTTTCTGTAACAAATGTAGCTATTGCTCAATCTTAGTTAATGCATTAAATAATGAGACCTTATTGTAACGTGTTACCTGTTGTTCTTTATAGCCTAATTCTTTTGCACTTAAAATGTAACTTTTATATATTTTTGGTGCATTGTATTATTGTATTTAAACATTCAGAGTTATTTTTGTTATTACAAAAATTATTTGTTATTTTGCAACTTATTTCAATATCGTGATAATACCGTATACCGTGATAAAAGCTTCAGCAATTAATCGCAACATGAAAAATTGATACCGACACATGCCTATGTTGGTCCACTGTTTTTTCTGAGGTCCAAGGTCAACACAGCTGTAAACCAGGAAGTTTTAGAGCACTTCATGCTTCCTGCTGCTGACCAACTTTATGGAGATGCAAATTTCATTTTCCAACAGGACTTGGCACCTGCACAAAGTGCCAAAGCAACCAGTACCTGGTTTAAGGACCATGGTATCCCTGTTCTTAATTGGCCAGCAAACACGCCTGATAGAAAATCTATGGGGTATTGTGAAGAGGAAGAAGGCCACCATCAGAATAACCTGGGCTCATAACACCTGAGCAGTGACAGATCGACTCCATGCCACGCCGCATTGCTGCAGTAAATCAGGCAAAAGGAGCACCAACTAAGTATTGAGTGCTGTACATGCTCATACTTTCATCTTCTTACTTTTCAGTTGGCCAAGATTTCTAAAAATCCTTTCTTTGTATTGGTATCAAGTAATATTCTAATTTTCTGAGATACTGAATTTGGGATTTTTTCTTAGTTGTCAGTTATAATCATCAAAATGAAAATAAATAAACATTTGAATATCAGTTTGTGTGTAATGAAAGAATATAATATACAAGTTTCACTTTTTGAATGGAATTAGTGAAATCAACTTTTTGATGATATTCTAATTATATGACCAGCACCTGTAGTTATGGCACTCAGACAGGTATATTCAATGCAATTGTGTTGACAGAATTAAAAAAAAATCCAATTCTAGTTTCAACATTATTTGTTGTTCAGGTTTTCCTCTGTAAAAGACAAAAGTATCGGCTGTATGCAAAGTGACCCACTTTTGGGATTTGGCCTCTGAAAATGGGGAAAAAACACTTATATTAATAACAAGTATTAATTATATATTATTACCGTTTTATATTCTGAATTATCAAGCATTTCTTTTGGTTTCTTCATTTTAAAGGCCCCATATGGTAAAACACCAGCGATTATGGAGATCTTGATGTGGTTCCATGATTAAATTGGTCAGTTGTACACCATTTTGAACAGTCACTGTTGGTGTATAATGCAACGAAGATCACTAAAATCAACAGATTTTACTAATAGACCAATCTCTGTTTAAAAGTATAATAAAGCTGGCATTTTTTATAAAGTCATTTTTACCCTCCTGTAATTTGGCTTCGAATCTCTGGAGAAAATTGTCATTTTGACCCCCCTCTAAAAAATTGTGGATTACTTAGCAATTATACATCTTTACTTTCATCAGTATGTTTGTAAATGTTTATGGTCATCAGTTTGTCTTTCTTCAGAAAAAAAATATTAACTAAATAATTTTTTAGCCAGATCTGGTCAACTCTGGTAATCCAGTGTAAATTCAGTAACTTATCTTTGATTTTTCCAGGTCTGGTCCTGTGGGCGTCAGTATCTCACAATGATCACAGTTCACACCTGCAGTGAAGCCCCTCCCACAACAATTCACCAATAAATACTGGGAATATTCCCATCATCCTACAAGAGAAGGACAAACTCCAGGTGTAGCAGCTGAGATCTGTGTGACTGTTAAAGATGGAGTTTATTAAAGAGGAGATTGAAGACATGAGTTATCCAGAACCATCCAGAATAAAACATGAAGATACTGAGGAACAAATAGGTTGGTGTCCATTCTTGATTATTCATTATTGACTGCTTTAGTAGCTGTGAAATAATAATCAGTATATGGATGATAAATGATGGAGAAATGCATCTAAATGATCACATTTTATCAGTTTTAATCGTAGTGAACGACAGAACTGACCTTTGCTCATCAAAGATACTTTAACACTTTACAATAAGGTCTCATTTTTTAACATTAATTAATGTATTTACTAACAATCAACAATACATTTGTTAAAATATTTATTAATCTTTGTTAATGTTAGTTAATATAAATCCAGCTGTTCATTGTTGGTTCACGTTACTTTACAAATGTTAACAATTACAACTTTGGTTTGGAACTAAGATTTAGACATGCACCGATGTATCGGCCGTGGCTATAGGATAAAAATGTCCGATACAACAAACCGATGGTTTATTAATGAACTGCGTGAAGGCACTGAGCTGTATAATGTCTGTTGTGTAATCTAAGATTATAATGTAATATTCCTTCTGGGCTGCTGTCTGCGTTTTAATTTTAAAGGAACACTGCACCGTTTTTAGAAATAAGGCTTATTCAACTTCTTTCCTACATTTAGATATGTGGGCAAATGCATGTTTGTCTCAGTGCATGCATTGTTTTAGTTTGGCAGGGTCGCCGCTATCTTAGATTAGCATAATGAATGGAATCCTATGTTGCCAGCTAGCATGTCCCGAGTAAAAGTGATAAAATTCACAGTGATTACAAATAGCAATGCGGATTAAGACTAGGCGATTTCCTAGGCAGATATTAATTTGGGACTATATTATGGGGAAGCACAGGCAAAGCACTGCTACTTGGGCGCAGAGATATTACGCAACACATGAAATCCCCAAACTTCCCTCAACATACCGGCGTATGTTGTGCATGTGTAACGATTACATTACACAGATAACGTTTGATTTATCGGTCTGCCGATATTATCGGTCTGCCGATATGAACCTGACGCAGATATATCTGCAACTGTATATGTCGCCAATATGAAGGTGCGCCCACGTGTCTCACAACGCGCAAATATTCACACAAAATTATGTCAAAATGTCTGCCTTGTCGAGTATCATCATAAACATAACCAATTCGGTTATGTCTTAAGTTAATGTAAACATGAAATATGCCAGCCACCACCAGCGTTTTTGGTCATTTTCATTGGCCACAGAATCTCTTGTATGAATTTACTGAACATGCAATATATCAAAAGAAAGAACAGATCCTCTGTTTTTTTCCAGCTTAATGCATTCTTTTATCAACACTTGAATATGGGGAAGTTTCATGAAAAAAGCAACAATTTGAGAAAAAAACCTGAGAAAATGGCAAAAACTTGCACACAGATGGGATTCAGAGCGATGATCAAACACAGATGGAGTAGATCGAGTCCATCAACACTCCAAAGCTTCACAGTCCTGTAGCTCATCCTGGGTCTACATTTCATTCAGTAATATAATTCCATTAAATAATATCGGAATCAGCTAATAATTGTCTGTTAAAATCGGTATCGGCCCCAAAAAATCTTATTGGTGCATCCTTACTAAGATTAATAAGTGCAGTTCATTATTAGTTCATGTTAACCAATGAAACCACCTAAAGTGCTACCGATACTTTATACTCACACAGACTGTCTAGTTTTCTGCTGAAAGTTTTGAATTTTCACATTTAACCTCATTGATCTGATTCTTACTGCTTTGTATGTTTATTATAGATCATATGGAAGTGACGGAGCAACGACACAAACTAAATGACATAAACAAACTCTGTGACTTCAAAACTCAAGAAACAAAAGCCAAAGAGCTGCACACCTGCTCTCAGTGTGGAAAGAGTTTCACACAAAAACAAACCCTAAACACACACATGAGAATTCACACTGGTGAGAAACCGTTTACATGCTCTCAGTGTGGAAAGAGTTTCTCTCAAGCATCAGGTCTCAGTTATCATCTGCTCCGTCACACTGGGAAAAAAACATTTAACTGTGATCAGTGTGGGAAAGATTTTTTTTTGTCATCAGATCTAAAAGAACACATGATAGTTCATTCAGATGAGAAGCCTCATGTGTGTTCTCTCTGTGGAAAGAGTTTTTCACGGCTGAGGTGGCTTAAACAGCACCAGAAAACACATGATGGAGTGAAAGATTATGTGTGTTGTGACTGTGGGAAGAGCTTTACTACAACTAGTCAGCTGAAAGAGCACCAAATAATTCACACTGGAGAAAGACCTTACAAGTGCTCATACTGTGACAAGAGATTCGCTCGGTCTGGAAACCTGAAATTACATGAGCGAGTTCATACTGGAGAGAAGCCGTACCACTGCAATCAGTGTGAGAAGAGTTTCACTCAGTCTGGATCCCTGAAATTACATGAACGAGTTCATACTGGAGAGAAGCCGTACCACTGTACTCAGTGTGGAGAGAGTTTCACTCAGTCTGGATCCCTGAAATCACATGAGCGACTTCACACCGGAGAGAAGCCGTAATATTGTACTCAGTGTGGAGAGAGTTTTATACGTTTATCGATCCTTCACACTCATATGAGAAAATGTTGCAAGTGAGCAACATTTGTTTCATGTCAAATACTGTGTGAAATAAAATACAGTTTTTCCTAAAAGCAGAAAATCATCTGAATAATTTTGTTAATTTGGTGACTTCGGTAGCTGCGTTTCCACTGTTGGTCCAAAAGCGGGTGTGCTAGTTCGTGCCAGGGCCAGTCGAGTTTCCACTGTCATTTCCGGGGCTTCCTCGGGGCCAACGGCCAGGGTTTTGGCCCTCTGAATACCTTGTTCCAAAGCGGGCCAGCTCAGGTTTGAGGAATGGTTATGAACAAAGGCGCAGTTTACCTGAGTTTGGAGATGGCAGCGTCAGCGCGACGGATGATTTCATAAACCAGATCATTAGCATTAAAGACTTTTAAAATAATTTCAGCTCAAAACTCACTTTCAGACAGAAGTGAGTGTTTGAATAACTTCTGTTTGTGATTCTGATCACTGTATTAGGAAGAAATATTGATATGCCATGCAAAAGACTATATGCACTAACAATTACCACACTAAACATGATGAATACGACTGCTTGAAGAAATCATACATGTCATATAGGCTATCACAATCATGTATTTATTTGATTTATTAGTGCGTCTTGTCTCTTAAATTTATACCGGACTGATATCCATATTTAATGAACACTAATCATCACAGCTGTTGTCATCTAGGTTATCAGCATGTGTTTATTAAGCTGGGGTCACTGCACGATTTTCGGCTTTCCCAGATGAAGAATTGAGCTCCGGAGGTTGACGCAGACTAAACTCCGTCATTTTGGCAGGCAATCAGGGGAGCACTAGAGCGGCTGTAGCATTGGTATCTATAAAATAATTTAAACCCAGACTGTTTAAACCTTACTATTTCAACATGATGGACAACTGATGTGCGTCAGGATGCCAGAACAGACGGGGGAAAGCAAATGGGAAATAATTTTATCGTAGTAAGTTGTTGAATGCCGTGAACTTTGTGAATAACATACGTGCTTTTATATATAAATAACATCAAGAAAGGCTATTTGAAATTAAATTAAGGATCAACAAATATTGAAAAAAAAGAAATTATATTTATTTTATGGGACACAGCGGTGCGCTGTTTTGGACAGGTTTGTGTTAACCGCTGACAAATAACGTTAATCTATTCACATGTTTTCCCTCTTCAAATGTAAGCACGTGTGGGCCTGTATGTCAGCATTATCATTAGTGGGGGGGCGTTATTGGCGTTAACGTGTTGCGTTAACGTGTGACTCTTATCGGGCGATTAAAAAATATCGCCGTTAATCTATTCTCAAAGTTGGGTTGGGAGCCAGGTCTATAGCTACTACGCAAGCTATGATGACTTTCACCTTGATATTTTAGCGCGCACTGTAGGGAGCGAGAACGAGTCTTCGAACTTCCATGTACAGGTCCTTCTCAAAAAATTTGCATATTGTGATAAAAGTTCATTATTTTCCATAATGTAATGATAAAATTAAAATTTCATATATTTTAGATTCATTGCACACCAACTGAAATATTTCAGGTCTTTTATTGTTTTAATACTGGCATTAATCATTTTGGCATACAGCTCATGAAAACCCAAAATTCAAAAAATCTCAAAAAATTTGCATATCATTAAAAGGTTCTCTAAACGAGCTATAAACCTAATCATCTGAATCAACTAATTAACTCTAAAAACCTGCAAAAGATTCGTGAGGCTTTTAAAAACTCCCAGCCTGGTTCATTACTCAAAACCGCAATCATGGGTAAGACTGCTGACCTGACTGCTGTCCAGAAGGCCATCATTGACACCCTCAAGCGAGAGGGTAAGACACAGAAAGAAATTTCTGAACGAATAGGCTGTTCCCAGACTGCTGTATCAAGGCACCTCAGTGGGAAGTCTGTGGGAAGGAAAAAGTGTGGCAAAAACGCTGCACGAGAAGAGGTGACCGGACCCTGAGGAAGATTGTGGAGAAGGACCGATTCCAGACCTTGGGGGACCTGCGGAAGCAGTGGACTGAGTCTGGAGTAGAAACATCCAGAGCCACCGTGCACAGGCGTGTGCAGGAAATGGGCTACAGGTGCCGCATTTCCCAGGTCAAGCCACTTTTGAACCAGAAACAGCGGCAGAAGCGCCTGACCTGGGCTACAGAGAAGCAGCACTGGACTGTCGCTCAAATTTTGCATGTTATTCGGAAATCAAGGTGCCGGAGTCTGGAGGAAGACTGGGGAGAAGGAAATGCCAAAATGCCTGAAGTCCAGTGTCAAGTACCCACAGTCAGTGATGGTCTGGGGTGCCATGTCAGCTGCTGGTGTTGGTCCACTGTGTTTTATCAAGGGCAGGGTCAATGCAGCTAACTATAAGGAGATTTTGTAGCACTTCATGCTTCCATCTACTGAAAAGCTTTATGGAGATGAAGATTTCGTTTTTCAGCACGACCTGGCACCTGCTCACAGTGCCAAAACCACTGGTAAATGGTTTACTGACCATGGTATTACTGTGCTCAATTGGCCTGCCAACTCTCCTGACCTGAACCCCATAGGGAATCTGTGGGATATTGTGAAGAGAAAGTTCAGAGACGCAAGACCCAACACTCTGGATGAGCTTAAGGCCGCTATCGAAGCATCCTGGGCCTCCATAACACCTCAGCAGTGCCACAGGCTGATTCCCTCCATGCCATGCCGCATTGAAGCAGTCATTTCTGCAAAAGAATTCCCGATCAAGTATTGAGTGCATAACTGAACATAATTATTTGAAGGTTGACTTTTTTTGTATTAAAATCACTTTTCTTTTATTGGTCGGATGAAATATGCAAATTTTTTGAGATAGGAATTTTGGGTTTTCATGAACTGTATGCCAAAATCATCAGTATTAAAACAATAAAAGACCTGAAATATTTCAGTCGGTGTGCAATGAATCTAAATATATGAAAGTTGAATTTTTATCATTACATTATGGAAAATAATGAACTTTTATCACAATATGCTAATTTTTTGAGAAGGACCTGTATGCTGTGAAATTACCACATCAAACGTGAACGCTGTCTTCCGAACTCATACTCGAGCTCTACGGTTCGCTGCTGATGTGAACACTCGTACTAAATCGCGGAAGTGAACCGCTATTAATGACGTATGATTTGGTAAAAATGTGTGTCTGACTCATTTTCCTGACGAGCGAGACTGACATACGTATCATACTGTAATAGAGAGCTGTAGATCGAATTTCTGCTCGTCGTAAGCGTTCTTTAGAGCATTTGCAGTAGATCCTCGGCAGATAGTTGCGTGTCATTACATACTGAAGCTTTGGTAACATGGTAACAAAAATATAAAAGTTAGGTGAACTACACTATTCGTTTTCCCACCTTCTCGCTCTACGTCGTTACCAAGTAACGGGGTAAACAGCTGCTGCTTTGATGACGCAAACGCACCCCGGTTGGGACCCAAATAATATAATATGAATTTTTTTTCCCCTCTGTCTTTGAAACGTCTGTATTTAGTGCCTGTTTTTGTATTGTTGTTTACTGGTTCTATAATTAAAAAAAAATATATATATATATATATATATATATATATATATATATATATATATATATATATATATAATATGAACACGGTCCAGCACGGGGAGGGGGGAGCAATTGAACTCAGGTTCGGTCCAGGCAATCGAACCAAGTGTGAAAACACCAAGTCATTATTTGGGTAGCACACATATTCTGAATGCCTTCGGCAGAATTCAAATGAGCCATTTTAATCTAGATTAATCTAGATTAATTCCAAGATCACAGTGAAATTAATCTAGATTAAAAATTTTATCTATGCCCATCACTAATTATCATATACATGTAAAAATTGAAGGGTGGGTCTCAATCAGCTCCCTAGTTCAGTAGTCAGGGCATTGAGCAGGACATAAGTCAATGGGCTGATCCCTGATCAGTGCCCTGACTACTGAACTAGGGAGCTGATTGAGACGCATCCGAAGTCTGTCATGTAAAACGAGTGTATTGATGCAGTTCAGTCAGGCTGCTATTCTATCTGTTAATGTTACTCCTGATCGGAGGCTTCCATAAATATTTAGTTTATATGTAGATTTAGGCTTCTGCTAAGTTTAATGGTGCAACGCAAAAATATTTAGGAGTGCATAAATTGTAACTTAGTGCCCATTTACATCAAAACTAGGCACGTTGTAACTTGTGCACAGCTGGTGCAACAGGTGTCCTGACAGGAAAGCTATCCGTTCCTTTATCGATACATGTGAAAAGCACCCGTGGGCATTATAGGGATCTATTATGTTTAATCTATTAAGTTTTGCTATGTACAAGTCTATGTCTTTTGAATTAAAGTGCGCAGTGAACTCTATTGCCTTGAAACTTATGCTGGCGCCGGCGGTTCCTGCCTGCCAAAATGGCGTCGTGAACAGAATGGGTCATGTGACCTCCAGAGCTCTATTGACATCGTGAAACAATCGTGGCGATTTCTATGATCGTGGCTCCTAATCGGTGGTCCCATGTCGTACAGTGTGAGAGGTTCAAAGATGGCCGTTGTCATAGTCTTTAGACCAAAGATGGCCTACGACAATTTTCTGTCAGAAATTCAACATGATCATCGCACAGTGTGTCCAAATCTAATGTTAGCTTCACTTCCTGTCTCCTAAATTACTTCATCTGATTGAGTTTTGAAGGCAGCAAATGTATCCTTCACTGCCTTTGATATCCCACAATCCTGTGCCTTCCATTCTGTGACAGTTGAGCTAGCACTTCTAATGTCATTTCTAGCGATAAATTACTAATGTAGTAATTAAATATTTGTTTAGCTCTCACCAAAGCTTGTGCTATTTTGCTGTAGATCATTAAACTGTTACCCTGCCATAGAAGTCTGTTCGAAATCAGTTTTGTGAGGTGCCTTCATGGACAAACACTGCCTTACAAGTCATTGTCTGATGAGGCAGTGAAGGAAACATGTCTGCTGTTCAGGTTTTTGGACTTAGCCTGTGATTTTATTCTGCAACCGGGCCTGTTTAAGAATATGCGGCCCTTTAAGAAAAATGATGCGCACTGAGGATGCGCAGAAGAGAGAAGCGTGAGAGACGAGATGAGAGCTGAAACTTCCACACTCCAGCTCAGTTGGTGGCGATAATGCACCGAAAGCTGATCTGACAACCGCAAAAAAATTAAGAAGAAAAGACGAGACGAGCACTGAAACTTTCACCAGTTGAAGCTGAAAGCGACGCTATTAACGATCGTGAAAGAAGGACCAAAGTGTAATATTTCTCTCAGATGCCTTATATTTCCAGTCTGCAGGTGAGAGATGTTTCTCAGATTACAGAGTTTAACATCAATCAGCTCCAGAGTTTACGTGTTTAAGGACCAATGTAATGAAATGCGTTGTGTGTCCTGGTTTATTATTAGAGTGTAATAATATGTTGACAGAGAGTTTTGCACAGACTCTGACTCTATTACACCAATAAAATGTGCTTAATGTGGCACTTTACAGAAGATCTCAGACATCAGCATAATGAATGAGGGGAAAACAGGGAACTTTTGGAGACAAAGAGGCTTTTCAGCAGCTCAGTTAAACATGATGGTCCTGTTGTGTCTCTCAGACTTTGGACAGGAGTTGAACAAACCTTATTTTAAATGCAATTAATATCTAACTTTTATCAAAATACTCCATGTTCCTGACAGAAAACATATGTTCACTTCATTTAAATGTAATTAAAGGGTCATTCCATGTCAAATCAACCATTTTACCCATTGAAAATAATTAAGAATAGAAGTATATCAAGACATCTTTAATACTTACAGACCGACAGGCACACAAACTGTGGAAAATAATATTTATGGCACCTAATATTTAGGTATAGTCAATGCAATTGTGTTGACAGAAAAAAAAACGAGATACATTTCTAGTTTCAACATTATTTGTTGTTCAGATTTTCCTCTGTAAAATACAAAAGTATCGGCTGTATGCAAAGCGACCCACGTTTGGCTTTTGGCCACTGAAAATGTGACCAATTGACCAATTTACTCATTAAGATCTCCATATCTCTGGCATTTTACCTTATGGGGCCTTTAAAATGAAGAAACCAAAAGAAATGCTTGATAAGAATCAGAATATAAGAGGATTTTAGGATATCATTAATCTTATGTGAAGCTGCTTTGAAACAATCTGCATTATAAAAAGCACTGTACAAATAAAGGTGACTTGAATTACAGGCATGCAAACACAATAAGTGATTTTTCCCATTTTTGAACCGTCGCTGTTGGCATATAATGTAACAAAGATCACTAAAGTCGACAGATTTTACTAATAGATCAATCTCTGTTTAAAAGTAAAATAAAGCTGCCATCTTTTTGAAGTCATTTTTACCCTCCTGTAATTTGGCTCCGAATATCAGGTGAAAATTGTCATATTGACCCCCCTCTAAAAAATGTTGTGGATTACTCAGCAAATATACATCTTTACTTTCATCAGTAGCTATTTATGTTTGTCTTTATTAAACAACATTTAAAAAATAAATAAATAAATAAAGCCAGGTCTGGTCAACTCTGGTAATCCAGTGTAAATTCAGTAACTTATCTTTGATTTTCCCAGATCTGGTCCTGTGGGTGTCAGTATCTCACACTGATCTCAGTTCACACCTGCAGTGAAGCCCCTCCCACAACAATTCATCAATAAATATTGGGAATATCCACATCATCCTTCAAGAGAAGGACAAACTCCAGGTGTAGCAGCTGAAATCTGTGTGACTGTTAAAGATGGAGTTTATTAAAGAGGAGATTGAAGACATGAGTTATCCAGAACCATCCAGAATAAAACATGAAGATACTGAGGAACAAATAGGTTGGTGTGCATTCTTGATTCTTCATTATTGACTGCTTTAGTAGCTGTGAAATAATAATCAGTATATGGATGATAAATTATAGAGAAATGCATCTAAATGATCACATTTTATCAGTTTTAATCGTAGTGAATGACAGAACTGACTTTTGCTCATCAAAGATACTTTAACACTTTACAATAAGGTCTCATTTGTTAACATTATTTAATGTATTAACTAACAATCAACAATACATTTGTTACAATATTCATTAATCTTTGTTAATGTTGTTTAATATAAATCCAGCTGTTCATTGTTGGTTCACGTTACTTTACAAATGTTATCAGTTACAACTTTGGTAAATGTTGAAATTAACATGAACTAAGATTTACAGATGCACCGATGTTTCGGCCGCGGCTATAGGATGAAAATGAACTGTGTGAAGGCACTGAGCTTTATAATGTCTGTTGTGTAATCTAAGATTATAATGTAATATTCCCGCTGCGCTGTTGTCTGCTTTTTAATGTTAATCAAACAACAAAAGACCAACAAAAAAATTGCTCGCTACTCTTGACTAAACTTTCATAAGGATTAATTTCCGCGATGCAGAAAACGCAGACGGAATCTAGTCATATAAACAGAATTTACTGCATAACACGGAATGTCACGAAATTTGTCAAAAACGTAGGTCAGTACACTTAAATCAAGTCGTGATGTATACTAGTGTCTTGTGAATATTAAGCCGCAAAAGATTGTTTAAATATGAATCCTGCATGTTTCTGTGTCAAAGAACGTTGCAGACTAGGGCTGTCACGGTTAGGAAATTTACCTTGCGGTTATTATGGGTGGCTCAATAGCGCGGTATGCGGTTTTACCATGGTTTATTTATTTATTTATTATTTTATTTTTTAGAAACCTAATGTATCCTGATTTTATTGCATAAAAGCTCTGTTGTTGAGTTATGTAGCATAAATTGTTGCTTTAACTGACAAAGAGACACGTTTAAAAACTTTTTTTTTTATATTGTTAAATGCAAAACAGCAACAAGAGCATGCCTTTTTCCATTTAAAAAAAATAAAAGAAATCAAATAATCTTAACGTATCACATGAAAAGAAGAAAATGCATGTTCCATTTTGAAAAAGAAAGAATTAAAACAACGTGTGAAAACAAAACCATGTGAAAATACAGAGAATAAACGAAAATATTACTTAAGCGTAAACAAAAGCGATTTAGACCTGGATCATGTCTTTGTTTCGCGCTAAGAAAACTAACATATTGACCTTATGCGGTTTCAGGAGGATCGCATGGGGTAACGATATTCCCCGCAGCACTGAAAACTCTTTCTGATGGTGTGCTCGTTGCACAAATACACACATATTTGCGCGCGACTTTGGACAGCAGCGGGAATCTATACTGATTATCGCCACCATGACAGTGGATTTGCGTTGGAGTCGATGCACTCCTTATGCAGATAGCGCCTGAGCTCGTTATCGCTCGCGCCTCTTGGGTATGGCGCTGACGCGGAGGTTGTCCGTGACTTCAGTAGGTCTCCAAGAGTTATTTTCTTTGCTGGAGGTGGCACTCCACTTGCCCTTCGTCTCCAACCAGTGACGCACTTGCATAATGGTCTCATCTAAATTCGCTGGCTCGCCTTTTTCATTGGGTTGAAAGCCGAAATGTTCCCAAACTAGCGACGTGGTGGCATTAGGTTTTGGGACGAGAGCGTCAGCCATCGTTTCAGTAGGCCTATTCAAAATACACGAAACACCGGATACGAATAGTTCGTGGGAAAATGACAGTCGTAACACTGTTGTATCATTATTAATTTATTTAACATCAAATGCACATGATGCATTGTAAAACAAGGCCACAAAAAAAAAAAAAAACTGAACACTGCGGTTGCCACGGTTTTGCGGTTGCTTTCCTTCCTCTGCGGTTGGCTTGTCAATAGCGCGGTTTTACAATATTATGCGTGTTTGCAGACACATGTTTTAATTTACCTCACACACACACACACACACACACACACACTGAAACTTGCAGTGTTTTTCAGCCTCTGACGCCTCAATATATGAGGACATGAATGCATGAACCTGAATGAATGAGTATTTTACTGTTTTATTCAACAAAGTCTGTCATCATATCATATAAACACACACACAGAAACTCAAAGGTCTTCATGGCAACCTGTCAAAATAAAAGTTCAGTTAACAAAGTAATTGTGACAGAAACATATTAATGTTGTTCAATAGAATTTAGCTTAATCTCAATGTAATAATAATATATGTATTTAATTTATACAGTGAAGAATATGCAGTGTTATTTAATAGATATCGACCGATACTGGATTTTACCGATAACTAGGTTGAACCTGACTTGCCAATATCCGATTAATCAACCGATAGTTTTTAAAAGAATATTGGATAATAAAAAAAACATAAAACCATAACACAATGTAAAACAGTGCTGAAACCTTGAAAATGTGCTAAATTAAATACATATGTAAATATGAATATGAGAAGTTAAAATGAGTTTAAAAACATAGACAATACTTTTACAGCATTTATTAACCTTACTTAAAGTCCCACTGAACCGGAAGTAGCAAGTGAGTTTTCTTCAGTGTGTGAAACGGAATATTGAATAGTAGGCAGGGTTTTACTTCAGCGCTCCTCCTCTACATCTCTCGCTCGTAGCAGACTAACAGTTGGAGGGGAGTGGTTACGCATTTTCAAACCCAAGCCGTCAAACTGACATCATCTGAGAAGGAACGCCGTTTCCAGACCGGAAGTAACTTTTCAGACTTTGATTAATGATTACAGCGTCAAAAATTTTTTTTAACTTGCACGGATTCATTGTTCACCCTAAGACCTGTAATATGTGCTAACAAGGTAAATAGGTTCAATTTTTATTTCATGAGGACTTTAATGTCACAATGGAATCTTATCGTAAAGTGTTACTGTAACGTAAGTTCGTAGATAAGAAGGAGGTGGGGACTGGTGAACATTTAAAATACTTTAATCAAATAAATACAAAATGAAAGTAAAAACGCAGGCAGCCCCTCACGGACGGACACGAACACATTCAAACGTAACCCAAACACAACAAGAGATCTGTATAGCTTGCAGCTGGTGCCCATCATCACTCGCCACCGGCCCGCTCTTATTGGTCCTTCGCCTCGCTGCTTGCCACAGTTACTATTAGTGTTGTCAAAAGTACCGACCGCGATACCAAATCGGTACTGAAATTTAAAAAATGTGACGCTTTGAGCGCTGTTGAGCACAATCATAAACACCTCTGACTGGCCATTGCGCTCACGCACTCATCAAACACATCTGTTTGATGAGTAATCAGCGCTTAAAAAACATGTTATAAATATACATCAATGACGCTTTTCACAGAGTGCTTACACAGATACACACGGAGCGTTTGAATGCAGGCGTCTATCAGCCTACCGGTCCACTTGTCGACGCCTGCTTGTGCTGCCAAACGCTCCCGCCTACGTTTTGTCACACATTGACAGTAGAATTTTAACAAAAAAGACGTGTAAACACAGCCCATGTCAGCCATTTCTCATCGCGACTAACCGCCTGGCAGAAGACCCTCCCATGTCTGTTGTGTAGTGAATGTCACACGTGAAGGAAGCGAGTAAACTCAAAATGTTCAAGCGTCCAATTATTCGCGTCATTCGCGTCCAGTGTGAACGCACCATCAGCCTCTGCCACAAAAGTACATACATAACTTCTGTTCTTTATCTGCTTAATGCAGCATCTAGTCAAAAATAATTACTAATGTTTTCTGTACTCATACCGTTTCACTGTCTGTTTTAAACGCGCATTTGATGTGTTAGCACGCTCTGTGAAGCGCATGCTTTCCGCGCAGCCTCACAGGTCAATGTAAACAACGTCAGTTTTATTTTGCCTCTAGAGTCCGATCTCATGCTATATAATACCAGCAGACCCTTCTCCGAGCTCTCGTACTATGTAATGACAGCGCACCCTTCTCAGCTGCTCCACATAGATGCAAACTCCTCACCTTAAGGTGAGAATTCACCTTTTTGAAATCAAAATACGTCACCTACGAGATTTGCGGAGATCCATTGAGAAAGTCTTTTGAGGGAGGTGGGGGGTCCGTTCAGGCTGATTTTTTATTTCAGGTAATAAAAAAATAAAAAATGACATGGCTGAGGCATGCAGCAAAAAAAGGAAGCAGGACCTTGAAATTCTGGTGGTTAAACATCAGAAGAAATAGGGTTTAACTTCTGAGGTGGTGTACAAAGTATCTCATATAGTGGGATCTTCAGTTTTCAGTTTTGAATGTTTATAAAGCACCTAAGATGATTTCCAACATACATTTTATGTGGTTGTTTTCTTCCTGTTTTTGTTTTATGTATTCAGCTCCCACATACAGTGGGTACGGAAAGTATTTTCATTTTTTTTTCCATTAATGTACACACAGCACCCCATATTGACAGAAAAACATAGAATTGTTGACATTTTTGCAGATTTATTAAAAAAGAAAATCTGAAATATAACATGGTCATTCAGACCCTTTGCTCAGTATTTAGTAGAAGCACCCTTTTGATCTAATACAGCTATGAGTCTTTTTGGGAAAGACGCAACAAGTGGATTTGGGGATCCTCTGCAATTCCTCCTTGCAGATCCTCTCCAGTTCTGTCAGGTTAGATGGTAAACGTTGGTGGACAGCCATTTTCAGGTCTCTCCAGAGATGCAGTCAGGGCTCTGGGTGGGCCATTCAAGAACATTCAAGGAGTCATTGTGAAGCCACTCCTTCGTTATTTTAGCTGTGTGCTTAGGGTCATTGTCTTGTTGGAAGGTGAACCTTCAAGCCCAGTCTGAGGTCTTGAGCACTCTGGAGAAGGTTTTCGTCCAGGATATCCCTGTACTTGGCCGCATTCATCTTTCCCTCGATTGCAACCAGTCGTCCTGTCCCTGCAGCTGAAAAACACCCCCACAGCATGATGCTGCCACCACCATGCTTTACTGTTGGGACTGTATTAGACAGGTGATGAGCAGTGCCTGGTTTTCTCCACACATACCGCTTAGAATTAAGTCCAAAAAGTTCTATCTTGGTCTCATCAGACCAGAGAATCTTATTTCTCATCATCTTGGAGTCCTTTCATGTGTCTTGCACTGAGGAGAGACTTCCGTTGTGCCACTCTGCCATAAAGCCCCGAATGCAGTGATGGTTGACCTTCTACAACTTTCTCCCATCTCCCGACTGCATCTCTGGAGCTCAGCCACAGTGATCTTTGGGTTCTTTATTTACCTCTCACTAGGGATGGGCGATATGGTCTAAAATACATATTACGATGTACACTTACCTAAAGGATTATTAGGAACACCTGTTCATTTTCTCAACAATGCAATTATCTAATCAACCAATCACATGGCAGTTGCTACAATGCATTTAGGGGTGTGGTCCTGGTCAAGATAATCTCCTGAACTCCAAACTGAATTTCAGAATGAGAAAGAAAGGTGATTTAAGCAATTTTGAGCGTGGCATGGTTGTTGGTGCCAGACGGGCCGGTCTGAGTATTTCACAATCTGCTGAGTTACTGGGATTTTCACGCACAACCATTTCTAGGGTTTACAAAGAATGGTGTGAAAAGGGAAAAACATCCAGTATGCGACAGTCCTGTGGGCGAAAATGCCATGTTGATGCTAGAGGTCAGAGGAGAATGGACCGACTGATTCAAGCTGGTAGAAGAGCAACTTTGACTGAAATAACCACTTGTTACAACCGAGGTATGCAGCAAAGCATTTGTGAAGCCACAACACGCACAACCGTGAGACAGATGGGCTACAACAGCAGAAGACCCCACCGGGTACCACTCATCTCCACTACAAATAGGAAAAAGAGGCTACAATTTGCACAAGCTCACCAAAATTGGACAGTTGAAGACTGGAAAATGTTGCCTGGTCTGATGAGTCTCGATTTCTGTTGAGACATTCAGATGGTAGAGTCAGAATTTGGCATAAACAGAATGAGAACATGGATCCATCATGCCTTGTTACCACTGTGCAGGCTGGTGGTGGTGGTGGTGTAATGGTGTGGGGGATGTTTTCTTGGCACACTTTAGGCCCCTTAGTGCCATTTGGGCATCGTTTAAATGCCTCGGCCAACCTGAGCATTGTTTCTGACCATGTCCATCCCTTTATGACCACCATGTACCCATCCTCTGATGGCTCCTTCCAGCAGGATAATGCACCATGTCATAAAGTTCCAATCATTTCAAATTGGTTTCTTGAACATGACAATGAGTTCACTGTACTAAAATGGCCCCCACATTCACCAGATCTCAACCCAATAGAGCATCTTTGGGATGTGGTGGAACGGGAGCTTCGTGCCCTGGATGTGCATCCCACAAATCTCCATCAACTGCAAGATGCTATCCTATCAATATGGGCCAACATTTCTAAAGAATGCTTTCAGCACCTTGTTGAATCAATGCTACGTAGAATTAAGGCAATTCTGAAGGCGAAAGGGGATCAAACACAGTGTTAGTATGGTGTTCCTAATAATCCTTTAGGTGAATGTACATTGCAGCTTCTTGCGATACAGATATATATAAATTATAATAGAATCATTTCAGAAGAGGTTACATAGACCCTAAGGAAAGCCAAACTGCTAAATGTTTTTTTAAAGAAAGAAAGAAACCTTAATTGTGCAAAACTGTACTAATACATCATAATGTTGCAGATAAATACAATTCAAGTACACTAGCTGCAGAGACTTAAGCTTAAACGGATAGTTCTCCCTAAAAATGAAAAAATATAGCCATATTTTACTCACCCTGCTGTTGTTCCAATGCACTATGTCCTAATATATTTTTCGAACCTCAAAAGCAGAAATAAAAAATAAAATAAATACAATAAAAAAGTCCTGCACGCGCTCCTTTCTTATGGGAGTGAACAGCGACCAGGCTCAAACGCAATGATTCAGTGAGACGCGCACCATATATGGAAAGTGTTCAGGAAGCATATGAGGTTTTGCGAGAAAAAACCCTTATAATTTAGTCAAAATCTGAGCTTGGCCGTTACTCTGCACGTGTTCTTGAGATGAGTGCCAGCCGTCAGCAGTCGCTTATGCTTATGCTTATGCTGCCTTCACGTGCTATTTGATCGTTCGGAGGTTTGATAATTCCAAGTTCTGAAGTCGTTATTACAAGATCATTGCATTCAAGTTTCAAAATGTGAGGCCGTTCATTTGCCTTTTTGTGCAATTCATGTGCAATTTTACCTAGGAAACTCGTATTTACGATAATTCTGAGAGCACGTGAAGGCAGCTTTACTATAACTCGCACTGTTGTCATGGCACCCCAGATAAGCGCACATACACACACACACACCATTTTGAGAAATCAGGCTCAATAGAAACAAACGCGACTCTTGTCTTTTCGACAAGGTAACTTATATGATAAGAAATAATACAAAATATCAATATGGTAAACCTCCTGAAGTGAATGTTTTGAGGTGGTAGAACAGATTAGTCATGTTACCTCTCTTAGCCGGTACTGTTACCCCCAAACACTATGGAGTAGAGGGTGGACATATGCAGTCAACTTTTGCACACCACTTTAAAGTTTGCTGCTGCTTGTCGGACGGCTTAAATCCAATTAATGGATGTGTCACCAGCTTCTCTGTTTCACTTTGAGCCATGTTTACTAAAGATGATGATGCGTTGCAGTCAGTTGCAGCTCGTGGTCTAAATTTCGCGGGTAGATTGCGCCATCAACACGCATTATCTATGAAGGGTTCTGGTCATCCCAAATGTCTTCAATTTAAGGATTATGGACTGTGCTCTTATTATTCTTTAAAATAAATGCTGTAGAAGTGCAGTTCATTACTAGTTCATGTTAACTAATGAAACCTTATTGTAAAGTTTTTTCCAATACTTTATACTCACACACAGGGGCGTAGCCATCATTTCAAAAGTGAGGGGGACAGAATGTCAAGCGATATCAGTTTTTTCTGACTTGCGTCTAATTGACTGGTTTTATTTTTAATGTTATATCTTTTTGCTTAATTGGCTTAATATGCTATTTATGTTAGAGCAATAAGCCTCCTTCTACAACAGTCAACCCTAAGTCTGATGCTCTCTGTTCTGTCTATAAAAAATTACAAATTAGTCTGATTAGTAGCAGAAATATTTTTGTTGCTAAATATTTTGTACATTCCATTCAGTTTGCAAATGCATACGATAAAAGGTACACAACAACAAAAGACCCATTTTTTTGGTTCCCAAATCTAAGCCAAATCCTAAGAGACTTGATTTTAGTTATAACTTTAGTAATAACTTTTCACAAACGGAGTAGTTACTTTGTTTTGCTTATGCAAGGCAGTGTAGACATAAAACACATAATGATTGTTTAATGGAAAAAAAACTAAACTTATTCCATTAATTATCTTATTCCAGTCGTTTGTTTTTCCTCACCTCTGAAGCCTCCTCAAAACTTTCTGCCTCATCCTCTCTCAACTTTGAATTAACTTCTGGCTCTGTCTATTGACAATAAAAGTGTAGTTTGAACTACGTACATACAGGGAATTATGACATACAGAAGAAAGGATGTACACTGCTAGACAATAGCCAATCATTTGTATCCTAAATTATCTTTCCTATATTTTCCTAATGACAATTTTATGATTGGTCTATATGGTACTACGAATATTGGTTGAACATTAAGCATAGATGTATAGAAAAATTGTACAATGTATATAAAACATTTTTTAAAAGCCACTATCACTTCGTTGTCCCCTGTGACATTTCTTTTGTTTGTGTGTCATCCTGTTTCTGACCTGATAACCCTAAACTGCCTGTCTTGTTCAATCTTGACAACACAGAAAGAAAGTTAAATTACTTTCAAAATTGCATTTTAAACGATAAAAGAAAGAGAAAACTATCAATTAAGACCTATGTTAGAACGTTAATGCATACAATTGAATACTGCATTGCTAATGAATTGTATAATTTAATAAAAATTATAAATAAAATAAAATATAATAAAAAAACCTGAATTCAACATTAAAAATCACATCTATATTCTAATTTTAAGAGCTTTGATAACATATATGTGAAAATAAGACGTTACAAAAGAAAATACACTGAAAATAAGTGCACGTTTGTGCGGAGAGCAAATATTTTCAATTTCCAGCTAAACCTGCTAACGTAATTATTCAACAAGAGAAAAGGGCAGTTATTCATCGTTGTGCAACACAATTCGGATACATGCCAACTTACTGTGCTTGACTTTTTCGTAAAAAAGGAGTGAATCGCTTTGCCGCTTTGAACTCATCGCGACCTCTATGAAAATGATGATTACAGCGGAGTGCGAGCATGGGCGTGTGGCGGCCGTGACACGTGAGGGACTGATTACCATGGAAACGTGAAAGGCAACACGATGTAGATAGATCTCTCTTTGAATTTTTACTTTTAAATCTGGATTTATACACATTGCCTCGTGAAAACATCAACTGAACACAGTTTGCCGAATGCAAAAGTGAGGGGGACGAATTTACATTTTATATAAAATGGGGACGCGCCCCCTATGCTCACACAGACTGTCTTGTTTTCTGCTGAGCGTTTTTAATTTTCACATTTAACCCCATTGAACTGATTCTGACTGCTTTATATGTTTATTTTAGATCAGATGGAAGTGACGGAGCAACAACACAAACTAAATGACATAAAGAAACTCTGTGACTTCAAAACTGAAGAAACAAAAGCCAAAAAGCTGCACACCTGCTCTCGGTGTGGAAAGAGTTTCACACATAAAGGAAACCTTAACACACACATGAGAATTCACACTGGAGAGAAACCGTATCCATGTACTCAGTGTGGAAAGAGTTTCCAACATAAAGGAAACCTTAACACACACATTAGAGTTCACACTGGAGAGAAACCGTATACATGCCCTCAGTGTGGAAAGAGTTTTACTCAGTTATCGGGTCTCAGTAAACATCTGCACATTCACTCTGGAGAAAAACCATTTAACTGTGATCATTGTGGTAAAGGTTTTAATTCGTCATCACATCTAAAAGACCACCTGAGAGTTCATTCAGATGAGAAGCCTCATGTGTGTTCTCTCTGTGGAAAGAGTTTTTCATGGCTGCATCATTTTAAACAGCACCAGAAAACACATAATGAAGTGAGAGATCATGTGTGCTTTGACTGTGGGAAGAGCTTTAGTACAACTAGTCAACTGAAAGAGCACCAAAGAATTCACACTGGAGAAAGGCCGTATACATGCACTCAGTGTGAGAATAATTTTTCTGATGCATCAGCTCTCAGTGTTCATCTGCTCCGTCACTCAGGGAAAAAAACATTTAACTGTGATCAGTGTGGTAAAGATTTTAATTCTTCATCACATCTAAAAGACCACCTGATAGTTCATTCAGGTGAGAGGCCTTATGTGTGTTCTCTCTGTGGAAAGAGTTTTTCACGACTGAACAGTTTTAAACTGCACCAGAAAACACATGATGAAGTGAGAGATCATGTGTGTTGTGACTGTGGGAAGAGCTTTATTACAACTAGTCAACTGAAAGAGCACCAAAGAATTCACACTGGAGAAAGACCTTACAAGTGCTCCTACTGTGACAAGAGATTCACTCGGTCTACAGTCCTTAAATCACATGAGCGAGTTCATACTGGAGAGAAGCCGTACCACTGTACTCCGTGTGAGAAGAGTTTTATACGTTTATCAATCCTTCACGCTCATATGAGAAAATGTTGCAAGTGAGCATCATGTGTTAATTTGGAGACTTCAGTAGCCGCGTTTCCACTGTTGGGCCAAAACAGGCCCTTTTGTGTGTTTCCAAAAGCGGGTGTGCTAGTGCGTGCCAGGGCCAGTCGAGTTTCCACTGTCACTTCTGGGGCTTCCTCGACGCCAACAGCCAGGGTTTTTGGCCCACTGAATACCTTGGTCCAAAGTGGGCCAGCTCAGGCTTGAGGAATGGTTGCGAACAAAGGCGGAGTTTACCTGAGTTTGGAGACGGTAGCGTTGGCGCGCCGGATGATTTCATATACCAGATCATCAGCATTAAAGACTTAGTTTTAGCTCAACTCACTTTTAGACAGTGCTTGAATAACTTCTGTTTGTGATTCTGATCACTGTATAAGAAAGAAATATTGATATGCCATGCAAAAGACTATTTGCACTAACCGTTACCACAGTAAACATGATGAATACGACTGCTTAAGGAAATCAGACGTCATATAGGCTTTCACAATCATGTATTTATTTGATTTATTAGTGCATCTCATCTCTTAAATTTATACCGGACTGTCTGATATCCATATTTAGTTCTGCATATGTCATAAAATAAAGCAACTCCAGTTTTTCGGGAGCTTCCTCTGTTTCTCTGACTGAAAATGTAACTGTATTGGGACTGTTACTGGAGAGAGTGCTGAAGCTGCTCAGGTCGTATTTTAGTTGGTCAATTTGTAGAAGTGATTGTTCTTTCTAGATGTGATAAACTGTCCAGAGACAACAAATAACCTGAAAAAGTGTCATCTTTGTTTTTTGAAATAACGGTAAATACCACTTTATTTCTGTGGGACTAATGTGTAATCTCTAAAAAATTAATTCATTATGATCAATGTATCACTTATTATTGTAAAACTGGTAAAACAAATATTTAAGTAAACAATAAAAATGCCAACAAACGGCTGCTTTTATCATGTTCGTTTTGTGATCTTGCTTGTTTCCAGTGATTTCTTTCTGATTATTTTTCTGATAAAACTTCCATTTATTGGTGAAATGATGGATTTGTGTGAGGTTGTGTTTGAATGTTTGAATGTCCTGGCTCGCACTAGCCTGACAGTGGAAACGTGGCTGGTGTGAGAAGAGTTTCAAAGATGCATATGTATTATGTATTGATATTGTAAAAAGAGCTATACAAATAAATGAATTATATTGTGACGAGTTTTTCCACTCTACAGTCAACAATTCTCACAGTGTAAATAAAGTCAGAATGGATTGTGTCTAAATAGTTCTAGAATTAGATGCCATTTTATTTTTTACTAAATTGTCTTTTGATACATGAAATTATGAGAAATAAAACAGAAACAACATCTTGATTGATCTATTTAATGAACACTAATCATCACAGCTCTTCGTCATCAAGGCGATTTCTGTGATCGTGGCTCCTAATCGGTGATCCCATGTCGTACAGTGATAGAGGTTCAAAGACAGCCGTTGTCACAGTTTTGTGCTAATCTAATGTTAGCTTCACTTCCTGTCTCCTGAGATGCCTTCATCTGATTGAGTTTTGAAGGCAGCATATATGTATCCTTTGCTGCCTTTGATATCACACAATCCTGTGTGTTCCATTCTGTGACATTTGAGCTAGCACTTCTAATGTCATTTCTAGTGAGAAATTACTAATGTAGTAATTAAATATTTGTTTAGCTCTCACCAAAGCTTGCGCTATTTTGCTGTAGATCATTAAACCGTTACACTGCCATAGAAGTCTGTCCGAAATCAGTTTCGTGAGGTGCTTTCATGCACAAACACTGCCTTATGGCATTGTCTGATGAGGCAGTGGAGGAAACAAGTCGGCTATCTAAGTTTTCGGATGCAGATAGGGTGACCATACGTCCAGACAGTCCGGATTTTAAGCCCCTGTCCGGCGCCGCCTCAAGCCAGACACTCATTTGTCCTCCTTTTTGGAGTCGCACTGAATCGGCCTAAAAAAAACGCTCTAGAATCTTTATTGGGACGCAGCAGCAAAGCGTCTAATTTGCCATAAGATCTCTGGTCTAACAAATGATTGGCTGAAAGCGGTGTCAATCAAATTAATATCTTATATATCATTGGTTAAAAATGTAAACAAGCATGACGTGCTGGCTACGTCATATCATAACATTACATACCGAAACGTCAGACTTCATTAAAGGGGTACTTCAGCACTGGGAAGATGAATCTGTATTTAAACTGGATCATTATGGTAGTAGAAATGTGAAATTATTTTTGAATAATTTGGTGCCTTCTAGACTGAGAAAACACAGAAAATTTATTTTTGTCTCATGGGGATGAAAGACAACAATTCCCAGAACGCACTGCTTCACTGCCCTACTCTAGCCACGGCTAGTCGGCTACTGGATTACTGGATCACTTTCCCACCGCGTTCATTTTCAGAAAATCAGTTCAGTTAGAGACACTTCAATTAAAAACCGAACGTGTCTGTTCGATATAATGCGAGTGAGCCGATTGAGTGTCACGGCACAAACGCAGCCGGAGTCAGATTACATTCATCACATGAGCTGAGGTAATCGCGGGATTCGCGGCTGCGGCTGCATTCACAGCGCGTGATCAGTCTGGAGCGTGTTCAGTTCATGTCTTTGGAAGCTTAACTTTCATAGGAAGTTAATTTGAAAAGTTATAACACTCACTTTGGTCTCCACCACACCGTTTACATGAATCTCCGCGAGCCGAGTGCTGTGAGTGTGATGTTGAAAACATGTGGAAATAGCGCCCTCTGCTGGCTGTAGTCTTCACTCTCAAGCCAAAAACTTTTTCCAGGAATAAAATACATAATTCTCTCGTCTTAGGGTCATATGAGGGGGGAAAATACGATAATTTGAATATACTCCCGGGTTTCTACTGATACAAAGCTTAATGCTAATCGCTGAAGTAACCCTTTAAATCCAGAATGGACAAAAGAGCGCAAATTTATATCAAAAATATAAATTTGCTAAACTAAATATAGACCTCGCTAAACCCCGCCCCCTCCACCACAGTCATGTTTCAGTCACAGTCATCTTTGTAAATTCATGCAGTCAAGCATCAACAGTCATACTGTATAACAGAAATACATAAATAAACAAATAATGATGGAGAAAAATAAATAAACACATTTCAGTTCTTAACAAATAGCTGCCTGAGCTGCTGCAGAGGGTGAACTTCTTTCTTAAGATAAAAATAATAAAAAATAACTGAAATGTGTATTTATTTATTTTTGGCATTCATTATTTGTTTATGTATTTCTGTTATTTCCAGAAGTCCAAAAATTTTATGTTTTCAGGCACTGTGCACTTTGCGAGACACATCATCACAAAGCAGTTAATCTCAGTGGTCAGTTTTTGAAAAAGACTTCACTCTCTTGAAAACAAATACTGTGAACAAACACTTTTTGCCTCTTCTGTTACACATAGGTCTACATCAAGGTATCGTAGAGCAAATTGTCTGGCAATGAATAGAGTAGGCTATTTCAGAATCACTGTATCATGATAGCGTCGATATGATGGACAAAATTGTATTGTAGTTGCGAGTACACCAGAGTCCTATGCAATTATTCTTGCCTTACTAAAGGCCGCAAAGTGTCCTCCTTTTTGGTGTTATGGAAGTGCCCACCCTAGACACAGACCGTGATTTAACCGGCCTGTTTAAGAATATGCGGCCCCTTTAAGAAAAATGACGCGCACTGAGCATGCGCAGAAGAGAGAAGCGCGAGAGACGGTCACGGGATGAGTGCTGAGACCAGTTGAACCTCAACGCGACGCTGTAAACGATCGTGAATGACGGACCAAAGTGTAATATTTCTCTCAGGTGCCTTATATTTCCAGTCTGCAGGTGAGAGATGTTTCTCAGATTACAGAGTTTAACATCAATCAGCTCCAGAGTTTACGTGTTTAAGGACCAATGTAATGAAATGCGTTGTGTGTCCTGGTTTATTATTAGAGTGTAACAATATGTTGGCAGAGTTTTTCACAGACTCTGACTCTATTACACCTATAAAATGTGCTTAATGTGCCACTTTACAGAAGATCTCAGACATCAGCATAATGAATGAGGGGAAAACAGGGAACTTTTGGAGACAGAGGCTTTTCAGCAGCTCAGTTAAACATGATGGTTCTGTTGTTTCTCTCAGACTTTGGACAAGAGTTGAACAAACCTTGTTTTAAATGTATCAAACCACTCCATATTCCTGACAGAAAACATATACACTTCATTTAAATTTAATTACAGGGTCATTCCATGTAAAACCAACCATTTCATCCATTGAAAAGAATTAAGAATAGAAGGATATCAAGATATCTTTAATACTTTTAGAGTGACAAACACAAACTTAAGAAAAAATTATAGTTATGACACTCAGGTATATTCTATGCAATTGTGTTGATAGAAAAAAAAAACGAAATCCATTTCTAATTTCAAACATTATTTGTTGTTCAGATATTTCTCTGTAAAAGTATCGGCTGTATGCAAAGTGACCCACGTTTGGCTTTTGGGCCACTGAAAATGTGGACAATTTACCAATTTACTCATGGAACCACATTAAGATCTCCATATCTTTGGCATTTTACCATATGGGGCCTTTAAAATGAAGAAACCAAAATAAATGCTTGATAAGAATCAGAATATAAAAGGGTAATAAGATATCATTAATACTTCTTTAGTTACAGGCATGCAAAGACAATAAGTGTTTTTTTTCCATTTTTGAACAGTCACTGTCGGCGTATAATACAACAAAGATCACTAAAGTCGACATATTTTACTAATAGACCAATCTTTGTTTAAAAGTAAAATAAAGCTGCCATCTTTTTTTAAAGTAATTTTTACCCTCCTGTAAAAATGTTGGATTAATCAGTACATATACATCTTTACTTTCATAAGTATTTATGTTTGCCTTTCTTCAGAAAAAAAATATTAACAAAATAAAAATGAAGCCAGGTCTGGTCAACTAATCCAGTATAAATTCAGTGACTTAACTTTGATTTTTCCAGATCTGGTCCTGTGAAGCCCCTCCCACAACAATTCAACAATAAACACTGGGAATATCCACATCATCCCTCAAGAGAAGGACAAACTCCAGGTGTAGCAGCTGAACTCTGTGTGACTGTTAAAGATGGAGTTTATTAAAGAGGAGATTGAAGACATGAGTTATCCAGAACCATCCAGAATAAAACATGAAGATACTGAGGAACAAATAGGTTGGTGTCCATTCTTGATTCTTCATTGTTGACTGCTTTAGTATATGGATGATAAATGATAGAGAAATGCATCTAAATGATCATATTTTATCAGTTTTAATCGTAGTGAACGACAGAACTGACCTTTGCTCATCAAAGATACTTTAACACTTTACAATAAGGTCTCATTTGTTAACATTAGTTAATGTATTAACTAACAATCAACAATACATTTCTTACAATATTTATTAAGCTTTGTTAATGTTATTTAATATAAATCCAGCTGTTTATTGTTGGTTCACGTGCAGAAAACGCAGTCTGAATCTAGTCATAAAAACGGAATTAACTGAATAACACGGAATGTGTGGCGGGTTTGTGCACAAAAACCACTGTAGAGAGATGGACTTTGTAACGACATCTTTAGTGCCTTTTATGGGTCTTGAGAGAGCAAATGTCATTGCCACCAATGGAGGCCATTCTGAGCAATTGGATTTCAACAAAAATATCTTAATTTGTGTTCCGAAGACTAACAAAGGTCTTACGGGTGTTGAACGTTATGAGGGTGAGTAATTAATGACAGAATTTTCATTTTTGGTTGAACTTACCCTTTAATATTGTTCAGTAGAATTTAGCTTCGTCTCAATGTAATAATAATATACAACCCGAATTCCGGAAAAGTTGGGAATTTTTTTAAATTTAAATAAAATGGAAACTAAAAGACTTTCAAATCACATGAGCCAATATTTTATTCACAATAGAACATAGATAATATAACAAATGTTTACAGTGAGAAATTTTACACTTTTATCCACTAATTGAGCTAATTTCAAACTTCATGCCTGCTACAGGTCTCATAAAAGTTGGGATGGGGGCAACAAATGGCTGAAAAGCAAGAAAATTTTGATTCAGCTGGGAGAACATCTAGCAACTAATTCATTGATACCAGGGGCCGTATTCACAAAACATATTAAGGCTAAAAGTAGCTCCTAACTTGCCAATTAAGGAGAAACTTTACTTTTACTTTAAAAGTAAAGGGCGTGTCAGATTTTGGACTCCTACATTTTAGCTCTAAGAGTATTTCACAAAGTATTTTAGCACTAAAACAAGCTCCTAAATCCATGAAACGCTAGGAGTAGTCAAGAGGACTCCTAAAAGGTATATAAAGGTTTTAGAGCAACATATGATCCCCTCCAGAGGACATCTATTTCAGGGAAGGCCTTGTGTATTTTAGCAGGACAATTCAAAACCACATACTGCAGCTATTACAACAGCATGGCTTCATCGTAGAAGAGTCCCAGTGCTGAATTGGCCTGAAATGTTTTCCTATAGAGAACATTTGGTGCATAATTAAACAAAAAACACGTCAAAGACGACCACAAACTCTTCAGTAGCTGGAAACCTATATCAGGAAAGAATGGGACCAAATTCCAACTCTCCAGAAACTCATAACCTTGATGCCCAGACGTCTCCGAACTGTTTTGAAAAGAAGAGATGCTACACATGCCCCCGTCCCAACTTTTATGAGACCCGTAGCAGGCATCAAGTTTGAAATGAGCTCAATTAGTGGATAAAAGTGTAAAATTTCTCTGTTTAAACATTTGTGAATATAATAATGGCTCATGTGATTTGAGAGTCTTTTAGTTTTTATTTTATTTAACGTCCCATTTTTTCTGGAATTCGGGTTGTATGTATTTCATTTATACAGTGAAGAATATGCAATGTTATCTAAACACTATCAATTTTAGTGACAAAATTTCACATAAGAGGGCAAGTGACAAATATCGATATCAGTATAGGCCCAAAAAAACATATCGGTGCATCCTTACTAAGATTAATAAATGCTGTTGAAGTGCAGTTCATTATTAGTTCATGTTAACTAATAAAACCTTTGTTGTAAAGTGTTACCGACAATTTATACTCACACAGACTGTCTTGTTTTCTGCTGAATGTTTTTAATTTTCACATTTAACCTCATTGATCTGATTCTGACTGCTTTATATGTTTATTTTAGATCAGATGGAAGTGATGGAGCAACAACACAAACTAAATGACATAAAGAAACTCTGTGACTTCAAAACTGAAGAAACAAAAGCCAAAGAGCTGCACACCTGCTCTCAGTGTGGAAAGAGTTTCATACAAAAACAAACCCTAAACACACACATGAGAATTCACACTGGAGAGAAACCATATACATGCACTCAGTGTGGAAAGAGTTTCTCTCAAGCATCAGGTCTCAGTTATCATCTGCTCCGTCACTCGGGAGAAAGACCTTTTAACTGTGAACAGTGTGGGAAAGATTTTATTTGTTCATCACATCTAAAACAACACCTCAGTGTTCATTCAGATGAAAGGCCTTATGCGTGTTCTCTCTGTGGAAAGAGTTTTTCACGACAGATCAGTTTTAAACAGCACCAGAAAACACATGATGAAGTGAGAGATCATGTGTGCTGTGACTGTGGGAAGAGCTTTACTAGAGCTGACAAACTGAAACGGCACCAAAGAATTCACACTGGAGAGAAACCGTATACCTGCTCTCAGTGTGAGAAGAGTTTTTCTGATGCATCAGGTCTCAGTAAACATCTGCTCCGTCACTCTGGGAAAAAGCCATTTAACTGTGATCAGTGTGGTAAAGATTTTTTTTTGTCATCAGATCTAAAAGAACACCTGATAGTTCATTCCGATGAGAAGCCTCATGTGTGTTCTCTCTGTGGAAAGAGTTTTTCACGGCTGAAGTGGTTTAAACAGCACCAGAAAACACATGATGAAGTGAGAGATCATGTGTGTTGTGACTGTGGGAAGAGCTTTACTACATCTAGTCAGCTGAAAGAGCACCAAAGAATTCACACCGGAGAAAGACCTTACAAGTGCTCCTACTGTGACAAGAGATTCACTCAGTCTGGAGCCCTGAAATTACATGAGCGACTTCACACCGGAGAGAAGCCGTACCACTGTACTCAGTGTGAAAAGAGTTTTATACGTTTATCAATCCTTCACGCTCATATGAGAAAAGGTTGCAAGTGAGCAACATGTGTTTCATGTCAAATACTGTGTGAAATAAAATATGGAGTTTTTCCTAAAAGCACAAAATCATCTTGAGTAATTTTGTTAATTTGGTGACTTCAGTAGCCGCGTTTCCACTGTCTGGTCAAAAGCAGCTACGAACCTGGAGTTTACCTGAGTTTGGATACGGCAGCGTCGGCGCGGCGGATGATTTTATATACCAGCTAGCATTAGCATTAAAGACTTTTAAAATAGTTTTAGCTCAACTCACTTTCAGACAGCAGCGAGTGTTTGAATAACCTCTGTTTGTGATTCTGATCACTGTATAAGGCAAAAATATTGATATGCCATGCAAAAGACTATTTGCACTAACCGTTACTACAGTAAACATGGTGAATACGACTTGCTTGAAGAAATCAGACATGTCATGTAAACTTTCACAATCATGTATTTATTAGATCTGTCAGTGCGTCTCGTCTCTTAAATTTATACCGGACTGTCTGATATCCATATTTAGCTCCGCATATGTCATAAAATTAAGCAACTCCTTAATTTTAACTTTTCGGGAGCTTCCTCTGTTTCTCCAACTGAAAATTGGGACTGTCACTGGAGAGAGTGCTGAAGCTGCTCAGGTCGTATTTTAGTTGGTAAATTTGTAGAAGTGATTGTTCTTTCTAGATGTGATGAACTGTCCAGAGACTACAAATAACCTGAAAAAGTGTCATCTTTGTTTTTTTTAAATAACGGTAAATACGACTTTATTTCTGTGGGAAATATGTGTAATCTCTAAAAATGTATTCATTATGATCAATGTATCACTAATTATTGTGTAAAATAACTTATACTTATATACTTATATAACAAAAATGCCAACAAACGGCCGCTTTTATCATGTTTTGTTGGTGAAATGATGGATTTGTGTGAGGTTGTTCCAGAGAGGTTGTGTTTACGCTAAAACTTAAAACTGCTTACCTCAAGCTGTTTTCCCTTTCTCAGGGAATTCATCATGTGATTCATCATGGTCTTTTTTTTACCACTAGCGCATGCTGATGATTCAAGATTCAAGAGTTTTATATGTCACATACACAATTATATATAACTGGCAGTGAAATGTAAACAGGTCCGCTCCATAGACAGTGCAAATAACAGTTACAAGAAACACAAGGAGGAAATTAAAAATAGAAATAGAATAAAAAGTACTCTATTTCTATTTTTAGCAATCGTTGACGTTTTACTCTTCTATAGAAACTTGCATCGTAGCCTTGTCATCATCGTGCAGTCTACATACATGTTGACCCAAGTTTAATAGATCCATGTGGCACAGTAAGATTTGTAATGCTCTTGTAGGATTGCTAAAATCGTGCAGTGTATCCCAGGCTTTACTTCCTCAAGTCACTCAGTGTTTGTCTGGTCACATCATTCTAATAAATATGTTTGGGATGTACAGTATTATTGTCAACCATATGATCAGGTCTTGTATCATACAAAGAGTTAGTTCATTTTTATCCTTCATTATTGACTGCTTACGAACAATAAAGTACCAGCGCTTCAGTTGGCTGCGTCTGAAACCTGGAAAATGCTGGCCAAGGGAGGACACATTTCAAGGTAGGAAGGCATCAAGGCACGTCCGAATCTTAATGTTAGCTTCACTTCCTGTCTCCTGAGATACCTTCATCTGATTGAGTTTTGAAGGCAGCAAAAATGTATCCTTTGCTGCCTTTGATATCACACAATCCTGTGTGTTCCATTCTGTGACAGTTGAGCTAGAAAACAAAAGATGGCATCCAAAAGTTGCGTTCGCTGGTCAGTTTGTGTGTAAATGTACATTCTTGGCCAACATTGCCCACTTCTGATGTCATTTCTAGTGAGAAATTACTAATGTAGTAAATACAATTTTTTTTTTTCTTACCAAAGCTTGTGCTATTTTGCTGTTGATCATTAAACTGTTACACTGCCATCAGAGTCTTTACGAAATCTGTTTTGTGAGGTGCCTTCATGCACAAATGCTGCCTTACAAGTCACTGTCTGATAAGACAGTGAAGGGAACAAGTCAGGTGTGATTTGATTCTGGAACCGAGCCTGTTTAAGAATATGCGGCCCCTTTAAGAAAATTGACGCGCACTGAGCATGCGCAGAAGAGAGAAGCGCGAGAGACGGGAGAGTTGGGACAAGTTGAAGCTGAAAGCGACGCTGTTAACGATCGTGAATGAAGGACAAATGTGAGATATTTCTCTCAGATGCCTTATATATCCAGTCTGCAGGTGAGAGATGTTTCTCAGATTACAGAGTTTAACATCAATCAGCTCCAGAGTTTACGTTTTTAAGGACCAATGTAATGAAATGCGTTGTGTGTCCTGGTTTATTATTAGAGTGTAATAATATGTTGGCAGAGAGTTTTTCACAGACTGTAACTATATTAAACCAATAAAATGTGCTTAATGTGCCACTTTACAGAAGATCTCAGACATCAGCATAATGAATGAGGGGAAAACAGGGAACTTTTGGAGACAAAGAGGCTTTTCAGCAGCTCAGTTAAACATGATGGTCCTGTTGTTTATCTCAACAAACCTTATTTTAAATGCAATTAATATCTAACTTTTATCAAACACTCCATATTCCTGACAGAAAACATATGTTCACTTCATTTAAATGTAATTAATGGGTCATTCCATGTCAAATAAACCATTTCATCCATTGAAAAGAATTAAGATTTGAAGGATATCAAGATATCTTTAATAGTTTAGAGTGACAGGCACACAAACTGTGGAAAATAATATTTATGGCACCTAATATTTAGGTATAGTCAATGCAATTATGTTGACAAAAAAACGTAATCCTTTTCTAGTTTCAACATTATTTATTGTTCAGATATTCCTCTGTAAAAGACAAAATTATCGGCTGTATGCAAAGCGACCCACGTTTGGTTTTGGGCCACTGAAAATGTAAACAATTGATCAATTTACTCATGGAACCACATAAAGAGCTCCATATCTCTGGCATTTTACCATATGGGGCCTTTAAAATGAAGAAACCAAACGAAATGCTTGATAATTCAGAATATAAAAGGTTAATAAGATATCATTAATACTTCTTGAGTTACAGGCATGCAAATACAATAAGTGTTTTTTCCTATTTTTGAACCATCACTGTTGGCGTACAATACAACAAAGATCACTAAAGTCGACAGATTTTACTAAATAAAGATGCCATATTTTTTAAAGTCATTTTTACCCTCCTGTAATTTGGCTCCGAATCTCAGGTGAAAATTGTCATATTGACCTCTCTTGTGGATTACTCAGTAAATATACATCCTTTCTTTCATCAGTATTTACAGTGAGGAAAATAAATATTTGAACACCCTGCTATTTTGCAAGTTCTCCCACTTGGAAATCATGGAGGGGTTTGAAATTGTCATCGTAGGTGCATGTCCACTGTGAGAGACAGAAAATCACAATGTATGATTTTTTAAACTATTTATTTGTATGATACTGCTGCAAATAAGTATTTGAACACCTGTCTATCAGCTAGAATTCTGACCCTCAAAGACCTGTTAGTCTGCCTTTAAAATGTTCACCTCCACTCCATTTATTATCCTAAATTAGATGCACCTGTTTGAGGTCGTTAGCTGCATAAAGACAAGTGTCCACCCCATACAATCAGTAAGAATCCAGCTACTAACATGGCCAAGACCAAAGAGCTGTCCAAAGACACTATAAACAAAATTGTACACCTCCACAAGGCTGGAAAAGGCTACCGGGATATTGCCAAACAGCTTGGTGAAAAAAGGTCCACAATCATTAGAAAATGGAAGAAGCTAAACATGACTGTCAATCTCCCTCGGACTGGGGCTCCATGCAAGATCTCACCTCGTGGGGTCTCAATGATCCTAAGTAAAGTGAGAAATCAGCCCAGAACTACACGGGAGGAGCTGGTCAATGACCTGGAAAGAGCTGGGACCACCGTTTCCAAGGTAACTGTTGTTAATACACTGAGACGTCATGGTTTGAAATCATGCATGGCAAGGAAGGTTTCCCTGCTTAAACCAGCACTTGCCCAGGCCCGTCTTAAATTTGCCAATGACCATTTGGATGATCCAGAGGAGTCATGGGAGAAAGTCATGTGGTCAGATGAGACCAAAATAGAACTTTTTGGTCATAATGCCACTAAATGTGTTTGGAGAAAGAAGAATGACGAGTACCATCCCAAGAACACCATCCCTACTGTGAAGCATGGGGGTGGTAGCATCATGCTTTGGGGGTGTTTTTCTGCACATGGGACAGGGCGACTGAACTGTATTAAGGAGAGGATGACCGGGGCCATGTATTGCGAGATTTTGGGGAACAACCTCCTTCCCTCAGTTAGAGCATTGAAGATGGGTCGAGGCTGGGTCTTCCAACATGACAATGACCCACACAGCCAGGATAACCAAGGAGTGGCTCTGTAAGAAGCATATCATGGTTCTGGCATGGCCTAGCCAGTCTCCAGACCTAAACCCAATAGAAAATCTTTGGAGGGAGCTCAAACTCCGTGTTTCTCATCAACAGTCCACAAACCTGACTGATCTAGAGAAGATCTGTGTGGAGGAGTGGGCCAAAATCCCTCCTGCAGTGTGTGCAGACCTGGTGAAAAACTACAGGAAACGTTTGACCTCTGTAATTGCAAACAAAGGCTACTGTACCAAATATTAACATTGATTTTCTCAGGTGTTCAAATACTTATTTTCAGCTGTATCATACAAATAAATAGTAAAAAAAATCATACATTGTGATTTCTGGATTTTCTTTTAAAGATTATGTCTCTCACAGTGGACATGCACCTACGATGACAATTCCAGACCCCTCCATGATTTCTAAGTGGGAGAACTTGCAAAATAGCAGAGTGTTCAAATACTTATTTTCCTCACTGTATGTTTGTCTTTCTTCAGAAAAAAAATATTAACAAAATATATATATTTTTTTTAGCCAGGTCTCGTCAACTCTGGTAATCCAGTGTAAATTCAGTAACTTATCTTTGATTTTTCCAGATCTGGTCCTGTGGGAGTCAGTATCTCACAGTGATCACAGTTCATACCTGCAGTGAAGCCCCTCCCACAACAATTCACCAATAAATACTGGGAATATCCACATCATCCTACAAGAGAAGGACAAACTCCAGGTGTAGCAGCTGAAATCTGTGTGACTGTTAAAGATGGAGTTTATTAAAGAGGAGATTGAAGACATGAGTTATCCAGAACCATCCAGAATAAAACATGAAGATACTGAGGAACAAATAGGTTGGTGTCCATTCTTGATTCTTCATTATTGACTGCTTTAGTAGCTGTGAAACTATAATTAGTAGATGGATGATAAATGATAGAGAAAACATCTAAATGATCATATTTGATCAGTTTTAATCGTATTGAATGACAGAACTGACCTTTGCTCATCAAAGATACTTTAACACTTTACAATAAGGTCTCATTTCTTAACATTAGTTAATGTATTAACTAACAATCAACAATACATTTGTTACAATATGTATTAATCTTTGTTAATGTTAGTTAATAAAAATCCAGCTGTTAATTGTTGTTTCACGATACTTAACAAATGTTAACAAATAAAACTTTTGTGAATGTTTAACTATAAGTAAGATTTAGAGATGCAGTACCAGTCAAAAGTTTGGACACATCAGTCCTGCCCCCCTTAGTTACTGTTGCTTACTCGGACAAACAAACAGAGTTGCTATGTCTTACAATGGCAGCTGTCAGTGTGAAAACCTTATCCCAAGATGTTTTTGGACACAGAATATAGCTTATAGCCCGTCCAAATGATGGCCAAACTTTACTGATGTTTTATGAAGTTAATTACATCGTTTTTTTCACTTTTAGAAAAATCACCGTAAGAGCTGAATAAGCAAAGCATAAGAAGTGCGCTTTAACATCTCATTCACAAACTCTCTTTTCGCTGCATTATCATTTACATGCATAGAAAATTACACAAAAACACTCATACAACTAACAGTAAACTAACATACAGACCTTATGCCTTTTCGATGGTGTAGTTAATAACTTTGATTCTGCAAAACAACTCCAATAAACTGCATGCGAGCTCATACTTTTACTAACTTAGCCGTAAACTATAATACCCATCAAAAAAGGAGCCCTCCTTAGTAAGCAGATAATACAGACCTTAAACATATCTAAACACAGAAATAACAAAAATGTATACAAAAACAAATTAAATGATGAATCACAATACGTCTGTGACACAGAACAGATGTTCCGCCAAGCCTCATGTTACGACCATCGCACAGATGACAACATCCAGGATCAACACTTACCGCAGGGTAAATTTTTATTAATTTACATTTAACCAGTTTAATATGGAGAGGCACTGAAATATAGACGTGTGTGTGTTTTTGACCTACACCGTTGTATGTTATTTATTTCGGTTTGTACGTTAGCAGGGACTTAAATCATAACTTAATGAGAGTATGAATACCAGAAAATTCTCTCAGGATACCTGGAGTCAGTGTTACAATACCTCAGGCACGACATTTTACCATTTTTGTAGCATAAACACAATCAAACCGATGAAAGCTTGGATTTTCCAATGTTTCTCTATGGCGCTGAAACCTGAAGATGTCCGAGTTCTGGTCCCAGCGCAACTGATACTCAACTGTCATTGGCTCATCTGTGTTCGAGGGGCTTGGCTTACCGATAGATCAATTGTCCCAACAATCGTTACTGCAAGGTAGATGATTCTGATTGGCTTAGAGAAAATGGACAGTCATGGTAAATTTCCACACATTGTCAGTTAATCAGATGCATGTGTCCGTAGATCACTTGTTGACACTTTCATCCTGGAATTAGGCACGCAGTGGCCTTCTGAATCTGAAGCAGGTGACAGTTTGTCCAGAAAAACATGTCCACCCATCTCTAAGGATGCCCATAATTCACCTCCAATACTGATCTGTAACACAGAATATTGCGCATATACATAAATACACAATCTCTCCAAGGTTGGAGCTTCTAACCCAAAACATACTGATAACATGTGCTTTCTCTCAGTGAGAGGTACAGACAATATTCATACAATTCTTTAGTGTTTCAGTAAAAGGAAATATGAAAGGAATAAAATATAATAAAAAATGAAAGACAAATCCATACTTCATCTCTGGAAGCCGGGCTAAGTGAGTAAGCACTGTTACTGCACTCCTGCCAGGAGATGGAAACTCTCGAGTTTGCTACTTGGACTCGAGTAGCACTTAAGTCGCAAAAAAACAAAAGACTTGCGACTTGACTTGGACTGGACATGGACTTAAAGTCCCTGTAAAGTCAAAATTAAACATGTGTTCTGAGTTGCTCACACCACAGATAAATGTGTTATTAACCTAGTTAACCCGCATTCGTGGGGTTGACGTAAGTGGGCGTGTCTCTACTTTTATTCACTTTTGTTTTATACAAACTATTTAATCAACCATCACAAACTATGCATCATTTGAAAGCTAAAACACTGAGATTCATGTTCTGAACTCGTTTTTGCAATAAATACACCAGAGAGGAAAAGGTTAAATGAAATGCTGGTACAGTAGCTATTTAAGCATTAGCATAATGAACGAGTACTCATCTTTCATCTCCATTCTGCAGCAGATTATCAGATCGGACCAATCCAAAAACAACCTCATACATGTCCGTGTAAGAGTCCACTCTTCCAAATGCATCCCACAGGTGTTGGTGGTAATCCAAAACAACGAAAAATAAGGTTCACAAAACTAATCCAAATACCTTTGTTTGTTTTGTAGGCTGTTTTTGAGTTAGAGTAATCAACGTGACAGTAACTCAAATTTTCAATGAAATAGTGATTCAAAATTGCTTCTGACGATCTCCCTGTGCTGTGGACTCCTTCCTGTCACCGCTTTAAACCCTCTCAGGTCTCTCTGAAAACTTCAATCACAGGCTAACTTCTGAGGAGTCATTACACAGAGCTTCACAGTCGCCAGCTGTTTCAATCAAACATTTCGCATGGTTTTCAATTTGGATGAAGGCAATCAATGCTCAAAATTGCCTTTGCCAGCAAAGGACTTTGATTGACTTGTGGAAACTAATCACAATGCATTATCTTACGTTGTGTTTGTAAGCATTATTGACAGCTTGAATATGCCTCTAGTCATTCAATCTCCATAGCAGCCAAGCGCCTGCCAGTCAGATTGCGCAACACTGCAGTGGAGCGCGCAGGCTCTATGACAGACTGTTTTTATCAACTAAACTGCTGAGTTTTTACACTTTAAAATTCTGCAAATAGTTCGCTTAGTTTTTCAGTAACTGTAAATTAATCATAATCAGCAGTTTATTGCAGATTTATTTGAATAAAAACTACTTTGCAATTACAAATGTTCTAAAATAAAAGCCCTTTGAAAGGACGCCTAGTCTTTTCTTGATATAAAAGCTTACAGAAGCTACATTTTTGAGAGAATCATCCTCAAATTTGAATCAAAACATGATCAGACATTCAGTTTTATATTATGCTTATTTTCAGGACCTTAACATTAAAATCTCATAATTTTTCCCTAAGTGAATAATAAAAATAAAAACGCGAGTCACTTACATGTATATTTACATGTATATTACTCTGTTCATATACAACTTGGAGCTATTATGACTCTTGGGTAACACTATTTGAAGTGTCTAGTTTAAAATAAGACCAGATTTATGAATATAGACCATAGGGTTTAAGAGCTGCAGACATTTTCATTTGGGAATGTCGTTTTCAGAAAATTTCAAAAATTGGGGCGCTGGTTAATAGGTTAACCACCTAGCCAAATTTGAATCATAAAAATCCGCTAAGTACATAAAATATCTTATCGAAATCTTGAAAAATAAGCAGCATTCTCTGCTCTCAAACGCTGGGGCGTGTCCGCTGTCGGCGCGAAACCACGCCCACTCACGGGAAAGCTGCCGTAAACACACAAGACAACAACACTCTGGTACAGCTCACGAGTCACAACGGCACCAGATGTCGGCGGGACGGGAGGAAGGTCGGGCGGAGATAGTTGGTTCGGCCCCATTCTGCAGCGGATTATCAGTGAATCCCAGTTGTTGCCGATGAAAGTTTGTAAAACTATCCGGTGTAAAGACACTGCAGAGGCAGGTGTTGGTGGTGATCCTCAGCACTCCATCAAGGTAGCTGTTCACAAAATTAATCCACCTCTTCTTGAGATCGTCTTTTTTTGTTTTGTAGGCTGTTTTGTAAGTTGTAGGCTGTAGTAACTAACGGTGCTGACAGTAACTCGAAATCTAGCGGGTGAACTGATGCGAAATTGCGAATGTGCTCTAGTTATGGGGGAGGGGCCATGTGCTCAGTGGCTCCAGTGCGTCACCGAGCCACCGTTTTAACCCCGCCCAAAAAATCCGGAAAACAGCAATGGTGAAAAACTTCTTAACGGTCTAACTTCTGAATTCAGTAACACACAGTTCACAGTCTTTGTAATGTGTTTCAACAATACATTTCTAACATTTCTAATTTGTTTAGAAACAAATCTCAAAATTGCCTTTACAGGGACTTTAAAGACTGAGACTTGTGGAAAAAATGCAAGTCTTTTGGCACGGCATTCTCTATTTACTTCCCCACATGACAGCTTGAATGCCACCTTTTACTATTCATTCATTCCCTAATATGTGCTGCAGCAGCGAATATCACAACATTTCTGAACCAAGCCAGCACGTTTGTGACGCATCTGAAGCCATGCAAATTTATCACCCATTAGAAAACTGCTGTTAAATAAATTTAATTTGAAAAGCAATCAATTGATCCAAAGGGAAGTTGTGGTGTTGCACAGCAGCAGAGGCTTGCTTGTGGTCCATTTTTAAGAAATACACACTTCCATGTCCTTTCAAATGCAATTTATGACCCTGTCCGACTCATTTCCACAAATGATACACAAGAAAGGTTCTTCTTTTTTGTTGTTTACTGTAATGCTTGTTTTGTTACCGCCGGCGGTCACTGGAAGACTACATTATTCAGCATTGCTTGAGATCTAAAGCAACCTACAGCAACTCAAATAGCTCAAAATACAAAGGAATCGGAATCGGCCAATAATTGTTCGTTAAAATCGGTATTTGCCCCAAAAAATCTTATCTTTGCATCCTTACTAAGATCAATAAATGCAGTTCATTATTAGTTCATGTTAACCAACGAAACCTTATTGTAAAGTGTCACCGATACTTTATACTCACACAGACTGTGTCCTGTTTTCTGCTGAGTGTTTGTAAGTTTCACATTTAACCTCATTGAACTGATTCTGACTGCTTTATTTGATTATTTTAGACCAGATGGAAGTGACGGAGCAACAACACAAACTAAATGATGTGAAGAAACTCTGTGACTTCAAAACTCAAGAAACAAAAGCCAAAAAGCTGCACACCTGCTCTCAGTGTGGAAAGAGTTTCACACAAAAACAAACCCTTAACACACACATGAGAATTCACACTGGAGAGAAACCGTATACATGCTCTCAGTGTGGAAAGAGTTTTTCTCACTCATCAGGTCTCAAATATCATCTGCGGATTCACTCTGGAGAAAAACCATTTAACTGTGATCAGTGTGGGAAAGATTTTATTTGTTCATCACATCTAAAGCTACACCTTAAAGTTCATTCAGATGAGAAGCCTCATGTGTGTTCTCTCTGTGGAAAGAGTTTTTCACGTCTGGACTGTTTTAAACTGCACCAGAATACACATGATGGAGTGAGAGATCATGTGTGTTTTGACTGTGGGAAGAGATTTAGTAGAGCTGGTGATCTGAAACGGCACCAAAGAATTCACACTGGAGAGAAACCGTATACATGCACTCAGTGTGAGAAGAGTTTTACACGTTTATCAAGACTTCATGATCATATGATAAAATGTAGTAAGTGAGCAACATGTGTATCATGTCAAATACTGTGTGAGATAAAATATGGAGTTTTTCCTAAAAGCACAAAATCATCAGATTAATTTGTTAATTTGGTGACTTCAGTGGCCGCGTTTCCACTGTTGGGCCAAAACAGGCCCTTTTGTGTGTTTCCAAAAGCGGGTGTGCTAGTGCGTGCCAAGGCCAGTCACGTTTCCACTCCCACTTCCGGGGCTTCCTCTGGGCCAACGGCCAGGGATTTTGGCCCACTGAATACCTTGGTCCAAAGTGGGCAAGCTGAGGAATGGTTACGAACAAAGGCGGAGATTACCTGAGTTTGGAGACGGCAGCGTTGGATGATTTAATATACCAGATAGCATTAGCATTAAAATACTTTTAAAATAGTTTTAGCTCAACTCACTTTCAGACAGAAGTGAGTGTTTGAATAACTTCTGTTTGTGATTCTGATCACTGTATGAGGCTGAAATATTGATATGCCATGCAAAAGACTATTTGCACTAACCGTTACCACAGTAAGCATGATGAATACGACTGCTTGAAGAAATCAGACATGTCATATAGGCTTTCACAATCATGTAATTATTTGATCTGTCAGAATGTCTCGTCTCTTAAATTTATACTGGACTGTCTGATTTCCATTTTTAGCTCTGCATATTTCATAAAATAAAGCAACTCTGTTTTTTCAGTAAAACATCAATGCTTGGGTTTTAAATCTTCAAGTAAACAATAAACAGCCGCTTTTATTATGTTGGTTTTTCGATCTTGCTAGTTTCCAGTGATTTCCTTCTGATTATTTTTCTGATAAAACTTCCATTTTTTGGTGAAATGATGGATTTGTGTGACGTTGTTCCAGAGAGGTTGTTTTTACAGGCAGGGAAAAGCTGATGAAAGCCCTGGCTCGCACTAGTCTGACAGTGGAAACGTGGCTGGTGTGAGAAGAGTTTCAAAGATGCATCAGGTTTAAAAAATCTGCATGTTCACTCTGGAGAAAAGCCATTTAACTGTGATCAGTGTGGTAAAGAAGTCTAAAACAACGCTTAATAGTTCATTCAGATGAGAAGCCTCATGTGTGTTCTCTGTGTGGAAAGAGTTTTTCACGACTGGACAGGTTTAAAGGGTTAGTTCACCTCAAAAATGCCGTAAGACCTTTTTTCATCTTCTGAACACAAATGAAGATATTTCTGTTGAAATCCGATGGCTCAGAAAGGCCTCCAATGTCAGCAATGGCATTTCCTCTCTCAAGACACTTAAAAGGTACTAAAGACATCGTTACAAAGTCCATCTCACTACAGTGGTTTTTACAATAAATTTATGAAGCGACAAGAATAGTTTTTGTGCGCAAAAAAAAAAAATCTAAATAGCGACTTCATCTTCTGTCTGGGCCTCTGACGTGAACTCACGAAGAACTACATTTTGAAAAATAAAAATAAAGTGATAAAGTGACGATACAGCAGTGTAGTTATATGACCTCACATTTTTAGAATTCAACAGGTTATACAGGTCCTTCTCAAAAAATTTGCATATTATATGATAAAAGTTCATTATTTTCCATAATGTAATGATACAAATTAAACTTTCATATATTTTAGATTCATTGCACACCAACTGAAATATTTCAGGTCTTTTATTGTTTTAATACTGATGATTTTGGCATGTAGCTCATGAAAACCCAAAATTCCTATCTTAAAAAAGTAGCATATTTCATCCGACCAATAAAAGAAAAGTGTTTTTAATACAAAAAAAGTCAACCATCAAATAATTATGTTCAATTATGCACTCAATACTTGGTCAGGAATCCTTTTGCAGAAATGACTGCTTCAATGCGGCGTGGCATGGAGGCAATCAGCCTGTGGCACTGCTGAGGTGTTATGGAGGCCCAGGAAGCTTCGATAGCGGCCTTAAGCTCATCCAGAGTGTTGGGTCTTGCTCTCAACTCTCTTCACAATATCCACAGATTCTCTATGGGGTTCAGGTCAGGAGAGTTGGTAGGCCAATTGAGCACAGTAATACCATGGTTAGTAAACCATTTACTAGTGGTTTTGGCACTGTGAGCAGGTGCCAAGTCGTGCTGAAAAACTAAATCTTCATCTCCATAAAGCTTTTCAGTAGATGGAAGCATGAAGTGCTCCAAAATCTCCTGATAGCTAGCTACTTTGACCCTGCCCTTGATAAAACACAGTGGACCAACACCAGCAGCTGACATGGCACCCCAGACCATCACTGACCGTGGATACTTGACACTGGACTTCAGGCATTTTGGCATTTCCTTCTCCCCAGTCTTCTTCCAGACTCTGGCACCTTGATTTCGAATGACATGCAAAATTTGAGCAACAGTCCAGTGCTGCTTCTCTGTAGCCCAGGTCAGGCGCTTCTGCCGCTGTTTCTGGTTCAAAAGTGGCTTGACCTGGGGAATGCGGCACCTGTAGCCCATTTCCTGCACACGCTGTGCACGGTGGCTCTGGATGTTTCTACTCCAGACTCAGTCCACTGCTACCGCAGGTCCCCAAGGTCTGGAATTGGTCCTTCTCCACAATCTTCCTCAGGGTCAGGTCACCTCTTCTCGTTGTGCAGCGTTTTTTGCCACACTTTTTCCTTCCCACAGACTTCCCACTGAGGTGCCTTGATACAGCACTCTGGGAACAGCCTATTCGTTCAGAAATTTATTTCTATGTCTTACCCTCTCGCTTGAGGGTGGCAATGATGGCCTTCTGGACAGCAGTCAGGTCGGCAGTCTTACCCATGATTGCGGTTTTGAGTAATGAACCAGGCTGGGAGTTTTTAAAAGCCTCAGGAATCTTTTGCAGGTGTTTAGAGTTAATTAGTTGATTCAGATGATTAGGTTAATAGCTCGTTTAAAGAACCTTTTCATGATATGCTAATTTTTTGAGAGAGGAATTTTGGGTTTTATTATTATTATTATTAAAGGGGTACTTCAGCGCTGGGAAGATGAATCTGTATTTAAACTGGGTCATTAATGTAGTAGAAATTATTTTTGAATTTGGTGCCTTCTAGACCGAGAAAAGACAGAAAATGTATTTTTGTCACATGGGGATGAAAGACAACAATTCCCAGAATACACTTTGCTGCCCTAAGAGGCCACTCTAGGCACGGTTACTGGATTACTGGATCACTTTCCCACCGCGCTCATTTTCATGAAATAAGTTCATTTAGAGACACTAAAATTAAAAACTGAACTTGTCTGTTCAACATAATGTGAGTGAGCCTGAGTGTCACGGCAGTCACGGCACAAACACAGTAGTCTGATTACATTCACCACATGAGCTGAGGTAATCGTGGGATTCGCAGCCGCATACATTCACAGTGCTTGATCAGTCTGGCGCATTTTCAGTACAAGTCTTTGGAAGCTTAACTTTCATAGGAAGTTCATTTAAAAGTTTAAACACTCACTTTGCTCTCCACCGCTCCGTTGACATGAATCTCCGCAGCTCCCCGAGCCGAGTGCTGTGAGTGTGATGTTGAAAACATGAGGAAACAGCGCCCTCTGCTGGCTGTAGTCTTTAGCCTCTGCCCAAAAACTCCTCCGATGATGCAAAATGACTACATTTGCGTCATCCGAGGAATTTTTCCAGAAATAAAATACATAATTCTCTCATCTCAGGGTGATATGAGGGGGGAAAGTGCGATGATTTGAATATACTCCTGGGTTTCTACTGATACAAAGCTTAATGCTTATCGCTGAAGTAACCCTTTAAAGTCGTTATTTTTTTCCGCTCAAAAACTATTCATGTCACAATTTTTGTAGAACCACTGTAGTGAGATGGATATCTTCATTTGTGTTCTGAAGATGAACGGAGGTCTTACGGGTGTCGAACAACATGAGGGTGAGTAATTAATGACAGAATTGACATTTTTGGGTGAACTAAACCTTTAAACTGCATCAGAAAACATAAGATGAAGTGAGAAATCACACGTGTTTGTGACTGTGGGAAGAGCTTTACTACATCTAGTCATCTGAAACTGCACCAAAGAATTCATTCTGGAGAAAAACCTTACAATTGCTCATATTTTCATATAAATACGTCAATGAGATCACTGTTTCTGTCTTAAATTAATACATTGTTAGCTAACTCCGTGATTTGTAAATGTATATTTCTGAAGTACATTACTTGGACATGTTCAACTCTGATAACAGATCACTCTAAATTTCTTGAATTAGATTTACTCAGTGTACTAAATTGTCTTTTGATACATTAAATTATGAGAAAACAACATCTTGTCATGACGGATCTATTTAATGAACACTAATCATCACAGCTGTTCGTCTTCTAGGTTATCATCATGTGTTCTTTAAGCTGGGGCAGGGGCACACATTGTCAGATTGACATCGTGAAACAATCGTGGTGATTTCTGTGAACGTGGTTCCATGTCATACAGTGAGAGAGGTTCAAAGACAGCCATTGTCACAGACCAAAGATGGCTTACGACAATTTTCTGACAATGTCAGAAATTCAGCATGATCATCACAGTGTGTTTGCTGTTACAACCTACGTCTACTGAGCAGCCAATAAAAATGTGACATGAAATCAACACGACATGGCGCTAAAACTTAAAACTGCTTACCTCAAGCTCTTTTCCCTTCTTCTTTCGCCGCAGCCTCTTTTTTTCAACACACATACAAACTACAACTGCCAAAGTGTGATTCATCGTGGTCTTTTTGTTTACCACTAGCGCATGCTGATGACATTTTATTCTTATATAGAAACTTGCATCGTAGCCTTGTCATCATCGTACAGTCTACTTACATGTTGACCCAAGTTTAATAGATCCATGTGGCACAGTATGATTTGTAATGATCTTGTAGGATTGCTAAAATCGTGCAGTGTATCCCAGCCTTTACTTCCTCATGTCACCTCATGTCATGTAATTTGTCTGGTCACATCATTCTATTTTAATACTGTAATAAATATGTTTGGGATGTACAGTATTATTGTCAACCAAATGATCAGTTCTTGTATCATATAAAGAGTTTGGAGTTTATTTTTATTGACATCCTTCTTTATTGACTGATTATGATCAATAAAGTACCAAAGCTTTGGGATTTGATGCTAGAACCGGGCCTGTTTAAGAAAATGCGGCCCCTTTAAGAAAAATGACGCGCAATGAGCATGCGCAGAAGAGATACGCGCGATAGACGTGACGAGTGCTGAGACCTGTTAAAGCTGAAAGCGACGCTGTTAACGATCGTAAATGAAGGACAAACGTGGAATATTTCTCTCAAATGCCTTATATTTCCAGTCTGCAGGTGAGAGATGTTTCTCAGATTACAGAGTTTAACATCAATCAGCTCCAGAGTTTACGTGTTTAAGGACCAATGTAATGAAATGCGTTGTGTGTCCTGGCTTATTATTAGAGTGTAATAATATGTTGGAGAGAGTTTTTCACAGACTCTGACTCTATTACACCAATAAAATGTGCTTAATGTGCCACTTTACAGAAGATCTCAGACATCAGCATAATGAATGAGGGGAAAACAGGGAACTTTTGGAGACAAAGAGGCTTTTCAGCAGCTCAGTGGAACATGATGGTCCTGTTGTTTCTCCCAGACTTTGGACAGGAGTTGAACAGACCTTGTTTTAAATGTAATTAATATCTGACTTCTATCAAACCACTCCATATTCCTGACAGAAAACATGTGTTCAGTTAATTTAAATTAAATTAAAGGGTCATTCCATGTCAAATCAACCATTTTACCCATTGAAAATAATTAGGAATAGAAGGATATCTTTAATACTTTTAGACTGACAGGCACACAAACTAATACTATTTATTGAACTCAGACAGGTATATTCTTTGCAATTGTGTTGATAGAAAGAAAAGTGAGACACAGTTCTAGTTTTTGTTACATTTTAACAATATTTGTTGTTCATATATTCCTCGTATCAGCTGAATGCAAAGTGAAAAACACAAAGTGTTTTTTCCCATTTTAAACGGTCACTGTTGCCATAAATTGCGACAAAGATCTGCAAAATCGACAGATTTTACTAATCGACCAATCTCTCTGTAAAACTAAAACTTTCCTTTTACCCCTGTAATAGGGCTGTAGTCAAGTCCACCTTTGTCGAGTCCAAGTCAAGGCAAAGTCCAACAAGGTTCAAATCTAAGTCAAGTCCAAAGAGGATGAGTCCAAGTCAGAACAGAGTCCAAATGAGACAGTTAAGTGTGAGACAGAAAAAAAAGAATCTTCTTCAAGACCACGTACTTAACTATGGATAATTTATGTGATGCGAGAGACAGCATATCTTCTATTCTAAGATAATCATTTTGCAGTATATTTGTAAAGATCAAAAAGCATGTGCTGATTAATACTGGAACTCAAATTAGGCATTTTATTTACTTTAGATATAGCAATTAAAGTCACATAAAGCTGAAGTGCAACTTCACATTTCAGTCTTTTTATTATAGTGTAACAATCTCATTCTGGGCTGCCAATAGAAAATGTAACAAATAACAAGCAACACAGGTTTCACTAAAATGTTTTACTATTTTTGATCTTATTAATTATCCTAAAGAATCCACAGTACAAAGTAACCAAAATAATGAGGAGTATTTTCAACAGGCCTCCCAAGCAAGGCTGTAAAGCAATAAACATGAACACCTTCAGGTGTGTGTGTGTGTGGACTGGTAATCCCTACGGTACAAAGATGGCAATATCCAAAATCCTTGTCCTTGTGGGGACATTTTTTGATCCCCATGAGGAAAACAGGTCTTAAATCACACTAAGTGATGTTTTTTGAAAATGTAAAAATGCAGCATGTCTCCTGTGATGGGTAGGTTTAGGGGCAGTGTAGGGGGATAGAAAATACGGTTTGTACGGTATACAATGCATTACGCCTATGGAATGTCCCCATAAAACATGAAAACCCAACATGTGTGTGTGTGTGTACCACATTGTTTTTTTGCGACTTATGATAAATAAATAAATAATTAAGTGTGCATATTAGTTACCTGGTTGTTTTTAAATTCACTACAGAAATATAATATAATATTTGAATATAACTAAATGTTTATTCTAGAGCAGCAATATTACATTTTATAGCAGCAAAGTCACTAAAAGTTTTGGAAACATTACTATTTTCAGTGTGTTTGAAAGAAGTCTCTTCTGCTTATCAAAGCCTGCATTTATTTGATTCAAAATACAGATTATTATCCAAAATTATTATGAAATATTTTTAGAATTTAAAATATTTTTTTCTATTTGAAAAGAATTGGACTCTATTGGAGTCTTGACTAGTCCTGGACTTGGACTTGACAAAGGTGGACTTGTATATATATACAGTGAGGAAAATAAGTATTTGAACACCCTGCTATTTTGCAAGTTCTCCCACTTGGAAATCATGGAGGGGTCTGAAATTGTCATCGTAGGTGCATGTCCACTTTAAGAGACATAATCTAAAAAAAAAAAATCCAGAAATCATAATATAGAATTTTTTTTAAACTATTTGTATGATACTGCTGCAAATAAGTATTTGAACACCTGTCTATCAGCTAGAATTCTGACCCTCAAAGACCTGTTAGTCTGCCTTTAAAATGTTCACCTCCACTCCATTTATTATCCTAAATTAGATGCACCTGTTTGAGGTCGTTAGCTGCATAAAGACAACTGTCCACCCCATACAATCAGTAAGAATCCAGCTACTAACATGGCCAAGACCAAAGAGCTGTCCAAAGACACTAGAGACAAAATTGTACACCTCCACAAGGCTGGAAAAGGCTACCGGGAAATAGCCACTTTCTGTTTTGTGAAGCTCAACAATTGTTTGCTGCACATCAGAACTATATTCAGTGGTTTTACTCATTGTGATGACTGATTAAGGGAATTTGGCCTTTGTGCTTCCTTATATTTATACTTCTTTGAAACAAGACATCATAGCTGGACAATTTCATGTTCCTTGTCACCCGGTATGCTAAAAAAAGCATTTATATTTTATAAAAAGCATTTATTTTGGCTGTAAAAGCATTTATTTTATTTCATAATGTGATTTACCCCCTGTAACGATTATGACTATGAGTCTAATGTCTCGGGGAATAATGAACTCAAAAGGGATATAATATTCATGAGTTAATGAATATAATTTGCTGGTCGTTCATTACGTTATTTAAATTTTCCAATAAGGAAAATGTTTAATTAAGTACAAGTAACCTTTACGGAATTGCTTGAAATTATCTTATTACGTTTGTCCTGCAAATTAGTTATAGACTTTCAAATCAATTCTCAATAAGGGATTACTGCTTTACGAGCACATAAGAAACATTAACTTCACTGATCAGGACAAATTAATATTTCATATGTTCGTACAGTTTGTATTACTGAAATAGTAGCACAAGACAGCTTTAGGTAACGTTTAAAATCGTAAGTTTCATTGACTTCGTGTATGTGGAGAAATAACAGATTCCATTCAAAAGTTTAATAAACACAGATTAAGGCTAACACTACAATTCACACAGAAAGTACATACTAGATATGTATAAAGATAGTAGAAATATATATAGTAAACGAAAGAAATATGGTACCTAAATTAAAAGAATGAAAGAAAACAAAAATCAAGAAAGAGAAAGGAGATCACAGCGTTCACTTCAGTTCGTTACAAGAGCCCTCAAGGAATTAAAATCATCCCGAAAAAGGGAATAATCTAGACAACCTTTCAACAGCAGTTTAGATCGTAAAATAAGAGTACTTGCTTTTGTTTTTGGCTTCTCGTGTATGCGTGTATTCTGAGTTCAAATGTCCCGCACGTTCCGTGGTCCTTTTGTGAGGTCTGTTGGGTGTGACTCTCGGTTCGTTGAAACAAAGTTCAGCCGGATTCGGGTCTCTTGGAGATGTTCTGGAAGCTGCTGTTTGCTCCTTTGTGGCGAAATGCCTGGGGCGGCAAAATGCACTTTGATAATAGTCACGTCGGTTCTTATAGATAAGATCGAGCGACACCCATTTTCGGGATGATCCAATCGCGTCTGAGAGTCTTTCGGCGCGAAAAGGTTCTTTGTTCAGTTCGGTTATGCCTCCTGGCTCGTATACGGGGGGGCAAGATTATGCAAGTTATCCTTGTAATAATGCATTTTCTGTAAATTATTTTACAAGATTCGGTATTATTAAGTTTTTCTGATTATAATGGTACCATGAATCACAAGTCTGAGATCTGGGGAATACAGGGATACAGCCTTTCCATGGTCCATTGGTCTTACACAGTTTATGCAACATTTATATAACCCTCCTAATTATTCCAGACACATATACAAACACTCAAGCAGAAAAGTATACATTTAATACGTTTTTAGGTGGATTTTAACCATCTATTCCTCTATGGTCCTGGTGGAATTCCACGTGTGTTTCTCGTGGGTGTGTGTGAGGTGTCAGATGTCACGGCCTGGTCATTTGGACCATTAAAGTCCACACGACGATCATTACTTATCTCTCCTCAAAGAGGTGTGTGTCTAGGTGTGTGCGTAGCACGTAGATCTCCTGGCTCGGCCATTTGGGAGCCGTAAAAGTCAATACGGAGCTTGTTTGTTATCTCCCAAGGGTGATCAAAGAGTGGTCGTCGTTACTTTCAGACATTGCGGGGCCATTCCGGGCCATAAATTGTATTGGTATGCCGGGTGACGACATGGCCTGGGTTTAGTATGATCTGATAATGCGCCTCACGAGATGCGCGAGACATCTGGCCGTTCGCCAGAGGAACAGACCGTCATTGTTGCTACACCCCCATTTTCAATTATTTTACTTAAATGAAAGGTTAGATTTTTGTTTTTGATTAGTGAGTTTTTGCACACATGTGGTACCATTTGCTAAAATCATTTAAGTTCATTTTTTTCTCATTAATGTACACACAGCACCCCATTTTGAGAGAAAAGCACAGAATTTTTTACATTTTTGCAGATTTATTAAAAAAGAAAAACTGAAATATCGCATGGTCCTAAGTATTCAGACCCTTTGCTCATATTTAACTCAGGTGCTGTCCATTTCTTCTGATAATCCTTGAGATGGTTCTACATCTTCATTTGAGTCCAGCTGTGTTTGATTATACTGATTGGACTTGATTCGGAAAGCCACACACCTGTCTATATAAGACCTTACAGCTCAAAGTGCATGTCAGAGCAAATGAGAATCACGAGGTCCAAAGAACTGCCTGAAGAGCTCAGAGACAGAATTGTGGCAAGGCACAGATCTGGTCATGGTTACAAAAAAATTCTGCAGCACTTAAGGTTCCTAAGAGCACATTGGCCTCCATAATCCTTAAATGGAAGACGTTTGGGACGACCAGAACCCTTCCTAGAGCTGGCCGTCCAGCCAAACTGAGCTATCGGGGGAGAAGAGCCTTGGTGAGAGAGGTAAAGATGAACCCAAAGATCACTGTGGCTGAGCTCCAGCGATGCAGTCGAGAGATGGGAGAAAGTTGTAGAAAGTCAACCATCACTGCAGCCCTCCACCAGTCGGAGCTTTATGGCAGAGTGGCCCGACGGTAGCCTCCTCAGTAGGGTTGGGTACCGAAACCAATCGGTATGTACCGGACCAAATCAGAACGCAGATTTCGGTGCCACTTAAATTCAAATGTGCTTTCGCGCTTTGGCTGGTGCCAAGCCAGATACAGACACGCTCAGCGCTCGTCACATATCACAGCTATTCAGGGTTTTCAACCACATCATGTTTTTAGGTTTCAGACGTGTAAATGCTGTAAAAAGTACTAGCAAAAAATACACACTGATGTCTATGGAAGCGGAAAAAACAATCATTTCGGCAGTTAAGATAACTTGACTACGTGTTTTATTCATATCAGATACTCATTATATAGTGACTATATAGTTGACTCTATTCTTCTCCCAGTTCAGCAGCGGTCACTTACTTTCATGTATTTCGTGAGACGAAGATAAATTTATGTGATGTAAATCCGAGATCCGATTCTCTGAGGCACAAACTAACGTGGTGCCACCCATCGCGGAGTATAGATCAACTAACACACATTTACTCACACATATTTGAAAATCAGAATATCATATAGTTCATGACATAGTTAGCAAGTTTGTGAATATTTTTAAGAAAAATGAAATAAACCCGATACAGCTGAGCTGTCATACAGCGCTGTTGCGGCTGCGATGTGTCATGTGAGAAGCATGATGCGTATCCATGGAAACAATAAGGCCATGTGTTCTAAAATATTCAGCCAGAGAATATGGTCATGTTTCTGCAAAGTAAAGCTGAAGCTTGAAGCTGGTTTGTAGCAGAGCAAGAATACAGACTACAGCTGTTATTACTGTAACTGTTATTTAGAGTTAAATTAGGCCTGTTGTAGTTGGGTTAGGTGGCTTTAGTTTTACTGTGAATTTGTTAAGTAAATTGAGTTTTGTATTTAATTATATATTTATATATTTTAGTATACTTTAAACTTCTAATAAATTGTTCAATTTAAATAATTCACTAAATTTTTATAAAAAGCCATTCTTTAATCTCATTTAGGCACCGGTACTGTTTTAAAAGTATCGGTTTGGCACCGGTATAAAAAAAAAACCAAACGATACCCAACCCTTCTCCTCAGTGGAAGACACATGAAAGCCTGTCTGTGCACGGCCCTGGCAAAGGGTCTGAATACTTAGGACCATGTGATATTTCAGTTTTTCTTTTTTAATAAATCTGCAAAAATGTCATCAATTCTGTGTTTTTCTGTCATAATGGGGTGCTGTGTGTACATTAATGATTAAAAAATGAACTTAAATGATTTTAGCAAATGGCTGCAATATAACAAAGAGTGAAAAATGTAAGGGTCTGAATACTTTCCGTGCCCACTGTATATAGCACATTTAAAATCAGCAAACATGGCTGACCAAAGTGCTGAACAATACAAGTTAAATATACAAGGACATAGCCAAACATTTAAGACATAAAATCACAGTGAATTAAAACCTACAGGAAAAAAGTAGGTTTTAAGAAGATTTAAAAATTGTTAAATCTAGGCCGGCAATAGCAAAGGCTCTGTCTCCTCTGTGTTTTAGAGATCTGGGGACTGATAAAAGTCTCTTATATATATACTGAAATTTTAGGATGCACTTGGCCGAAAACAGAAACTGGAGCCGAAAATGACTCCATTTTCGGTTTCGGTTTTTGGCCAAGTGCATCCTAAATTTTCGGTTTTGGCTCAGAATTTTCATTTTGGTTCACCACTAATATTTTGTATTTCATCAATATTTATGTTTGTCTTCTTTTGGAAAAAAAATATGAGCAACTGGTCAATCTCTGGTATACTCTGGTAATCCAGTAAAAATTCAGTAATTTATCTTTGATTTTTCCAGGTCTGGTCCTGTGGGCGTCAGTATCTCACACTGATCACAGTTCACACCTGCAGTGAAGCTCCTCCCACAACAATTCACCAATAAATACTGGGAATATCCACATCATCCCACAATCCCACAAGAGAAGGACAAACTCCAGGTGTAGCAGCTGAAATCTGTGTGACTGTTAAAGATGGAGTTTATTAAAGAGGAGATTGAAGACATGAGTTATCCAGAACCATCCAGAATAAAACATGAAGATACTGAGGAACAAACAGGTTGGTGTCCATTCTTGATTCTTCATAATTGACTGCTTTAGTAGCTGTGAAATAATAATCAGTAAATGGATGATAAATGATAGAGAAATGCATCTAAATTATCATAACCCAGTTTTAACTGTGTTAACAAGTGAATAACAGAACTGACCTTTGCACATCAAAGATACTTTATACTCACAAAGACTGTCTTGTTTTCAAGTGTTTTTAATTTTCACATTTAACCTCATTGAACAGATTCTGACTGCTTTATATGTTTATTTTAGACCAGATGGAAGTGAAGGAGCAACAACAAAAACTAAATGACATAAAGAAACTCTGTGACTTCAAAACTAAAGAAACAAAAGTCGAAAAGCTGCACACATGCTCTCAGTGTGGAAAGAGCTTCCAAAATAAAGGAAACCTTAACAAACACATGAGAATTCACACTGGAGAGAAACCGTATCCATGTACTCAGTGTGGAAAGAGTTTTTCTCAATCATCAGATCTCGGCGTTCATCTGCTCCGTCACTCTGGAGAAAAACCATTCAAGTGTGATCAGTGTGGGAAAGGCTTTAATTCATCGTCAAATCTAATACAACACCTCAAAGTTCATTCAGGTGAGAAGCCTCACTTGTGTTGTTTCTGTGGAAAGAGTTTTTCAAGGCTGGACAGTTTTAAACTGCACCAAAAAACACACATGGGTGTGAGAGATCATGTGTGTTGTGACTGTGGGAAGAGCTTTACTGCATCCTGTGAATTGAAACGGCACCAAAGAGTTCACACTGGAGAGAAACCGTATACATGCACTCAGTGTGGAAAGAGTTTCTCTCAAGCATCAGGTCTCAGTGTTCATCTGCTCCGTCACTCTGGGAAAAAAACATTTACTTGTGTTCAGTGTGGCAAAGATTTCATTTTGTCATCAGATCTAAAAGACCACCTGATAGTTCATTCAGATGAGAGACCTCATGTGTGTTCTCTCTGTGGAAAGAGTTTTTCGCGGCTGAAGAATTTTAAACAGCACCAGAAAACACATGATGAAGTGAGAGATCATGTGTGCTTTGACTGTGGGAAGAGCTTTACAAGAGCTGACTGCCTGAAACGGCACCAAAGAATTCATACTGGAGAAAAACCTTTCAAGTGCTCATACTGTGACAAGAGTTTCACTCGGTTGGGACGCCTCAAATCACATGAGCGAGTTCATACTGGAGAGAAGCCATACTACTGTACTCAGTGTGAGAAGAGTTTCAAAGATTCATCAGGTTTAAAAAATCATCTGTTTATTCACTCTGGAGAAAAGCCATTTAACTGTGATCATTGTGGTAAAGATTTTACTTTGTCATCACGTCTGAAACAACACCTGAGGAAAGTTCATTCAGATGAAAAGCCTCATGTGTGTTCTCTCTGTGGAAAGAGTTTTTCACGACTGGACAGGTTTAAACAGCACCAGAAAACACATGATGAACTGAGAGATCATGTGTGTTTGTGACTGTGGGAAGAGCTTTATTACAACTAGTCATCCGAAACAGCACCAAAGAATTCATATTGGAGAAAAACCTTTCAAGTGCTCATATTTTCTATATTTAATCATTATGTTGACAACTTGTAAGAAGTACTTCAATGAGCTCACTGTTTCTGGCATTGTTATCTAACTGTGTGATTTGTATATGTACATTTCTGAAATACATAACTTGGACACAGTCACCCCTGATAACAGACCATTCTAAATTGTAATGGAGACAAATGCAGTTTCTGTAAAGCTGCTTTGAAATTATATGTATTATGAAAAGCGCTATAAATGTGAATTTAATTATGACACAAGTTGTTCCACTCAACAGTCAACAACTCTCACAGTGTAAATAAAGTCAGATTGGATTGAGTCTAAATAGTTCTTTCTAGAATTAGATATATTAATGCTATTTAATTTGTAATAAATTGTCTTTTGATACATGAAATTATGAGAAATAAAACGGAAACAACATCTTGTCTTTATTGATCTATTTAATGAACACAAAGAATGAATTATACTCTCACAATAGAGTGGGGTAAAAAAGTATTTAGTCAGCCACCAATTGTGCAAGTTCTCCCACTTAAAAAGATGAGAGAGCCCTGTAATTTGCATCATAGGTACACTTCAGAGGAAATCCAGAAAATCACATTGTCTGATTTTTAAAGAATTTATTCGCAAATTATGGTGGAAAATAAGTATTTGGTCACCTACAAAAAAGCAAGACTTCTGGCTCTCACAGACCTGTAACTTCTTCTTTAAGAGGCCCCTCTGTCCTCCACTCGTTAACTGTATTAATGGCACCTGTTTGAACTCTTTATCAGTATAAAAGACACCTGTCCACAACCTCAAACAGTCAGAATCCAAACTCCACTATGGCCAAGACCAAAGAGCTGTCAAAGGACACCAGAAACAAAATTGTAGACCTGCACCAGACTGGGAAGACTGAATCTGCAATAGGTAAGCAGCTTGGTGTGAAGAAATCAACTGTGGGAGCAATTATTAGAAAATGAAAGACATACAAGACCACTGATAATCTCCCTCGATCTGGGGCTCCACGCAAGATCTTACCCCATGGGGTCAAAATGATCACAAGAACGGTAAGCAAAAATCTCAGAACCACACGGTGGGACCTAGTGAATGACCTGCAGAGAGCTGGGACCAAAGTAACAAAGGCTACCATCAGTAACACTACGCCACCAGGGACTAAAATCTTGCAGTGTCCCCCTGCTTAAGCCAGTACATGTCCGGGCCCGTCTGAAGTTTGCTAGAGAGCATTTTGGATGATCCAGAAGAGGATTGGGAGAATGTCATATGGTCACATGAAACCAAAATATAACTTTTTGGTAAAAACTCAACTTGTCGTGTGTGGAGGAGAAAGAATGCTGAGTTGCATCCAAAGAACACCATACCTACTGTGAAGCATGGGGGTGGAAACATCATGCTTTGGGGCTGTTTTTCTGCAAAGGGACCATGGTGACTGATCCGTGTAAAGGAAAGAATGAATGGGGCCATGTATCGTGAGATTTTGAGTAAAAACCTCCTTCCATCAGCAAGGGCATTGAAGATGAAACGTGGCTGGGTCTTTCAGCATGACAATGATCCCAAACACACCGCCCGGGCAATGAAGGTGTGGCTTCGTAAGAAGCATTTCAAGGTCTTGGAGTGGCCTATCCAGTCTCCAGATCTTAACCCCATAGAAAATCTTTGGAGGGAGTTGAAATTCCGTGTTGCCCCGCAAAGGCCCCAAAACATCACTGCTCTAAAAGAAATCTGCATGGAGGAATGGGCCAAACTACCAGCAACAGTGTGTAAAAACCGTGTGGAGACTTACAGAAAACATTTGACCTTTGTCATTGCCAACAAAGGGTACATAACAAAGTATTGAGATGAACTTTTGTTATTGACCAAATACTTATTTTTCACCATAATTTGCAAATAAATTCTTTAAAAATCAGACAATGTGATTTTCTGGATTTTTTTTCTCATTCTGTCTCTCATAGTTGAAGTGTACATCATCATCAGGCCTCTCTCATCTTTTTAAGTGGGAGAACTTGCACAATTGATGGCTGACTAAATACTTTTTTGCCCCAATGTATGTCAGTTGTGTTTGTTAGTTTAGTTTTCATAGACTTTTAGTTCGTTTTCATTCATCACATGCTGCGTTTCAGGCAACCCGTAACCCATGTTTTTCCAACCTTCTACTCGTAAAAGAGCGCTGGAACGACAGTCAAACCCGTGACTCGTACTAGATCAATGTACTCACAGTTACACGCCTTGACGTCACAATCAGCGAAACAACAATGGCAGCCCCTACAGATATACAAATAATGTAAAATAAAAGGTATAACAGCTTATCTTGCCTCATGCACTGTTTTTCTCCTCTGTTTCCGTCAAATAAGCAAGGAGTAAACACCTTTGGTGATATGATGTAAATGAGCATAAGCCCCGTACAGTCCACCATGCTTTGTTTACATCTAGCTGCCACAATTCCTTGCGCTCAGGCAGTTTGACACGACTTTGCCTGGAATACTATAATGACTTGAGTCGTGGTTTGAAGTCATAACTTACAAGCTCAAAAACCTGCCTGGAAAGCAGCATTAGTTCCTCACGTCACTCAGTGTTTGTCTGGACACATCATTCTACACTGTAAAAAAAAAATTGCGGGGAAAATTGATCATTACATATTGTCCCAATAAGTTTCTTCCGAATAATTGTCCCCATGCAAAAATATGCATTGTACTCATAGTTTAAGGTCTACACTCAAAATTAAAATTCTATATTCGCTGAACATATTTAATTGTGCTCAGTCAATCTATGAAGTCGAAGTGAAAAATCCATGTTGGGTGAACAAGTCCTACGTCCGAAAAACTGTAAACGCATGCGCAAAATGCGCCCGAGGAAAACAGTTTGTGTGATTTCAAATGTGGATGCGCGGAAGCATGAGAAGACTGCAACAATATTAACCAACTGCAGAACCAAACCAGCTGGTGCTGTAGCCCGAAACAAACATTCCCAAGAGAATAGAGATATTTGTCTTCACAAGACGTTGGTGAGTATTGAGGACTGAAATTAATCTCCAGAGTGTTGCTTTATGACCCGGCAAGTTTAAAAGACATTTTGTAGAATCACAAGTTCATGCATTCATTGGTTTCATGAGTATGTTCTTGGTTACTACATAATTATCTAATGGTAGCCAATAGTTTTATTTTCCACATGTCTTATGTCTAAAATAATAGGTAATAAGTAAATTAAGTCATTTGGGTGATATATGCGCCATGCGACCGTTGAACACGGTGGTGTTAGATTGCCGTCGGCCTCTTTCAGAACTTAAGTTATTGCTGTTTAATATCAAACACGTCAAGCTCCTGACTTTCTTATTTGTCCATTCATTCGTCTCTTCCTCATTATATAATGAAGTAACTTCTGTTCTGTCACTTGCCAGATGTAATGCAGGGCAATGTAACGATTATGACTATGAGTCTAATGTCTCGGGGAATAATTAACTCAAAAGTGATAAAATATTCATGAGTTTATGAATATAATTTGCTGGTCGTTCATTACATAATTTAAATTTTCCGATAAGGAAAATGTTTAATTAAGTACAAGTAACCTTTACAAAATTGCTTGAAATTATCTTACTACGCTTGCCTGCAAATTAGTTATAGACTTTCAAATCAATTCTCAATAAGGGAAAACTGCTTTACGAGCGCATAAGAAACATTAACTTCACTGATCAGGACAAATTTATATGTCATATGTTCGTACAGTTTGTATTACTAAAATAGTAGCACAAGATAACTTTAGGTAACGTTTAAAATCGTAAGTTTCATTGACTTTGTGTATGTGGAGAAATAACAGATTCAATTCAAAAGTACCTTTTGTAAGTTTAATAAACACAGATTAAGGCTAACACTACAATTCACACAGAAAGTACATACTAGATATGTATAAAGATAGTAGAAATATATATAGTAAACGAAAGAAATATGGTACCTAAATTAAAAGAATGAAAGAAAACAAAAATAAAGAAAGAGAAAGGAGATCACAGCGTTCACTTCAGTTCGTTACAAGAGCCCTCAAGGAATTAAAATCATCCCGAAAAAGGGAATAATCTAGACAACCTTTCAACAGCAGTTTAGATTGTAAAATAAGAATACTTGCTTTTGTTTTTGGCTTCTTGTGTATGCGTGTATTCTGAGTTCAAATGTCCCGCGCGTTCCGTGGTCCTTTTGTGAGGTCTGTTGGGTGTGACTCTCGGTTCGTTGAAACAAAGTTCAGCCGGATTCGGTCTCTTGGAGATGTTCTGGAAGCTGCTGTTTGCTCCTGGTGGCGGAATGCCTTTGGCGGCAAATGCACTTTGATAATAGTCACGTTGGTTATTATAGATAAGATCGAGCGACACCCATTTTCGGGATGATCCATGGCCTGGGTTTAGTATGATCTGATAACGCGCCTCACGAGATGCGCGAGCCATCTGGCCGTTCGCCAGAGGAACAGACCGTCATTGTTGCTACAGCAACTTTCTCATTAACGTTGTTTTTATTTGGTTTTTAGCCTATGCAGTGACACTTTTTCTTCACCACATCAAGACATCCTGTTATGCAGAAGACTTCTTGAATGTAAAGTTATTCAGAGTTTTTTCCTTATTGAAAATAATGTATTTTCACCAAATATCCAGTGTTGGAATTGACTTGTTAATAAAGTGATGTGATAAAATGTCAACCATGTTGTCTGTGTTCATTTTGCTTACTATTATGTTTTTAGACATTTTTGTCTTTTGGGACTGTGAGAAATAAACAATTGTTACTAAAATATAAAATATTTAATTGGGCTAACCTCACGGTTTCACTATGAAACATTTCTCCAATTATCAATTTTTTTTAGTTTTTGGCCAAATTGAATTTCTGTTAATTAAATTGTATCAATTCAAAGAAATTCAATTTGGCCAACTGAAAAATGTAGATGTGTCCAGTCACTAGAAAATGTTAAATTGGAGAGGCCTGGCATTTTTTACAGTGTTGGTAAAATACATTTTTCCATTGGCTCAACATATTATTTGTAATTGAGCTCATGTTAACAGTCTGTTGCCACAATTGATCAAATTCAATTCACAGAAATTCAGTTTGGCCAATTGAAAATTTTTCTAAAGTCACTAGAAAATTTTGATTTGGAGAGGCCTGAAATTTTTTTACAGTCTATCTTAATACTGTAATAAATATGTTTGAAATGTACAGTATTATTGTCAACCAAATGATCGGATCTTGTATCATACAAAGAGTTTGGAGTTTATCCTTCAGTTTACTACACTGTAAAAAAATGTCATGCCTCTCAGAATCAACATTTTCTAGTGACCGATCACATCTAAATTTTTCAATTGGCCAAATTGAACTTCTGTGAATTACATTTTATCAATTGTGACAACAGCCTGTCAACAGTCTGTCATTTTGTTATAAAGACTATTTAGACTTGATCATCAAGCTATTTTCAGAAAGTTTGGATTATTAGATTGGATCTTGAAAAGAATGCTTGGTAATAGGCTTATTATTTTTAAAATGGGAGCATAATCAATTTCAAATTTATACACTGCAATAAATATAGGATATAGACTAATAGATTTAATACGCCTTTGAACTACAGAGAAACGGTGCTTTAACAGGAGCAACGTCAGAGGCGTGGATGCTGTAAAGGCTAATTCTGTCACGTGACACTACATTTATTTGAGTTAAAGCCCCTTTTTCTCTACAAAAAGTGTTTCCAAATTATTTTTTAGTATCAACAATATATGCTAAAGTTATATCAGCCATATCAGTAAACATTTTGATGAACTAAACCCTTTTTCCCAACAAAAAAAGCTTTGTGGCGACAAGTCCTCAACTTTTAAAAATGTAAGTGGATTCACAGCGCTGAAAACAACATCTTCTCGACATGTCTACAACATGAACTAAACTCCAGTCTCAGTTACAGCTACAGTGTCTGAGGGCGGGTCAAAGTACACATTGTTCACAGGCAGACAATGAAGCTCATAGCAGTTCAAAATCGATTCTTTCTTTTAGGAGACAATATCTTTCTTTGATGTGCATGTCGATCTTTACAACTCTGCAGACCTTTTACATTCACAGACAGATAAATAACACTTTGCCTATAAGGTAAAAGTCGAAAAAGAAGAATGTGTGGCCCCTTTAAGAAACATGACACCGCGCGCACTGAGCATGCGCAGAAGAGAGAAGGGGTAAAGACAAGACGAGTGCTGAGATTTTCACCAGTTGAAGCTGAAAGCGACGCTGTTAACGATCGTGAATAAAGGACAAATGTGGAATATTTTCCCCGGATGCTTGCAGGTGAGAGATGTTTCTCAGATAACATGGATTTAACATTAATTCGCTCCAGAGTTTACGTGTTTAAGAACCAATTAAATGAAATGTGTCCTGGTTTATTATTAGAGTGTAATAATATGTTGGCAGAGAGTTTTTCACAGACTCTGACTCTATTACACCAATAAAATGTGCTTAATGTGCCACTTTACAGAAGATCCCAGACATTAGCATAATGAATGAGGGGAAAACAGGGAACTTTTGGAGACAAAGAGGCTTTTCAGCAGCTCAGTTAAACATGATGGTCCTGTTGTGTCTCTCAGACTTTGGACAGGAGTTGAACAAACCTTATTTTAAATGCAATTAATATAGAACTTGTAACAAAGTACTCCATATTCCTGAAAAACATAGTTCACTTTATTTAAATGCAAATATAATCCAGTATAAACTCAGTAACTTTATCTTTGATTTTTCCAGGTCTGGTCCTGTGGGCGTCAGTATCTCACACTGATCACAGTTCACACCTGCAGTGAAGCCCCTCCCACAACAATTCACCAATAAATACTGGGAATATCCACATCATCCCACAAGAGAAGGACAAACTCCAGGTGTAGCAGCTGAGATCTGTGTGACTGTTAAAGATGGAGTTTATTAAAGAGGAGATTGAAGACATGAGCTATTCAGAACCATCCAGAATAAAACATGAAGATACTGAGGAACAAATAGGTTGGTGTCCATTCTTGATTCTTCATTACTGACTGCTTTAGTAGATGTGAAATAATAATCAGTATATGGATGATAAATGATAGAGAAATGCATTTAGATGATCATAACTCAGTTTTAATCGCATTGACCTTTGTACATCAAAGATACTTTAACACTTAACAACAAGGGTCTCATTTGTTAACATTGGTTAATGTACAAACTAGCAATGAGCAATTCATTTGTTACAATTGTTATTAATCTTTGTTCATGTTACTTAAAGGGATAGTTCACCCAAAAATGAAAATTACCCCATGATTAAGGCCCAATCCCAATTCTACCCCTTAGTCCTTCACTTTCCACTACCCCTTCATTTTGCTCGTTCACCTGAAGGGGTAAGGGTGTCTCGTTTCTCTTTTGGTTGGAGTGGTAGGGGTAAGGGGAAGGGCCATATAGCCTTTCAAACAGAGATTTTTCAGGACCACACTTCGAACGAAGGTGTATGAGGATTTTCCCTGCCTACACTGACTTGCGCGCTGCCAGGAATGCGTGTAGTGATGTTGCCACTCAGAACCGATCACTTGTGTGTTGCCTGGCTGCCAGTTTCTCTGTAACTTGATGTGATGTGAACACAAATTAATAACAGTTAAAAAAATATATCTGGCCATACTTCATAACGCAGTGAACTGCGTTACCAAGGCAACACCTGACTTGTTTATATTACAGTAGAAAACAAAACCATATCTGTACCGGCCGGCGGATCAGCATGGAATGGAACGGTTAATAAACAAAATTTGTTAATAAACAAAACAGTTTGGCCTGATGGAAAAGCGGCTCGACCAGTCTTGTATGTTTTGTATCATTCTGTATCGTCTTAGGAAACTCAAAAGCTCATACGTTTTTGAATTGAAAACAAGTGCCGTTGTCTGAAAGCCAATTTGTTCAGCGCTGAGGTTTCTAAGTGCGTTTGAACGCTCTATCACGTGAACTGCGCCTGGACAGAAAAGACAGCGCGCTGCTCAGACGGTTTTGTGTTCAGGGATGATGAGAGAAGATTCAGAGACCCTTTTCTTTAATTAGTGTGCGTTTTATGAAAAGCAAGTAAGTTCCTACTACTATTGCATGTTTGTACTGCGTTGTGATGAATATTGTGAAATGTATGTATGTTCACGCGAACTAGTTTTAGTAGTTGAACTGCGTGACTAATTAGTGTAGTCATGATGTCAGATCGTGTTCTTGATCGCGCAACATGTTTGCTGTATGCAATAATTAGCCCTCTATATTTGTCGATTTAGACCTTATTCATGTTAGTTATTTAGAAATATGCTTCTGTGTTCAAGTACAGTGCATTTACTGTTTATTTTGTGCTACCTGTATCGAGTGCTATAGAGATACAGTGTCAGTCTGCATAGCCACTTAAAGGTGCAGCAGTACAGATATTAAAGGGCATATAGTGACATATAGCACATGACTATTAACTAATTCAAAATTAATTCAAAACTCATAACCACAATTACATATTACTTAATTAATTAGTTAATAGTCATGTGCCCCAACAAGTAAAGTCATAACATAATGACACATCTGTAAATCATTAGCTAATGATTAATTAAAGCAGAAAACTGGAAGTTGAAATGCATGTTTTTAACACATTAATTTACATTATTAGTTCATAAAATATGTTATTAAGGAATTAATGCATTATTACACATTTAACTAATAACAATGTAATGATTACTTAATCTATTAATCATGTAGAATCTTCATTAGTTGTTGATGCAGTAATCATTAATAAATGGGTTAGTTCACCATTAGTAACACATTAACTCATCATTATCTGTGCATTAGTTAAGCATGAATTAATGCATATTAGTGCACCCTTATTGTAAAGTGTTACCGAGAATTTTAAAGAGAAATGGCGAAGGATTTTGTTATAAGAGAAGAGGGGCTTGAGTTTGTTGCGTCCTAGCTTGCAATGCTCCTGTACATTGTGTAAGGGGTTACTCTTTCACCTTAAGTCGACTGGTGTACCACTGACCACCAGAAGCTGGTTATTTTAGTCTGTAAAGTTTTAAATATGGTTATTTTTTTTACACAAACACACCACTTTGCTTCAGAAGGCCTTTATTAACCCCCGGAGCTGTGTGGTATGGAGGGATTTTTGGGTCAGATTATAAACTAAAAGTCTAAAACTAAAAGTCTTAAACCAAAACTAAAAATCTAAATTTGAAACTTAAAGACCAAGTCGAAAATGTATTTGGTATTTAGGATAGGGCATTTGGTATTTAGGATTGGGCATTTTCTATTTAGGGTTGGGCATTTGGTCATTTAGCCATTTAGGACTGGGAATTTGGTATTTAGGATTGGGCATTTAAGCATTTAGCCATTTAGGATTCAGGATTGGGGATTTGTGGATTTAGGATTGGGCATTTGAGGATTGAGGATTGAGGAGTGCATGCAAATTAGGAGGCGTGGCCCAAATACTGGAGGCTGGGTTTGAAATGGCTGGTGCGCAGAGGCACCTTATGGACAGCAGAGGGAGCTCCCAGTGCTAAGGAGCACACTGTAATGAAACCAAACGGAGCGAGTGAGCGGCTGCAATCATATATATGCTGCGTTAACGTGAGACTCTTATCGTGCGATAAAAAAAATAACGCCGTTAATCTATTCTCAAAGTTGGGTTGGAAGCTGGGTCTATACAAGCGTTTCCCAACCGGGGTGCCGTCTGACGAGAGCAGGGGCCGTGCAAAAGGTGCACTTGCACCGCGGTTCATCTCACATCTGATGACGCATATTTATTATGGGTTGTAACTTGAAAATAATGCTTTATGTATGTTTCTGTCGATGGATACACGTGCTGGCTTCTCAGTGATACACAACAACAGCCATAATAAAAGAAAAACGTGGGAAAAAACGGCCTCTCTTTGTAAACTGTTCAATGCATGCGAGTGCTGCCTTATGTCCGAATATGAACAGTCATTTCGCCTTCATCACCCGCGTCGTGTAGAGCCAGAAGACGCGGGTGAGAACTCGCGCGCACTGTGAGAATATCTGTCTCTGCACTCGTCCCAAAGCGCGTAACGCCTCACAGCGCAAATATTGAGTTATCTTTCAAGACAAGTCTTGCGCTTGAACGGACAAACTCACACAGAAAGTATGTCAACATGTCCATCTCGATGAGTATTCAAGCAGACATAGTCTGAATATGCCTTAAGTGAACTGTATAGAGTCGAGAAAGACATTGCATATCCCTGCATTAGGTCTTAAAGGGGAAGTAGCCTTTACTGCTGTCTCAAATCACTGCTCTTGATTGATCTTGATTGATCTTGACTGATCACTCACTGCTCTTGATTGAATAGCTTGTGTAAGTTTAATAAGGATTAATCTTTAATTTAAACAGTGAAATATGCAAATTTTACATTTGATTACTTTATTCAATTTCTTTACCTAAAAACTAATGTTAGACCCACCTGAAAAACCTGAAAAGCATTGTTTATTTTATTAGTATCTTTGCTCAATAGTATTTATTTGTGCTGCTGCTTGTATTTAAGTTATTTGTTCTTATTTTCTTTATTTTTATTGGACAGTAGTCCTTTTTTCCCTGAACATAGCAAATACCGAACCGTGCATCAAACCGTGAACCTAAAACCATGATACGAACCGAACCGTGAGCAATCTGTACAGGTACACCCCTAGCGTAACAAATGTGAGAGGGTAGCAAACACATTCTGAAAGCCTTCGGCAGAATTCAGATGAGCCATTTTAATTAATCTAGGTTAATTTCAAAATTAATCTAGATAAAAAAATTATCTATGCCCACCTCTAATATATATATATATATATATATATATATATATATATATATATATATATATATATATATATATATATATATATATATATATATATATATATATATATTTTTTTGTTAATATGGCAGCCAACGTGGATGGCAGAGCATGAGAACCACAATTTTTACTCTGAAGAGGACGCTCTGTCAGTGTGCTCCTTAGCACTGGGAGCTCCCTCTGCTGTCCATAAGGTGCCTCTGCGCACCAGCCATTTCAAACCCAGCCTCCAGTATTTGGGCCACGCCTCCTAATTTGCATGCACTCCCCAATCCTCAATCCTCAAATGCCCAATCCTTCTCCCCAATCGTCAATCCTAAATGGCTAAATGATTAAATGCCCAACCCTAAATAGAAAATGCCCAATCCTAAATACCAAATGCCCAATCCTAAATACCAAATGCCCAATCCTAAATACCAAATAAATTTTCGACTTGGACTTTAAGTTTCAAATTTAGATTTTTAGTTTTGGTTTAAGACTTTTAGTTTTAGACTTTTAGTTTATAAACTGACCCAAAAATCCCTCCATAGTGTGGAGCAGTTATATGATGGATAGATGCACTTTTATGGACTTCAAAAATGACCCAACAATTCAATGCCATTATAAAGCTTGGATGAACTAACCCTTTAACAAATGTTAACAAATACAACTTTTATTTTTAATTAAAACTGGGACAATAATCAATGCATTGTGAATCGAGAAATTATATTTTCTGAATGCATTTCAATTATTGGCTTAGCAGATGGCACTGCGTGGTTTAGAAAACTGCCATATTGGCTCTGCTTGCTTCCAATTCCTTACACACACACCACTTGAACCTTCTAAAAAATAATCATTCATAAAGTTCAAAAAGTTGAAGTGGCTTACATTAATCTCAAGTCATTAATGCATTCTGAGGTGCAATATTGTTTTCTGCCTAGTGTTCATTGATCTGATTCTGACTGCTTTATATGTTTATTTTAGATCAGATGGAAGTGAAGGAGCAACAACACAAACTAAATTACATAAAGAAACTCTGTGACTTCAAAACTCGAGGAACAGAAGCCAAAAAGCTGCACACATGCTTGCAGTGTGGAAAGAGTTTGAGTAAAAAAGGAGACCTTAACAGACACATGAGAATTCACACTGGAGAGAAACCGTATACATGCTCTCAGTGTGGAAAAAGTTGTATTCAAGCATCAGGTCTCAATAAACATTTGCAGATTCACACTGGAGAAAAACAATTTAACTGTGATCAGTGTGGTAAAAATTTAATTCATCATATATAAAACAACACCTCAAAATTCATACAGGTGAGAGACCTTATGTGTGTTCTCTCTGTGGAAAGAGTTTTTCACGACTGGACAATTTTAAACTGCACCAGAAAATACACGATGGAGTGAAAGATCATGTGTGTTGTGACTGTGGGAAGAGCTTTACTGCATCCTGTGAATTGAAACGGCACCAATGAGTACACACTGGTGAGAAACCGTATACATGCACTCAGTGTGAGAAGAGTTTTTCTCAATCATTAAGTCTTAGAAATCATCTGCTCCGTCACTCTGGAGAAAAGCCATTTAACTGTGATCAGTGTGGGAAAGGTTTTATTTTGTCATCATATCTGAAAAAACACCTGCAAGTTCATTCAGATGAGAAGCCTCATGTGTGTTCTCTCTGTGGAAAGAGTTTTTCCCGGTTGAACAGTTTTAAACTGCACCAGAAAATACACGATGGAGTGAAAGATCATGTATGTTGTGACTGTGGGAAGAGCTTTACTACATCTGACAATCTGAATCGGCACCAAAGAATTCACACTGGAGAGAAACCTTTCAAGTGCTCATATTGTGACAAGAGTTTCAATCAGTCTGGAAACTTGAAATCACATGAGCGAGTTCATACTGGTGGAAGACCTTACAAGTGCTCATACTGTGACAAGAGTTTCACTCGGTCTGAATCCCTGAAATCACATGAGCGAGTTCATACTGGAGAGAAGCTGCACCACTGTACTCAGTGTGAGAAGAGTTTCAAAGATTCATCTGGTTTAAAAAAACATGTTACTTCACACCGGTGAAAAGTCATTTAATTGTGATCAGTGAGGTAAGATTTTAATTTGTCATCACGTCTGAAACCACACCAAAAAAAAGTTCATTCGGGTGAGAAGCCTTATGTGTGTTCTTTCTGTGGAAAGAGTTTTTCATGGCTGCTCATTTTAAACTGCACCAGAAAACACATAATAAAGTGAAAGATCATGTGTGTTGTGACTGTGGTAAGAGCTTTACTACTGCCTGAAACAGCACCAAAGAATTCATACCGGAGAAAAAACATTCAAGTGCTCATATTTTCTATAAATTGTAATCATTATGTTGACAACTTGTAATTATTACTTCAATGAGCTCACTGTTTCTGTCTTAAATAATACATTGTTAGCTAACTGTGTAATTTGAAACAATATGTATTGTGAAAAGCCCTACACAAATAAATGTGAATTAAATGGAATTGACCAGTTTTTCCACTCAACATTCAACAACTCTTACAGTGTAAATAATGACGTTTTCATTTCCTGTCTTGATAGTTTCCAAATTTAATTGTATTATTATGCACAATGCAATGACAATAAATACTTTATATCTAAACTACGACATATTTTTTTAGATGCAAAATGCTTAACAGTTAGTTATTGCGTTCATGACCTCAAGGCTAGATTATTGTAATGCTCTACTGGGTGGTTGCCCTGCTCGCTTAATAAACAAACTCCAGCTGGTCCAAAACGCAGCAGCTCGAGTTCTTTCTAGAACAGGAAGTATGACCATATTAGCCTGATTCTGTCATCACTGCATTGGCTCCCTATTAAACAATGCATCAATTTAAAAATCTTGCTAATGACTTATTTTAAGTAATTAGCTATTTTACATAGTCCTGCGTTATACTCCTTCACATCTATTGCAATTTCAAAATTCTGGCCAGTTGTTAATACCTAGAATATCAAAATCAACTGCAGGTAGTCGATCCTTTTCCTATTTAGCACCTGGAATAGGTCTCTGGAACCTGTTTAACTCTGGAACAGTCTTCCTAGCATTGTTCGGGAAGTGGACACACTCTGTCAGTTTACATTTAGACTAAAACACATCTCTTTACTATGGAATACACATAGAACAATGATCAATTTTATTATTCAAATCGGTTAAATAATTGTTAGGCTGCATTAACTAGGTCAGCCTGGAACCGAACACTTCCCATAACACCTGATGTACTGGTGAGGTATCTCTAAGGTATTTCTGGTGAGTAAAGTGGTCGGCATAGGAAAAAATATTGAATGTCTTTGGTCATTTTTGAGCGAGATGCTAATGGTCTAATCAGATTCAATGATCTGTGCTAAGCTATGCTAAAAGTGCTACCGCAAGACCCAGATATCGGCTGAATGGATTAGAAAACGGTAAAACTCTGTTTAAGGAGGTACGGTCACTTTAAGACCAAACGCACAAAGTGTGTAGAATTATTAGGCAAATGAGTATTTTGACCACATCATCCTCGTTATGCATGTTGTCTTACTCCAAGCTGTATAGGCTGGAAAGCCTACTACCAATTAAGCATATTAGGTGATGTGCATCTCTGTAATGAGAAGGGGTGTGGTCTAATGACATCAACACCCTATATCAGGTGTGCATAATTATTAGGCAACTTCCTTTCCTTTGGCAAAATGGGTCAAAAGAAGGACTTGACAGGCTCAGAAAAATCAAAAATAGTGAGATATATTGCAGAGGGATGCAGCAGTCTTAAAATAGCCAAGCTTCTGAAGCGTGATCATCAAACAATCAAGGGTTTCATTCAAAATAGTCAACAGGGTCACAGGGAAGCGTGTGGAAAAACCAAGGCGCAAAATAACTGCCCGTGAACTGAGAAAAGTCAAGCGTGCAGCTGCCAAGATGCCACTTGCCTCCAGTTTGGCCATATTTCAGAGCTGCAACATCACTGGAGTGCCAAAAGCACAAGGTGTGCAATACTCAGAGACATGGCCAAGGTAAGAAAGGCAGAAAGTCGACCACCACTGAACAAGACACACAAGCTGAAACGTCAAGACTGGGCCAAGAAATATCTCAAGACTGATTTTTCTAAGGTTTTATGGACTGATGAAATGAGAGTGAGTCTTGATGGGCCAGATGGATGGGCCCGTGGCTGGATTGGTAAAGGGAAGAGAGCTCCAGTCCGACTCAGACGCCAGCAAGGTGGAGGTGGAGGTGGAGTACTGGTTTGGGCTAGTATCATCAAAGATGAGCTTGTGGGGCCTTTTCGGGTTGAGGATGGAGTCAAGCTCAACTCCCAGTCCTACTGCCAGTTTCTGGAAGACACCTTCTTCAAGCAGTGGTACAGGAAGAAGTCTGCATCCTCCAAGAAAAACATGATTTTCATGCAGGACAATGCTCCATCACACGCGTCTAAGTACTCCACAGCGTGGCTGGCAAGAAAGGGTATAAAAGAAGAAAATCTAATGAATGGCCTCCTTGTTCACCTGATCTGAACCCCATTGAGAACTTGTGGTCCATCATCAAATGTGCGATTTACAAGTAGGGAAAACAGTACACCTCTCTGAACAGTGTTTGGGAGGCTGTGGTTGCTGCTGCACGCAATGTTGATGGTGAACAGATCAAAACACTGACAGAATCCATGGATGGCAGGCTTTTGAGCCTGCACACACAGATATCCCCCTAAAATAGCTAAAACTAAAAACTACTTCCTAATAAACTACACAAATATTCAGCTTTGATATTAACGAGTTTTTTGTATTCATTGAGAACATGGTTGTTGTTCAATAATAAAATTAATCTTTAAAAATACAACTTGCCTAATAATTCTGCACTCCCTGTAGACAAGCATACGATTTCATATCAACTGCTTAAATTAGTTTAAGACTGTGTTAACTCCGATACTCGCTATATTTTTGGCAAACCTTTATGCGTATTTATCCGTTCAAGTGCAAGACGTGCTCCCTGTGTTCGCGTTTTTGATGAAGCGTCATATGCCGCACACCAGACGGGTCAAACTCTCATGTTCAAGGCAGCAATGCAAAACAGTGAATCTAATCACCATGCAGGCAAAAATATTTACTTCAAGAATGAAATAAGTGCCATGTCACGTTTACACAAAGGAAAAACTGGTGTGAGGATTCAAGTGCAGATGAAAAAGGATTTATTAACAAAATAAAACATAAACACAAAACAAAAACCCACGAGCGGGGGAAAAAACATAAACTAGAAATACATAAACTTAACATACCAACTGGGGAACAGGAAACGGGAGACGTAGACATTACAAGGATCCGACAAAGACTGACAAACACAAGGGCTATATAAAGGGGAGAAATCAAGCTGGGAATGAGGTGGCACAGGTGGGGCAAATGAAACCAATAATCAGATAACAAGGGGGAGGGAACAAACAATGACAGAGGCACATGGCCACACTAACAAAACCCACATGTGCACACAAGACAGGACAGGCATGTGACATGCCATCGATGTGTTTTGCTGTAAAAACGGCACAGACGGAAACAAAAAAGCGCAATCTAGGCTATATAATATCTTTCCATTAACACAGACTTTACACTGAACGAAAAATACTTTAAGTCTATACACACTTTTCCAGCCTAGGGTGAAGTCATTGAACATTAACGACGTTTTAAGACAAATTGTGTCGTTTAATAGAAAACTATGAATTGAGGTGCAGGATTGTGAACAACTCTGCACTTATGCACAACCCTTTTATTAGGCCTATATTACAATCCCTCTAGGGGTTGGACCATAATAAATAAATAGATAAAGACAAAATATGACTCCCTGCCCAGTCGTCAGACCGTAAATTAATTAGTCAATGTTAAAAAGTCAATGAATCAAAAAGTTCAAAGAAATAATTAACTGTTTTATTAATATAAAGAAAGTTAACATAAACATAAGTAAATTAAATGCATATTTACAAAGTAACTGAAAAGTGGATGTGCAATCGTCAGGAAGACCCAAGGCCCAAAATAACAAACGGAAGCCAGTAATAAATAAAATTCAAACTAACTCCCTCGAGGTAACCAAAATAAAATCCAACAAATTCCCAAACTGCACAAACAAAAACAGGGCGAGCGGAATTCCCCAAAATAAAGGGCAAGTCAACCCTACAAAACATCCACACGAACGAAATCAAAAGAACATAAGCTTAGTGTAACAGAAAATACAGGTGGTGGTGGTCTGACGGCTGGAGAGGAGTCAGGAGAAGTGCGACCAGCACGGAATCGCAGCAGCTCCCCATCTGAGAGCGGAAGGGATGATTTTAAACCCTCCTCAATTTCGGTAACCCAATCATCGAAGGGTAACAAAAGGAAGGAGGAAAAATAAATACATATACACATATACATACACACCAACGGAATTACACAATTCCGTAACAGCCTAATCATCTGTTTGGCAACTAACGTTTATATTCTCTTAATATTTAACGTTAAACGTGTGGTAAAAGTGCTTTCTGGTAACCGATGTTGATATTTTATATCACCAAAACAAACACTCCCCTATTTTGATAGCTCCGCCCCACACATACATAACCCAGGCAATGACAATGGGAATCTGTGTTACTATGGTAATCCAGGTCGAATGTTCAATGAAAGTCATCCCTTCCATCACAAAAAGACAAACAGTTCTCATGAACACCTCGATAGCACGAGCACGACAGTCCAACTAACAAACATATTACAATTATGACAAGATCAGAGGGATATCGATCATGAAAAGAGAAAACAAACATATTTTAGGAGTATAGTATCTTACTTGTCGGACACATTATGTGAGCTGACGCTTGAAACAGACAGTAAGGATCTCCAGGCTTATACTGTGTGGAAATGAACAGGTCTTTATCATTGCTGAAGTGAATGATGATACGACCACAGATGAACATCAAGCGAACATGACACACGAGCATATTCAAGCAAAAGCCACCATATATTAGTTCTATGAATCAAAACAAAATCAATGTTATCGAGAAGAAATAAAGCAACCTCAGCCTTCACTCCAGCGGAAAGCTGATACTTCTTGCCTGATCGTAAGCCTTCTTTTGTTCCACAGACATCTTTCACATTTGTTTTTTATGTTTATTTTTTTAATTTGTGCTTCTCTCTTTCTGTCGTCGCTCAGCTAATGTCGATCCTGTGTCGTGTCTTTTGAATAATGAAGTGCACTGAGCGATCTCTTCATTAGTAGACATCAGTTTGTTATGGTACTCAGCCCAAGTCACATTTCTAAACCAGTTTTAAAGTAGCTTAGCAGTTTTTCCCTTCAGATCAGCTGCTATAGAAGACAAGCAGAGACAAGCGAAGAAGAGAGTAGTAAGTATGTTTTAATTTCATATCACCTCTGTTGTAGAGATTTTAAATCAGGCCTGATGGAGTGTTATTCGGTCAGTCATGGAGGGAAGATTATAACAACATGTCCATTACAAATGGCTAATTTCTGTGCTTCCCTTGATATAGCCTTGTGGCAAGCAGCGGGGCGAGGGACCGCGAGAACGGACCGGTGACGAGGGATAATGAGTGCCAGCTGCGCGTCACACCGGTCTCGTCTCGCGGCCGAGTGACGGGAGCATAAAAGGAGGAGCGAAGGCAGCGGAAGACGAGAGAGGACCAGGCCTGGATTTTATGTTATGTTTTGTTTACGTTTGGTTGTGTTGGTGGGCAGTCGTCCGTGAGGGGCTGCCCACGTTTTATTATGTGTGTGTGTTTGCGGGCAGTCGTCCGTGAGGGGCTGCCCGCGGTTTGCTTTTGTTTTGTTTATTTATTTTATTAAAATATGTTGAACGTTCGCCGATTCCCGCCTCCTTCCTTCCCACAACAAAGAACTTCGTTACACTGGTGCCGAAACCCGGGAGGAAGGAGGGACATGCTGTCGAAGAGCCCTCGCTGCTGAGGGGGATCGCGGTGCTGGGGAGTTCGGGCAGCGCGGATGAGGAAGGACCGTGAGGGCTGCCCGAGGCGGTGGTGCTGGAGCGAGGAAGGTGGGACGGAGACCTCGCTGCCGTGCCCCTGGGTCGAGGTGGGGTGGCTGCCGTCTGAGAGGGAGCGGAGGAGTCGCAGCGCTTGCCGTGGGCCTGAGCCTGCTGCCGTCCGCCGGTTAGGGGAGGAGCAGGGAGCGCGGGGCTCGCTGCCGGGTCCCTCGGTAGGAGGAGTCACCGCCGGAGGAGGATTGAGCTGTCCACCAAGCGTCCAGTGCCATCGCACAGCACCGCGAGGAAGAGCCTCTCGGCGGGCGGAGGGCCGAACGGCAGTGTGTCTGGGAACCGGACCAGATTTTTTTTTTTTTCCTCTCTCCCCTCTCTCGTTCTGTCGCTCCTCGTGCTCCCGTCTTCATTTCTCTCGCCTCTCTGTCCTTACCCCCAGGTGCCGCGGCCGCCGTGATATTTATTTTATTAAAATATGTTGAACGTTCGCCGGTTCCCGCCTCCTTCCTACCCACAACAAAGAACTTCGTTACAAGCCTATTCATGTAAAAAATCTGTCTGTTTGTAGCAACAATGACGGTCTGTTCCTCTGGCGAACGGCCAGATGTCTCACAAGATGCGCGTTATCAGATCATACTAAACCCAGGCCATGTCGTCACCCCCCCGGCATACCAATACAATTTATGGCCCGAAATGGCGCCGCAATGTCTGAAAGCAACGACCGACCACTCTCTGATCACCCTTGGGAGATAACAAACAAGCTCAGAGAACTTGAAAATGGGTGTCGCTCGATCTTATCTATAATAACCAACGTGACTATTATCAAAGTGCATTTGCCGCCAAAGGCATTTCGCCACCAGGAGCAAACAGCAGCTTCCAGAACATCTCCAAGAGACCCGAATCCGGCTGAACTTTGTTTCAACGAACCGAGAGTCACACCCAACAGACCTCGCAAAAGGACCACGGAACGCGCGGGACATTTGAACTCAGAATACACGCATACACGAGAAGCCAAAAACAAAAGCAAGTATTCTTATTTTACAATCTAAACTGCTGTTGAAAGGTTGTCTAAATTATTCCCTTTTTCGGGATGATTTTAATTCCTTGAGGGCTCTTGTAACGAACTGAAGTGAACGCTGTGATCTCCTTTCTCTTTCTTTATTTTTGTTTTCTTTCATTCTTTTCATTTAGGTACCATATTTCTTTCGTTTACTATATATATTTCTACTATCTTTATGCATATCTAGTATGTACTTTCTGTGTGAATTGTAGTGTTAGCCTTAATCTGTGTTTATTAAACTTACAAAAGGTACTTTTGAATTGAATCTGTTATTTCTCCACATACACGAAGTCAATAAAACTTACGATTTTAAACGTTACCTAAAGCTGTCTTGTGCTACTATTTTAGTAATACAAACTGTATGACCATATGAAATATAAATTTGTCCTGATCAGTAAAGTTAATGTTTCTTATGTGCTCGTAAAGCAGTTATCCCTTATTGAGAATTGATTTGAAAGTCTATTACTAATTTGCAGGACAAACGTAGTAAGATAATTTCAAGCAATTCCATAAAGGTTACTTGTACTTAATTAAACATTTTCCTTATTGGAAAATTGAAATAACGTAATGAACGACCAGCAAATTATATTCATAAACTCATGAATATTATATCCCTTTTGAGTTAATTATTCCCGAGACATTAGACTCATAGTCATAATCGTTACAGTTATTTAAATGTTTTTGTTTTTTGGTAAAGCCGCTGGTCATAGTTGTCTTAGAAAGGTGAAGAGTGAATGTTATCATAACCACAACAGACACATTCGTGGGAAATACTCTAGGTCAGTGGTTCCCAACCTTTTTTACTCAAAGGCCCTCCTCTTCGAATCAATACTCAATACTCAATACTGACACTGGTTTTCTTTAATTTATCTTTTATTATTAACATATCAATAATAAAATGTATGAATTATATTAATATATTACAATTAATTAATTTAAAAAAAAAACACACACTCTTCCAGTCTCATCTACAACTCCAGTGTTTCAGGGCAGGTCAAAGTACAGTTAGCCAATGAATGAAGAACATGTGCCTGTCGATCTTTAAAACTTAGCAGACCTTTTACATTCACAATAAACTATTTAAAACATTGCCTCAAAGGTAATTATTCGAAAAAGAATAATAGAGCCGCTTTAAGAATATGCTGCCCCTTTAAGAAACATGACACCGCGCTCGCTGAGCATGTGCAGAAGAGAGAAGCGCGAGAGACGGCACGAGTGCTGAGACCATAGACTGTATAAAAACAGGCTAAGACCAGTTGAAGCTGAAAGAGACAATGTAAACGGTCGTGAATGAAGGACAAATGTGGAATATTTCTCTCAGGTGCCTTATATTTCCAGTCTGCAGGTGAGAGATGTTTCTCAGATTACAGAGTTTAACATTAATCAGCTCCAGAGTTTACGTGTTTAAGGACCAATGTAATGAAATGCGTTGTGTGTCCTGGTTTATTATTAGAGTGTAATAATATGTTGGCAGAGAGTTTTTCACAGACTCTGACTCTATTACACCAATAAAATGTGCTTAATGTGCCACTTTACAGAAGATCTCAGACATCAGCATAATGAATGAGGGGAAAACAGGGAACTTTTGGAGACAAAGGCTTTTCAGCAGCTCAGTTAAACATGATGGTCCAGTTGTTTCTCTCAGACTTTGGACAGGAGTTGAACAAACCTTGTTTTAATTTCTTAACTTGCCCCCCTATTTTTGAGGATTTTCTGAAAACGACATACCCAAATGAAAATGTCTGCAGCTCTTAAACCCTATGGTCTATATTTATAAATCTGGTCATAATAGCTCAAAGTAGTATAGGAACAGGATCCCGAAAATAACCTAAATATATAACTGAATGTCTGATCATGTTTTGATCCAAATCTGAGGATGATACTCTCAGAAATGTAGCTTCTGTGAGCTTTTATGTCAAGAAAAGTCTAGGCGGACTTTCAAAAAGACTTTCAGAACATTTGTAATTGTAAAGAGTAGCTTTTTATTCAAATAAATCTGCAATAAACTGCTAATAATAATGCATTTACAGTTACTGAAAACTAAATCAACTATTTACAGAATTTACAAAGTGTAGAAAACTCATTTAGTTGATCAGAAGTGTCAGTCATAGAGTCTACGCGCTCCACTGCGGTGTGTGCGTAAAAACTTGCAGGCACGCACTGGTGCCATGGAGACAGTAAGCACGAGGAATATTCATTCCATGGCCCTGTCCCAAATGGCACTGAGACCGCACTTTTTTCACGACGTAATGCCACTTTGACTGCCGGGTAGAAGTCCTCTGTGTAGCTCGTGAATTTGCGGGCTCAGTTGTAGTGCGCATCGAGGGCACAGAGCAGCCGCAAAAGGGGGCGCTCACGAGCAATCTATGGTCTTGTGGTCTTAACGGAGACGCGCATGCAGCGCCATTGTCCAAGACCGAAAGTGCTCATGAAGTGTGCCATTTGGGACAGGGCCCATGCTTACAAACACTGCGCAAGATAATGCCTTATGATTGGTTACTACGTCCATCAATCAAACCTTTGCTGGCAAGGCATTGATTGCCTTTATCCAACAAAAACCATGGGCGCTTTGACGGACACCTGGCGGAGCCAGTAATGCTCTTCCTTTATATAATGACTCTTAGAGACCTGGGTGGGTTTAATATGAGAGGAACAGACCAAAGTACAGGGAGGATCAGTCAGAAACTGATTAGAATCGCTATTTCATTGAAAATGGATATGATTGATTACTCTTAACTCAAAACAGTGCAAACAAAGGAGTATTTTTTTAGTGTTTTTCCTAATTTTTTCATCGTTTTGGATTAAAAAGTGGGATGCATTTTGAAAAGTGAACCCTTACAAGGACATGTATGCTGATTTTTTTTTTAATTCGTCCTATTTAATCTGCATGAAATGAGATAAAAGATGAGTACTGTGTTTATTATGCTAATGTTTAAATAGCTTGTGCTATTTCCTTTCCTCTCTAGTGTCTTTATTGCAAAAACGAGTTCAGAACATGAATCTTGAGTGTTTTAGTTTTTCAAATGATGCATAGTTTGTGATAGTTGATTGAATAGTTTGTATAAAACAAAAGTAAATAAAAGTAGAGACACGCCCATTTCGTCATCCCCCCTCCGCGCAGGCGCACCAGTCCGGGTTAAGAAGTTAAATGCAATTAATATCTAACTTGTATCAAAATACTCCAAATTCATAACAGAAAACATATGCTCACTTCATTTAAGTGTAAATGTAATTTACATAATCCAGTATGAATTCAGTAATTTATCTTTGATTTTTCCAGATCTGGTCCTGTGGGCGGTGAAGCCCTTCCCACAACAATTCACCAATAAATACTGGGAATATCCACATCATCCTACAAGAGAAGGACAAACTCCAGGTGTAGCAGCTGAAATCTGTGTGACTGTTAAAGATGGAGTTTATTAAAGAGGAGATTGAAGACATGAGTTATCCAGAACCATCCAGAATAAAACATGAAGATACTGAGGAACAAATAGGTTGGTGTCCATTCTTGATTCTTCATTATTGAGTGATTTAGGAGCTGTGAAATAATAATCAGTATATGGATGATAAATGATAGAGAAATGCATCTAAATAATCACAACCCAGTTTTAATTGTATTAACAAGTGAATGATTGAACTGACCTTTGAACATCAAAGATACTTTATACTCACACAGACAGAAACCTGATGTCTTGTTTTCTGCTGAGTGTTTGTAATTTTCACATTTAACCTCATTGAACTGATTCTGACTACTTTATATGTTTATTTTAGATCAGATGGAAGTGACGGAGCAACAACACAAACTAAATGACATAAAGAAACTCTGTGACTTCAACACTCAAGAAACAAAAGCCAAAAAGCTGCACACCTGCTCTCAGTGTGGAAAGAGTTTCCAACATAAAACAGAATTTAACCGACACATGAGAATTCACACTGGAGAGAAACCGCACACATGCACTCAGTGTGGAAAGAGTTTCTCTCAAGCATCAACTCTCAGGTATCATCTGCGCATTCACTCTGGAGAAAAACCCTTTAACTGTGATCAGTGTGGGAAAGATTTTATTTCTTCATCAAATCTAAAAGACCACCTGAGAGTTCATTCAGGTGAGAAGCCTTATGTGTGTTCTCTCTGTGGAAAGAGTTTTTCACGGCTGAACAATTTTAAACTGCACCAGAAAACACACAATGGAGTGAAAGATCATGTGTGTTGTGACTGTGGGAAGAGCTTTACTACAACTTGCCAACTGAAACTGCATCAAAGAACTCATACTGGAGAAAAACCGTACAAGTGCTCATACTGTGACAAGAGTTTTGCTCGGTCTCCACACCTGAAATCACACGAGCGAATTCACACTGGCGAGAAACCATATAAATGTACTCAGTGTGGAAAGAGTTTTACTCAGTCGTCAAATCTCAGTGTTCATCTGCTCCATCACTCTCAAGAAAAAACATTTAACTGTGATCAGTGTGGTAAAGATTGTATTTCTTCATCACATCTAAAACAACACCTGAAAGTTCATTCAGATGAGAAGCCTCATGTGTGTTCTCTCTGTGGAATGATTTTTTCACTAAACTGCACCAGAAAACACACACAGGTGTGTGAGAGATTATATGTGCTTTGATTATACTGTGGGAAGAGCTTTACTACAACTGGTCACCTGAAACGGCACCAAAGAACTGGAAAACACAATAAAGTGCTCATACTGTGACAAGAGTTTCACTCGGTCTGGAAACCTTAAATCACATGAGCGAGTTCACACTGGAGAGAAGCCGTACCACTGTACTCAGTGTGAGAAGAGTTTCAGAGATGCAGAAGGTTTAAAAAACATCTGTTTATTCTATATATGGGGCTTTTCCATTATCAGTACCAACTCGACTCGGCACGCTTTTTGCTCCGTTTTCCATTGCAGATAGTACCTCCACAATAGTACCTGGTTGTCATAGCGACGCCGCAGGAAACGTAATCTTCTTAGCGACATACACCCGCTAACCAAACAAAGGAAAGTCTGCACCTCCTCATTTGACCACGGCGTATTCTTCTGAGTTGCCATAATAGTAATGGGTATATCACGCAATCTCTGGCCAAACTATTGAAAAACGCCGGTATTATTCAGGATACTCCGTCTGGCGCGTGCAATGACGCACTGATGACGCAGTGAATAGAGACGATTCTCTCTGACCAATCAGCAGTCTGCTGTGTTTTCACGTCACATTTTAATATTGACTCAGCTCGCTCAAAACCTCACCGGAGGTGATACGAAAAAAAGTACCTGGAAACTTTTACACAGTGGAAAACCAAACAAGGGCGAGTCGAGGCGAGCTGGTACTGTGTAGTGGAAAAGCACCAATAGAGAACTGGATTGCTCATGACGTCATAAAAAGTGAAGCTGCTGCACCGCCATATTACCATTCCCTAGTAAGCTCTCGCATTCAATTGAATCAATAGGAAATTATATGATTTTACTGAGAAAACATTGCCTATAAGAGACACGTTTTTAAATCTGAAGTCACCGCCTGATAGCAGTTTAGAACACAATGAGCAATCCAGTCACTTATATAGATCAGTGGTTTATTCACTCTGGAGAAAAGCTATTTAACTGTTTATCAAGCTTTCTAATTCATAATGAAATGTGTTGTAAGTGAGCAACATTTGTTTTCAGATGTGGAGTTTTTCCACTTGACAGTCACTCTTGCATTGTAAATAAAGCCGTGTTTTTATTTTCTGTCAGGATGGATTGTGTGACTTAGATGTATTCATGTCATCTATTAAGTGTACTAAAAACTTTGTTCTTTGTTCTGAAAGATCATGCAACTATGACAAATAAAACAGAAACAACACCTTGTCTTGATTGATCTTTTTTAATGAACAGAGAGAATGAGTTATATAGTTTTAATAGGAGTTTTCTATAGTTGTGGTCTGAATTATTGGCCCTGTTGGTAAATATGAACAAAGAAGCCTGTAAAAAATAAATCTACATAATTAATCCTTATTATCTTTTATTCCAAATATCCACAAAAATCTAACCTTTCGTTGTAAATCTGGGGAAAATCTCTTTATGAAATAAATGTTTTTCTCCAAAACATGTTCAACAGATTTATTAGCACCCTTTTATTTTTTTCAACCTCCTTTCAGATAACAGACCATTCCTCCATACAGAATCTCTCCAGATCCTTCAGATTCCCAGCTCCATGTCAGTGCTTCTCGTCCTCACTTTCTATAGGGTTCAGGTCAGGGAACTGGGACGGCCATAGCAGAAGCTTCATTTTTTCACCTAAAAATTTTAATTTTGATTATTAGTTCATTGATCATCGTCCTATTTTGCACAACTTAGAATTTCCTTAAATCTCTGCAACAGAGGTGAAGAGTGCATGTTATCATGACCACAATAGACACATTCATGGGAAATAAAAATAAACCACAATTATCATCAAAATACAAACATACCTTGAAATACGCAGGTTGTGATTTGGGATTAATCTCTGCTCACTGTAAGTGGTGTTGTTGTTCTTCTAATCTTATGTCCATTGTAACTCATAGAGTGCTGTATAGTGACGACAGACAAGAGGATAAAAATTGACATGCTTGATGAAGAGAGTCAAAGCTTTGAAAGGTAAACTGAGAAGTCAAAATAATTTTAATGCATATCTATGCAAATGATATACTATATATTATATTCAAACATGGATGCAAAACTGTCAATCATTGGTTAATTTTATATCAATTATTTTGTATGTGATAAAGACATCTGGAAATATTACATTGTCTGAACTGCAAGCCCTCAGTTGTAGAAAATGCAAGTCATGCTCAAAGAAGTGACCGTCCACTTGAAGATGATATGATATTTAAACTCTTCTGTTTCTTTATTTGGTTTGTTAAAAAAAAATGCATTCTTCACTTCTGCACTCCCAGGTGAAAAAGACATACTATTAAATGTGTTAAAGATTTACTTGAGTATGTTTTTAGTACAATGCAAATATAATATAAACATTATTTGAATTTCAAGTGCATTTTTAATACATTTTATCATACCTCCTTTTCACCTGGGCTTTGTTTTCCAGTAACTTACTTTGCAGACCTTCTACGTACACAAAAAGCTATCACATTGCCCCAAAGGTAATGTTAGAAAAAGCATAATAGCGGCGCTTTAAGAAGTGCGGCCCCTTTAAGAAACATCACACCGCGCGCACTGAGCATGCGCAGAAGAGAGAAGCGCGAGACGAGACAAGAGCAGACACTCCAGATGAAGCTGAAAGCGACGCCTTATATTTCCATTCTGCAGGTAAGATATTTCTCAGATTATAGAGTTTAACATCAATCAGCTCCAGAGTTCATGTGTTTAAGGACCAATGTAATGAAATCGTTGTGTGTCCTGGTTTATTATTAGAGTGTAATAATATGTTGGCAGAGAGTTTTTCACAGACTCTGACTCTATTACACCAATAACATGTGCTTAAAGTGCCACTTTACAGAAGACAAAGACAACTTTAGGAGACAAAGAGGCTTTTAAGCAACTCAGTTAAACATGATGGTCCTGTTGTTTCTCTCAGATTTTGGACAGGAGTTGAACAAACCTTGTTTTAAATGCAATTAATGTCTAACTTCTTGTATCAAAATACTCCATATTCCTGACAGAAAATATATGTTTCCTTAATTTAAGTGTAAATGTAATTAAAGTAATCCAGTGTAAATTCAGTAATTTATCTTTGATTTTTCCAGATCTGGTCCTGTGGGCGTCAGTATCTCACAGTGATCACAGTTCACACTTGCAGTGAAGCCCCTCCCACAACAATTCACCAATAAATACTGGGAATATCCACATCATCCCACAAGAGAAGGACAAACTCCAGGTGTAGCAGCTGAAATCTGTGTGACTGTTAAAGATGGAGTTTATTAAAGAGGAGATTGAAGACATGAGTTATCCCGAACCATCCAGAATAAAACATGAAGATACTGAGGAACAAATAGGTTGGTGTCCATTCTTGATTCTTCATAATTGACTGCTTTAGGAGCTGTGAAATAATAATCAGTATATGGATGATAAATGATAGAGAAATGGATCTAAATAATCACAACCTAGTTGTAATCGTGTTAACAATTGAATTAGGGATGTTAATTTACACTAATTCCTGTGATCGATCGTCGTTTAAGTTAACAATCAATTAATCGTTAGCCTTAATACTGCAATATGCATCTACATCAGTGGCTTCTAGCCAACAGTAAGGTGTGCAAATGCTGTTTAAAACACCATGTTCCTCAACAAATGAATGAGAATGGATTCTAATCTAATGAAAGGGTTATAGGATTGTAAAATGAGTCGAGGTGACTGATCATTTAATTAAATTATTTATTTAATAATCAAATATACAACATGTATTAACAAAGCGCTGAACACAGCAACTTAACCCTTTTATTACAAAAGTGTTCTCATTAATATCATGACCGTCCCAATCAAAGTTATTATTAACTGTATGAGCTGTGCGTGCTGAAGCTGAATCGCTGAATGAACACGGTACACTGAAGCTCTTTGCTAGCGCGTTATTTTGCTGAAAGAAACGCATCCCATATGAACTTGATCAGATATACAAAATAAACATAATATTACAAATTTCATCTGCACAAAATTATGCGAACTGAAGTGAACTTGAACAAAGTTGCATGCGAGTCAGAATGCGTGACTCATATTGTGGACGCTCACTTCCTGGAGCAACGTGATGAAACACAGCAACTAAACCCAAATAATTCACAATGTTTTATTACAGTATTGATCTAATGTTATGTGACATGACAGTCCCAATCATAGTCATAGTTGCAGTGCTGTTTGAGTTGCATGTGCTGAAGCTCACCGGCGCACTTTACTATCGGTCTAATTCTTAACCAAATGCATCCTATAATGAGACAGTCAGATATAGATAGGTCTACACAGAATAAACACAATATTACAACTTGCATTTGCACAAGAGTCTGAATGCACACGCAAACGTATAGTAATGATGAAGGTGTAACTCCAGTTGTAAAATGCTCCTAAAGAGAAACATTTTTCCTCGTGTGTTTCATGGTTGAGCCGCACACACGCGCATGACCCTACTTAATCGATGATCGATAAGTCTTATTGATTATATGTCTTATCGACAATTAATCGATCATTGATTAATCATTAACACCCCTAAATTGAATGACATAACTAACCTTTGAACATCAAAGATATTTGATACTCTCACAGAGTGTTTTTAATTTTCACATTTAACCTCATTGATCTGATTCTGACTTTATATGTTTATTTTAGATCAGATGGAAGTGAAGGAGCAACAAAAAATGACCTAAAGAAACCCTGTGACTTCAAAACTCAAGAAACAAAAGCCAAAAAGCTGCACACCTGCTCTCAGTGTGGAAAGAGTTTCCACACTAAAATAGACATAAACACACACATGAGAATTCACACTGGAGAGAAACCGTATACATGCTCTCAGTGTGGAAAGAGTTTCTCTCATGCATCAACTCTCAGATATCATCTGCGCATTCACTCTGGAGAAAAACCATTTAACTGTGATCAGTGTGGGAAAGAATTTATTTCGTCAACACAGCTAAAAGAACACCTGAAAGTTCATTCAGGTGTGAAGCCTCATGTGTGTTCTCACTGTGGAAAGAGTTTTTCAAGGCTGAACAATTTTAAACTGCACCAGAAAACACATGATGGAGTGAAAGATCATGTGTGTTGTGACTGTGGGAAGAGCTTTACTACAACTTGCCAAATGAAACGGCACCAAAGAATTCACACTGGTGAAAGACCTTACAAGTGCTCATACTGTGACAAGAGATTCAATCAGTCTGGAGCCCTGAAAACACACGAGCGACATCACACTGGAGAGAAACCGCACACATGCACTCAGTGTGGAAAGAGTTTTACTCAAGCATCAAATCTCAGTTATCATCTGCTCCAACACTCTGGAGAAAAGCCATTTAACTGTGAACAGTGTGGTAAAGATTTTATTTCTTCATCACATCTAAAAATACACCAGATAGTTCATTCAGGTGAGAAGCCTCATGTGTGTTCTCACTGTGGAAAGAGTTTTTCAAGGCTGAACAGTTTTAAACATCACCAGAAAACACATGATGAAGTGAGAGATCATGTGTGTTGTGACTGTGAGAAGAGCTTTATTTCAACTAGCGAGCTGAAACGGCATCAAAGAATTCACACTGGAGAAAAACCTTACAAGTGCTCATACTGTGACAAGAGTTTCACAAGGTCTGCACACCTGAAATCACATGAGCGAGTTCATATCGGAGAGAAGCCGTAATACTGTACTCAGTGTGAGAAGAGTTTCAGAGATGCAGGAGGTTTAAAAAATCATCTGTTTATTCACTCTGAAGAAATAACCCTTCAAATTCTTAATGAAATGTGTTGTATGCGAGCAACATTTGTTTTCAGATATTGAGTTTTTCCACTCGACAGTCCACTACTCTTGCAGTGTAAATAAAGCTGTGTTTTTATGTTCTGTCAGGATGGATTGTGTGACTTGTACATATATATATATATCTTGTCATCTACTAATTGTACTAAAAACTTTGTTATTTGATCTGAAAGATCATGTTACTATGACAAATAAAACAGAAACAATATCTTGTCTTGATTGATCTATTTTAATGAACAGGGAGAATGAGTTGTTAAAGTTTTAATAACATTAATGAAACATTAACATGTTTGACAGATTTATTAGCACCTTTTTATTCAATACTTTTGTCAACTTCCTTTTGCTAAGATAACCACTCTTGAGTCTTCTCCTATAATGAGTTTGGAGAACACCTTACCAGAGATCAGAGACCATTCCTCCATACAGAATCTCTCCAGATCCTTCAGATTCCCAGCTCCATGTCGGTGCTTCTCGTCTTCACCACTCACTTTCTATAGGGTTCAGGTCAGGGAACTGGGACGGCCATAGCAGAAGCTTCATTTTGTGCTCAGTGAAACATTTTTGTGTTGATTTTGATGTTTGTTTTGGATCATTGTCCTGATGGAAGATCCAACCACGGCCCATTAGAAAGGTTAACTTACCGTCACATACACCCTGAACTCTCAGGTGATTAACCCAAAACTTGCTTATTCTGGGTATGTTGGTTCCAAAACACCTGTGAGGAGTTAGTTTAATCAATCTCCTATTGGTAACCCAGAGTTAATGCGTGCGCACAATGGATCACCGATTTGAGGAGTCACCATGGAAACCCATGGAGAAAAAAAGCAAACTAGATACTTCAAGTGTTAGGTCACCTATACATTTTAATTTTGATTATTAGTTCATTGATTATCATCCTGGCATACACCATTTTGCACAACTTAGAATGACACATTCATGGGAAATACTCAAGGTTAAAATAAACCACAATTATCATCAAAATACAGACATACCTTGAAATACGCAGGTTGTGATTAATCTCTGCTCACTGTAAGTGGTGTTGTTGTTCTTCTAATCTTATGTCCATTTTAATCTCATAGAGTGCTGTATAGTGACGACAGACAAGAGGATACAAATTTGCATGCTTGATGAAGAGATAGTCAAAGCTTTGAAACTGAGAAGTCAAAAGAATTTCCATGCATATCTATGCAAATGATATACTATATATTATATTCTAACATGGATGCAAAACTGTCAATCATTGGTTAATTTTATATCAATTATTTTGTATGTGATTAAGAAGTCTGCAAATACTACGTTGTCTGAACTGCAAGCCCTCAGTTGTAAATGCAAGTTGTGCTCAAATAAATGACCGTCCACTTGAAGATGATATGATATGAGGAATACATTTTGTAATGTACACAATGATGTAGTACATTAAAGTTTTCTAGATTTCAAAGTATGTGTTAACATTTATATTTAATGATTTTTCACTTTTTATACCATTTTGAATACTAAAAAAAAAACTTTATTATATACTGGTAGTGTAAGTCAGTAGCTACAATTAATCTACATTGTCACTGCTGCGTATGTGTGAAGTTACAGACAACACAATGTGTATAAAGAGAGCTTATTTGATCTATAATCAAGAGCGTAGCAAACATTATAGCCTGCGAAGAACATGTGCGCATCAATTTTTTAAACTTTACAGAGCTTCTACATAAAAACAAAACTATAACACATTGCCTGAAAAGGTAATATTCGAAAAAGCATAATAGACCTTTTTCACAACTTCCGTATTTGTGACCGGAAATACGTAATCGTCGTGGTAACCTACTTCCGCATCGGTCAGGGCAACAGGTAAACAAATAGCGCAAGCAACGAGCAAGAGTTATTGTAGCTACCAGGCTGTTTTTGTTATTCCCAAAAGCAGTCATATCTGTCGTTTCATTCCTTCCCTGTTGATGGTGAAGTTCGATGGAAACGGATTCAGGCTATCCGGCGGGATGAAGGACCAAACTTTCCTGCTCGTGTCCTACACTTTCTTTTACTGTCTGTGATCCTACATCCCTTTCAGCGTGCAAAGCGGCATATGATGCACCTCTGTGGGGAAACTAGTTTAAACTAGTATTTTACTTATATTATTTTTAGTACCATTATTTACTGATATCTATTTAAATGTTTTACAGGCTGTAGTATTGTTTCAATGAAAGAACTAACGTTACTAAAATAAACACGTATGCTTTAATGGATGTTTGAGCCTCGTTTATATTTTTTATGTTCAAAATGTATGCTATTTGATTTAATGATGAGGGATATGTGTGTGTGCGTATATATTCTTTACCTTGATCAAATTAAGCAACTTCACTTTTGCAAAATGCCTTCATACATATTATGAATATATTTTGTTTTAAAATATATAACCGTGATGTTAATCAACATTATTTTTTGTCTATTAATATTTAGCATTTATTCATATTCAGTGATATAATATGCCTCCTCTAAAAAAATGTTGTAAACATATATTATTATTATAGATTGTCTTTTAAAATAAATATATATATATCTATAATTTTATGAAAAGTATTATGTTGCAGGTTAAAAAAAGTAGAATTGTGCACTGTGTGATGTGTAAAACTATTTTGAACTGAAGCCAAAGTCCGGATATCATCTTGTTCAAGGAAGACGTGTCATGTAGCGCTGATTCTTCATATACGTAATCTGAGATTTATATAAATAGGCCTAATTGTTCATTTCCATCAAATGCAATATTTGGCAAATCCAACGAAGTTGTGTAGACTCTCTGATCCATTTTCTCTTGCTCGGTTGTTTTTCTGATGTGTTGACGCTTGATAGGAACTCCGCTTCCACAACTCTCCAAGAAGTCGTTGCTGCAGCCTGAAGCACGATGACGTACTGGATCAGATCCAACACGTACTGGACGCGCATGCGCAGTGGTTTCGTTCACATTTTGATGACGTCACATGCGCACACGCAGTTGAGAGATTTGTGAACTGGATAAATACTCAAACCGCGCAAAAACAATTATAAATAACATGCTCGTGAAATCAGGACACACGTTTTGTATTTTCCCTTATGTGTACTGGTTGTACCTTGATGATTAAAATTACAGACAATTAGGCTACTTGATCATTTTTGCTTCCACTCAACAGCAAGTATGACCAGAATATGTTACACTTTTAACTGTTTTGCATGAATGAGAGAAACTAGGATAACTTCAGCATCACGAGAGAAACTAGGATAACTTCAGCATCACGATGACTTATTCATCAATAATTACGTATTATTTATCAGTACTACTACTACACAGGTTAGAACATATACAATATTGACCATACGTATGGTCAATATTGTACATAGATGATGTTCTAACCTGTGTAGTTATAATGTGTAGTTATAATGCGTAGCGCATACGCATTATAAATAGACTCGCACTCGCATTATAACTATACGCACTCGCCATAACGAACCACCATCCAGTACGTATTGGATCTGATCAGATCCAATACGTACTGGATGGTGGTACGTACTGGAGACACTCCTCGCTTTAGCCTGTAGCACGATGACGAGACACTCCTCGCTTTAGCCTGTAGCACGATAACGAGACACTCCTAGCTTTAGCCTGTGGCACGATGACGAGACACTCCTCGCTTTAGCCTGTGGCACGATGACGTAGCGCTACGTCATCGTGCTACAGGCTGAAGCGAGGAGTGTCTCCAACGATTACGTATTTTCGGTTTTTGTGAGAAAGGTCTATAGGGGGCTTAAAGAATATGCGTATGCGGTCCCTTTAAGAAACATGACACCGCGCAGAAGAGAGGAGCGCCAGACGAGACGAGATGAGGGCTGAATCCGAAATCACTCCCTAAACCCTCATTCACTGTTCCCTACGTTAGTCCACTATTACTGTTCACTTGAAGGAGTGAATGAAAACGAGTGCGTGAAGTCGGACAGCCGTTGTGTGTACATCGGCTCTAGTACACTCGTTATTGAGGTGCAATGTGGGATTGAATGAGTGGCTTGAACACACTGGTTTCGGACGCCACTACAAAAGCTGAAAGCGACGCTGTAAACGATCGTGAATGAAGGACAAAAGTGTAATATTTCTCTCAGATGCCTTATATTTCCAGTCTACAGGTGAGAGATGTTTCTCAGATTAGAGTTTAACATTAATCAGCTCCAGAGTTTACGTGTTTAAGGACCAATGTAATGAAATGCGTTGTGTGTCCTGGTTTATTATTAGAGTGTAATAATATGTTGGCAGAGAGTTTTTCACAAACTCTGACTCTATTACACCTATAAAATGTGCTTAATGTGCCACTTTACAGAAGATCTCAGTCATCAGCATAATGAATGAGGGGAAAACAGGGAACTTTTGGAGACAAAGAGGCTTTTAAGCAGCTCAGTTAAACATGATGGTCCTGTTGTTTCTCTCAGACTTTGGACAAAGAGTTGAACAAACTTTATTTTAAAATGCAATTAATATTTAACTTATTCCATATTCATAACAGAACACATGTGCTTAATTCATTTAAGTGTAAATGTAATTAAAGTAATCCAGTATAAATTGAGTAATGACGCTTTTCCATTACCAGTACCAACACGACTCGCTTTTCACTCCATTTTCCATTCCATTCTCGTCATAGCGAAGCCGCAATCAGCCCATTACTTTTTTCCATTATGATTAATGATGTGTTCTGTGATATAAAATATGATATTGGTAAATCGTTGTTTGATGATGATGTTGCTCTTTGGAAAAAAGGGAAGAACTTATCATTGATGCAAGAGAAGATTTAAGGAGAAATAAGAATATTTGAGAAATGGTCTTATTCATGGGGTTTTAAGTTTTCAGTAGAAAAGACAAAAATTATGTTTTTACTAGGAAAAAGGTTAAACAAGTAAATATAACAATGTATCAGAGATGCTCGCAAGTCTCTGGGCTCGAGTCCAAGTGAAGTCGTAAGTCTCTGGGCTCGAGTCCAAGTGAAGTCTCAAGTCTCTGGGCTCGAGTCCAAGTGAAGTCTCAAGTCTCTGGGCTTCAGTCCAAGTCAAGTCTCAAGTCTCTGAGCTTCAGTCCAAGTCAAGTCTCAAGTCTCTGGGCTCGAGTCCAAGTGAAGTCTCAAGTCTCTGGGCTTCAGTCCAAGTCAAGTCTCAAGTCTCTGAGCTCGAGTCCAAGTCAAGTCTCAAGTCTCTGAGCTCGAGTCCAAGTCAAGTCTCTGAGCTCGAGTCCAAGTCAATTCTCAAGTCTCTGGGCCCGAGTCCAAGTCAAGTCTCTGGGCCCGAGTCCAAGTCAAGTCTCAAGTCTCTGGGCTCGAGTCCAAGTCAAGTCTCAAGTCTCTTTATTATAATAAGTCTCTGGTTATAATAAGTGTCCCATTACGTACGGCGACCCATCCAGGCTGTGTAGAACCCTGCAAAGCTATATAAGGAATTCAAAGCATGTCATATGTTATTTTGACACCTTTCTCTATTAACATACCGTATCAGCTTTGATTTTGTTATATAACTGTAAACAGACAATTGCAACATGACAAAAACACCAAGAATGGTTTACATTTATGATAACATCTGTATTTTGCCTTGTAGGGTTAGGGTTCTTTTTTTCCCCACCTTTTGAAAACGGGTCTGTAGGACAACAAGGGTTAACATTAAACAAACACTCATTTATATTTCATAAAGGAAACAGTCAGAGTTAACCTCCCGTAATGTTAGGTAGTAGCTAAAGCAAGAAGCAAGTTAACGGTAGATGGTCAATTTGCTAAACATGTTTACTGACCTGTCAGGGTGGGTTTTCAGAAGCAGATGCCTGATAAAATTAGATGTGGTTGAGCCAGAATCTGTTATCTTGAGACTGCATATTTTGCATTGTGCGCTTCTTTTGTTTGGGCCGTCGTGCTGGAAGTTTTTAAACCCAAAACTTATGATGAGTGGCACAGCAGCGCAGGGGCGGATCTAAATTATTTATGGGGTGGCAAGAGGGTGGCATGAGAATTATGAAGGGTGGCAACACTGAAGCGAGCATCATTGCATGGTTCTTGTGGATTCAAGTAATAATATACATATTCAGTGTATATACACAGAGGCACACATTTTTTATGGTCTATAAAGATTAAAGACTTATGTCACCAACAAATACTTTCAAAAAAGAAGAAGAAAAAAAGAAAAATAATCACAGGTTTTAGTGCAACAAGAGCAACAAAATGCCCATCTAAAGTCATCAAAAATCTTGTCTCACCAGTATCTAATATCAACAGCACTGGTTGCAACCATAATATATGGTTTACAAGGTAAACAAATATTGAACTTATAGGTTATAAAAATAAATAGGTTTTGACTATTTTATGTTAATGTAAAATATTTGAAATGGACACTGATCACATGGGCACCTGACACACATGGTGCTGGTTTCTCAAGCTCTCTCTTCTCTTTCAATGTCTGAGCTCTCTTGTTCCCTTAACCCTCTCTCTTCTACCTCTTCACTTGCTTCATGATGTATTTCTTCTGTCTCATCACCTATACCTCTTTGTCATCCATTTCTATATTTCTTTCTTCCACCACTCCATCTTCTCCTCTGCTGCTTCCACAACTTACTTTTTCTGTCTTATCTGCACCTTCCACTCCCACATTATCTGACTCTGATTTTCCTTATCTTTTTGGTCAGCCTTTCACTTCATAGTGTCCTGCAAGACGTAGCCTAACAACAAGTACAAAGTTTAGACTTCCTAGCTTTCTAAATGTACACTACACTCAATAATTATAAAGTTAAAGTTTTTAAATAGTTAGTAAAACATTACGCCTGTTTTACACACTCCGACGGTGGTGTGCATGCCGCGTTTGCAGTGCGCAACCGATCTGTGGTTATATACTACGAACACAACATTTATTCATTATTTTTATCTCAAATCCAAACGTTTTTACTGAACATGATGGCTTGTCAGCATTGCAGTACACTCTTTCATAGATGTCACGTTTAAACACACTAGGCCTACAATTAAACAATGTTTTAATCAGTTCATTACTTTATATTTATACATCCTATACTTTAGATTTATATATTACATTGCTCACGCAAGTTGCAACACATTTAAACATAGGCCTATGTTAAAATCAAAAACATTTTATATTAAAATTGACAATAGACAAAATAATCTAGTCTTTTCTTTCATTTTTAAAACTTTTTTACAAGAAATTCTGCAGGTCATAAAGAGCTTTGTTTTTCCAGGTGTTGTTTTCCTTGCTTTCTCCATTGCAAAAAGTAATGTGTTGACTTAGAAACAAAGAAGACTTTACATTATATGCATCTGTGGTGAAATTACTAGATTTTCACTTCAATACATGTTTATTTTATTGCGAACAATGCGCTGTTACTTTAATTCAGGGCGTCCAGCAAAAAAATAGACTTGGTGCAGAAACGATTGGCACACTGCTGCAGACGCACCGTTCCGGGTACGCACTGCCGGACTGCATCAGCGTGCAGTGTGAAAGCTGTAACCGGTTTACAAGGGTACGGGAAAAAATATATACGCACTGCAAACGGAGTATGTGTGAAACAGGCGATCGGGTCATCTCGTGATCATCACTCTAGTTGCGTTGCGGATCACTAAGCAGGTCATAGGAGTCCTTTGTTTGGACTTTGGACTAGCCTACTACACAATAATTGAAAGACGTGTTTTCTTGCTATTACCTCATCCTATTGAAGCACCGCTGATGTAAATCCGTAGAGGAAACAATTTATATTTTATACTTTGGGAATTTGGGATACACTGCTGGGGTGGCAATGGTGAGCAGCGGCAGGTGCAGTCAACATGATTGTTTGTTGTCCTCTCATGTGTGGCCGCGCGCAGCAGATACATAGTATGTCACGTTTTATGCGTGGCAGGTTATTGGTACCGGAGGGGAATAACAGCGAGCTCATCAGATGTTTCCTAAAAATAAACATTGTTCATGAGTCCCACAGCTCGAGTCCGAGTCGAGTCTGAAGTCTTTAGAGGACGAGTCTCAAGTCGATTCTGAAGTCACTGTGTGTGTGACTTAAGTCGCACTCGAGTCCGAGTCTCAAACTCAAGTCCCCATCTCTGCAATGTATGGGAGGCAAATAGAACATGTAAACTACTTTTGGTTTTTAGGAGTTATATTTGATTCTAACTGACTTGGAGTGATCATATAAAGATGATAGAGAAAAAAGGTACGATTATTTTTAATATAATGAGATGTTTAACATAGGGGTGCACCGATCCAACTTTTTCAGTCCCGATACCGATGCCTGGGCTTTGTGTATCTGTCGATACCTGATACCGATACTATTGTTGAATTAATAATAAACTATATCTTCCACCTTATACCTTCCTTAAAGAGACTAAAGGCACCAGACTTTACTAACTAAACGTAACTAAGACAAAATAACAGATGTATGTAAAGTGTTGAATTCTTATTTATTTAAAATATCAGTGGGCGATATTGATTTCGATCTTGATTCAGAATCAATTCATATTTATATATATCCTACTGTACATATAAGGAAAAATGTGTCTTAGCACTATTTTAAACATTTCTTGGGTCAAATTATGTTCTCGCATTCATTAATATTGACTTGTATTATTAACATTTAAAAATTTCACATTAAAGAAATCTAGTGTTTGATCATATCTAAATATTTATTAAAATGCAAAACTGAAATACTTTTTTGAGCAACTAGATTAGATACATGTATATTTATTAAAAAGCCATAAAGGCACCGACTGGGTAATGGCATTACAAATGAACATTATTATTTTTTAGCCACAAAATGACTCGAATTTTCCTCTTTAAATTGGAATTCTCTATTTTAACATTAATTACTACACTAATTGTAATATAAATAATAAAAATATTAGAAGAAAAGTGGTCATTAATTGACAATTGACACAAATAGTATTTAGTACCAAAAGATCTCCTTAAAATATTCAATAAATATTATTGAACTAAAATATAGAACATTTATTTCATTGAAAAACAGTTACGGTGTATGGTCACATTTGACCATCAATGAGTACGAGTGTAACCAATTAGTAAGGAACACCTGAGGGCTAAATATAAGAATAACATTAATGTTGCATCTCTATCACTCTCCTTAATAAAACGATCATGTAAATATGGTTAACTTAATAATCAATGCACACTATGCTGTACTGTTTAGCAAAACTTGCTGCAAACATCTGTATAGTGAAACTGTTGTGTATCCGCTTAAACCATTCAAATACATCGACACAGCGCTAGAAGTATATAGTGCTTCATGAACCACGTGACAGTGCGTGCCGCCGGGAGATGAGAGCATGGAGCAACTCCATTTTTCATCGCCTCTGGCTTTAACATTATGCCACATTAGCGCCAAAACGCTATTTATTGTTTGTAAAAGCTAAGATTTGGTTAATTTCAAAAGCAGGTTTGGCTATTTGTAGTGAGATGAAGTTGGGCAGAGTGAGAGCGTGAGCAACCCTGCAGCCGACTCTAGCTTAGCACCATGTTGATTCTCCCATGCGACACACGTGATTTCTCCGTATTTCTCCGATCCCTGATCCAGCTAATTTGTCAGTATCGCGGCCGATATCCGATCCAAATATCGGACCGGTGCACCCCTAGTTTAACAGGCTCGGATTGGGGGGCCTTGAGAGATATATATGTTTCTTTAATAAGACCAGTGATTGAGTATGGAAGTGTAGTGTATAGATCAGCTGCAAAGACACTGATAAAGAAATTGGATGTAGAACAAAATCAAGCACTGAGAATCTGCTGTGGGGCTATAAAGTCCTCTCCAGCTTGTGCGGATCAAGTGGAGATGGGTGAGTTACCTCTGAATTTAAGATACAAGCAGTTGATGATAAATTATTATTGGGCAAATTTAAAAGGTCATAATGAAGAAAAACACTCTACTGTAAAGGTTCTTAGACCATGTTGGGAAAGTATGAAGTCAAAGTGTCAGCTTCGTGCCTCCTGTTGTTTGTCACCTCTGATTTTAGATTTACATATACAAGATGAAATAAAGAGACTTTATCGGGCAGATATAGTTGAAGAGAGATTGAGAACAAGGTATAAGTCTTTTATTGTGATATTTACTGATGGATCAAAGGAACCTAAGAGTGGAAAGACTGGCTTTGCATTTGTTATTCCAGATTTGAAGATACAAATTAGGAAAGAACACCTGATCATTTAACAGTATTTTCAGTTGAGATGTTAGCTATTTTAAATGCATTAGAATGGGTGGAATATAATAAGATTAAAATGGCAGTGATATGCTCAGATAGTTTATCAGCGTTGGTTTCTTTGCAGTCTTTATCATCTCATAACAGACCTGATTTTTTAAAAATGAAATATATGAAATACTGCATTGATTAAAGCATATAGGAATAATAGTTAGATTTATGTGGATTCCAGCCCATAGAGGAATTGAGGGGAATGAGATGGCAGATGTTTTAGCAAAGCAATCTTTAAAACAAGACAGGATAATGGAGGTAGCATATAGTAAAGCAGAAATTAAAGCAATTATTCGTATTAATATAAAGAGTGCATGGCAAAAGCAATGGGATGAAGAAAGTAAAGGACGTCATTTATACAAAATAAAACCAATAGAAGGTAAAATTAAATCATCTGGAAGTACTTCTAGAGAGCAAATTATAATATCAAGGATGAGGTTAGGACATACTGGTTTAAATAAAACAATGCATTTATTGAGTAAACATCCTTCAGGTATGTGTGATTGTGGAATGGAGGAAGAGTCAGTGGAGCATGTTTTGTGTCACTGCATTAAGTATGAGACATGAGATAGTAAGTATGAGATGAGTTAGAGAAGCATGGGGTGAGTGTGTTCAATCTTAAGAGTATATTAAATGAAGAACAGATAAATAAACCAGTATTTATTTTTCTTAAAGAAACTGGAATAATGAAAATATATTTTTTATTTTTTTCCCCAAGCTTTACCATTTTCTCTGACCCACACTCCAGTACAGTAGGTGGTGGAGATGCACCTAAATTGTTAATTGCCTCTCGCCAACAGAAAAAATTAGAAGAAGAAGAAGAAGCGACGCCGCAGGAAACTGCCGTGACGTAATCTTCTTTGCGACACACACCCGCTAACCAAACATAGGAAAGTCTGCACCTCCTCGTTTGACCACGGCGTATTCTTCCGAGTTGCCATAATAGTAATGGGTATATCACGCAATCTCTGGCCAAACTATTTAAAAACGCCGGGGTTATTCAGGATACTCCGTCTGGCACGTGCAATGATGACGCAGTGAATAATAGTTACGATTCTCTCTGACCAATCAGCAGTTTGCTGTGTTTTCACATTTTAGTATCGCCTCAACTCGCTAGAAAAAGTATCTAGAAGCAGGTACAGGTACAACTTTTACACAGTGGAAAACCAAACAAAGGCGAGTCGAGTCGAGTCGAGCTGATACTGTGTAGTGGAAAAGCGCCATAACTTATCTTTGATTTTTCCAGGTCTGGTCCTGTGGGCGTCAGTATCTCACACTGATCACAGTTCACACCTGCAGTGAAGCCTCTCCCACAACAGTTCACCAATAAATACTGGGAAAGTGGGAATATCCACATCATCCCACAAGAGAACGACACACTCCAGGTGTAGCAGCTGAGATCTGTGTGACTGTTAAAGATGGAGTTTATTAAAGAGGAGATTGAAGACATGAGTTATCCAGAACCATCCAGAATAAAACATGAAGATACTGAGGAACAAATAGGTTGGTGTCCATTCTTGATTCTTCATTATTGACTGATTTAGAAGCTGTGAAATAATTAGGGCTGTAATCTCCCAGTTGATTATTAGTCGATACATTCTGGAATTCTGATTGGCCGATTTTTTGCCGCGTTCCTTTCATAATGGGAGTGTTTTCAGAGCACCCCTGATTGACTTCATAACACCCTCTTGTTTTCACTTCTTTTGGATTAGCCCAACCCACTGGATAAGAGACACAGATTGAAGTAGGCTACTTTGCTGTGTATTATTTATTTACATTATTTCGTTTTGGACATTAATCAGATTTTATAATTTTCACATTTATTTCTAGTATTATTTCTTGGATTTGGGCACTTTTTATTTTTTTATTTGGAGCCTAATGCGCTGTGCCCACTGTTTGTATTAGTTTTGACCCTATGCTTTATTTTTTCAGTTATGCACTTTCATTTCTGCTCTTGATCTGGCTTGTTTAATGAATAGTCCCTTTTTATTAAAAAGTGGATGTGCCTTTTGTGTTTAAGAGTAAAAGCTTTAAGTTACTAGTCTATTTGTGTCTCAGAGCTCCGATGTTCGAGCTGCACAGAGTGGCTGAAATGATAGTTTCTGTCAGTTATTATAATATATATGACAAAAACAATTGTCTAAATTATGTTGCATATTCCTCAAAAGTTCTTGTGATGATATCACTAGTTGACAACATAGTACTATATTTTTGGAAATCATAGGCTGTGATATTGCGCAGGTGCACATGATTCAACGCTTGTGTGTCAGACTCATTTCAGTGTGAAAGGCTATAAAACGTAATGCCAGATTGTCTGGTGGAAGACAAAGGATACTTTTTGCAGACAACGTCACACTGAGTGAATCAACTTAGAATGGCTCTAATTTACATGTGTTTCTTTCAGTTGCTTCTCCCCCCCATCATACTTGGCCCCCTCAGGCTGTGGCTATCGGAAACGTATTCAAAATCTATATGATCTAAAAATGAACAAATACTAAACAGTATATATGTGTTTGATATCATTGAAAATGTCTTAGTGCGACTGGTACAAATATCTCATCCCCACAGAAATATTCAAGAAGATAACAATGGTTTTCAGAGTTTAGAAATATCTTGCATATTATAATGAGTGTGGTTTCTGGAGCCATTTGGTCTCTTCTTTCAATCCAGGCAAATGGTAGAGTGATTTAATTTAAATTCCCTTTGTTGACATTTGTTTCCATTTGAAAGAAGTTACTGTCAGGTCTGAATACTTAAGGCAACGTAGCAGAAAGTTCAGGGCGCAATATTGTAATTCAGATTCGCCCGTAACGTTGTGTCCAGCCAACGTTACGTATGGAAAGTCAGGAACGCATCTCTCACTCTTTACTTAAGAGTATTTGATGTTTTGAGGATCTTTGAATTGATTCAAAGATCACATTTTGATTACAATTTTGATTGATTACATTTTGATTTATTCTGACTTACTCTGGAATTATTAACGATCTCTATGAGATCATGAATGGCTACTTTCCACAAAGGGTTAAACGGAATAATTAAATGTGTGTTTAACTATTAAACATAAATGACCAAATAACCAAATTGGCATTCTAATCTAAATTCTAAATTATGATAAAATGGAGTCAGATAAAGAGGAATTGGAATTAGATCCATTTTGCCCAGCTGAGAACATCGAACGCGCAGATACCTTTGCCCGCTCTTCGCTGCCGCCATTAGAGCGATTTCAGCGGCCTTACAATAGAATTACGCCTAGAATTTATAATCAGTAGATGGATGATAAATGATAGAGAAATGCATCTAAATGATCATAACTCAGTTTTAATCGTTTTAACAAGTGAATGACAGAACTAACCTTTGAACATCAAACATACTTTACACTCACACAGACAGAAACCTGATGTCTTGTGTGTTTTTAATTTTCACATTTAACCTAATTTATTCATTGAACTGATTCTGACTGCTTTATATGTTTATTTTAGATCAGATGGAAGTGAAGGAGCAAAAACCCAAACTAAATGACATAAAGAAACTCTGTGACTTCAAAACTCAAGAAAAAAAAGCCAAAAAGCTGCACATCTGCTCTCAGTGTGGAAAGAGTTTCCACAATAAAGCAAACCTCAACACACACATGAGAGTTCACACTGGAGAGAAACCGTACACATGCTCTCAGTGTGGAAAGAGTTTTACTCAAACATCAGCTCTAAGTGTTCATCTGCGGATTCACTCTGGAGAAAAACCATTTAACTGTGATCAGTGTGGGAAAGAGTTTATTTCATCATCACATTTAAAACAACACCTGCAAGTTCATTCAGATGAGAAGCCTCATGTGTGTTCTCTCTGTGGAAAGAGTTTTTCATGGCTGAACAGTTTTAAAGAGCATCAGAAAACACATGATGAAGTGAGAGATCATGTGTGTTGTGACTGTGGGAAGAGCTTTACTAGAGATGACTATCTGAAACGGCACCAAAGAATTCACACTGGAGAAAGACCTTACAAGTGCTCACACTGTGACAAGAGTTTTGCTCGGCCTAGTAACCTGAAGACACATGAGCGACTTCACACTGGAGAGAAACCGTATACATGCTTTCAGTGTGGGAAGAGTTTTTCTCAATTATCAGGTCTCAGCTATCATCTGCGCATTCACTCTGGAGAAAAAACATTTCACTGTGATCATTGTGGGAAAGATTTTAAATCACAACCATGTCTAAAAAAACACCTGAAAGTTCATTCAGATGAGAGGCCTCATGTGTGTTGTGACTGTGGGAAGAGCTTTACTACATCTAGTCATCTGAAACGGCACCAACGAACTCATACTGGAGAGAAACCTTTTAAGTGCTCATACTGTGACAAGAGTTTTGCTTGGTCTGAGACCTTGAAATCACATGAGCGAGTTCACACTGGAGAGAAGCCGTAATACTGCACTCGGTGTGAGAAGAGTTTCAGAGATGCAACAGGTTAAAAAAAATCATCTGTTTATTCACTCTGGAGAAAAGCCATTAACTGTTTTATCAAGCCTTCAAATCCATAATGAAATGTGTTGTAAGTGAGCAACATTTGTTTTCAGATGTGGAGTATTTCCACTTGATAGTCTCTCTTACTGTGTAAATAAAGCTGTGTTTTTATTTTCTCTCTGGATGGATTGTGTGACTTAGATATATTCATGTCATTTTCATATCTACTAAGTGTACTAAAAACTTTGTTTTTTTATTCTGAAAGATCATGCTCACTTTTAAAAGTGAAATGTTCCCCATGTGAGCTGGATCTTCATTAAAAATAAAGTTCATCCATGCATTGATAATATTGAAATAAATCTTATGCAGTATGTTTATTGCATAGAAGTTCGGTCGGTTTAGCTCTATGTAGGCCTGTATCATGTCAGTGACACGTGTCGGTGGGCGGGGCTACTGAATCAGGCGTTCTTCTTCTGTTGAGACGATGACATCAAGGTGTGGCATAATCTGAGATTGAGTGTTTGCTGGGCCTGAGGCCTGTTGCACAAAGCTAGCTGAACAAACTCTTAGTTTCAGAGTAGGTTTAGAGTTGACAAATCCAGATAAATCCAACCTGGTTTAGATCAAGTTCAATTGTTTCTCAAAGCTTGGTATAAACTTTCTCTGTCAACTCAGGTTTAATCCAGAGTTTGCAATTAACACTGAAGCGCATGCACCTGAAAGTGTGACACGTGCGGCAAACAGCCAATCACAATGTCTGTCCGATTCACTTCTCCTCTGAAGATTGAGAGATCGTTCTGAAAATTATCATGAAATTAAATGTGTTTAAAGCAGGAATAAACACTTATGCTGCAGCGTCAATTTAAGAAGGCAGCTGAAAGAATATCTGACTATATCAATGCATGATGTGAATCAAAGAAATATTTCTAATAATTATAGGTTCACAAAGAGCTCAAATAAATACACGTTGTTTAAAAGAATTTTGAATGCATGTTTTATATTTATATTAATATTTGGCTACTTGTCAATATAATATAATTATATGAATATATTATGTGAATTAAAAGTAATTATAATTCATATATTATAAATATAATAAATAATTTGCACCAAAAGATGAGCAATTCTGTCTCTAAAGTTTTTTCACTATAAACTACTTTAGTTTGAGAGATACAGGTGGTGTGAGTTTTACTTGCAGCTGATTGGTCCAGTTTGAGTTTGTGATCTCTAACCCAGAATAAAACCTGCTCCAGAGCAGGTTAGCTGTGTAGTGTAAGTTACCATGGTGATGAACTCTGCTAAAAACCAATCCACCTTCTTGAGCCCGAAAAACCAGAGTTTGCTCAAACTAATCTCAAACTTACCTGGGTAGCAACTGAAACCAGCTTTGTGCAACAGGCCACAGGTGTCAAGTAATCTTGTATTGTATTGTGATAATGAGCAGTGATGATTTAACACACTTTTAATATCTAGGCACTTTTCTGCATCTGTAAACTTGATACTATATTACATAAAATAAATTGATAATAAAAATAAATCTGCTGCATAATCTTACAGATGGGCCTAACACAAATCAATTTAGGAAAATTGATTTATCGGAAATATGATCATGCATGCTCAATTAATAAAAACAAAACCATTTATTTTACGTTATTTTGTAGCCTACATCTGTGTTAGCGGATTCTTTGCAAAGTTTACATAGGCTATAGTCATGATTGTTTTATTTATGGTTTAAAGACAAACATCTAATACTGTATAAGCAACACTGGACAATTGGATAGAATATTATTTCTCGCTACACGTGAACATGACTGAAATTGAATATTTACTTTAGTTCTCGGGTATCTCTGCGGTGAAACACCATCTCTGTGATAGTCGCCCATGAACAGTTCTTTCAATGCGTTGGTCATAATTTATCTTTGGCTGCGTTATAATGACTTCCTAATTCAGAATATGATCAAAGATTGCATATGTTGATGTGTTCTGAGAAATTAACCATTGCAAAATTATGTTCTAACTACCAGTATGTTTAAATGACTGAACTGAATTCAAAGTCGACAAGTCAGTCAAATTAATCTACATTATCACTGCTGCGTATGTGTGAAGTTACAGATAACACAATGGCCCTCATTTATCAAAAGTGCGTACACCAAATTTCCAGCGTACACCCAAAACCACGGTGACTTTGAGATTTATCAATATGGACGTTGGCGTACGCCACGCTCAAATCCTACGCCAGCTCAGGAGGTGGTGTACGCACGGTTTGAGTTAGTGCGAAAATGCGCAGAAAAACAATTCCTAACGCCACAAAACGCACTGACAAAGATATGCTATATTATGACCCACCGTAAAAAACAACAACAACATAGTAAATTTTATTTGCAACATTTTTGCAATATTTTTGTGCAACATGGGCTTCAATGTTTAATTTGTGTGACTTTACCAAAGCATTTGATTTGTAGGCATATGTATTCCTCCAGTTGCGAGCCTGTGCTCTTTACCTGACGTTTCAGGGTTAGGCCCGGCAGCTGCGCACGGACTGGGACTGAAAATAATACAGACTGACAAAATAATAAAAATGACATTCTTCTTCTTTTAAATAATAATAAAATAAATAATAATAATAACGACATTCTTCTTCTAAATAACAGTAAGCGTCATTAATAATAAAAAACATAATAATAATAATAAAAAGAAGAAGAATCTTACAAATTGTCATGCAATTATTAATGTGAATGAATGGTACTCCACATCACATCATCATCACTATTGTACACCCACATGTGACGTGATACGAAATTAAATGTGAATTGTTTCAAAACACGTGCTGTAAAATAATGCATTGTGATTGGTAATTTCTCATCCAAACAGCTATTTAAACTGGATTTCCATTAAACTGGCGCCTTTAATCCAACTCTTTAAACTCCCAAACTTCCCTGGTTATGGTCTCGATCTCCTTGTCGGAGAAGTTTCGCTTCTTTGCCGTCTTCCGTGTGTCCATGGCGTAAAATGAGGGCGTGGCGGAGGCAGAGACTTGAATATATAGGGGTGTGTTATTCTAATTACGATCGTTTTCAGCTGTGGCATTTATCAAGGGCAGGTATTGCGTATACCTGGATTTCAGAGGTGCGCACAGCTTCATAAATCGAGCGGTGAGAGGAGTGTAACGCCGGCTTCACACCGCACGCGCTAGCAGTGTGTTGGCAGGGCTGAAGCGGTGCGTATGGAAAGCTGGAGCCGCGCGCGTCAGTTGTGCTTTCACACTGGGTGCGTTTGTCTCGCGCAGCAGCTGAACGCGGCTCGTATATTGCAAATACAGACGAATATCGTCCATTCTGTCACTTTACCGCTGTTCTCCTCCAAACCCTGTCTGTATCGTGCTTTGATTTATGATGGGCAGCATATATCTGCTGCAAATGCGACCGTGTTCTCCTCTTTCCCAAACACATATGCATATAACACGCTGTATAAAGGTAGTTTACGTGATGAAAGTACTCTTAATGTTAAAATAAGCCTCGAGTTTTAATCATTTAAACAGGCCTTTGAAGTTTGAGCAAAAACTTCTGGCAGTGATGTGTTTTCGATTTTTTTTTTTCACACCGCCGGATGTCATATGATGTTTGTGAAACACACGGAACACTTCACTACATGATCTCATGGTGAAATTAGCTATTTTTCATGTAAATCAGGTCAGTTTTGATCAGAACAATGCACTGTGGCTTTAATTCAGCGTGAGCAGCGCGTCAAAAATAGACTCGGCGCCGAAACGATCACGGCACTGACGCTTCTGCTCTGCTCCTGCTACGCGCTGCGGCGCTGCCTCTGCTAATTTCACCATGAGATCATGTAGTGAAGTGTTCTGTGTGTTTCACAAACATCATATGACATCCGGCGCTGTGAAAAAAAACAAAAACAAAACTCGAGAACACATCACTGCCAGAAGTTTTTGCTCAAACTTCAAAGGCCTGTTTAAATGATTAAAACTCGAGGCTTATTTTAACTTTAAGAGTACTTTTATCACGTAAACTACCTTTATACAGTGTGTTATATGCATATGTGTTTGGGAAAGAGTAGAACACGTTGCATTTGCAGCAGATATATGCTGCCCATCATAAATCAAAGCACGATACAGACAGGGTTTGGAGGAGAACAGCGGGAAAGTGACAGAATGGACGATATTCGTCTGTACAGTTCAGCTGCAGACAAACGCAGCCAGTGTGAATGCACAACTGACGGCTCCGCTTTCCATACGCACCGCTTCAGCCCTGCCAACGCACTGCTAGCGCGTGCGGTGTGAAGCCGGCGTAAGCATAATCTTACGCCAACATATACGCCCGTTTCTACGCAAGATTGATAAATGAGGGCCAATGTGTATAAAGAGAGTTTATTTTATCTATAACCAAGTGCGTAGCAAACATTATTGCCCGCGAAGAACGTGTGCTCGTCGATTTTTTAAAACTTTGCAGACCTTCTACATAAAAACAAATCAAAACAAAACTATAACACATTGTCTGAAAGGTAATATTCGAAAAAGCATAATGGGGTGCTTTAAGAATATGCGTATACGGTCCCTTTAAGAAACATGACACCGCGCAGAAGAGAGGAGCGCCAGACGAGACGAGATGAGGGCTGAATCCGAAATCACTCCCTAAACCCTCATTCACTGTTCCCTACGTTAGTCCACTATTACTGTTCACTTGAAGGAGTGAATGAAAACGAGTGCGTGAAGTCGGACAGCCGTTGTGTGTACATCGGCTCTAGTACACTCGTTATTGCGGTGCAATGTGGGATTGAATGAGTGGCTTGAACACACTGTGGTTTCGGACGCCACTACAAAAGCTGAAAGTGACTCTCTTTACTATCGTGAATGAAGGACAATTGTGGAATATTTCTCTCAGATGCCTTATATTTCCAGTCTGCAGGTGAGAGATGTTTCTCAGATTAGAGTTTAACATTAATCAGCACCAGAGTTTACGTGTTTAAGGACCAATGTAATGAAATGCGTTGTGTGTCCTGGTTTATTATTAGAGTGTAATAATATGTTGGCAGAGAGATTTTCACAGACTCTGACTCTATTACACCAATAAAATGTGCTTAATGTGGCACTTTACAGAAGATCTCAGACATCAGCATAATGAATGAGGGGAAAACAGGGAACTTTTGGAGACAAAGAGGCTTTTCAGCAGCTCAGTTAAACATGATGGTCCTGTTGTTTCTCTCAGACTTTGGACAGGAGTTGAACAAACCTTATTTTAAATGCAATTAATATCTAACTTTCTCCATACTCCATATTCATAACATAAAACATATGTTCACTTCATTGAAGTGTAAATGTAATTAAAGAAATTCAGTAACATATCTTTGATTTTTCCAGATCTGGTCCTGTGGGCGTCAGTATCTCACAGTGATCACAGTTCATACCTGCAGTGAAGCCCCTCCCACAACAATTCACCAATAAATACTGGGAATATCCACATCATCCTGCAAGAGAAGGACAAACTCCAGGTGTAGCAGCTGAAATCTGTGTGACTGTTAAAGATGGAGTTTATTAAAGAGGAGATTGAACACATGAGTTATCCAGAACCATCCAGAATAAAACATGAAGATACTGAGGAACAAATAGGTTGGTGTCCATTCTTGATTCTTCATTACTGACTGCTTTAGTAGCTGTGAAGTAATAATCAGTAGATGGATGATAAATGATAGAGAAATGCATCTAAACGATCATAACCCAGTTTAATCGTATTAACAAGTGAATAACAGAACTGACCTTTGCACATCAAAGATACTTTATTCTCACTCAGACAGAAACCTGATGTCTTGTTTTCTGCTGAATAATTTTCACATTTAACCTCATTGAACTGATTCTGGCTGCTTTATATGTTTATTTTAGATCAGATGGAAGTGAAGGAGCAACAACACAAGCTAAATGACATAAAGAAACTCTGTGACTTCAAAACTCAAGAAACAAAAGCCAAAAAGCTGCACACCTGCTCTCAGTGTGGAAAGAGTTTCCAAAATAAAAAAGAATTTAACAGACACGTGAGAATTCACACCGGAGAGAAACCGTACACATGCACTCAGTGTGGAAAGAGTTTCTCTCAAGCATCAGGTCTCAGGTATCATCTGCGCATTCACTCTGGAGAAAAACCATTTAACTGTGATCAGTGTGGAAAATATTTTATTTCATCATCAAATCTAAAAGTACACCTGAAAGTTCATTCAGATGAGAAGCCTCATGTGTGTTCTCTCTGTGGAAAGAGTTTTTCATGGCTGAGCAGTTTTAAAGAGCATCAGAAAACACATGATGAAGTGAGAGATCATGTGTGTTGTGACTGTGGGAAGAGCTTTAGTAGAGATGACTATCTGAAACGGCACCAAAGAATTCACACTGGAGAGAAACCTTACAAGTGCTCATACTGTGACAAGAGTTTTGCTCGGCCTAGTAACCTGAAAACACATGAGCGACTTCACACTGGAGAGAAACCGTATACATGCTTTCAGTGTGGAAAAAGTTTTTCTCAAGCTTCAGGTCTCAATTATCATTTGCGCATTCACTCTGGAGAAAAACCTTTTAACTGTGGTCAGTGTGGGAAAGATTTTAAATCGCAACCTTGTCTAAAAATCACCTGACAATTCATTCAGATGAGAAGCCTCATGTGTGTTCCCTCTGTGGAAAGAGTTTTTCACGGCTACAGTGGCTTAAACAGCACCAGAAAACACATGATGAAGTGAGAGATCATGTGTGCTTTGACTGTGGGAAGAGCTTTACAACATCTGGTCAACTGAAACGGCACAAACGAATTCATACAGGAGAAAAACCTCACAAGTGCTCATATTGTGACGAGAGTTTCACTTGGGCTGAGACCTTGAAAACACATGAGCGACTTCATACTGGAGAGAAGCAGTAATACTGCACTCGGTGTGGGAAGAGTTTCAGAGATGCAGGAGGTTTAAAAAAAATCATCTGTTTATTCACTCAGGAGAAAAGTTATTTAACTGTTTATCAAGCCTTCAAATTCATAATTGTAAGGATTGGTTTTACTGCTAAGACAAAAGCTGAGATCCAACGCCTGCAATAAAACGCACTAATCTGGAGAGAAGATCTCACAGATGGACTGTAGGACACCGCCCAGCCCAAAACCTTCTCCCTGCCATCAGAAGAATGGCATCTACGCTAATGTTAGTGTCTCTGTTTTATCCCGAGGTCTACTGCAGTCAGCCGGATCCAGGCTGTATCCAGATCAGACGGTGGACCTGCACCCTGATGTGACCAACACATGACCCTGAAGTGTCTGCAGAGACCGTGTCATTTAGACTCCCCCTTGAGCTGCCTCATCGACACGGCATCCTCAATAAACCTGTCTCCGGCGTGATGACTCCGATTGTTTGAATAGTCCTAGTTAATAATTCTTTAAATCGATATGTCATCCTCAAAACAACCTGTCTCCAGCGTGTTGCCGCCGATCTTTCGAATATTACACTTTAGTAATTGTTTAATCAATACGGCATCCTAAATAAAAACCTGTCTCCGGCGTAATGACTCCGATATTTCAAATTATTTATTTTTAATAATTATTTAATCGATACATCATCCTCAATAAACCTGTCTCCGGCGTGTTGCCTTAGTTCTTTCGAATATTAAGATCTATTATGACCTCTGACCTTTAAAATTGCCAGAATAATAATAATACGCTGTTTGTTAATTGGCCAGAGGAGAACTGGCACTCCGACTGAGCCAACTGGTTTCTCACAAGGTTTATGTTTCTCCATTAGGTCTCCTGATGGGGTTTTTGGTTTCCTTGCCACTGTCGCCTCTGGCTTGGCTTGCTCAGTTGGGGAAAAACTATTTTTCAAATATATTTCAAAATAAATTTAATTATTAAACTAAAATAACCATATAGACCAAATTACTGATCTAATTACTGATCTAAAGCCCAGATCTAAAGATCTAAAGTAATGTCTGGCTATAATAAATATTAATCTTGATTTATCTTGTATTGGTCCGAAATCAATATTCTAGTAATGTCTTGTGAGGAGGTAGTAGGAGTTTCCGCAAATCTTCCTGTCAGGACAGATTCATACAGAGGACCCCATGGACTGGAGCATGGAGCTAAACATGAGGGGCAATCCGATTTCTGACTGTTGCGGTATTAATAAGTTGCAGCTGCGTGACTATTGTTTAAATTACACTTTCTGTTATAAGTAAGCGTGTGCGACTCACGTAAAGGTAAAATAGTTCACTCTGCAATCCTCTGACTAATACCAAAACTGACCAATTTGTGTCCGTGAGGTAATGTAATTATAATCGCGAGCATTATCCTCTGAGCGACTCCGGGTCCCACGGTGGAACAAATATTTGAACATAAGAAATACTAAGAAAATCAACGATCTAAATTTAATCACAACTAATTCTTTGATCAGCCGTTAATTTATAAACGCAACAAATTTAACGAAACCACATACAATTAGAGTCAGATTAAATTATTCATGGAGTCGATAACGATAAATTAAGTGAATTTGACAGAAATGCTGAAAAGGCTTACTCGCAGAAGTCCTGCAACCAGGTCGTTAGATTCCAATCTTGGGCTAACGGATGGACCTTACATAATGAAATGTGTTGTAAGAGAGCAACATTTGTTTTCAGATGTGGAGTTTTTCCACTCGACAGTCACTTGCAGTGTAAATAAAGCCGTGTTTGGATGGATTGTGTGACTTAGATATATTCATGTAATTTTCATATCTACTAAGTGTACTAAAAACTTTGTTCTTTGTTCTGAAAGATCATGCTCACTTTTCAAATGTATAAAGTGAAATGTTCCGCATGTGAACTGGATCTTCATTAAAAATGAAGTTCATCCATTCATTCATAATATTGGAAACCGAATAAAGCTTAGAAGTTCGGTTCGGTTTAGCTCTGTAGGCCTGTATCATGTCAGTGGCACGAGTCGGTGGGCGGGGCTACTGAATCAGGCGTTCTTCTTCTGTTGAGACGATGACATCAAGGTGTGGCATATGTAATGGAGTTTAAATAATGTTAGTTAAATTCATGCACAAATTGGGTTATATTGAGGGGCGGTGCTACGTATTCCCCAGCAGTTTCACGATGCTTCGCTGCTGGTAAGCTGCTTTGATGATCGCTCCGTATTAATAACTAAGTTTGGATTGTTTTCAAGTGTAATGCTGACCTTTTATACAATACATAAATTTACTGCTTTTGTCTGTCATCTCCAAGCTCTGTCATTCGAGTCAAATATGTGTTATTTGTGACGATAAAATGAGGAGTGTGTGTTTTGACATGCTTGTGAACTCTGAACTTTGTTTATTTTAGTTAAGACTTCATGCAACGTCGATGCTGTGCTTGTAAGCAGCCTTTTTGCCGTGTTTTCTCAGGTATGTGTTTTTGTCATGTTTCTGTGTATGAATTGTTGACTGAATTGAGTGCAATTGTCACACGTGCTGTATGCTCTCGCACATGCTGAGCGTGTCACTGCACCATTATAGATATATGCGTGTTTTCCTTTCTGTTTACAATTCATACAAAAATATGTAAAATATTGGTCACTTGAGTTACAGTTTCTTTGCATTATTGTGATGTGATGAGAATTGAGAAGAAAATATACTGTTTTATAGGGGAGAGCAGGGCACAGCCTAACGCTTAGTTTGTGTAAATCCAATTGGGGTCAGAGTATTTATTTTTTCCCACATTAATTGCAGACGTCTAGTACAATTATGTGGTTTTGTTTCATTAAGTCAGTGTATACTTTTTTCTTGATTTACCCCGAAAGAATGGAAGTGAAATGTGACAACATGCCCCATAGGTGGGGTACAAACTAAAATATTTTGTCAATAAAATACAATTATTAACTTATTGAAATAAAATAATGGCATTTTTTAAATCATTAAAAATACACACATTTTTGATTTTGACAACAAACACATCGCTAAATACAGCTATACAGCATAGTTCAAAACATAATAATAATGAATCATTTCTGAACATTGACTCTCAGTCATTATTCACCCTTTTCTCATGGTTTCTCAAAAGAATTCATAATAGTATAGAAGATAATAGCATAGTTCTAGTAGTGGCTCATTGTAACGCAGTGTTATAACACACCCCGCCTGCACAGCTGGGATTAAACCCCGGCTCGTGTCTTCTGCTGTTAGATAAATAACATAAATAACAGATATAAATAACAGATATAAGATTAAAATAATATCAGATTTGTCTAGTTTTAAATAAACACAAAAACAGAAAACCTTGAGTAAGAATTGTACTTTTGCTATGGTTAAATAAATGTTCAGTGATATCTTCCAAAGATTTTTTAAACTTTGGCACTATTTTTTCTATATATAGTGTTGATATGGCAACTGGTAAAGTTTCGTCACCCTGGCATGTGTGGAAAGTGTTAAACCATTCTTGTTACAATTCACCCCGCGTTAGGTTGTGCCCCGCTGTCCCCTATTCTATTTTCTTTAATGTATGTCTTATATAGAATTTGGTCCACTATATGTTCTCAATCACTGAGAAAATGTATATTGAGCAGTTTTACGATGCTTCGCTGCTGATTTTACATGCAACGAGGATGCAGTGCCTCTAACCAGCCTTTTTGGCCGCATGTTTTCTCAGTATACAGGCCAATAAAAGAAGCCTTGAGTGACCATCCACCTGATTCTTTGCTTGAATCATACCATCAACACAGTCACACATATTCTGAGATCGAGCGTTTGCTAGGCCTGGTGACAATAAAAGCTTTTTTTTTGACTAACAGGGACGTTACTTACAGGATATTCTTATATTACAATGACCTTATGTCAAAAGCTCAAGGGAAAGTTGATTTCTCAATTCATGACCCCTTTAACGTTGGTTTAAAAGAATGAGCCCATTCACTCTTACATACTAAAATATATTTATTTAATTAGCTAAAAGAAAAAAATGGCATAGTTAAAAATAACTGTTGTCATATGTGGTATGATTGTTTTAGGAGACTAGTGTGGCTTTTAGATGCTGACGTTGTGTGAGGAGGGCATTCACCTCAGCTTCCTGTCTGTCTGGCCTTGCCACTCTGTACATATTCAGTCTTGAGTACTAGGAGGCAGCCTTGGAGTTAATTTAAAGGTAATAGTTGAATTCTAGAGTACCAACAACATTTGATATATTTTATATTAGAACTTGCCATTTATCTATGTAGATATGTTATATGTTTTATATACACTCACCTAAAGGATTATTAGGAACACCATACTAATACTGTGTTTGACCCCCTTTCGCCTTCAGAACTGCCTTAATTCTACGTGGCATTGATTCAACAAGGTGCTGAAAGCATTCTTTAGAAATGTTGGCCCATATTGATAGGATAGCATCTTGCACTTGATGGAGATTTGTAGGATGCACATGCAGGGCACGAAGCTCCCATTCCACCACATCCCAAAGATGCTCTATTGGGTTGAGATCTGCTGACTGTGGGGGCCATTTTATTACAGTGAACTCATTGTCATGTTCAAGAAACCAATTTGAAATGATTCGAGCTTTGTGACATGGTGCATTATCCTGCTGGACGTAGCCATCAGAGGATGGGTACATGGTGGTCATAAAGGGATGGACATGGTCAGAAACAATGCTCAGGTAGGCCGTGGCATTTAAACGATGCCCAATTGGCACTAAGGGGCCTAAAGTGTGCCAAGAAAACATCCTCTACACCATTACACCACCACCACCAGCCTGCACAGTGGTAACAAGGCATGATGGATCCATGGCAACATTTTTCCAGTCTTCAACTGTCCAATTTTGGTGAGCTTGTGCAAATTGTAGCCTCTTTTTCCTATTTGTAGTGGAGATGAGTGGTACCCAGTGGGGTCTTCTGCTGTTGTAGCCCATCTGCCTCACGGTTGTGCGCGTGGTGGATTCACAAATGCTTTGCTGCATACCTTGCTTGTATCGAGTGGTTATTTCAGTCAAAGTTGCTCTTCTATCAGCTTGAATCAGTCGGCCCATTCTCCTCTGACCTCTAGCATCAACAAGGCATTTTTGCCCACAGGACTGCCGCATACTGGATGTTTTTCCCTTTTCACACCATTCTTTGTAAACCCTAGAAATGGTTGTGCGTGAAAATCCCAGTAACTGAGCAGATTGTGAAATACTCAGACCGGCCCGTCTGGCACCAACAACCATGCCACGCTCAAAATAGCTTAAATCACCTTTCTTTCCCATTCTGATATTCAGTTTGGAGTTCAGGTGATTGTCTTGACCAGGACCACACCCCTAAATGCATTGAATCAACTGCCTTGTGATTGGTTGATTAGATAATTGCATTAATGAGAAATTGAACAGGTGTTCCTAATAATCCTTTAGGGGAGTGAATGTTGAGGCCTTTAACACAATGCTTTTCAGCTCGAGAAATTCAGGGCGAATGATTTAGATGTCTCCCTATTTAACACTAGCAAGCTAATGAGTAAAATCAGATGAGGGGCATCTAAAACTTTCTGGGAGGTGGGTCCTCAGGACTGGAGTTGAGAAACATTGCTCTAACATATATGGCCAAATTTCAAAAACATGATTATATAAAAGCTAAAACCAATTTTATATAACAACTCTAGATAGAACAGACAAAGGGAATAGCTTTCTCCATCCAACTTTTTATTGTACAATTTAACCATTTGAAAAAGAAGTCCTGACTGGAAATTGCTAAAAATCACATGAATGTTAAATGCATAAAGATAGTTTTCTTCTATAAGCAAGTAGGAATGGGTAACATTTGTTTTTAAATGTTTTTTTACACTGTATTCATCAACAGATATAAAAATGGAAAAAAATGTCTCTCTTTTTCCCAGGTGTGCAGCAAAGCAGAGAAGAGACATGGGCTCAACACAACTGTCTGCACCCTCCTAAGAACTCCAGGGCCCTCATTTATCAACTGTGTGTAGAAAAGGTTCTATATTTCGTCCTACAACTGAAATTTAGAATGTGTCTAAGTACAAGAACATCTGTATTTATCAAATGTGCGTACACAGTTCTTTACGCACATGAGTAAGCGATCATTGTTGAAAAAAAAGAGGAACTTCACAAGCACAGAATGAGTCACGCAACAATGTTTAACAACAACAACAACAACAACAATTTAGCATCCCAAATGATTTGCACATTGAAACACTTTTCTATTTACATCATTAAAATTGTTGGTTTATGGTGCTTTTATGGCAATGTGGGTGCAGTATATGACTACAATAATGTTTGGGAATCTGGTGATAGCTTGAAAGCCCCATTTTATTTCAGCGTGTTGAGGATTTCAGTTAAGGAACTGTAGGTTGGAATATAATGTAGGAAATAATTGCGTCAAACATTTGTCACAGCTGTCTTTTATAGGGTTTGACACGAATTATGCATTTGCATGGTTAAAATATTAAAAGACATCAAGTCAGTCTCGGGCCCATATGCAAAATAAATTGTACGGGCCCCCCTAACCCCGCCCCCCAAGTGCGTCGAGACATTTATAGACGTTCAATACCATAAAAACACACTCTACCCAGCAATTTTTCACAACCAGAAGGAAAAAAAAACTAGTCTAAAACAAGCTCAGCCAATAGCCGCGTTTCCATTACAGATCTGCGAAAAACTTTTGAATGTCGAAAAAAACCTATTGCGAAATGACAGCGTTTCCATTAACCGATGTTATGCGACTAAAACATATTTTTCTCCTCTCGTGATAAGTCATTCCAAAAATTATGCCATGTATGTTGGGATAAGGTATGTATATATCCCAGCCACAGCCTAGCCATTATTTTTAATGGAAGGAGACATAGGCCTGCTATTCAAGCATTGATCGCTATTAAAAGAGCGAAATATTTGAATTTGCATGATCGTAACTCAAAGGTTTTTTTTTTTTTATCATTTTGTTATTTTGGCTTGGAATTTCGTTTGTAATAAATATGAACTGAATTTAGAAATGCTTTTGAAATTAAAAACGTTGCATTTAATAAACAAAATACATTTTTGAAATGAAGATGTTTTGGAAAGTGCAAAATAATCCGTTCCCTGAATCCACGGCCTTTGTTGGTATTGAGTGTTCACAAATAAAAGTAGACAGTTTATAGTTATTAATTATGTCTTGAACTTATCTATATGGCTAAAATTGACGGAGTATTGTGAGTTATATCCGCTGTCATTAAGGAAAATGTCCATTAGAAGCGCCGGCGGCTTCGTCGACCATGGGTTAAAGAAACCGTGGTCTATTTAGTGTCTTTTTTTCTTTTCTTTTTTCAGTTTTCCAAATAAATATACAATAACATTTAACATCAAACAAAAATACACAGAAATTGTGGAATACACGTAACAGATCTTACATTGTGCAAGGTAAAACATACAATTTTGCAAATAATTTTTTTCAATATGAGAGTTTAGTTTCATAGTTAGGCTATGTTTAAATAATAGCCTATGATATAATTATTTTTTATTTCATAAGTTGATTATGAATAGTGAGCAGCATGAGCAAGATAGGCTATGCGTATATGTCTGGAGACATGGAGTGGGGTCAGACATGTTTTAAAACACTTCATTGAGTATCGTTATACGCCATCACGTCTACTATGGTCTTAAAACTCTGGCCAGCTGATAATACCTAGAATATTAAAATCAACTGCAGGCGGTCGATCCTTTTCCTATTTAGCACAGTCTTCCTAGCATTGTTCGGGAAGCAGACACAATCTGTCAGTTTAAAGTTTGTGATCATCTCTGAGCTCCGCCATAACTTCCGCCAAGTGAGGTCAAATACGAGCGTGGTCATAGATATATAGATCGTAGATGCCTCATTCTACTGATCCGTGCAGGCGCTAATGAGGCATCTACGTGTACATCTATGACCACGCTCGTATTTGACCTCACTTGGCGGAAGTTATGGCGGAGCTCATGGGGGTGAGTAAATTATCAGCAAAAGTTTTTTTTAAAGTGAACTAATCCTTTAAGGTTTTCCAAATGGCCCTTCTGATAAGAGATGGGGGTTGAAAACAGTAAAACAAATGTCTTTGTCAAACTTCAAAAAACAAATATCTTTGATTATTTTCAATCCTACAGTATGGACCGCATGAGAAATATAAAAAAATAAATGAATACAGTTATATACTGTCATCAGCAATATGTTTAAGTAGATTTGTCTCTCGGCATCTCTGAGAGAATATATGCATCGTTAATGCAAAATCAGATGCAGATAGCTTTTTACTTTCAATTTCTGTATTGACTGTGGTTTGAGACTTCTTCATAGGCATAACTCAAAATGTGAACAATGCTTGTGTGATATCCACTGATTCGCCTTCATGGTTTAAACCGAACAATTTCCAATATTGCAACGTGACATTTTTCTTTAGAGTCGTAAGTTTCAGAAATTGGCTCAAAATTGGATGAAAATTGCCTGTTGCAATCAAAAGCTGCAGTGGTTTGAGTGAGAAGACTTACACACATTGTGTATTGTTCTTTTTCTGGTCACTGGCTATTTTATTTGGCCTATACATGGATTTTGCTGTTGTTGTTTTTTTTTACAAAACAATGAAACAATAAATCTCATTTAACATTGAGGTTCACCCTATTTTTATTATTATTATTTTTTTTTTACCAAGGTCCTCTCACTTTAAAACTTCTGGCCAGCACTCACCACTGCTGTGTATTTGTATGTATTCAAAAGAAGACACATTCTGGCTGCAAAGATGCATCTGCAGTATTAAAAACAATATTGTAATTGTAATCGGGTAAAGGTGAATAGAATGTTAAATCTGTATATACTTTATATATTATTTTTGTGTATTATTAATTATGATAAGTGTATTTTGCTACATAGCCGAGCTAGCTTACTGAATGCGGCCCCTTTAAGAAACATGATACCGCACGCACCGAGCATGCGCAGAAGAGAGAAGCGTAACTCGCGAGTGCCTCTTATCTCTTCCCTCTCTCTTTTTTCTCCCTTTTTTGTCGTTACCTTTAAATGAAGCCTAACAGTTGAATACATTGTGATTGGCTGCAAGTGTATGTTATGTTATGTTATGTTATGTTATGTTATGTTAACTTTCACCAGTTGAAACTGAAAGTGACGCTATTAACTATCGTAAATGAAGGATAAATGTGAAATATTTCCAGTCTGCAGGTGAGAGATGTTTTATTTATAATGTAAGAATTGGTATTTGTGTTGCCTAAATGTACATTGTCCGTTGTGTAACGTACAGAGAATTAATTATAGGCATTCATTTAGCCTCCATTCAGTCTGTACATATTGTGTATGATTTATTATCTTTGTTAGATTTCTGTTTAATTCATATATTAATTTAAGAATTTGACCAGTGACTTGTTTAATCTGTATAAAATCTGGAGTCACATAAAAATGAGCAACCTTCCTTTACAGTTAATTGAAATGCTACTAATATAACCATATAAAAAAGCGCTATATTTGTAAAATCAAGCACATATGGTCATTTGTGTAATTATTAAATTATTTCAGTATAAACTAATAAACTCATTTAACAGATCTGATGTTCCTCACAACAATTCAACCGTCAGTGAAATAATGAGCAAAATAGAGATGAGAAATTAATGCATCTAAATTATTGTAATATTGTATAGTACTTCCACATTTTAATGGTCAAGTTTTAGAAAATTTCCGTTTGTGCCATCAATCTCAGTCCCTTACTTGACGGTTGATTTCTGTTGTCGTATGTTAGATTTCTGATTAGTTCAGATATTAATTGAATAAAATAACTTGTGCCCTGTTTCATCCTCATAATATATCCTAGGTAACATAAAATGAGCAATTATACTCTACTAATATGTAACCATCAAAATGCTCTATATTTGTACCAAATTAAAGGCACCATATGTGTTTGCTGTTAAAATAATCCAGTATAAATTCAATAATTTATCTTTGATTTTTCCAGGTCTGGTCCTGTGGGCGTCAGTATCTCACAGTGATCACAGTTCACACTTGCAGTGAAGCCCCTCCCACAACAATTCACCAATAAATACTGGGAATATCCACATCATCCTACAAGAGAAGGACAAACTTCAGGTGTAGCAGCTGAAATCTGTGTGACTGTTAAAGATGGAGTTTATTAAAGAGGAGATTGAAGACATGAGTGATCCAGAACCATCCAGAATAAAACATGAAGATACTGAGCAACAAATAGGTTGGTGTCCATTCTTGATTCTTCATTACTGACTGCTTTAGTAGCTGTGAAATAATAATCTGTATATGGATGATAAATGATAGAGAAATGCATTTAGATGATCATAACCCAGTTTAATCGTATTAACAAGTGAATGTCAGAACTGACCTTTGTACACCAAAGATACTTTACATTCACACTGACAGATTCCTGATGTCTTGTTGTCTGCCAAGTTTTTAAATTTTTACATTTATCCTCCTTGACTAACTGATTAATATGTTTATTTTAGACCAGATGGAAGTGACGGAGCAACAACGCAAACTAAATGACATAAAGAAACTCTGTGACTTCAAAACTCAAGAAACAAAAGCCAAAAAGCTGCACACCTGCTCTCAGTGTGGAAAGAGTTTCCAAAATAAAGGAACACTAAACAGACACGTGAGAGTTCACACTGGAGAGAAACCGTATACATGCTCTCAGTGTGGAAAGAGTTTTTCTCAAGCATCAGGTCTCAGTAAACATCTGCGCATTCACTCTGGAGAAAAAACATTTAACTGTGATCAGTGTGGGGAAGGTTTTAATTCGTCAACAAATCTAAAACAACACCTGATAGTTCATTCAGATGAGAAGCCTCATGTGTGTTCTCTTTGTGGAAAGAGTTTTTCATGGCTGAACAGTTTTAAACAGCACCAGAAAACACATGATGGAGTGAGAGATCATGTGTGTTGTGACTGTGGGATGAGCTTTACTAAAGCTGGCAATCTGAAACAACATCAAAGGATTCACACTGGAGAAAAACCTTACAAGTGCTCATACTGTGACAAGAGATTCACTCAGTCTGGAACCCTGAAATCACATCAGCGAGTTCATTCTGTAGAGAAGCCGTACCACTGTACTCAGTGTGAGAAGAGTTTCAAAGATGCAGGAGGTTTAAAAATTCATTTGCGTTTTCACTCTGGAGAAAAGCCATTTAGCTGTGATCAGTGTGGTAAAAATTTTAATTTGTCATCACATCTAAAAACCCACCTGAAAGTTCATTCAGGTGAGAGACCTTATGTGTGTTCTTTCTGTGGAAAGAGTTTTTCATGGCTGAACAGTTTTAAACTGCACCAGAAAACACATGATGGAGTGAAAGATCATGTGTGTTGTGACTGTGGGAAGAGCTTTACTAGAGCTGACTGCCTGAAACAGCACCAAAGAACTCACACTGGAGAAAAACCTTACAAGTGCTCATACTGTGACAAGAGTTTCGCTCGATCTGGATCCCTGAAATCACATGAGCGACTTCATACTGGAGAGAAGTCTTACCACTGTACTCAGTGAGAAGAGTTTCAAACATTTATCAAGCATTCTCACTCATGAAAATGTTTTACAATTGAGCAGCATTTGTGTTCATGTCAAATACTGTGATATAAAATATGGAGTTTTTCCACTCAACAGTCAACAACTCTTACAGTGTAAATAAAGCTGTTTTATTCTGTCAAGATGGATTGTGTGTTAAATTATTTTCAGAATTAGATATATTCATGTAATTGACTTAATTACTAAGTTTACTGTATTGTGTTCTGCGTGTACATGTAATTATGAGAAATAAAACAGAATCTTGTCTTCACTGATCGATTTAATGACAGATAATGAGTTTTAATCAAATGAGTTTAATCATTCTAGCTTATTACTGTAATAAATATGTTTGGCATGTACAGTACACTCTTAGAAGAAAATGTTCTATATAGAACCTTAAAAGGTTCTATCAGCACTGCGTATTTGGAAAATCCATAAAAAGGTTCTACATAGAACCCTTTAGGGTTCTTTGTAAACAGGAAAAAGGTTCTAAATGGAACCTTTAAGGGGTTTATTCATTATCAATTGTTTTGTTTTTTCCGGATTTCATATTGACAAACATCAAGACCCTAAAATGGAAAAATGTAATTCACATAAAAAAGTCACCCATGAATACTGAAAACAGCACACCCAAAGTGAAATGTATATATTTATCTCATTTTATGTAGTTAATCAATATCACACGAAGAGCGCCATTTCAGTTTTTCTCCTTCAGAAATCAAACTGTGATATTAAGTTACTACAACAGTTTAATAAACAATAATTTAAATACAACTACAAAATGTTGCAGAATAATGTAATATATGAATGAATATTTTAAAACAAATGATCAAATGATAAGGATCAGGGGCCCGTACCATGATGGTAGATTAACAAACTCAGGGTTATAGGATTAGTTTTGAGTTGACAAAACCAAACCAATCAATTCAGGCTTTGTTGGTCCCATGATGCTGATCATCAACTTTCTCTGTCAACTCAGGCTTTGAGCCTGAGTTTGTGGAGTGCGTGCACGTGAAAGTGTGACATCAGCAGTGAGCAGCCAATCACGTGCCTTTCAACGCAAAGTGTGACTCATTTCTCGCGAGAGAGCCAACATGATTCAAAACTCTTTTGCTGAAGATAAAAGGCTTGTTTGAGATGCGCCTCGCCCCGCCTGAAATGATGGCGAGACTAGGCGGCTGCAGTGAAGGGAGGAGTGAAAAAAGTGCAGGCAAGACGGACAGTTCTGTCTTCTCGTAGTGGATCCGACACCTGCGAGAGCAAAGGCGGATATCGCGGGATTCACACTCATGCACTGCGTTGCTGATAAACTGGATGTAATTTAAGTTCTGTTGCTTTTATATGAAAATAAATATTATGAACAAGACACTCAAAGTTTTTGTTATTTATTTCCATTCGAAAGACGTGTTTATAATCATTTTTACTTTAATTACATACATGTTTTTATATATTTGTATAAATATGACAACAATCACATAACCCACTGAGAGGTCGCACTGTCGCACAGTTTGGGAATATTCACACATAATTTATAGACATTAAAACATGATATCAGAGTTTTAAAATCAAACATTTAAAAAAGAATCACCCATCATGCTTTGCTCAGCGCGGGTGGAGAGCAACTGCGACTGCAGAATCCGACACTTCCACCTTTAAGAGTTCTTTGACATACGTCCACATTGACATCAGAGCAAGGCGGACCGCCCTCGGACACATTTCTAACCGGCATGCATCTCGCGCTGATCACCGGTGATCGGTTCTGCGCAGATTTTGCTCATCTCAAACAAGCCTAATGACATTGAAGTATGTATAAAGAATTTAAAAGCATTTACAAAGAAGAAAATAATGTTCCATGTAAGAGGATAAATAAAGTAAATAGTTGTGAAAAGTAGTTTATATATATAAATATAAATATATATATATATATAGCAATCTGTTTCTATGATATATTATAAAAACTTTAATATTGTGAAATATTTTTAAAATGTAAAATAACTGATTTCTATTTGAACATATTTTACTATGTCATTTATAATTGTACAATTATTATATTAAGTAATCATCATTAGACTATATATATATATATATATATATATATATATATATATATATATATATTTTTTTTTTTTTTTTTAATTTTTAATTTTTTTATCATGTAGTGACCTTTAATTTGGAGCAAGAGAACCAGGGGGAGTGGCTTTATTGAATCAGAGATGAGTCACTTTGCACTTCAGCTGATTGGTTCAAATTCAGTTTGCGATCTCTTATCCCGAACATAACCTGCTCCGGAGCAGGTTAGCTGCGGAGCGTAAGTTACTATGGAGATGAACACTGCTAAAAGCCAAACCACTTTGATGGTACTTAAAACCCAGGATTGGTACAAACTAAGCTTAAACATATCTGGCTAGCTAGCTAAACCGGCTTCATGGTATAGGCCCCAGGTCTTGTTTCATACAAAGACGTTGGAGTTTGTATTCTGCATTATTCACAGCATAGGAACAATAAAGAACCAAAGCTTATATTGAAAGCGTGCACAAATAAACTGGAAAAATAAATGTTGTTTTAAAAACCAAACAGAATGACTAATACAGTTAGAACAGAAGCCAAAATCTTTCACATGTCATGGCAAGGCAAGGCAAGTTTATTTTCAGTGTGGAAAGAATTTTGAACGTTAAAAGAACTTAAAGGAACATCCTTCTATCAAGAGTTTAAAGAGTTTTTAAATGGGCAAACAGTGTCAATCATCATATTCTACTACAATGTAATGATTACATTAAAGTATCTAACACAAAGCATTGTCAGCATGGGGTTGTGGCACATGAAGCAGATGAAAAATGTAAATAGTCTTTATTAAACTTAACAGAGGATTCCAGGAACAGGTAAATTAAGAAAACACAACCTAACTTCAACGAGACTGGACAGCTGAACACTGGAAACACAAGAACTTAAATAGTAAGACAAATTAGGTAATTAATGACACAGCTGAAGGAAAGAGCTAATCATATTTGTAACCATGGTAGCCAAAGAGGAGTGGGGAAAATGAACAAAGGAACACAAGCTATTGAACGAGGAGATGGCAAAGGAATGGTGATGGTGGAACGGAGAGACCCGGCGGCAATGATGGTGAATAGCCAGTGCAGCTGACCCAGACCTCAAGGGAGGAAGGAACCAAGGTGTAGATAGCTGAAAATGGGTAATGACTGACGGTTTTGTCAACATGTTGAAAAGATGCTGTTTTTTTAAGAAAAAAACTATTGCCATTGTTATTTTTTGTATCACTGTAAATAAGTGCTAAGGAAGATCCGGAGCTCAAATAAAATATGGTAATAGGCGTTTGGTTTCCAACGCACAAACAAATTAGGAACATATAAAATATCACAATAGGGACATTTGGTTAAAGTTGCCATACACACTTTGGGTACGCCTCGGACCTCTTCGTCTGTGCCTGACTGAGAGCAGAGGAGTAGCTGAAGGGAAGGAGAAACCTGCTGTAGCTGTTGGGGTGGAGGGACCGAGTGTAGCAGTAGTGGCGGAAGAAGAGTGACGACTGACCAAGGGGGATTGGTGGGACGAAGGAACCCGGTGAAGCCGCAGCCGAGGATCTCTGGTGGAGCCGAAGATGGGTGAGGCCAACAGGTCTATGGGTGGAGGTGGAGACCTCAACGTACCTGTACACAAACCAGAACGGAAAAGGAAATGCTAAGGAGAGAGAACCCAGAATCAGCAGGACCATACAAACCCACTAAAAAGGGTCCTTAGATACTGCGGCCAATTGCACCTCATTGGTTTACCAACCATACACCAGACAGGCCAATAAGATAAGTCACGTATCCTTTCACAGGAAGAATATGTAAAAAGCGTATTAAAAAGTAAAAGGCGCCAATGTTGTTGTGGCAGCACCATTTTTAACATGATAATAATAAATAGTTAACTTTTCTTTGATTAATCAAAATAAACAGAAAATATTTCAAACTTTGCTAACGTGATTGTTTTGAAGAGGTATTAATTATTAAAAACATTTATTTTAGTTCAAGTATTTGTATCAAACCGTGTGCCATTTGCCCCATTCTGGTTAGCCCATGTGTGGGGTAAAAGGCCCCCCTCGCCACCCCTTTCATTTATAAGATTTTTAAACAAAATAAACCACTTTTATCATTTATTTATATGCAGTCCATTTTTAATATATAACAAATAAATTTTTTCTGCATTCATACACTATGGGAGTAATGAAAAGCACATTTTTACTTAAGGTGTGCCTTTAGTCCCACTGTACCCTACTTTTACACGTATTTACCATACTTTAAATACAAAAATTAAAAATGTAAATATGAAATATGAATCAAATAAAGTATTTTCTTTAAAAGACAAGATTTGGTCTTCAAAAATACTTTTTCTAAAAAGGGGGTGTTCTCTTAGGCCATGTCCACACTAATATGTTTTTTCTCTCTCCTTTTTGACCTTCCGTCCACACTGAGACGGGAAAACGCTCTCCAAAGTGAATACATTTGAAAACGCCATCTTTGCGTCATAGTGTGGACAGTGAAGAGGTATTTGAAAACGATGACGCATGTTTAGTCATGTGACACATAATTTACCAATAGATATATATGTTTATTCCGTTATTGTGCCAGTTATGTGCTATTCAGTTTCACACAGTTGCTAAAATATGTTACTTTGCTCACTTCATATCACAATTCTACAAGGAAGACAGAAAACTAACTCGCATTTGCTGTCCTGTGGCAAACCACGAGTGGAGTTGCATTTTAGACCAAACATAATAATGGTTGACCGAGTGCGACCTGGACGCATCAGTGAATGGTGAAATGTTTTGCAAAATAAAATGATCCTGCCAGAAGAATTGTGTGATAATTTTATGATATCATCTCAGTGAGCTTTTATGAGTTGAATTTGGCGTTTACTGACGTTTCAGTGTGGATGAGAAACTTTTGGAAAACGTCAGTGGGGACAGAGAGCATTTTGAAACGAAAACAACGTTTTCAAATCTATCTATCTATTTCGGTGTTTTAAAAAAAGAAGCATAATAGGGGCGCTTAAAGCATATGCGGCCCCTTTAAGAAACATGACATCACACGTACTGAGCATGCGCAGATGAGTGAAGCGCAAGAGACGAGATGAGAGCTGAAACTTCCACACTCCAGCTCAGTTGGTGGCGATAATGCACCGAAAGCTGATCTGACAACCGCAAAAAAAGAAGAAAATACGAGACGAGCGTTGAAGCTTTCACCAGTTTAAGAGACGCTGTTAACGATCGTGAAAGAAGGACAAAAGTTGAATATTTTTCTCAGATACATTATATTTCCAGTCTGCAGGTGAGACATGTTTCTCAGATTACAGAGTTCAACATTAATCAGCTCCAGAGTTTACGTGTTTAAGGACCAATGTAATGAAATGCGTTGTCTGTCCTGGTTTATTATTAAAGTGTAATAATATGTTGGCAGAGACTCTGACTCTATTACACCAATAAAATGTGCTTAATGTGCCACTTTACAGAAGATCTCAGACATTATTATAATGAATGAGGGAAACAGAATTGGGCACAAAGTGCTTTTCAGCAGCTCAGTTAGGGCCGGGGCTGTTCAAATGTCGCGTCTCTTGCGCGCTCAAGCTCGTACTTGCGGCAAATGCGGTCGAGACGCGCTCGTTTTTACCAAGTGCGTCCACACCGCAGCGAGTTAAACACAAATCCGGCGAAACACGGACGTACGGCAGTAATTGCGGATTTGTGTATATGGGGAGACTGCAGACCTGGAGCAGGCAGATACGGCCCAGACAGTTTTACGGCCCTGTAGATAATTCACCGTTGGTCTTCATACACAGCCTAGGAGAGCCAATTGAATCGTGTTTTTGTGAAATGAAAATTAATAATACTTGGATCAGATGAACAATGTAATGATATCCTCCTGAGACCCAGAATTTTATTATTTTTATTTGTTGCATGTCATTACATCCTTAGACTAGGGCTGGTCATTTTTTGAGCTAAGTTTTGGTAGAAATCTACAGCGAATATTGACGTTTCCCCAGATAACAATTTTTGGTTCCCAGAACGTTCTGGGAATGTTAGTTTCTGGTTCTCAGAACTATCCCAGAAAAGACTTCCTAATGTATTGGTTAGCCGGGAAAGTTTTATTTACGTAAATATAACGTTCCCTGTTGGTTTGGAGAACGTACCGCTAACCTTCCCAGAACGTTCCCCTAATCTCTTTACTCCGATATCATTTACCTTGCTGGATGTCCGTAATCGTCCAGCATTCCCGCATCCCATATCGTATAAGCGGCATGGAAGACGGATCAATGGACGTCAATCAGTATAGCCTACTACAAACCATGTCTTGTTTTGAACTTGTTTAATCAATATAAATAACCCAAGCACATAAACCTTCATATGAAGGATTAAATAATATTGAATATATGTATGTTTCGTAACTTGTAGGCCTATCACTGACACTACACAACCAGGTTTTACGTTAAGTGCCAAATAACAATGATTCAACACAATAAAATAGGGTTTTAAAATGAATGAATAATGAAAAAAATTAATAAATATTACTTTAACTGATAACACTGCATTAATTTCTTACCACTGAATTAACGGGACGTAGCCTACTTCTCTCTTTTGGTCTGTAAACAAAAACTTCTCGGTTAACATCATGTTGTCTTCGATTACGTGTCAAACCTCTCTGAAATCACACTATTTATACTTGTTATTAATTATAACTTATTATTCAATAAAGCTCGATAAACTAATGCATGTCAGTCAGTAAAAACGAAATGACTGTTAATTTTATAATTACACGAGTGCGCATCTTTCTGTAGAAGAAGACAGAAGAAAGCACGTGCTGGAGAAGTGCATGCAGATCAGAGGCGCTCAGTAACAAAATAGACAAATAAACCTGCGTATATATTATACTTTTTTTTTAATCTAAAAATAACCTGCAGGTAGGGCTGGGCGATATATAGAATATTTTGCGATAATATCGTAATAATTTTGACAACGATGTAAAATTTGAAAATATCGTGAATATTGAATATTTCAAATTCAACATGCATACTTTCCCAAAAAACATTACCAGATAACGCAGAGCTCTGAATGACAAAGAAAGCAACAGAAACATGCGCGCATGAGAGAAATAATAGCACACTGCGGGACGTGCTCGCGCTGCCGGACTCCGACATGAAGCGCGCGCACACACCTTTCAGACAACATACGATCAGGATTCAGTTCCTTCATGGATTATTGGATTTCAATGGTCAAACAAATGTAAAAATGCACGTCCTGGCGAGTATTCAGATAAACACAGTGGGGTATGTCTTTTAGTGAACAAACACAAAGTTGAGTGAGAAATCATGTGTTAAAATGAGTTTGCTCTGTGCAGCTCTTAAAGGGCCGGACCTCATATTCTGTGTGATTTAATGTTAATCACACAACAATGAAAAAAGAAAACCACCCCATGCTTGGGTAAACAACTATAATATATTTATTAGGAACCAGTGTAGCCAATAGTAAATTTATAGAGTGAAGACTGAGCAGTGTTTTTAATATATATTTGATTTTTGATTTATTTCTTGACCTGCTACTGTTAAATAGACCCACTGCAGCTGAACATAAAGCACTGTTTTTATCATATTGTTTGTAATTTGCAAGTTTTGCTTTTTTTTAAAGATAAAATAAAAAATCTATATTGTAATTACAAAATACATTAAAACAAATATTAAATTACTCGTATCATGATTTAAGATTTTGGTCATCCCAACCCGTTCAGTTAACGTAAACATTTTGTATTTAATTTGGTTCTTTCTAAATAGTTTTTGTTGTTTTTAATGGGGGCAAACGATAAATATATATATTTTTTATTATTTAAAAGCAATTGCAAACATATCGAGATATATATTGAATAGCGTAAAAATGTTGACAATATCGAAATATAATTTTTTTTTAGATATTGCCCAGCCCTACCTGCAGGGAACGTTCTCTTTAGGTTACAAAGACACAACCAATAGAGAACGTTCCCAGAATGTTCTTATTTGGTTCCGCACAAAAATAACAAAACGGGAACGTTCTGCGTTTACTGGGTTGGCGGGAGGGGGCGGAACATATTTTTCTCTCTAGTAAAGGCAAGGATCTCGAGAAGCGGCACGCCTCACACAGGCAGGTTTTATACCAAGCAGCAACCTCCTGCGCGCCATCTTATCTACAGATTTTTCTGCCTTCACGAAGCGGTAGCATTGCTCCCTTCATGTGATTCTTCTGACCCAAAACTATACTGGATTTTACCAGCACTCTTAACCTTCGTCACTTCAGCGACTTCGGCTGGCGGAACTTTGTTCTCCTCTTTGTAAAGTGCGATGGAATTTCGTCGTTGTCCCCCGCCGTGCACTCGCTTTATTTCGCACGGTAAGTGCGTTAAGTGCATGGGTTTTGCTCACGCGCGCGAGGTGGTTCAGGGCACCTCGAAATGTAGATTTTGCGAGAATCTCCTTCTCAAAACCCTCCGTATGAGGCTCACGCTTTTTGAGAAGGAATCATCCGCTCCCCCCCGCCGCGCTTCAGAGGCGGCCGAGGCCTCCATCGGATCCGCGCCCTGGGGTTCGGATGATGAGCGCGAGGACGTCGAGTACGAGTAGACGGGCCTTCCCCTCCCTCTCCCGAGCACGTGAGTTTGCCAGTCGAGTATTTTCACGACTATATGATGCCTAGCCCGGAAGCACGTGATGCAGTTTCTTTCGGTCTGGATGATGTCGTGTTTACTACTGCGTCCGACTCCGAGGATTTCGGGCCTGTTTCACCTGACGACGCTCTCCCGCCTAGCGGCCAGGAGGCCCAGCCTTCTGCGGCCTATTCGGAGCTTATTGAAGCTCGCGATCGACTGGCCTGACGAACCCCGCGAGTCTCAAACCTCTAAACTCGATGAGAGGTTTTTGAGTGGTTTTAACGCTCGCCCAGTGAGGAGAAAGCTGCCGTTCTTCGGTGATCTGCATAATGAAATCTCCAGATCCTGGAAGCAGCCGTTCTCCGCCCGACTGACTAACCTACCTTGTTGGTTCAGTGGGGCATTGTTACTCTACTGTTCCAGCAGTCAAGGATACGCTGGCCTCGCATCTCTCTCTCCTTCCTCGGCCGCCACGTGGAAGTCGCGTCCACTCCTTCCGCCCAAACCGTGCAGGACCACTTCCGCGTTAATCGGAAAGTCCTACATCGCAGCCGGTCAGGCTGGTCTGGCCCTTCATACGATTGCCATTCTCCAGGCCTATCAAGCGGACGTCTTGAAGGACATGGATGAGGTCGGCGGCGTTACGTCCGAGGCCGTTAAAGAGCTACGCAGAGCCACGGACTTGGCTCTTAGGGCCACTAAACACACTGCGCGCACTGTTGGCTGAATTTAACAGAAATCCGCTACAAAAAAAGGTTTTCCTCCTGGATGCTCCTATGTCCCAGTCCAGATTATTTGGCGAGGCCTTCAGCACGGTAGTTGACAAATTCAGAGCTGCCAAATCCCAGTCAGCTGCTTTTAGGCAGTTTATGCCTAGGAGGATGAGGGAATCTCCTAGTACTTCCTCCTCCCAGCCTAGAGAGCGCCCTTCCCGCAGGAGGGATTTCCCTGCTGGAAGGAGTGACCAGAGTCATCTCCCACCTGCCACGGTTTGGGGAGCTCGTGGCTGTCCATTTCCACTCCAGAGACCTCACAGACGTCTCGAGCCTAAGCGTTCCGGTGGCAGACCCAAGAATGCTCCGCCTCCCCAGAGCCATTCCTGACCCTCTGGTCAGAAAAAGGAGAGCAGCGTCTGACGTACGGGGCTGGGTCAGACAGCGCAAGCGTTTTTGCCCTCCCCTTGGTTGCTCCCTGAGTCCAGACCTGTCACATTCGCCGCCCAGCGCGTCCCGATGTGCGGGATTGACTCTCCCCTTTACAACTCCGGTGTTAGAGAAAGGAGACGTTTTAGACTTTCTCCCCTTACGTCCGTTGAGCCTAACCGTGGTCGCCCGTTTTATAGGAGACACAATTGGTTTTCTCCAGGGAAGGGCCAACCTTCTTTCATCTACCCAGGTCAGGGAAGTTCTCTCTCCGCATCCGGACGCCAAGGGATCTCCGTTGCGGTCTGATGTGCCCCCCACCAAGGTCCAGCTCATCACCTCAGCAAAACAGGTATGATCGATCCACTCCGCTTCCTCTGTCTCACTTCTTTCACGAGTGGAAGCGTCTGCCAGGGGTATCCCCATGGGTAGTTCGCACAATTCGGTTGGGCTACACCCCCTTTCAACGGGATCCTCCAAACTGTGGTAAACAGTGCCTCAGAGGCCTCTGTTCTACAGCAGGAACTATCTTCCCTCCTTCTCAAAGGGGCGATAGAAGAAATTCCATCTACGGACGTAGAACAGGGGTTTTTCAGCCGTTACTTCCTGGTTCCGAAGTAAGACGGCGGTTTGCGGCCTATACTAGACCTGCGTCGTTTGAACTTCTCCCTCATCAGAGGGCGTTTCAAGATTGCCCAAGTTCGTGAATCATTGCTGGTTTGTTTCGATAGACCTGAAGGATGCTTATTTTCATATTCAGGTTGTTCGGCGACACAGGAAGTTCCTCAGGTTTGCCTTCGAGGGGAAGGTCTTTCAATACAAAGTACTCCCCTTTGGTCTTGCTCTAGCGCCAAGGACATTTACCAAGTGCATTGATGCCACGCTGGCCCCGCTGAGGCTCCAGGGTATCCGTATACTGAACTATCTGGACGATTGGCTCCTTCTGGCTCAGTCCAAGGAGCTGGCGAACTGTCACAGGGACATTGTGCTTTGCCATGTCCAGTCTCTTGCCCTAAAAGTGAACACTGACAAGAGTGTTCTCATGCCGTCCCAGCAGACCATCTTTTTAGGGGTCTGTCTGGATTCCGTGTCAATGCAGGCCCGTTTGGCTCCTGCCTAGATTTCCAGCATCAGGACATGTCTGGCCCGGTTCGCGCTCGCCCATACTGTGTCTGTTGGGACCTGTCGCAGGCTTCTAGGTCTCATGGCTGCAGCTTCCAAAGTGCTCCCTTTGGGTCTGCTTCACATGAGACCGTTCCACTGGTGGATGAAGTTTGCGTGTTGCCTTCTCCTATGGGCTCAGGACAAGTTCCTGTCCCTCAGGGCGGTCCATGTTCCTGGGATCCTGAACCTCGCAGCAGATTTTCTATCGAGGCAGAAACTCAGGTCAGGGGAATGGATGCTGAACCCGCTAGCGATAGCCCAGATTTGGGAGAGGTTCGGCAGGGCGGAGGTGGACCTCTTTGTTTCGGAAGAGTCGTCCCAATGGCCGCTTTGGTTCTCCCTGAACCCTCCAGCTCAGCTGGGACTGGATGCGTTCGCTCATCCTTGGCCAAGGCTGAAACTTTATGCATTTCCGCCCATCAAGTTGATTCCGGCGGTCCTGCAGAGGGTGCGACAGAGGGGTCTCTCTCTCCTGCTGGTAGCACCATTCTGGCCGTCCCAGATATGGTTTTCAGAGCTGATTCCTCTTCTGGACTCTCCTCCCTGGGAGATTCCAGTCAGGAAAGACCTGTTGTCCCAGCTTCAGGGCAGGATCTGGCATCCTCGTCCAGAAATTTGGAAGCTGTTGGTGTGGCCGATCAAGGGCCACCCACTGTGAGTGTTGGTCTTCCTGCAGATGTTCTGGAGACCATTGATAATGCTAGAGCTCCCTCTACTAGAACGCTCTATTCCTCGAAGTGGGGAGTGTTTGGGACATGGTGTTCAGCTCGTAAAGTGAACCCAGTTAACTGCCCCGTTGGTTCGGTACTGGAGTTCTTACAAGTAAAGTTTGCGGCAGGTGCGGCGGCCACTACGCTCAGGGTGTATATAGCTGCCATGGCCGCTCGCAGGGAGACGGACGAGATTCCTTTGGGGAGACATAGACTCGTTTCGTCCTTCATGAGAGGGGTTAGGCGCCTGAGACCAGTATGCCCCCCTGCTGTTCCTCCTTGGGACCTGTCAGTTGTCCTGGAAGGGTTGTCGGAGGCTCCCTTTGAGCCTTTGGAGTCAGCACCAGTTTGAATTCTGACTCTTAAGGTGGCTCTTTTGTTGGCTTTGACCTCTTTGAAGCGAGTAGGGGACTTACATGCTCTGTCTGTGAGCGAGACTTGTTTGGATTTTGTTCCTGGGCTGGTTAAGGTTTCTTTAAGACCCAGGCCGAGTTATGTACCCAATGTTTTGTCAACCTCTTTTCGCTCGCAGGTCACTGACCTCCATTCTTTCCACCCCCGCCTTTCGCTTCTTCGGAGGACGAAAGGTTAAATGTATGTCCAGTCCAAGCATTGAAGATATATGTGGACCGTTCGGGTGGTTGGAGGAAGTCTAGCCAATTACTGGTATGTTTTGGAGTCGGCCGCAGTGGGCTTGCCGCTTCAAAACAGAGAGTTTCGCATTGGCTAACAGAGGCTATTTCCTTGGCCTATGAGGTGTGCGGGCTTCCTTCACCTCTAAGCGTTCGGGCACACTCTACTAGAGGTGTGGCCGCCTCTCAGGCTCTTTTCAAGGGAGTTTGTTTAAAATACATTTGTGTAGCGGCAGGATGGTCCTTCCCGCATACATTTGTCAAGTTTTATAGTTTGGATCTTGACATGGCTCCGGGTTCGCATGTTCTATCTGCTTAAATCCAGTCATGCAGGGTTTTTCCTGGCATTTTATGCCAGACAAGGCAGCACGTTAGCTTGGCGTGTTTGGTATACCATTCCCAAATGCGTCACTATGCAGCGTCGAGTGAACCTATGAAAGAGAACGTTTCAGGTTACTCGCGTAACCTATGTTCTCTGAATAGGGAACGAGACGCTGCGTACGCTGCCAAGCTCCTTGCATTGCCGACAATTGCCGATTGTCTTTTCGGCAGAAAAATCTGGAGATAAGATGGTGCGCGCGCTGGTATAGGCTCAAGGTTATGAGCGAGGGGCGGCGCTGCGCCATCAGCCAATGAATTGGCGTGATTCTATAAGGGCTTCAGACAATCGGCACACCCAGAGGGCGTTCCTATATGTGTCACTACGCAGCGTCTCATTCCCTATTCAGATAACATAGGTTATGTGAGTAACCTGAGACGTTTTCTCAACTAAAGCTTAGTAACATATACAACAGTGACAGCGGTGGCCAGAATTAAATCAGTCATGTAACCTATTAGATTAAAATAGAACTTACCCAAACAGCTTTAGCTTCTTGATTGATGCTGTCATCCAGTTAAATCGCTTATAATTGCTGTGGTTGAAATTACCAGCTTTCTGCTCGATATTAAGCTCTGGTACAATCTACTAGTTTACCACAGTAAATACTATAGTATATTTTCATATGGGATGGCAAAAAAAACGGCAATAGACATAAACTGGACAAAACAAACATTTAACTTACCCATGGTTTGGCGACGGTTGCACTGAGGAAAAGACAGGAGGAAGAGCTAGAGGTAGCCGAGCTGAAGATGTTGAGGTTCTCTTTGAGAGTGACGAAGATGGATAGGATCAGGAATGAGTACATCAGAGGGACAGCACAGGTGAGATGTTTTGGAGACAAAGTTATAGAGGCCAGGTTGAGATGGTTTGGACATGTTCAGAGGAGGGAGAGTGAATATTTTTGTAGAAGGATGCTGAGGTTAGGGCTGCCAGCCAGGAGATTGAGAGAAAGACCAAAGAGGAGGTTTATGGATGTAGTAAAGGAGGACATGAAGCTAGTCGCTCTGAGAGAAGAGGATGCAGGGGATAGGACTATATGGAGGCAGATGATTCGCTGTGGCGACCCCTGAAGGGAAAAGCCGAAAGGAAAAGATATTAGAACAAAAAATATAGAAAACAACGTAGGACAGGCAAATCACGTGGTTTCATGAATCCTGTCGCTATGCTCCTGGTGTGAGTTGGCACCACGTGGAAGACGGAACAAAACGTGGTGCAGTGTAAATAAGGGGTTAAACACGATTGTTCTGTTGTTTCTTTCAGACTTTGGATAAGGATTGAACAAATCATGTTTTAAATGCAATTAATAACTTGTATCAAAATACTCCATATTCCTGACAGAAATTGTGTTCACTTCATTTAAGTGTAAATGTAAATAGAATTACATTAATCCAGCATGAACTCAGTAACTTATCTTCGATTTTTCCAGATCTGGTCCTGTGGGCGTCAGTATCTCACAGTGAGCACAGTTCACACCTGCAGTGAAGCCCCTCCCACAACAATTCACCAATAAATACTGGGAATATTCCCATCATCCTACAAGAGAAGGACAAACTCCAGGTGTAGCAGCTGAAATCTGTGTGACTGTTAAAGATGGAGTTTATTAAAGAGGAGATTGAAGACATGGGTTATCCAGAACCATCCAGAATAAAACATGAAGATACTGAGGAACAAATAGGTTGGTGTCCATTCTTGATTCTTCATTATTGACTGCTTTAGTGGCTGTGAAATAATAATCAGTAGATGGATGATAAATGACAGAGAAATGCATCTAAATAATCATGCAGTGCATATGGATAGTATTCACAGCGCTTCACCACATTTGTTCCACATTTTGTTACAGCCTTATTCCAAAATGGATTCAATTCATTATTTTCCTCAAAATTCTACAAAAAATACCCCATAATGTGAAAAGAAGTTTGAAATCTTTGCAAAATTATTACAAATTAAAAATGATAAACAAATCACATGTACATAAATATTCTCAGCCTTTGCTCGATACTTTAATGAAGAACATTTGGCACCAAATACAGCCTCAAGTCTTTTTGATGCTATATGCTCGGCACACCTACTTTTGGGCAGTTTTTCCCATTTTTCTTTGCAGGACCTCTCAAGCTCCATCAAGTTGGGTGGGGAGCGTCAGTGCACAGCCATTTTCAGATCTCTCCAGAGATGTTCAAGTCTGGGCTCTGGCTGGACCAATAATGGACACTCTTTTGTTATCTTAGCTGTGTGCTTAGGGTCGTTGTCCTGTTGGAAGATGAACCTTCGCCTTAGGCTGAGGTCCAGAACGCTCTGGAGCAGGTTTTCATCAAGGGTGTCTCTGTACGTTGCTACATTCATCTTTCCCTCGATCTTGACTACTTTCCTAGTTCCTGCTGCTGAAAAACATCCCCACAGCATGATGCTGCCACCACCATGCTTCACTGTAGGGGTGGTATTGGCCAGGTGATACGCGGTGCCTGGTTTTTCTCAAGACATTACGCTTGCCATTCAGGCCAAAGAGTTCAATCTTTGTTTCATCAGACCAGAGAATTTTGTATCTCATGGTCTGAGAGTTCTTCTGGCCACCAAGCTGTGAATACTCATGTTATTATTTTATTTTATTTTTTTATGCCTTTGCAAAGTTTTCAAACTAATTTCTTTCAGGTTGTCATTATGGGGTATTGTAGGCAGAATTTTGAGGAAAATAATCAATTTAATTAATTTTGGAATAAGGCTGTAGCATAACAAAATGTGGAAAAGGTGAGGCGCTGTAAATACTGTCCTGATGCACTGTAACCCAGTATTAACCGTGAATGACAGACCTGACCTTAGCACATCAAAGATACTTGATAATCACACAGACAGAAACCTGATGTCCTGTTCCCTGCTAAGTGTTTTTTAATTTTCACATTTAACCTCATTGAACTGATTCTGACTACTTTATATGTTTATTTTAGATGTATCATGTGGGCCTAATCCAAATGATGATAATATTGAATAGCTTTCCACATTTTAAATGGGTTAACAAGAAAAAGACAGAACTAAACTTTGGCACATCAAAGATATGATACTTGATACTCTGTTGCTTTCTTCTGTTAAATCAGATTTCACCTGAACTTATTTTAACCACATAATATTTCCATTTTAGACTGGATGGAGATGAAACCGCAAACACATGAACTGAATGAAGCAGAGGAGGAACAGCAGAGCATCAAAACTAGAGATCTGCACACCTGCTCTCAGTGTGGAAAGAGTTTCAGACATAAACGAAACCTTGCGATACACATGAAAATTCACACTGGAGAGAAACCGCATACATGCTCTCAGTGTGGAAAGAGTTTTTCTCATGCATCAGGTCTCAGTAAACATGTGCGCATTCACTCTGGAGAAAAACCATTTAACTGTGATCAGTGTGGCAAACATTTTATTTCATCATCACATCTAAAACTACACCTGAAAGTGCATTCAGATGAAAGGCCTTATGTGTGTTCTCTCTGTGGAAAGAGTTTTTCACGACTGGACTGTTTAAAAACGCACCAGAAAACACATGATGAAGTGAGAGATCATGTGTGTTGTGACTGTGGGAAGAGCTTTAGTAGAGCTGACAATCTGAAACAGCACCAAAGAATTCACACTGGAGAAAGACCTTACAAGTGCTCCTATTGTGACAAGAGTTTCACTCAGTCTCCACACCTGAAAACTCATGAGCGAGTTCATACTGGAGAGAAGCCGTACCACTGTACTCAGTGTGAAGAGAGTTTTGGAGATGCAGCGGGTTTAAAAAACCATCTGTTTATTCACTCTGGAGAAAAGCCATTTAACTGTGATCAGTGTGGGAACGATTTAAATTTGTCATTAAATCTAAAAAAACAACCGAATGTTCATTCAGATGAGAAGCTTTATGTGTGTTCTCACTGTGGAAAGAACTTTACGCCACACCAGAAAACACACGATGGAGTGAGAGATCATGTGTGTTGTGACTGTGGGAAGAGCTTTACTACATCTAGTCATCTGAAACGGCACAAAAGAATTCACACTGGAGAAAAACCTTACAAGTGCTCATACTGTGACAAGAGTTTCAATCAGTCTGGAAACCTGAAATTGCATGAGCGAGTTCACACCGGAGAGAAGCCGTACCACTGTACTCAGTGTGAGAAGAGTTTCAGAGATGCATCAGGTTTAAAAAATCATCTGTTCATTCACTCTGAAGAAATAACCCTTCAAATTAAAAATGAAATATGTCACCAGAAATAAGTGAGCAACATTTTTTTTTTTCATGTCAAATAGTAAATACTGTGAGATGAAATATGGAGTTTTTTCCACTCAACAACTCTTACAATGTAAACAAAGTCTAGGTTTTGTTTTCTTGTGACGTGATTGTGTGACTTAGACTCAGATACATTCATGTCATTTCCTTATTTACTAAGTGTACTAAAGTGTGTTCTGAAAGATCATGCAATTATGAGAAATAAAACTTGTCTTGAACTTTTCTCATTTTAATCATATTAAAGGGTTAGTTCACCCAAAATTGAAAATTAGCCCATGATTTACTCACCCTCATGTCATCTTAGGTGTAGATGACATTATTCTTTTAGACGAATAAAATAGTTATATTACAAAATTCCAGGTTAATCCAAGCTTTAGAATTGCAGTGATGGTTGTTCTGTTTTTGAAGTCCATAAAAAGTGCATCTGTCCATCAAATAACGTGTTTCTGAAGCTAATCGATGCATTTGTATAAGAAAAATATCCATATTTTTTAAACAAATCCATAAATTGATAAGGAAAGCGGGTGGCCGAAAGTTTACATGATAAAGTTTTAAATATAGATGTTTTTTTTTTTACATAAACACGTCGATTCGCATCAGAAGGCCTTTATTAACACCCCAGAGCCGCATGGAGCAGATTATTTGATGGGCAGATGCACTTTTTATAAACTTCAAAAACAGAGCAACTATTACTGCAAATCTAATGCTTGGATTAGCCTGGAATTTTGTAATATAACTGAAAGAATGTCATATACACCTAGGATGACTTGAGGGTTAGTAAATCATGGGCTTTTAATGAGTTAATGAGCCTTTAATCCCTTTAATGAGTTTTGTTGTCATTTTACAGTTGTGGTCAGAATTATTGCCTCCCCTTGGTGAATATGAACCAAGAAGCCTGTAAAAATAAATATGCATTGTTGATACTTTTGTTCTTCTCTAACTTTTCATGAGCCGCGTTTCCACTGTTAGGCCAGTGTGAGCCTAATAGCCTCGGACCTGTAGCACCGAGCCCAAAACCAAGCTTTGTTTCCTCGGTCGGGCCAGAAGCTCTGTAGTAGTGTTGTTTTTGGCGGCCTGTTTTAATTTTATTTTTATTTTTAATTTTAGTCATCTTTTTCCACAACACATTCGGTTTTATTTTCCACTTCAATGTAATTAAAGTTTTTCCAAATGTCATAAGAATAAATGCATATTTAATTTAATAATAGGAAAATAATATCCTATTTATTATTTAATTATTTAAATATGTTTAAAATAAGACCCACATTATAGTTAAAATGTTTTTCTGTCTTGTATTTACCTCAAAATAAAGGATGTAATTTTATTCCACATGGAACTGAGCGGAAATAAGTGAATACAGCCTCTTATTCGCTTATGAGGTAAACATAATGCAGCTGTTATTTTAACACATATAATTTCTGACGTTATAACGGCACATTACAAATGTTTACGTAATTTTCTGAATTCTGAAGTGATATATTATTGAAAACTCAGAGATGTGGATTGAGACAGCACCGACCTTGGTGTTTGTCAAACAGTAGGTAATTCAACTGATTTTTACACGTGTGGTGGGAGAAAAACACAGAAATTCTGGATTAAGATGACAATAAAGTCCTTGACTAGCCCCTGTCAATGATGAAAACACCTTACGACCCCAGGAGAAACAATAACCCTCCGAATAGGGCTTATGAACTCGACTGGTGTCAGACAGACTTAACTTTGTTTGTTGTCATTAAAGGATTAGTTTAAAAAACTTTTGCTGATAATTTACTCACCCCCATGTCATCCAAGATGTCCATGTCTTTCTTTCTGCAGTCGAAAAGAAATTAAGGTTTTGATGCAAACATTTCTCCTTATAATGGAGGCAATGGACCCCAAATGGTTACAGGTCCGAATGACAGTTTCAGTGCATCTTCAAAGGGCTTTAAACCATACCAGACGATGAATAAGGGTCTTATCTTGCCAAACGATCAGTTTCTGAGAGAAACCGAGCAGTATTTATGCTATTATTTGACCTCTTATCAGACAAACGTGATCATGTCTGAGCTCCGCCATAACTTCCGCCAAGTGAGGTCAAATACAAGCATGGTCATAGATGTTTACGTAGATGCCTCATTAGCGCCTGCACGGATCAGTAGAATTAGGCATCTACGATCTATATATCTATGACCACGCTCGTATTTGACCTCACTTGGCGGAAGTTATGACGGAGCTCAGAGATGAGCTCACACCTGCTTTTGGCCCGACAGTGGAAACGTGGCTATTGAAGTCAAAGAATTGAAAATGTGTGGAAAACCTTTTTTAATTTATTATTCAAATACATATGATCTGTATTGTTCTGTCTTCCATTTTTCTGAAGAATTTTCTGAACAAGAACGATGCTGAGCCAAATTAAGATAAAGATGTGTTCTTGTGTCTGGGGTGTTTATTAAACCAATCAGATAAGAGTAAATCCGAGAAGCTCATTTAATTGGCTACGAGAAGAAGTTGGACCCGCCTTTCTCCTCGCACTTGAAAAAACTCAGTGATGAGAGAATCGTGCCAAAACTGTAAGCGTAGCTAAAAGAAAAACTGAACTGTACAAATTGGTTTATTTCTGGATTTTTTTTTACCCTACGTACACAAGAAGTCAGTTAGACATTTATGATTTTTTTTTTTCTTTACACAAAGGCTGGTTTTACGTGGCCAATCTGCTTTTTGCAGTTCCTGTTGTTTTTGTTTGCAAATTGATGTTCAGAGGCTTGCAATACTTTTGGCCGTATTTTGGCGAAAGAAACGTGTCAAAAGTGTAAAGTGTGGAAAATTGGAATTATTTATTTTTTAGCATTAAGCTGCAGTTTCACAATAAATGAATTACACTTACAAATAACAGTAAAATGCTGCAAATATGTTTTTTCTTTTTTACACATTTACAAAACTTCTCTTGCTCATGTAAATGTAAGTTACGCTTGCAATCTTTAGATTACAAATGTACAAATCTTACCCTGCACATGCAATTTTTTTATGGCATCATTTTACCTTAATAATAAACCAAACTCTTCCAGTCTCAGCACAACTATATAGTGTTTGAGGGGATGGTCAAAGTACACAATGTTCACAGGCAGATAATAAAGACCGTGTTCCGTCGGTCTTTAAAACTTTGCAGAACTTCTACATTCACAAAAAGCTATATAATATTACAAACTTTATTCGAAAAAGCGTAAAAGTGGCGCTTTAAGAATATGCGGCCCCTTTAAGAAACATGACGCCGCGCGCACTGAGCATGCGCAGAAGAGAGAAGCGCGAGACGAGAGCAGACGCTCCAGTTGAAGCTGAAAGCGACGCTGTTAACGAGCGTGAATTAAGGACAAAAGTGGAATATTTCATTCAGGTGCCTTATATTTCCAGTCTGCAGGTGAGAGATGTTTCTCAGATTACAGAGTTTAACATTAATCAGCTCCAGAGTTTATGTGTTTAAGGACCAATGTAATGAAATGCGTTGTGTGTCCTGGTTTATTATTAGAGTGTAATAATATGTTGGCAGAGAGTTTTTCACATACTCTGACTCAATTACACCAATAAAATGTGCTTAATGTGCCACTTTACAGAAGATCTCAGACATCAGCATAATGAATGAGGGGAAAACAGGAAACTTTTGGAGACAAAGAGGCTTTTCAGCAGCTCAGTTAAACATGATGGTCCTGTTGTTTCTCTCAGACTTTGGACAGGAGTTGAACAAACCTAATTTTAAATTCAATTCATAAATGACTTGTATCGAAATACTCTATATTCCTGATAGAAAACGTGTTCAGTTAATTTAAGTGTATGTAAATAATCTAGTATAAACTCAGTAACTTATCTTTGATTTTTCCAGGTCTGGTCCTGTGGGCGTCAGTATCTCTCAGTGATCGCAGTTCACACCTGCAGTGAAGCCCCTCCCACAACAATTCACCAATAAATACTGGGAATATCCACATCATCCTACAAGAGAAGGACAAACTCCAGGTGTAGCAGCTGAAATCTGTGTGACTGTTAAAGATGGAGTTTATTAAAGAGGAGATTAAAGAGGAGATTGAAGACATGAGTTATCCAGAACCATCCAGAATAAAACATGAAGATACTGAGGAACAAATAGGTTGGTGTCCATTCTTGATTCTTCATTTTTGACTGCTTTGGTGGCTGTGAAACAATAAACAGTAAAGAATAGTTCTTCTTTTTTTAATTTGGGCTTTCGTGTTTCAGGTCAAGTAAAACGTTTTAATCTTGGGGAAACTCTTGTTTCATGTAGTTACAGGGTTAGTTTGACATCTGCTATTCTGTATTAAAAGAAAATACAGTACACCCAGAAATGTCCTTACCATTACATATTCCAGTGCGCAGGTTATCTGACATACCCGGGTATGTTTAAGAGTAGGAGGATAAACTCAACTTTCAGTTCCAAAAACAGAGGTAACTTTCAGGGTATGTAAGTAGCCATAGCAACTCACTCTCTGAACATAGCCTGCTCCAGAGCAGCTCATGATCCAGGGTTCGTTTGCTTTAGAGGTATTCAGGTATGCATGATATAATTAATATAGTTATTAATATATCCAAATTTTTCAGTTATACACTCACCTAAAGGATTATTAGGAACACCATAGTAATACTGTGTTTGACCCCCTTTCGCCTTCAGAACTGCCTTAATTCTACGTGGCATTGATTTAACAAGGTGCTGAAAGCATTCTTTAGAAATGTTGGGCCATAGTTAACTCATTGTCATGGGTACATGGTTGTCATAAAGGGATGGACATGGTCAGAAACAATGCTCAGGTAGGCCTTGGCATTTAAACGATGCCCAATTGGCACTAAGGGGCCTAAAGTGTGCCAAGAAAACATCCCCCACACCATTACACCACCACCACCACCAGCCTGCACAGTGGTAACAAGGCATGATGGATCCATGTTCTCATTCTGTTTATATCAAATTCTTACTCTACCATCTGAATGTCTCAACAGAAATCGAGACTCATCAGACCAGGCTAGGCCTGTCACGATAACAAATTTTGCTGGACGATAAATTGGCCAAAAAATTATTGCGATAAACGATAATATTGTCGTTCTGAGACCATTTTCATCTAAAATAATGATAATGGCATAATAATGCAGGTACGCCTTTTCAAAGATCAATAAACTTTTTTTTCTAAAGATTTAACACTGAGATGGAAAGCATTTTAATATCCTCAATAAATGAACAAAACAACCAAAACAAAAAAAGCAATGGACTCTCAGTCTGTTAACAAAAAAATTTACTTGAATAAACAGCTGGGAAAACTGCAACAGATGATTGTATTTTAGGAAGTGCTGGGAATGGACAAAAAAAATGTATATGTTGTATTGTCATGTTTTTATGAATGAAGGCCAGTATCATTGATGTCTCTATAAAACATCAATGACATTACATTGGTATATTTCAGTTATACTGTAATCAATTTCAACATTTATTAGGCTTTAAAAAAACATCTTTTAATTTAAGTGAACTTAAAACAACTAACTTTGAAAAATATATATATTTACCTGTGCCTTCCCTGTTAGACATATACATAAATTTAATAGTTATAAACACCTTTATTAACTGCATAAATAAATAATAAATGAAAAATAGATTAATAATCATTCAAGCTACAATTTTGTCTGTTCCCGTTGTTCTTTGATGAACATTAATGACTGACATCGTCAGTGCTCCTGTCACTTTAAGAACAGCCGCTGTCGAACAGAATGCGGATCTCACGCGTTGTCCCGCGCATCTCATTTCCTCACAAATCTTTAAGTTAATTTAAGATGTTATTTAACTAATTTAAGACTCCTAATATGAGTACTCAAAATCCTCTGTGTTGTTATTGTTTGTTCATGAGAAAAAGAGAACTCGAGGTGAGCAGTGGCCTGTTGCACAAAGCTGGTTTCAGTTGCTACCCAGGTAAGTTTGAGATTAGTTTGAGCAAACTCTGGTTTTTCGGGCTCAAGAAGGTGGATTGGTTTTTAGCAGTGTTAATCACCATGGTAACTTGCACTACACAGCTAACCTGCTCTGGAGCAGGTTTTATTCTGGGTTAGAGATCACAAACTCAAACTGGACCAATCAGCTGCAAGTAAAACTCACACCCCCTGAATCTCTCATAACAAATTAAAGTAGTTTATAGTGAAAAAACGTTAGAGAGTTGCTCATCTTTTGGTGCAAATTATTTATTATATATATATTATATGAATTATAATTACTTTTAATTCACATAATATATTCATATAATTATATTATATTGACAAGTAGCCAAATATTAATATAAATATAAAACATGCATTCATAATTATTTTAAACAACGTGTATTTATTTGAGCTCTTTGTGAACCTGTAATTATTAGGCATATTTCTGTGATTCACATCATGCATTGATATAGTCAGATATTCTTTCAGCTGCCTTCTTAAATGTATGGTGCAGCAGAAGTGTTTATTCCTGCTTTAAACACATTTAATTTCAGAAGAGAAGTGAATCAAACGGACACTGTGATTGGCTGTTTGCCGCACGTGTCACACTTTCTGGTGCACGCGCTTCAGTGTTAATTGCAAACTCTGGATTAAACCTGAGTTGACAGAGAAAGTTTATACCAAGCTTTGAGAAACAATTGAACTTGATCTAAACCAGGTTGGATTTATCTGGATTTGTCAACTCTAAACCTACTCTGAAACTCAGAGTTTGTTCAGCTAGCTTCATGCAACAGGCCTCAGGAGACTGACGCGAGTCTGTCTGTGTGTGTGTGTGTGTGTGTGTGTGTGTCCCTCGATTAGCTGACATGAGACGCAGCCACACAGACAAGAGGACATTGACATACAGCGCATTCTTGTGTCTTATCGCGTTTAGAAGCATTTACATGTATAAGAGCGTGATCATATAATGTAACGCTCGACAAATATGGATATAAAAACGGACGCTGGAAATTATCGCGGTCGGAAAAATTACCGAGCTCTTTTTTTTTTTTTATTGTGCGATTAATTGATTTATTGACTATCGCGACAGGCCTAGACCAGGCAACATTTTTCCAGTCTTCAACTGTCCAATTTTGGTGAGCTTGTGCAAATTGTAGCCTCTTTTTCCTATTTTTAGTGGAGATGAGTGGTACCCGGTGGGGTCTTCTGCTGTTGTAGCCCATCCGCCTCAAGGTTGTGCGTGTTGTGGCTACACAAATGCTTTGCTGCATACCTCGGTTGTAACTAGTGTTTTTTTTTCAGTCAAAGTTGCTCTTCTATCAGCTTGAATCAGTCGGCCTATTCTCCTCTGACCTGTAGCATCAACAAGGCATTTTCACCCACAGGACTGCCGCATACTGGATCTTTTTCATTTTTCACGCCATTCTTTGTCAACTCTAGAAATTGTTGTGCTTGAAAATCCCAGTAACTGAGCAGATTGTGAAATACTCAGACCGGCCCCTCTGGCACCAACAACCATGCCACGCTCAAAATAGCTTAAATCACCTTTCTTTTCATTTACATTCAGTTTGGAGTTCAGGAGATTGTCTTGACCAGGACCACACCCCTAAATGAATTGAAGCAACTGCCATGTGATTGGTTGATTAGATAATTGCATTAATGAGAAATTGAACAGGTGTTCCTAATAATCCTTTAGGTGAGTGTATAATATACAATATTATATATTTATTCTAAATAATTAGAATAAAAATAAGTTTAAATGTTAATGCAATTGAAATATATTTATTATTTATTTTATTGTCATCTTACACATGGGTCGGCATTAAATTAATTAGCATCAAACAAACAATTTAATCCTTATTTTCAGTGAATAAAGATTACTTATTAAACTAAGATATTGAAAAAATGATTGCATAACCACCAAATAGGTGGCGATGTGCATTAAGTAGGTTACGTAACTTGCTATTAAACAAAAGAAGAAGAGGAAGTAGAATGGCGTGTTCTTTCTTAGCATCTGTTTCCATGGTGAATCATAGTTTCGTCGCTTTTTTGATAATTGTCTTGTCTGTTCACAGTTAACATACTCTGAGTTGTCCGGGAGTAAGTTCAGACGTGTTTTGGAACCAGCATACCTCGAGTAAGCAAGGTTTGGGTTATTCAACCTAGAGTTCAAGGTATATGTGGCGGTAGGTTAACCTTGCTTACTGAAATACCCCCCAGCACGAGCATGAGAGGGTTGCATTCACGCTTGACGTAACTTGAAGCGTGACTTAAGCACGCTGAGAAACTCCAGGATGTCTGAGGTTGTTAGTTTTCATTTTCTTTTTTAATTAATGCTCACAACGATATACAAACAATAAAAGATAATAGCAATGAGTAACAAACAAGACAGGTAGACAGAGACAGCAGTTATCACGTGAGAACGTCAAGAAAGCTTGAAGCTTCATGTTCATCTTTACTCACACAAACACCACTTTAATTTACAGCCCGCGAATGTCACACTTACCCTGTAACTACATGAAACGAGGGGAACAAGAGCCACTTTAATTTACAGCCATTCATTTACAAATTAATTGCATTCCCGCTAAAAAACAATCATTTTAGCATGAAAATTATATATATATATATATATATATATATATATATAGAAAATGTTGTGCGCCTTCTTATCAAGCCCGCCAGAGCAATGGTCAACCTCGCTCAGTTTTGCTTGGGAATTAATGTGGACGGAACCAAAGTTTACAGGACTCTCAGGAATCCTTTCAAGTGGAGCACTTCTACATTCCGATTGGTTTCCGCCTAATCGCATCATAGCTCATTACCATAAAGTTGACCGGATTTCAACTCTCCTCGACACGCAAATCATCCAAGACATGCCGCTCTCGCTGGTGCTATTATTTTCAATTGTAATATTTTATTGAAACCAAACAGAGTGCTACAATAGCATCGATTTATATTAAAAAAAAAATATATATATATATATATATATATATATATATAGTAAAGCAATTTATATTGTAAACTAATCTCATAATTTTTATCTTTTCAGATGTAATGGAGGCAACTCGTGTTCACATCTTTGTAATTTTAAATGTGATACGGGGCAACTTTTTGAGCAATGTTGCTTGTTCACTTTTTCCGTTTGGATACTTTAGATTGGTCGTGGGCCCAGTGCTCAGCAACATTACTCAAAAAGTTGCCGTATATCATCACCTTAACTCTGAGGAAAATTAAATGAATGATATGAAAATAAAAATCTACAGAAAAAGATTCCACTGCATCGATACTAATTTGTGATCATTTTGACATTATTGTAGTCCTTAATTTGCAACTCTTAAGTGCCACTTTAGTCAGCATTTAAGAATCAGTCTTACACTTTGCTTAAGGTTGCTTTTAGCTTCTTTATAAAAGTCTCCTACTCTTAGAAAAGTCCTACTTTTTACTAAGAATTTTAAGTTAAAGCTTAAGACCATTCTTAAGAGCATTTCTGAAAGGTTTTATAAATACTGGCCCTGATGTCTTGTTTTCTGCTGAGTGTTTTTAATTTTCACATTTAACCTCATTGAACTGATTCTGACTGCTTTATATATCTATTTTAGACCAGATGGAAGTGACGGAGCAGCAACACAAACTAACTGACATAAAGAAACTCTGTGACTTCAAAACTGAAGCAACCGAAGCCAAAAAGCTGCACATCTGCTCTCAGTGTGGAAAGAGTTTCAGACAAAAACGAAACCTTGACACACATATGAGAGAGAAACACACCGGAGAGAAACCGTATACATGCACTCAGTGTGGAAAGGGTTTTACTCAAACATCAAGTCTCAGTAAACATCTGCTCGGTCACTCTGGAGAAAACTGTGATCAGTGTGGCAAAGATAAAAAACACCTGAAAGTTCATTCAGGTGAGAGACCTCATGTGTGTTCTCTCTGTGGAAAGAGTTTTTCACGGCTGAACAATTTTAAACAGCACCACAAAACACATACAGGAGTGAGAGATCATGTGTGTTGTGACTGTGGGATGAGCTATACTACATCTAGTCATCTGAAACTTCACCAAAGAATTCACACTGGAGAAAGACCTTACAAGTGCTCATATTGTGACAAGAGTTTCACTCGATCTGGTACCATGAAATTACATGAGCGAGTTCATACCGGAGAGAAGCCGTACTACTGTACTCAGTGTGAGAAGAGTTTCAGAGATCCAACAGGTTTCAGAAATCATCTGCGCATTCACTCTGGAGAAAAGCCATTTAACTGTGATCAGTGTGGTAAAGATTTTAATTCGTCATCAAATCTAAAAAAACACCTGAAAGTTCATTCAGATGAGAGACCTCATGTGTGTTTTCTCTGTGGAAAGAGTTTTTTATGGCTGAAGAGTTTTAGACAACACCAGAAAGCACATGATGGAGTGAGAGATCATGTGTGTTGTGACTGTGGGAAGAGCTTTACATCAACTAGTCATCTGAAACGGCACCAGAGAATTCACACTGGAGAAAAACCTTTCAAGTGCTCATATTGTGGCAAGAGTTTCACTCAGTCTGGAAACCTAAAAACACATGAGCGAGTTCATACTGGAGAGAAGCTGTACCACTGTACTCAGTGTGAGAAGAGTTTCACAGATGCAACAGGTTTAAAAAATCATCTGTTTATTCACTCTGAAGAAATAACCCTTCAAATTCATAATGAAATGCACCAATCAGGCATAACATTATGAATATTGTGTTGGCCCCCCTTTTGCAGCCCTGACCCGTCGAGGCATGGACTCCACTAGACCCTTTAAGGTGTGCTGTGGTATCTGGCACCAAGATGTTAGCAGCAGATCCATTAAGTCCTTTAAGTTGCGAGGTGGGGCCTCCATGGATCGAATTTGTTTGTTCAGCACATCCCACAGATGCTTGATTGGATTGAGATCTGGGGAATTTGAAAGCCAAGTCAACATCTCAAACTCATTGTGCTCCTTAAACCATTCAGCATTATCCTGTAGAAAGAGGCATTTCCATAAAAGTGTACATGGTCTGCAACAATGCTTAGGTAGGTGGTAAGTGTCAAAGTGACATTCACATGGATGTCAGGACCCAAGGTTTCCCAGGAGAACATTGCCCAAAGCATCACACTGCCTCCGCTGGCTTGCCTTCTTCCCGTTGTGCATCTTGGTGCAATGTGTTCCCAGGTAAGCGACACACACACAGCCGGCCATTTTACACGTGATGTAAAAGTAAACATCATTCATCAGACCCCAGGCCACCTTCTTCAATTGCTCCGTGGCCCAGTTGTGATGCTCACAGCGCTTTAGGCAGTAATCAGGAGTCAGCATGGACACCCTGTCAGCGGCTGCGATGCACTGTGTATTCTGACATCTTTCTATCTGAACTAGCATTAACTTCTTGAGCAACTTGAGCTACAGTAGCTCATCTGTTTGAATGGACCACACAGGCCAGCCTTTGCTCCCCACGTGCATCAATGAGCCATGGCCGCACATGACCCGGTTCACCACTGTTCCTTTCTTGGACCCATAGATACGGACCACTTCAGACTGGGAACTCCCCACAAGATCTGTAGTTTTGGAGATACTCTGACCCAGCTCAAATCCTTACACTTGCCCATTTTACCTGATTCTAACACATCAACTTTGAGGAAAAAATGTTCACTTGCTGCCTGATATATCCCACCCACTAACATGTGCCGTGATGAAGAGATAATCAGTGTTATTCACATTACTTGTCAGTGGTCATAATGTTATGCCTGATCAGTGTATGTCACACATAAGCAAACATTTTTTTAATGTAAAATAGTAAATACTGTTAGATACAATATGGAGTTTTTTTTCTATTCAACAACTTTTACAGTGTAAATAAAGTCGTGTTTTTGTTTTCTTGTGATGTGATTGTGTGACTTAGGCTGAGATATATTCATGTCATTTCAAGTGTACTAAAGTGTGTTCAGAAAGATCATGCAATTATGAGAAATAAAACAGAAATTTTATCACAGAAACATCTTGTCTTGAACTTGTCTAGTTTTAATCACATTAATGAGTTTTCTATAGTTGTGGTCAGAATTATTGCCCCCCTTGGTAAATATGATAAAAGAAGCATGTAAAAATAAATATGCATTGTTAAAGAATTAGTTCCCTTCAAAATGAAAATTTCCTGATATTTTACTCATCAAGGAATGGAGTTTTTGAGGAAAACATTTCAGGATTTTTCTCCACACAATGGCCTTCAAAAGGTTGAAGGTCCAAATCAATGCAGTTTCGAAGGGCTTCAGAGGCTCTGCACTATCCAAGGCGAGGAATGGGGTCTTATCTAGTGAAAGCTTCGGTCATTTTCAAGAAAAATAAACATTTAACATTTTTATTTTTTTATTTAACAATAAACATTTAAACAATTATTAGTACCGTCCCAAGCGAACGTGCGAAAACTAATACAAACGCCCTTTACAAAAAAAACCCCCTCCATCTCCAACAAGATCCTATTCCTCGTCTGGGATCGTGCAGAGCCTCTGAAACCCTTCAATGCCCTTTGAAACTGCATTGATTTGGACCTTCAACATTTGGTTTGCCATTGAAGACCATTGTGTGGAGAGAAATCCTGTTTTCCTCAAGTAATTTAATTTCTTTTCCACTGAAGTAAGAAAGACATGTACATCTTTGATGTCATGGAGGTGAGAAAATTATCAGGAAATTTTCATTTTGAAGTGAACTAATCCTTTTATCCATTTTATCTTATATTCCAAAAATCTAAGCTTTCATTGAAATCAAAGAATTAAAAATCATGGGAAAATCTCTTTATGAAATAAATGTTTTGGACATAATTATGGCACCCTTTTAATCAATACTCTTTTCAACCACCTTTCACCATGATAACAGCTCTTGAGTCTTCCCCTATAATGAGTTTGGAGAACACCTGACCAGAGATCAGAGACCATTCCTCCGTACAGAATCTCTCCAGATCCTTCAGATTCCCAGCTCCATGTTGGTGCTTCTCGTCTTCAGTTCAACATTCATTTTCTATAGGGTTCAGATCAGGGAACTGGGACGGCCATGGCAGAAGCTTCATTTTGTGCTCAGTGACACATTTTTGTGTTGATGTAAGTTTTGAATCATTGTCCTGATGGAAGATCCAACCACAGCACATTATAATATTTGTACATATATAATATCAATGTCTAAAAGCTGTAATCTGTGACAAGGTGTACAGAAAACAAGCTAAAAAAAACAGAACAAATTTTTTAGAAGCTGTCGACCCAAAAAACAAGCATTTAAGGAGACAAAGGTGGATACAGGCAATAAGACATGAAGCTTCAGCAGGAAGAATGGGTCAATTTTGGGATCCTGACACTCAGTATGCTACGTGTGCAGTAAACATTTTGTCAAATATCCAAATGTCAGTTTTATATATTATATTTCCCATCGCTGATTGTTATGTGATATGACGTCGCATTCTGTCTCAATTGCCTGTTTCCACTTTTGTGTCGTTAAACGCTCATTTTTTAGGTCAACAGCTTATAAAATCTTCTGGGTTTTTGGCTCTGGGTTTTTTTTAAGCTTGTTTGCTGTACACCTTGTCACATATCAGCTTTTAGACATTGTTAGTTTTTTGTAATAATTCAGAAATGACAAGGAGGAATAGAAAGTCAATGGAGACGGTTGGTCTGTCCGAATTTTGCATCACAATGAAAGGGTAAAATAGCCTATTTATAATTTAATAAACTCACGCATTTACTCTGTTATTTTTGCCAAGCCAACTCTACAACACTAAAAAAAGTAATGTTAAAAATCTGGGCCACCAGGAATTTCACTTGCATCTAAAAGTTGGAGCCGGGCCTGATCGAGGTTTGTATCGCTTTAGATCAATGATGTCATTGATGACATCCGAAACCTGACTGGTTCAGGAAGCAGTTCAAATCTTGCCCTCTTCCCACTTAAACCCTGCCAATTTTCAGTTTTATGATAATAGTAATATTGCCCCTCCTGCCTTTGACCAAAGAATTGATTTACACACATTTAATAGCCATTAATTACACAGTTATGTTATACAACCATTATATATACCACATTATATATAATATAAAAGTACATATAAAATACACATTATTCATATTTTATATTCATATTAATAGATGAGTCTATTTGGAAATTATTTTTTTTCTTCACCGTTATATCTAAGCCTTAACTGACATACAATACAGTGTATAACAGATCACATCAGGTAATCTGTAAAGTATATGCTTGTTTTACACTCTTTGACCACCAGGTGGAATTGTGAGCAAATGAAGCCTCGAGAAATGAACCCTTTTGTAAACCATTTGCGACCCCTTTAAGAAACATGATACCGCGCGTACTGAGCATGAGCAGCAGAGAGAAGCGCGAGAGACGAGAGAGAGCAGACACTCCAGATGAAGCTGAAAGCGACGCTGTTAACGATCGTGAGTGAAGGACAAATGGGGAATATTTCTCTCAGATGCCTTATATTTCCAGTCTGCAGGTGAGAGATGTTTCTCAGATTATAGAGTTTAACATTAATCAGCTCCAGAGTTTAACTTACGTGTTTAAGGACCAATGTAATGAAATGAGTTGTGTGTCCTGGTTTATTATTAGAGTGTAATAATATATTGGAGTTTTCACAGACTCTGACTGTATTACAACAATAAAATGTGCTTAATGTACCACTTTACAGAAGATCTTAGACATCAGCATAATGAATGAGGGGAAAACAGGGAAAACAGGGAACTTTTGGAGACAATGAGGCTTTTCGGCAGGTCAATTAAACATGATGGTCCTGTTTCTCTCAGACTTTAGTCAGGAGTTGAACAAACCTTGTTTTAAATGCAGTTAATATAATCTAACGTCTATCAAAATACTCCATATTCATAACAGAACACATTTGTTCAGTTAATTTAAGTGTATATGTAAATAATCCAGTATAAATTCAGTAACTTATCTTTGATTATTCCAGATCTGGTCCTGTGGGCATCAGTATCTCACACTGATCACAGTTCACACCTGCAGTGAAGCCCCTCCCACAACAATTCACCAATAAATACTGGGAATATCCACATCATCCCACAAGAGAAGGACAAACTCCAGGTGTAGCAGCTGAAATCTGTGTGACTGTTAAATATGGAGTTTATTAAAGAGGAGATTGAAGACAAGAATTATCCAGAACCATCCAGAATAAAACATGAAGATACTGAGGAACAAATAGGTTGGTGTCCATTTTTGATTCTTCATTATTGACTGCTTTAGTAGAAGTGAAATAATTATAATTAGCAGAAATAATAAGCAGCAAAAGTGCATCTTTTTAAAAATGTTTTAATACTGGGGAAACGTCTCGGTTACGATGGTAACCTTAGTTCCCTGAATAGGGAACGAGACGCTGCGTCACTGCTTTGGGAACACCTCTGCGTGATTGCGTCGTGAAGCACATGTGTAATCAGTCCAATAGAGAGATGGAACATATAGGCGGGTGACGTCATAGACCTGGAAGGTATAAAGCATACCGGCAAACACACGCCCTAGCTTCTGAGAAAGAGGCGAAAGCAAGGCGCTTGCGGGCATGCGGGAGTATGGGGCGTGGGTATTCTCGTTCCCAAAGCGGTGGCGCAGCGAGTTCCCTTGAAAGGAGCGTCTCGATTACGACTGTAACCTTAGTTCCCTGAATAGGAAGCAGGCGCCACGTCACCCACATCCCCATATGAGCCGAATGCTCGCCTGTGACATTGTCTAGTGGGCGAGCACCTGAGCCCCGGGAGTAGAGTTGATGTTAAGCTCGTAAAAAGTGACAAAGGTATGCGGTGATGATCATACTGCTGCATCACAAATATCTTGCAGGGAGGCTCCTGCAAAAATTGCCTGAGAGGCATACTCCTGGAGAGTGGGCCCGGACAGCCAAAGGGGAAGGTTACCCAGCCGCCACCTAAGCAAGTGAATAGCCTCGACTACCCACTTGCTTCTCCTCTGCTTGAAGCCGGACCCCCTCTCAAGGGTGGTCCAAAAAGACAAACAGTAGTTCAGATTTTCTCCACAGGGCTTCAGCTCTGTGGACATACGCGTCTAATGCGCGAACAGGCAAAGCAGATAAGTTCTTCCTGGTCTGACGTCTGGAGCGGAGGAGGATAGAAGGCCTGAAGTACTACAGGTCTCACAGGATTAGTGAGAACCTAGGAATAAGGCCCGGCCTAGGAAGTAGGAAGGCCTTAGCCACACCGGGCGCAATTCCAAGCACGAGGGTGCTCCAGAGAGAGCTTGTAAATTCCCCATTCTCTTCAGGGGGATTGCCAAATGATTGTAAAAAGAAAGAGAAACTTCTCTGAAACTTCTTCAAGCGGCTCAAAGGAGCCTCAGAAGCCAAAGGCCAGCACCCTGGTGCTTACAGCAGGTCTTAACCTCCTGCGAAACCAGTAACTTGAGGGTGTCGCCCCAGAGAAACCCCACTTAAAGGATTGTGGTAAGCACTAAGGCCGCCACGTACACCTTTAGTGTGGAAGGAGCTAACCCAGCGGAGAACCTCTCCTGCAGGAATTCCAGCACCGCGCTCGCAGGGCAGTTAACTGGATCCCACAGGAGATCTCTACACCCTCAGGTGAAGAGTCTCCACTTCAGCGTACCGTTTCCTCGTGCAGGGAGCTCTAGAGTGTAGGATGGCCTCACAACCTCGGTTGAGAGACCAGAACTTATGAGCTGGGCCCCCTCAGATGCCAAGCCCACAGTTTCCACAGCTCTGGGTGAGGGTGCAGGATGGCACCGCCCGCCTGAGAGTGAAAGTCCCTCCCAAACGTAATCTCCAGGGGAGAGCCGTCAAGGAGCGACACAATGTCTGAGAAACAGACTCAGGCTGGCCAGAACGGAGCTACCAACAGAAGGAGGGCCCGTCGGCGCACTCTCTCTAGAACTCCCGGAATCAGAGCAATCGGGGGAAATGCATACAGGGGCAGCCTTGGCCACTCCTGTACCGTAATGTCCAGTCCAGGAGGAGCTGGAGGCGCTAGGGAGGACCACAGCTGACAAAGAGTGTTCTCGTGTGTGGGAAACGGGTCCACTTGGGCCCTGCCAAATTCTCCCAAAAGGAGCTCCACACCTCGGTGTGGAGTCTCCACTCCCCAAATGTCTGCTTCCACAAATGGGCCCTGGGTCGAGCGACCACTCATGGTCGCCCCAGCCGTCAGGGAGGCATCCATGATCAGAGACACACGCTGACATGGTGCCCCCAGGGACGGGCCTTGGGCTGAAACCAAGGACCTTTCCACATAACCAAAGTGCGGGACCACTGGGAAATCCCTTGGTCTTAGGACACCACTGTCTCCATTATAAAAGACGGTGAGTGACCAGTCTGGCAGGAAGTGCTTCAACCTGAAGCACCGCCAACATTCCCAGGCGATTATGTGCCACGAATGCCGACAGCCCTGCCGACAGCCCTGGGCTGGCGACCCCCACCCCCACCCACCGAGCCTGTCAGGAGGCATCCGTGATCAGAGACGCACGCTGACACGGTGCCCCCAGGGACAGGCCTTGGGCTAGATCAAAGGGAAGCACCCGATATTGGTACGCTTCTCCCCCGAAAGCGAACCACAGGTACTTCCTGTGCTGAGGAAGGATGGAGACATTACACGATGCATCTTTAGATCTATTGTGACAAACCAGTCCTCGGACTTGGTCTGAGACACGATGTGTTGAGTGTAAGCATCCTGAGGATGTGCAGATCTAAGAATTGGGCTCGGCTCCCCATCCTTCTTCGGCATAATGAGGTACTGGCTATGAAAGCCTGACTCCCTGTCTGGTAGAAGGACCCACTCAAAGCCTCTTTCGCAGCAGAGTCTGTACTTCCTGAGTTACCACCAGAGCTTGCTCGGGGTCCCCCACAGTGGAGAAGACCCCGTACAACCAAGAGGACGACATTTGAACTGGATGTTGTACCCAAATTTAATACATTGCAGGAGCCACCGAGATAATGTGGCAGATTCTCACTCCGACACAAAATCTGCTAAGGGTACCAGCCCCTCAGAGCTGGCCCCTGATGTGCTCTGCACTCCGAATGCAGTGCCCTGAAGCGGCGAACCGGCAGGGAACAACTGACTCAACAGCGCGGTTTCCCTCCGAGGAGGGCGCAAGCCATCCTATGGATGACCCGCGAGGGCCCTCCACACCCCGGCCCTCGGCGTCAGGGCTCTCAGACGCAGCCCACCTCGACGCTAGAGGGCGCCGGCCACCACCCCACTCTTACTGAGGAGGAGTGCGAGTGGCGGCGCTCTGATTTCGCTGCGCCCGGTGTGAGGAGCTCGTACTCTGTGTGCTTTTACTGTTCCAGAGCTTACATCGGGCAGCCTAAAATGCCTGCACGAAAGCCATAATGTACACTGAGCAACTGAGTACACTTTGTACCATTATATATATAGTATGTATATCTATTATATATACAATATTAATGCAGCTCTAAATGACTAAGAGCAAAGGTGGGGCTTTATATCTCTGAAGCGTGCTTTTACACAGTGAATGGAAAACACAGTGAATTAAACACAGTGAAAATATGGGCTCGACACCTCAGTGTGGGGATCTGTGAAAAACAGCAAGCCCCGTGGAGGCTGAGCAGGGCACTGACAGAAACCACTCATAAGCCTGCTTTTAACTGCTGTTCTCCTATCAAACACCGCACATCAAATGTGTATCCCCATTCGAGAAGCAAACGAGAGCAGGAAAAACACACTTTCAGTAATGCTGTTTCTCGCCACAGTGTCTCTCTTTTAGTGTGTCAGTAAGTGTTGCAAACTTGTTATAAGAAAACAAAAAAAGTCTGAACTCAGACACAAACATAGAGCTGACAAGGACAATGTTACACAGAGCGCTTGCTGAAGGCAACAGAAGCTAGGGGCGTGTGTTTGCCGGTATGCTTTATACCTTCCGGGTCTATGACGTCACCCACCTATACGTTCCGTCTCTCTTTTGGACTGATTACACATGTGCTTCACGACGCAATCACACAGAGGCGTTCCCAAAGCGGTGACGCAGGGCGAGTTCCTTTGAAAGGGAACTCTTGTTTCATGTAGTTACAGGGTTAGTGTGACATCTGCTATTCTGTATTAAAAGAAAATACAGTGCACCCAGAAATGTCCTGACCATTTACCCGTTTTTTAGGCTTGACGTAACTTTAAGCATGACTTAAGCGCGCTGAGGAACTCTGGTCACGAAATTTTTTAAATTAATGCTCACAACTAGGGCTGTCAAATAAAATTTTACATTTCGAAAATATTCATCAAATAAAAAACAAAAAACATGCACATTCGAATTATTGCTAGAGGCGCGTGAGACATGATGATGACGTTACTGACACGGTTTGTTTATCCAGTACATTGTAATATAATAGCAATGATAAACAAACAAGACAGGAAGACAGAAACGGCAGTTATCAAGTGAGAACGTCAAGAAAGCTTGAAGCTTCATGTACATCTTTACTCACACAAACACCACTTTAATTCACAGCCCGCAGATTTCACACTTACCCTGTAACTACATGAAACGAGGGGAACAAACACCACTTTAAAGAGTAAATCTTTAAAGGGGGATGCACCTGTGACCTGCAGTGACAGATTGATTGACACCTGTCTTAACTCCAGAATGCTAACGACGCAGCAGCGCAAGAGAGAATGGGACCACTGACCTAATCTATGAACAGTCAAATAAAGTCACAAAAAAAAGATTAGATACATGCATGTATTTATATTCAAATTAACTGAATCAAGGCAGCGCAGTAACCAATAAGTTCAAACCTAATACCCTATTATAAACAAATTTCCTCAAAAGTTAGACTATATACGCCAGTACATAGTCTAATGTATATTACGTTATTGTTGTTCATTACCATGGCAACCACTTGCGTGTCAGGGTTTGACATTCGTCACAAGAAAAGCCTGACGTGTACTTTCAACTGCATTACTTAACCGTATTTTCTTCATTTTAATGTTGATAGCAAGTGTCAAGTAAGTTTCATTCATAATATTTCTACTTAATGTTACATGACCTTTCATACTGGAGTGAAGCCGTTCTCATCATCATGTGATCAGGAAAAAATTTCTTAGGGTGTGGTTAGCCAGGGGCATGGGTAGAGAGCCGTTGGAAGATCTAACATACGTCACGATGACCTACAACGTCCAATAGGAAAATTCAACTGCAGTAGCCACCGTTCAACCTTAAGAGGGCAGCACTCAGACGTTTTTACACCATTTATTGTAGAATTAAAACACTTTATACCCAAATGTCAAAAAATGTTCTCGTATCAATGAACAGCACTAATAAAGCCCCAGTCTTGCAGATCATCAACTAAAAAAGTTGGTTTAGGGTTTAGTTACCCTTTCATTTACAGCCTACAGATGTCACACTTCCCCTGTTACTACATGAAACAAGAGGGGAACAAACACCACTTTAATTTAAAGCCATTCATTTACAAATTAATTTCATTTCCACTAAAAAACAAGGCGAAAATGTTGCCTATAAATAGTATTGCGCACAAATATCAACCTCTCCTCCATTTTGCTTAGGAATTAATGTGGTCGGAACCAAAGTTTACTGGACTGCGTTCTCCGGAATCCTCTCAAGCAGAGCACTTCTACATTCTGATTGGTTGCTGTCAAACCTCATCATAGCCTATTACAATAAAGTTGACCGGATTTCAACTCTCCTTGACGCCCATATCGTCCAATATATGCCGGTTTCGCCAGTGCTCATTACCAACTATAATACCTATTATGACCCTTTTTACAAGATGTAACATAAGTCTCAGGTGTCCCCAGAGTGTGCCTGTGAAGTTTTAGATAAAAATTCCTAACAGATCATTTACTATACCATTTTGAAAATGGCAATTTTGGGGTTGAAGAAAAACAAGCTGTTCTGTGTGTGGCTCCTTTAATGCAAATTAGCTGCTGCTCCCCACCCGTTCACAGCTCATTCACAGCAGTGAACACACTAATGAAAACCGAAACATGATATCTGTTTGTTTTAATGATCATCTCTATTGCAGACACGTTCATGTGACATTGCAGTTCTTCATCATCATGAAATATTATAATCTGCATGCGTTTTTAAAGCCTTATCGCTCTCAACTTAAACACACACACATGCTCCTGTCGCATGCGCACAGAGCTGCATATCAGCACATCCGTGAGTAGTCATTAAACTCGACTAGTTCTCAATCAAACAACAGAAGATAAACAGAAATTCACTCACTGCTCTTGATTGACTGAACTTTAGTAGCTTTAATAAGAACACATCTCTTACTTGAATGCTCTGGCGAGGAGATGAACATGGCGGACTGTGAACAGCTCAGCTACAGCTCTCTGAGGGAGGGGTCTGTGCTAGTATGTCAGTGTCCATCAGCACGTGTGGGCGGGGCCTCTGCAGTGCGACGTCACACTGCAGGAATCTGGAAACAGCTTGTTCTGAGACACTGCTTATGATTTATAGGGATTAAAAAAAAGTAGTGGGTGGATTTTTACCATTATAGGGTTGTTGTGTACACACACTGCCAACACACATTTATGTTCAAACACCTTATAAAAGTGAATAATAGGTGCCCTTTAAGTCCCTCTTTTTCTTCCAGCTGAAAGAGAATATACTCACGACTTTCTTGCAGATCAACCCGAGGGTCTTTGGCACTTTTCTTCTAAATTAAAGAAAGGATAAAATGTGTTTTTAATTGACAAATGTTTATATTTTTCCATTTTATTTAAACCAAACAGATTGTGCTACAGTAGCATCATTTTATATTCAAAACATTAAAATTTAGTAATGCATTTTATATTGATAGATATCTGGTCAGAGAAAACGAATGAAGTGACCAGGAATGCTCTGCTGCTGCGGCCGTGGACACTTAACACAGTGCGAGTCAGTCTTGACAGTCGCCGTATCATGGTCTTATGTTGTTTCCACAAGCGCAGCACATCTCATTGTTTCTTTTAATTAATTAATGTCTAAAATATAAAACGAAGGAGAAGCATTAAAAAAAGCCCCAGGGGTGACCTAGGGGTGTTAAAAAGTTGGGGCCTGTCGAGCTCGGGCAGAAATGCTGAGCTCTACTTTATTCAGCATTTAAGAATCAGTCTTAGACTTTGCTGAAGGTTGCTTTTAGCTTTTTTTTATATATAAAAGTCTCCTACTCTTTAAGTCCTACTTTTTACTTAGAATTTTTTGACACTTATGTTAAATCTTAAGACTATTCTTAAGAGCATTTCTGAAAGGTTTTATAAATACAGACCCTTGTGTCTTGTTTTCTGCTGAGTGTGTTTAATTTTCACATTTAACCTCATTGAACTGATTCTGACTGCTTTATATGTTTATTTCAGACCAGATGGAAGTGACGGAGCAACAACACAAACTAACTGACATAAAGAAACTCTGTGACTTCAAAACTGAAGCAACCGAAGCCAAAAAGCTGCACATCTGCTCTCAGTGTGGAAAGAGTTTCAGACAAAAACGAGACATTAACAAACACATGAGAATTCACACTGGAGAGAAACCGTATACATGCACTCAGTGTGGAAAGAGTTTTACTGATGCATCAACTTTCAGGTATCATCTGCGCATTCACTCTGGAGAAAAGCCATTTAACTGTGATCAGTGTGGTAGAGATTTTATTTCATCATCAAATCTAAAAAAACACCTGAAAGTTCATTCAGGTGAGAGACCTCATGTGTGTTCTCTCTGTGGAAAGAGTTTTTCATGGCTGTACAGATTTAAACAGCACCAGAATACACATGATGGAGTGAGAGATCATGTGTGTTGTGACTGTGGGAAGAGCTTTACTACATCTAGTCATTTGAAACAGCACCAAAGAACTCACACTGGAGAAAGACCTTACAAGTGCTCATACTGTGACAAGAGTTTCAATCGGTCTGGAACCCTGAAAACACACGAGCGAGTTCATACTGGAGAGAAGCTGTACCACTGTACTCATTGTGAGAAGAGTTTCACAGATGCAACGGGTTTAAAAAATCATCTGTTTATTCACTCTGAAGAAATAACCCTTCAAATTCATAATGAAATGCACCAATCAGGCATAACATTATGAATATTGTGTTGGCCCTCCTTTTGGTGTATGATCGGTGTATGTCACACGAGCAACATTTGTTTTTTTTTCATGTCAAATAGTAAATACTGTGAGATACAATATGGAGTTTTTCCACTCAACAGTTAACAACTCTTACAATGTAAATAGTCGTGTTTTCTTGTGACGTGATTGTGTGACTTAGACTTAATATAATCATGCCCTTTCCTTATTTACTAAGTGTACTAAAGTGTGTTCTGAAAGATAATGCAATTATGAGAAATAAAACTGTCTTGTCTTGAATTTGTCTAGTTTTAGTCATATGAGTTTTTTGCTGTCATTCTACAGTTGTGGTCTGAATTATTGCCCCCTTGGTAAATGTGAACCAAGAAGCCTGTAAAAATAAATATTACATAAATATTATTATTAGGGCTGTCAAACGATTAAAATATTGAATCGCGATAAATTTCACATTTTTATCAGTTCTAAATGTACCTTCAAGTTTTTAATACTCTAATCAACATGGTATGGACAAATATGGATGCTTTATGCACAGGGCCGGCGCTCCGCACACGCACATCACGCACTGCGCGTAGGGCACCAAGTACTTGGGGGGGGCACCAAAAATCTGGGTCATGAAAAAATCATCACAATTGGCTACTAGTATAAATAACAAATAAAATATTTCTAAAAGCATGTTAATATACAAAAGTAATATAGGCCTAGACCAAATTAGTCGAGAAAAAGGTGAATCTCTGTGCCAGTCTCCCTCACGACGCAATCACACAGAGGCGTTCCCAACTTTGTCACCGCTTTGGGAACGCCTCTGTGTGATTGGCACGTAATCAGTCCAAAAGAGAGACGGAGCGTATATAGAGAGGTGACGTCATAGACCCGGAAGGTATAAAAAAAGAAGAGACAGAGGGATGATGCTTGCGCGTCGCTTGCAGGTAAGACAATGTTTTAAATAAAAATGTTAGTTTTGTAGCCCTTGCATGTAGTATGCATGTCCAGGGGCATCGGCGCGTCCGCGTCGCTAGTAGTGCTTGGGAAACTTGGGCTGTTAAAGATGCAGTTTGTTTGAGAAGGAAAGGAAGGCCAATCGTTAGGGTCCTCATCGTCATATTTGAATGACAAATAAAGCTAATTTTCCCCGTACGTTACAGATGTGTCACGTGTGCATATAGCTATTAGTGCAGAGCGTTCCCTATTGTAATTTCTTCGCTTCAATACAATGTCTATCTGCCTCAGTCTGAACTTTAGAAAAACCCTGCAACTGAACGTGATGTGATTTTGCCAAATTAGACCGCTTAGATAAATATTTTTTGTTGTTGTACTATGGCATGCGGTCATTTTCAAGAGGTTCGGCCAAGGGCGACATCTGTTGGTGAAACTGCAATTAGAAAAAACCCACAATCTCAGTGTTTGTATATTTTATATATTCACAGAGTTGTCAAATTACTAGGGCTGGGAAAAGATTAATTTTGATTAATCGCATCCAAAATAAAAGTTTGTGTCTACATGATATATGTGTGTGTACTGCGTATAATTATTTTGTATATATAAATTATATATACAAAATAATTATACACAGTACAAAAACATATATCATGTAGACAAACTGTTATTTTGGATGTGATTAATCGCGATTCATCTTTTCCCAGCCCTTTTCTACTGGGTAGGGGGGCACCGCCAGCTAGCGCCGGCCCTGTTTATGCAAATGTATGTTTCTTATTATTAGTGAAACCTACTCAACAGAACATGAAGACTAGACAGGTATCAAAGATCATAGATGCTTTTCAAAGAACTTGTTCATGTTTATTAGACGCAGGGAAAAAAAAAAGAACATTGAAATACCAGGTTCCCATTACTTCTCTTTTTTGCACTGAGCAATTTACTTGCACAAGCCTGTGCACATTTTCGCAAGACAGGGCAGCTCACTTCTGAACATGCAAAATGTACATTTACTGTTACTGAAACCACCCTAAACATAGGGCATAAAGAACATAGACATGTTTTTCAAAGAACTTGTTCAAGTCTATTAAACACATGGAAAAAAGAAAATAGAAAAACCACAGGTTCCCATTACTTCTCTGTCTTTGCACTGAGCCAGTTGCTCAAACAGACAAGCCTGTTTACATTTTGGCAGCGGCTATTTGCTCTAAGTGATAGCAAATAGATTCTAGTACACTCAGTGAAAATAACATTTTCTTAGCGATAGATGATATTTACACTAAGTGCAAATAGCTGTAGATGCTATTTACTAAGTTAAACAGCTAAGTTGGTATATACAATATACAGTATTGTTCAAAATAATAGCAGTACAATGTGACTAACCAGAATAATCAAGGTTTTTAGTATATTTTTTATTGCTACGTGGCAAACAAGTTACCAGTAGGTTCAGTAGATTCTCAGAAAACAAATGAGACCCAGCATTCATGATATGCACGCTCTTAAGGCTAGGCCATGGGTCAAAACAGAAAATGTGCGCTGCGTTAATCGTGTGTTAATAAAATTTGTGCCGTTAAAATGAATTTGCGTTGACGCGTTAATTTTGACAGCCCTAATAAATAAATAAAAAATAATAATATATACATTTGTAAAATGCAGAGAGTAATTAGAAGATTGAAATGTACTTACACTGTAAAAAATTTCAGGTCTCTAATTTAAAATGTTCTAGTGTCTGGTCATATCTACATTTATTTTAGTTGGCAAAATTTAATCTCTGTGAATTAAATAGTAGAAATACACAGAAATTCATTTTGGCCAACTAAAATATGTTGATGTGACCAGACACTAGGACATTTTAAACTGGAGACCTGATATTTTTTAGTGTGTAGTTTTCTCAGAATAATAGGACTATGATGAAATATGAATCAGAAGATTACAGAGAAGTGGGACAGTTTTTCTGACAGGACTGTAACGAACTGCCTTAATGACAGAGCTCATGGGTTTGGACACAGGGCAGCTCATTTGTCCTGTATGCATTTACTGTATCCACAAAAAGATTGGTACAGTAAAATGTTCGGTCATTATTCACCGTAAGCCTTGAACATGCAGTCAGTCGCGGTTTGATGTGGCCGAGAACGCGTTCAGATCATTCAAACCAAAAGTTATTGGTTCTGGTTTCAGAATTCAATAACATCAAATCGATCAACATCAAATCTCTGATATTTTTGTTTCTCGCAGATGCAGCTGTAGCTAATCTAAACGTTTTATTTGTGTACCCTTTATTTAACTTTTTTAAATCGTCTAGCTTAACTGATTTTTTTTTTATTTGTTTGAGATAAAATTATTTTACATATTAATAAATTGTATTTATAAAAATATTGCATTAACAAGTGTCATGTTTGTGATTTTCATTTGTCAAGTAGAGATCCTGCCCATGAAATCGTGATTTTATAGTTTTGATTATTTATTCAGATTCTGATGTAATATGTTTTGTTTTTTATTTTTATTTTTGTCAGTATTATACGGTGGCCCAGTAGTGCAGCAGTAGTGTAATCACAACACAACGAAATCGCCACAACACAACGGAATCGCTAGCCTGGATGCCAGCCGAATTTAGCCCCGCCCACAACATTTTTTGCTCGGGCAATTCGGTCTGGACTCGATCCATAGAGGAGTTATTATGCCCGAACAGAAACTGTTTGGACAAATGAAATTGTCAGGGTGGGCTTTAGACGATGATGGACAGATGATCAACAGTAACGTAATCATCCACGTCATCAAAGGTGCTTGGGTTGAATTTGCTATTATCCTAAACGGAGAACTTTTTCGTATGCATTCACCTTCACTATTTCTCTCAGAAACGATGATCGTGTTGGTAAGTACTCTCTGTATCCTTAAATTCTTTTTTACAACACTGGCAAAGATCGTTTACACTCATCTTTTTCTTCTAACGTTACTTAATCCAGCGTGCGTGCAGACAGGGTTGCCATGTTTTTCTGCAATGTCGCGCACAATTGCTACTCAAAACTATAGCCCAAAACTATAGCTTTCCGGGGGGTTCTGCGGAAAAAAAATTGCGTTTGGTTTGCAAAATACGTTATTTACGTTGCCTGCTAAAATTTCCATTCCTGGGTCTATGTATCACATAATTGGGGTCGCTTCAACCCGCGGACATGGAGAACAACCCGCGGGAAAAACACGGACTTGGCAACAGTGCAGTTGAGTTCTGTTGACATTTGACAACTAACGTTACGCGTCGCTCCGTTGCTCTGATTGGTTGTAGGTCTATCCAATTGAGGTCTTTCCTGGTTAGGTTGAAACACACCCCATGATCACAGCCCAATGGAGCGGTGTCAGACTCATATTCTGACTAGAATTGAGTATGACCACGTCAGGCTACGGAATCGCCACAACACAACGGAAACAAACCACAACACAATGAAATTGCCACAACACAACGGAAATGCTCCCAAGCACGAGGGGGCTCTCGGAGTGCAATAAAGTTAGTTTTCCTTGCCATTGTTCTAGATTGGCCAGTCTTACAAAGATATAAACAATACGATCAGTTTTAAGTGTGTAACCATTGTATATCAACATTAAATATAAATTCAAAACGTATTTTCTTTTTAGAGTTGCTTTACCTCCAAATTGAACTCTGTTTGCATCATAATTTTTCTGTTTCTCCCTGTAAAGCTGCCTTGAAACAGTCTATACTCTATAAAGCGCTATATATTTAAAGTCCCACTGAACCGGAAGAAGCAAGTGAGTTTTCTTCAGTGCTGTGACGTATTTCCAAGTGAAACGGAATATTGAATAGTAGGCAGGGTTTTACTTCAGCGCTCCTCCTCTACATTTCTCGCTCGTAGCAGACTAACGGTTGGAGGGGAGTGGTTACGTATTTTCAAACCTAAGCCACCAAACTGACATCATCTGAGAAGGAACGCCGTTTCCAGACCGGAAGTAACTTTTCAGACTTTGATTAAAGATTACTGCGTCAAACAATTTTTTTTCTGTGAATTAACTTGCACGGATTAATTGCTCACCCTAAGACCTGTAATATGTGCTAACAAGGTAAATAGGTTCAATTTTGATTTCATGAGGACTTTAAAGGTGACTTGACTTGTGCAAATGAAAATTATTTAGTGTTAAAGATAATATAATTTTGTTATTTTGTGATTTAAAATATTTGTTGTTAATACATTTTAGTATTATAGTGTATTTGTTCATTGTTAATACATGTTTATTTTATTAAAGTGTATTTGCTAATTTATAATAATAATCCTTAATCTTTTTAAATGGTTGAATTTGTGTTTCACAGCCAGTTTCTGGGCCACATCTGGCCCGGGGACCCAGCCGACTCTCAGCCAGATCTGTCTTACAGTGGCTGGGCCAGACCTGGGCCACATAAAACAAGTCGTTTTACAGGGTGTGGGCCACATCTGGGCCAACACAATAATAAGAGTAATTTTACAGGGTGTGGGCCACATCTGGGCCAGAGGAAAATGTTTGTGTCCATTTTCAGTGTGTGGGCCAGTTTTGGGCCGAGGACCCAGCCAGAACTGGGCCAGAACTGAAGGAAGGGTGAAGCCCAGAAGTGGGCAAGACAAATTTTGCTATCTGGGAAGTACACATTGTTCATAGGCAGATAATGAAGACCGTATTCTGTTGATCTTTAAAACTTTGCAGACCTTCTACATTTATAAGAAAAGCTATGTAACACTTGTTACAAAGGTAATTATTCGCAAAAGCATAATAGTGGGGCTTTAAGAATATGCGGCCCCTTTAAGAAATATGACACCGCGCGCACTGAGCATGCGCAGAAGAGAGAAGCGCAAGAGACGAGACGAGAGCAGACACTCCAGATGAAGCTGAAAGTGACGCTGTTAACGATCGTGAATGAAGGAAAAATGTGGAATATTTCTAACAGATGCCTTATATTTCCAGTCTGCAGGTGAGAGATGTTTCTCAGATTACAGAGTTTAACATTAATCAGCTCAAGAGTTTACGTGTTTAAGGACCAATGTAATGAAATGCGTTGTGTGTCCTGGTTTATTATTAGAGTGTAATAATATGTTGGCAGAGAGTTTTTCACAGACTCTGACTCTATTACACCAATAAAATGTGCTTAATGTGCCACTTTACAGAAGATCTCAGACATCAGCATAATGAATGAGGGGGAAACAGGGAACTTTTGGAGACAAAGAGGCTTTTCAGCAGCTCAGTTAAACATGATGGTCCTGTTGTTTCTCTCAGACTTTGGACAGGAGTTGAACAAACCTTGTTTTAAAGTCAAGTCACTTTATAGCGCTTTTTATAATGCCGGTTGTTTAGGGTGGCCATTTCCATAACACCAAAAAGGAGGATACTTTGCGGCCTTTAGTAAGGCAAGAATAATTGCATAGGACTCTGGTGTACTCGCAACTACAATACAATTTTGTCCATCATATCGATGCTATCGGGATACAGTGATTCTGAAATTTCCTCTACGATACCTTGATGTAGACCTATGTGTAACAGAAGAGGCAAAAAAAGTGTTTGTTTACAGTATTTGTATTTAATTTATTCAAGACATTGTGATGTCTGTTTCAAAAACTGACCACTGAGATGAACAAAAGTGCACAGTGCCTGGTAACAACATTTTTGGACTTCTGGAAATAACAGAAATACATAAACAAACTAATAATGAAAGCGAAAAATAAATAAATACACATTTCAGTTCTTAACAAATAGCTATTCTATTTGTACCACGAGAGTTATGAATAAACACGAGTCCCAGTCATGCCGACCCTGTCTTCTTCCTCCTTGTTCTACGAACTTTGTTAAATTGACTTAAGGGAAGACGTACCTGCAGCTTGTCGGTTTCTTTTATGTTTTTCCGCACTGGCATGTCGGTCAGAGGCGGCTTTCCCTTGACTACTAAAGTCCACTTCACAGTGACACAGTGTGCTTTTTGATATAAATTCGTGCTCTTTCGGTATGTAACATTATGATATGACATAGCCAAAACGTCGTGCTTGTTTACATTTTTAGTCAATGACATTTAAGATATTAATTTGATTGACACTGGTTTAAGCCAATCATTTGTTAGACCAGAGATCTTACGGCAGATTAGACGCTATGCTGCTGCGTCCCAATTGCGTTTTTTTTAGGCAGATTCAAAAACTCCAGAAAAGGAGGACAAATGAGTGTCTGGCTTGAGGCGGCGCCGGATGCCAGACAGGGGGCTTAAAATCCAGATGTATGGCCACCCTACGATTGTTTCAAAGCAGCTTCACACTGTTAACAGGAAAATATGCATTCAAATTTGATTCGGCTGTACAGCTGCTCTGGAGAAAACAGTGAAGTCATCCAGCTCTGTTCAATTATCATATAGTATCAATGCGGGTAGATCAGTAATTTAGTTGGAAATTTAGTGTCCCAACTGAGCAAGCCAAAAGCCAAAGGCGACAGTGGCAAGGAACCAAAACTCCTTCATGGGAATTACCACTATAAATGGAGAAAAAACCTTGGGAGAAACCAGGCTCAGTCAGGGTAACTGTTCTCCTCAGACCCAGTGTATGATTATGATTCTGGCAACATTACAGGTCAAAAGTCATATTAGATCAAAATATATTAGTAAGATTATATGATAGATAGGAGTGGTCATGCCGGAGTCGGGTTTAATGAGGATGTCATGTCTTTGGTTTTTCCAGATCTGGTCCTGTGGGCGTCAGTATCTCACAGTGATCACAGTTCACACCTGCAGTGAAGCCCCTCCCACAACAATTCACCAATAAATACTGGGAATATCCACATCATCCCACAAGAGAAGGACAAACTCCAGGTGTAGCAGCTGAAATCTGTGTGACTGTTAAAGATGGAGTTTATTAAAGAGGAGATTGAAGACATGAGTTATCCCGAACCATCCAGAATAAAACATGAAGATACTGAGGAACAAATAGGTTGGTGTCCATTCTTGATTCTTCATTATTGACTGCTTTAGTGGCAGTGAAATGATAATCAGTATATGGATGATAAATGATAGAGAAATGCATTTAGATGATCACAACCCAGTTTTAATCATGTTAACAACAAGTAAATGACAGAACGGAAAGTATTGCATAAGTAAAACAAATTTACAGTGTAACTATGTAATTATATTGTAACTGTAAAGTACGTACATGTTGGTATAAGGGAACAATATATAATGTTTGGGGAATAAACTAAATAATTATTTAAACTGTAAGTATTTTTGAATTAAGGTGTAATGATTGCAATATGTCCATTCTCATATGCCATAATGAGATTTTGAGAATTTTGGCCACTACAGTATGGCAGTTCATTGACTTTCCAACTGATCTTCAAACCATGTGGCAAAATCAAGCCATTTTTGAGGATTTTGGGATTCCCTGGAGTTGTTAGAGTCATTGAGGGAACTCATGTTTGCATCATTGTGCCTTTAAAGATGATGATGTATGGGGCAACTTTTTGAGCAATGTTGGTGTCATGCTGCTGTGACTTTACCCTTGCAGGCTCACTATTGGCTGATTCAGGGGTTGAGGGCGGCCATTTTGGATTGATATCATTGTAGTCCTTAGTTTGCAACACTTAAGTGCCACTTTGGTCAGCATTTAAGAATCAGTCTTAGACTTTGCTGAAGGTTGTTTTAAGCTTCTTTATAAAAGTCTCCTACTCTTAGACAAGTCCTACTTTTTACTAAGAATTTTTTGACACTTAAGCTTAAGACTATTCTTAAGAGCATTTCTGAAAGGTTTTATAAATACAGCCCCAGGGCCAACATGGCATCATGACTTTGCGTAAACATACACGCCACTTTCTAAAGCCAAAAATGGTGTGTTATCTGAACGCATTTTGAGCTATCCGCGTGTATGTCCACGCCGTGTGATTCTGCGTGTATGTGTACGCCGTGTGATTCCGCGTGTATGTCTATGCCGAAACTAACCATTATGTGTGTGTGTCCACAATGTAAATGGATTTATAAACATACTAAATTGTTTGTTTTTTTAAATGTAAAAATGCTAAATGTTTCTTGTGATTGGTAGGTTTAGAGGCAGTGTGTGTGTGTGTGTGTGTGTGTGTGTGTGTGTGTGTGTGTGTGTGTGTGTGTGTGTGTGTGTGTGTGGGCATGTTTTGTGAAATATCAGGACACAAATGTGTATAATGACATGGGTATGACATAGGTATTACAAAAGAGGGTGAAATATGAGGACGTTCCCCATGTCCTCACTTTTCAAAATGCTTATAAATCACACAGGATGAGGTTTTTTCACAGAAAGTAAACTGCACAGTCTCCTGTGATGGGTAGGTTTAGGGGCAGGGGCAGTGTAGGGGATAGAAAATACGGTTTGTATGGTATAAAATGCATTACGCCTATGGAATGTCCCCACATTTCACAAAAACAAACATGTGTGTGTGTGTGTGTGTGTGTGTGTGTGTGTGTGTGTGTGTGTGTGATTGGTAGGTTTAGGGGTAGGGGCAGTGTAGGGGATAGAATGAAACGGCGTTGATAAACATGCTAAAAAAGCGATTATGCGTCTTGATAGCATTGATAGCTTGATACCAAAATGGCATACGAATTGGCGTGTCATATATACGCCATTTCATGAGATCAATCTGCCAGGGCCCATATTTATCAAGCCTCCGATATTTTCTCACAAGAACACTGCTAAGAATTGACTTAAGAGTAAAAGAAATCTTGGCACAAAGCTGAGCTTAAAAGTTAGTTATTAAGCATCTCACAGTCATACTTAAAGTGACGTGTAGGACTTAATCTTAAGTGTCAGTTTTAGAGATGATTCTCAACACTTTGCTGTGCCATGAACAGGATTTTGGATGACGACATAGGCATGAACCAATCACTGAATAGATTTCATTATTTAAGAATATTCTGATAAAATTCACATTGAATGGTGAGATTCCTAAGAGTTTACATTCAACACACATTTGATCAATTATTTTTAACAGAATAAATTATGATATACACATTGAAAATTAAAGATAAACACATTTTCCAGCCACCATGTCTTAATTACAAATGTTAAACCTGTGTGCGGTTAACTGACTAGATTTTATGATATAATCAGCCACCATGGATTCAAAATAAAAACCAAATTGGCGGGAGGAAAAAGCGCTGACAAAGATGATGCCTGCTCTGTCCAAACAATACTGTTTGATTTGAAACACATTCTTCCTCTCCTGAAAGATTTGCGCACGTCTGTCTCCTCAGTGCCTTCACAAGCCCCTACTGGCAAGTCCTAAGCACTTGAGAGACCTCTCGAGCTGTCTTAAATAACTGAGAGAGTAAGAGTGATTCTTAGCTTTAAGAAATGTGATAACTTGCTTTTATACTTAAGTTTGAAAGTTGGAGTAAATTCCATGAATTCTCATCACTTAAGACTAAAATGGCACTTTGAGAAGCTTGATAAATACGGACCCAAATGTCTTGTTTTCTGCTAAGTAGTTTTCTCATTTAACCTCATTGAACTGATTCTGACTACTTTATATGTTTATTTTAGACCAGAAGGAAGTGAAGGAGCAACAACACAATCTAAATGACATAAAGAATCTCTGTGACTTCAAACTAACTGACATAAAGAAACTCTGTGACTTCAAAACTCAAGAATCAAAAACCAAAAAGCTGCACATCTGCTCTCAATGTGGAAAGAGTTTTACTAAAAAAGGAAACCTTAACACACACATGAGAATTCACACTGGAGAGAAACCATATACATGCACTCAGTGTGGAAAGAGTTTCTCTCAAGCATCAGGTCTCTGGAATCATCTGCGGATTCACTCTGGAGAAAAGCCATTTAACTGTGATCAGTGTGGTAGAGATTTTAATTCGTCATCAAATCTGAAACAACACCTGAAAGTTCATTCAGGTGAGAGACCTTATTTGTGTTTTCTCTGTGGAAAGAGTTTTTCATGGCTGAACAGTTTTCAACAGCATCAGAAAACACATGATGGAGTGAGAGATCATGTGTGTGTTGACTGTGGGAAGAGCTTTACTGCATCTGGTCATCTGAAACTACACAAAAGAATTCACACTGGAGAAAGACCGCACAAGTGCTCATATTGTGACAAGAGTTTTAATCGGACCGGTAACCTGAAATTACACGAGCGACTTCATACCGGAGAGAAGCCGTACCACTGTATTCTGTGTCAGAAGAGTTTCAGAGATGCATCAGGTTTAAAAAATCATCTGCTCAATCACTCTGGAGAAAAGCCATTTAACTGTGATCAGTGTGGTAAAGTTTTTATTTCATCATCAAATCTAAAAAAACACTTGAAAGTTCATTCAGGTGAAAGGCCTCATGTGTGTTCTTGCTGTGGAAAGCGTTTTTTATGGCTGAAGAGTTTTCAGCTGCACCAGAAAACACATGATGAAGTGAGAGATCATGTGTGCTGTGACTGTGGGAAGAGCTTTACTACAAATGGTCATCTGAAACTGCACCAACGAATTCATACTGGAGAAAGACCTTACAAGTGCTCATACTGTGACAAGAAATTCAATCGGTCTGGAAACCTGAAAGTGCATGAGCGAGTTCACACTGGAGAGAAGCCGTTCCACTGTACTCAGTGTGAGAAGAGTTTCAGAGATGCAACAGGTTTAAAAAATCATCTGTTTATTCACTCTGAAGAAATAACCCTTCAAAATAATTAATAATTAAATATGTCACAAGTGAGCAACTTTTTTTTTTTTGTCAAATATTAAATAATGGGAGATAAAATATGGAGTTTTCCACTCAACAGTCAACAACTCTTACAATGTAAATAAAGTTGTTTTTGTTTTTTTGTGACATGAGGCTGTGTATATATATGTAATTTGCTTAATTACTAAGTGTCCTAAAGTGTGTTCTGAAAGATAATGCAATTATGAGAATTAAAACAAACAACATCTTGTCTTGAACTTGTCTAGTTTTAATCACATTAATTATTGTTTTGTTGTCATTTTACAGTTGTGGTCAGAATTATTTTCCCTTGGTGAATATGAACCAAGAGGCCTGTAAAAATAAATATGAATTGTTAATACTTTTGATCTTTTTTTCCAAAATTTTAACATTTAATTAGCCACGTTTCCCCTGTCGGGCCAGTGTGAGTCGGGCTGGGCTAATAGCCTCGGACCTGTAGCACCGAGCCCAAAACCAAGCTGTGTTTCCTCCGTCAAGCCAGAAGCTCTGCAGCGCTTCACTAAAACCCACCCGTGACTCGCCTCTCTGGAACAAAGTCACACAAACCCGTCATCTCACCATCAAATGAAAGTTTTATCAGAAAGCTAATCAAAAAGAAATCACTGGAAACTAGCAAAATCACAAAACAAATATGATGGCCTTTTAAACCCAAACATCTGTGTTTTACAAGCATAAGTCATACTTTGATTTTATTGAATTAATTTGTGTCAAGATTGCAGTGACAGAAATAAAGTGATATTTCCCGTTATTTCACTAGAGAAAGATGAAAGGTGCTTATTCAGTCGCGTCTGTTTCTGTTTATTTGTAGTAGTCACAGGACAGCAGCCTATTACATCACTTTTAAAAGAACCATAATTTCTACAAATCTTTCAACAAAAATACAACATGGGCAGCTTTAGCAATCTCTCCAGTGACTATTTCTATTTCTGCCTTATACAGTGATCAGAATCAGAAGTCAAACACTCATCGCTGTCTGGTTTTGAGAAAATCATTTTAATATTCTTTAATGCTAATGATCTGGGATATAAAATCATCCGTGGCGCCCGCACTGCCATCTCCAAATTTCACTTGAAAGTTCATTCAGGAAAGGCCTCATGTGTGTTCTCTTGCTGGTGGAAAGCGCTATGCATGAAGAGTTTAGTTGCACCACAGAAACAATTGTGTTTCCCTGTGGACGTGTTGTCATTTACAGTTTATGATCAGTCTTTGTAGCACCGAGCCCAAAAGGCCACCAAAAATAAATATGTATTGTTAATACTTTGATCTTTTTCACAAATTTTAACATTTTAACTAGCGCGCCTGGAACAAAGTCACACAAACCCTGGTGAGTTAGGCTCACCATCGATCAAATGCAACAGGTTTGAAATCAGACATTCTAAGAAATAACACTAAATCTTAATAGTAAAAAATCACAAAAACAAATGTGATGGCCCAAACATTAAAGTATAAACAAAGATTTGCATGAGCCGTTCCTATGCGACGCTGATGATGATGGTAATTATTATTGATAATGATAATTCTATTGAGAATGTAGTAAAACACTATGGAGGAAGTTGAACATGAGCTAAACAGCCACTAAAATGACTGATGAAAAGAGGGGAAAACACATCCTGCAAGCTTTTTAAACTCCTGAAGACCACGTTCTATTGTATTTATTGTGGTAAATTTTGACTAGTTGTAGAATTTATAATAGATAATCAGTTAAAGGGGTGATGAATTGAGAAATCAACTTTCTCTTGAGTCATGGTAATATAAGAATATCCTGTACGTTTCAGAGCTGAAAACTTCCTTGTTAGTCAAAGGAAAGCTTTTATTGACACCAGGCCCAGGAAACAACAGATTTTTCAAAGTGGTGATCTATGACATCAAAGGGAGGCAAGCACCGCCTCTTCAGAAGAAGATCAATGCCTACTTCATCACTGCCTGTTTAGCCCCGCCCACCGATTCGTGCATGTAACATAGGCCTAGTGTTAAACCATCGAGTCAAATTCAAGGGTGAAATTTGCTCAGGCTGGCCGTTTTGAGAGTTATTTTCCGTTTTCAAAACAGACTGGCTATTTTTCGCTTGATTTGGTCATGGGCCTACGCTACAATACGTTTAGAGCAGTGGCGATTTCTTTAAGACTGCAAGGGAAGCTCGGCTTCCCTTATAATGTCACAAAATTAATGGTCAAATTATGTACAATTGTATTAACATTTTATTGACTAAAAATGCGTTAGAAAACGTTCATCTCAAAGACGAGTTCGTTCAGAATCAGTTACATATAGCAGGCTGACTCGATTTCCTTCTCATACATTGCCGCAGCGTCACAGTGCATTTCCCTATTGAAGCCCAGCGTCCATTGAATTCAATGGGGCTGCTTTGAACGTTTTATTTCAGCGCTTCGAAACTAGACGGTCATTGGATAAAGGCTGCGATTATGTCCCGCCCACGGACGCTCAGCGTCTCTGGGGGTGAATGGGGAGTGGGCTGGCCCGGACTCCGAGCTTCTGCGTGATGATTGGCGGGTCTGTCGAAAGACTGCATCTCCTTTTGACAGACAGCGATTCTGTACTATAAGGAATCACTGAAGCTATTCGCGCTCAGTCCCATTGTGGATTTCTCAAGTTCAGTCAAAATAAAAACTGCTGCAACCTATTTCTTTGATATTTGCTGGGCGAAATTGCTTGATTTTCATCATACATTTCACACAATTGTACACCACATTCCTTGTTTCAGTTTTACAGAGTTTAATATATTTTTTTAGATCGTTCATTCATTCATTCATTCATTCATATAACGTTAGTAGTCTAGGCTAGCGTCGTGGGTGAAACTGCGCACGATGGCAGACGGTGCTAATTTACTTTTAAATAAATAGACAATTTTATGATGTAGGCCGAAAATGAGCTTCCCCTCTCTGACAGACCAGTAGCCGCCACTGGTTTAGAGTGCCCTCCATTGGATGAGAGGGCAAACAATAAAATAAAAAAACAGACGGTCTAATCATAGACTGTAAAAAAATGCGCTACATGGCACTTTAAAAACCGGATAGTTTATTTATAGTTTGATTATGGATATTTCACGTCATATTCGAATGCATATTTGAATATCGAATAAAAAGTAATCTGTTATTTAACAGTGATTAAATTCTATAAAGGAAGCGATCAAAGAAAGCTCCTTTTTGCAACCGTTGGAGCAGCGCGCGCTGCAGCTGTCATTCAAACTGTGTTTATCACTCCCATTTTATTCAACGAATCTATTGACTATATCACGTCTGCACTGTTAGTGAAGATGAAAGCATTCGTTAGTGTACAGAAACAGAGTTGCAATGACGAGATCGCTGCTTTCATGCACTTGGCTACAATGATCATCACTGCAACCTTTCATGCTACAATCTTAATATAATGCCATAGATCTAAATGTAATGCAACAATTTTCACGATTAGTAAAAATGAGCTAAAAGAGGGAGTAATACTATTTCAAATGCAAAGACGTTAGCCAATCTCAGCAGTGGGTGTTTACACTGAAGTCTCACCGCAGACACGCCCCTTAAAACGGAGCGTTCAGAGCACTAAATGCTAAAATCAGGGTTGGAAAAAATGCCTTTTATTTATAAATTATGACCATTTTTGATGTAAAAAGCATTCTAACATTATAAGTGCACCCCGGAAACATAATAAAACAATAAAAACATGCAGTTCATGACCCCTTTAAGGGAATAGATTTTCCCTTAAGATGTATATTACACCTGGGGTATGTTGTAGCTATAGTTTCTAATGGTGTTGCTATTTGATTAGAAAAAATTAAGAACAAAGTTAACATTGGCCTGCATGGTAATGAGGTGCCAACAGTGGTCTTGCTTTGTAAATAAACCCTTATTGTAACAAATGGTATAGCTAAACAATTAAAAGAACTATATGTTAAAGAAAGAGCTTTATGGACCTTCTTGAATTATTGACTAAACAATCCCCCTTCAAGCCCAGACGAGGCCCAATCAAGTCTCAGAAATGACAGTGGAACCGCAACTGGCCCTAGCACGCCTGCTTTTGGCCCGACAGTGGAAACGTGGCTATTGAAGTCAAAGAATTGAAAATGTGTGGAAAACCTTTTTATGAATTATTAAAATAATCTTCAATTTTTCTGAAGAATTATCTGAACCGAACAGTGCTGAGCCAAATGAAGATAAAGATGTGATTGGCTATGAGAAGAAGTTGGACCCGCTTCCCTCCTCGCGCTTGCAAAACTCAGTGATGAGAGAATCATGCCAAAACTGTAACCGCAGCTAAAATAAAAACTGTACTGTACAAATTGGTTTATTTCTGGAACCCTTTGCCCTGCGTTCACAAGAAGTCATTTAGACATTTACGACAGTTGATTTTTTTACACAAAGGCTGGTTTTACGTAGCCAGTCTGTTTTTTTGCAGTTCCTGACTTTTGTTTTCATTTGCAAATTGATGTTCACAGGCTTGCAATACTTTTGGCCATATTTTGGTGAAAGAAACGTGTCTAAAGTGTGGAAAAATGGAAATATTTATTTTGCGTTAGCATTAAGCTGCAGTTTCACAATAAATTAATTACACTTTTAAATAACAGTTAAAGACGGCAGATATTTGTTTTGTTTGCTTGAAAGACGATTTACACCTTTACAAAGCTTCTCTTGCGCATGTAAATATAATTTACACGTGCAATCTTATGTACACTGTTACAAATCTTACCCTGCCTATGCAATTCTTTATGACATAATTTTACCTTAATAATAAACCAAACTCTTCCAGTCTCAGCCACAACTATTTGAGGGCAGGTCAAAGTACACAATGTTCACAGGCAGACAATGAAGGTCAAGTTTAGGTCATAATAGTGGCGCTTAAAGAATATGCGGCCCCTTTAAGAAACATGACACCGCGCGCACTGAGCATGCGCAGAAGAGAGAAGCGCAAGAGACGAGACGAGAGCCATATAGAGTGAGAGTCGCGACAACTCCATAGACTCCAATGGAACGTTTTTTTACAGCAATGGCGGCTCGTGGAGACTCTCAATAGTTCCCGGAAGTAGCAGCCGCGCCATAGAGTTACAGCAGAACAGACCGTTTGAGATGGACTTTTAAAAGCTAAGACGTCTAATCAGTAAGATTTTAAATTATCAGCAGATCTTAATCAAAATAACTTGTACATTAAAGCCTGCTTGTGTAGATTATTCATCATTAAATTAGATTATATTAGACGATAGTGTTATCAGATTAGTCTTGGATCGGCTACTGGATAAAGTTATTATCGAACACCGTATTATTAGTTAAATCTGTTATTTTAATTCCGTTTCATCCATCGTTCTGGAATTAGAGAAAAGGTGTGCAAGGTATGGAAAGTTACATATTAGTTAATTATAACGTTTGGGCGCGTGTGACAGCGGGTGTGTCTAAAGTGGTAAAATGAGGATACCAAGTTTGTTCCTTATTAGGCTACACGTGTATTAAGAACACATTTCTTTAATGATAAAATGCATTCGATATACATTCAGTATTTTAGGCATTGTGATTCAATTAACTTTACCTTTACCAGCATTAATTAATCTTTGTTCATGTCAATTTCAACATTTACTAATACATTATTAAAATCTTGTTAACATTAGTTAATGCACTTTGAACGAACATGAACAACTGTATTATGTTAACGAAGATAAACATTACAGTAACTATATATATATATATATATATATATATATATATATATATATATATATATATATATATATATATATATATATATATATATATATATATATATATATATATATATATATATATATATATATTTGTGTAACACTATAGCTGTGATCATCAGCTATAGTGTTTTTTTGTTGTTGAAATTTGTATTTATATTCAGATTTATATTCAGATTGCTCCTGCTGATTTGAGCCAGCCATTTTTTTTCTCCGCTCCATGCCAGTGGGGAAGCCAAACATTCGCACTCTTTTCTCCGAGTGATTGGAGCATCCCCATGCAGCACAGAAAACCATGGCAGAGATCATGCAAGGACAACTTGGAGGAAAGACACTTGGCATGCTATTCAGTTTATTAGAAATGTATTCATAAATTAGTTGCTGTAAATAGTTAAAACACATAAAATATACATTTATATAAGTGTACAAACACATGTTTACGTTGTTTTAAACTTGAATATTTTATGTATCATATATGAAGAAGTATTGTAAGAATGATATATTATAAAAATGGCAAGACCATAAAGAGACATCAGAAAAATAATGTATTGCTATTTTCTAGCTTATTGGGACACAAATAATGCAACTTGTTAATTTTTTTCAAAATATGACTTTAAATTTTTATTTTAATGTTTGTATCCCAGTATAATAAAATGTCATGATAATTAAATTTTTATTTTATTTTAATATTTGTATCTCCAGCATACGTTGCTCTTTGTCGGTATGAATTAATTGGAAAAAATTAACAAAAAATGCTTGTTTGGCAAAACAATTGGCAAGCCAGATTTTTAAAACATTTTTTTCTCATAACTTAAAGCAAAACATTTTTGAAAATTTCTGTTGAACAGTAAGTATAATGCTTATTTATTAATACATTTTTCAACTGTATCATATGTATTATGCAAAATTTCTAGGGCAAATAAATTATCAATATAAACAAAACTTTGCTGAAAACCGTTGTACACAATCAACTTCATGCCTTCTATACTCCGATTGATAGTTCATACTTTTAAATGTAAGGAATACAATTACTGTACTACAGCAACTTGATTATTCATAAGCATTAAGTAGATTGTGTAGATAGGTTTTTCAGCAGTGTTGGCCATATTGATAAATTATAGACCCTAGAAATTTGCATATTAAATATGTTAAATATTTAATAAAATGTTTGCAAATGTCAAAAAACAGAACAAGCACACTTCTGGATTATTAAGCACTACAGCATTATATATATATATATATATATATATATATATATATATATATATATGTATATGTATAAGACTTATGAATTATATATTACTATATATAATAAGAATTGTAAACATTAAGATTAATTTCACTTAACGTTAATTCTATTTTTCACGTATTGGCAATGGATGAAGACATCACACTTGACATCATGCTGTTGCTCCTAGTTCAGTGTCTCATTGTGTGGTGCGAGCTGACAATCACCTGTAACCTGTCTATCTGAAAGTCATAAAGATGACATTAGTTGAGATCCATGAGATTAGTGAAAACAAATGAACATGACATAACATAAAAAAACAATAGCAACCCGTCTCAATCCAAGCTAACGTTAGCCTAAATTATGTTAACGAGGCAAAAGTTATGGTAATTGTGCACTCTAATTCTCAAATATTAGCGGATTTTATCTTTTAAAAACAACATCGCTGTAACCACATACTCATGCTACATACACATGTCGATATGTAATAAAATTATTGAAAATCAATGCATTTATTGACTATTAATTACCAAAAATCGCAGTTCTGTCACTGTGACTATCAATTTGAATTGCCGCTAAAGCACTTCCTGGAACTATTCGAGGGCTACATGAATCACGTGACTATTAAGCGTTTTGAACTTCCGTTGTCGCAACTCTAATTCTATGGCTCTGGACGAGACGAGAGCAGACACTCCAGTTGAAGCTGAAAGTGACGCTGTAAACGATCGTGAATGAAGGACCAAAGTGTAATATTTCTCTCAGATGCCTTATATTTTCAGTCTGCAGGTGAGAGATGTTTCTCAGATTACAGAGTTTAACATTAATCAGCTCCAGAGTTTATGTGTTTAAGGACCAATGTAATGAAATGCGTTGTGTGTCCTGGTTTATTATTAGAGTGTAATAATATGTTGGCAGAGAGTTTTTCACAGACTCTGACTCTATTACACCAATAAAATGTGCTTAATGTACCACTTTACAGAAGATCTCAGACATCAGCATAATGAATGAGGGGAAAACAGGGAACTTTTGGAGACAAAGAGACTTTTCAGCAGCTCAGTTAAACATGATGGTCCTGTTGTTTCTCTTAGACGTTGTACAGGAGTTTAAAACCTTGTTTTAAAGTCAAGTCACCTTATAGCGCTTTTTTATAATGCTGATTGTTTCAAAGCAGCTTCACAGTGTTAACAGGAAAATATCAATTATCATATAGTATCAATGCGGGTAGATCAGTAATTTAGCTGAAAATTTAGTGTCCCAACTTAGCAAGCCAAAAGCCAAAGGCGACGGTGGCAAGGAACCAAAACTCCTTCAGGGGTATTATCACTATAAATGGAGAAAAAACCTTGGGAGAAACCAGGCTCAGTCGAAGTGCCGGTTCTCCTCTGGCCGAAGAACAAATAGTGTGTGATTATGATTCTGGCAACATTACAGGTCAAAAGTCATATTAGATCAAAAGATATTCGTAAGATTATTCAAAAGATAGGAGTGGTCATGCCGGAGTCGGGTTTAATGAGGATGTCGTGTATTTGATTTTTCCAGGTCTGGTCCTGTGGGCGTCAGTATCTCACACTGATCACAGTTCACACCTGCAGTGAAGCCCCTCCCACAACAATTCACCAATAAATACTGGGAATATCCACATCATCCTACAAGAGAAGGACAAACTTCTCCAGGTGTAGCAGCTGAAATCTGTGTGACTGTTAAAGATGGAGTTTATTAAAGAGGAGATTGAAGACATGAGTTATCCAGAACCATCCAGAATAAAACATGAAGATACTGAGGAACAAATAGGTTGGTGTCCATCTTCATTATTGACTGCTTTAGTGGCAGTGAAATGATAATCAGTATATGGATGATAAATGATAGAGAAAAGCATCTTGATTATCACAACCCAGTTTTAATCATGTTAACAACAAGTGAATGACAGAACGGAAAGGATTGCATAAGTAAAACAAATTAACAGTGTAACTTTCTGTAATTATATTGTAACTATAAAGTACGTACATGTTGGTATAAGGAACCATATATAATGTTTGGGGAATAAAGGGGTAACTACTAGACAGTGCTTCCGCTCCCACCATGCGCATCACGCACCAAGTGCTGAGGGGGGCACCACAAGAAAATTCTCTCAGCAAGCCTGTGTGCTGTTAACTGACCTGCCTATATATAGACTAGATTTAATGATATTATCAGCCACCATGGATTCCAAATGAAAACCAAATTGGCGGGAGGAAAAAGCGCTGACAAAGATGACGCCTGCTCTGTCCAAACAATACTGTTTAATTTGGAACACATTCTTTCTCTCCTGAAAGATTTGCGCACGTCTGTCTCCTCAGTGCCTTCACAAGCCCCTACTGGCAAGTCCTAAGCACTTGAGAGACCTCTCGAGCTGTCTTAAATAACTGAGAGAGTAAGAGTGATTCTTAGCTTTAAGAAATTTGATAACTTGCTTTTATACTTAAGTTTGAAAGTTGGAGTAAATTCCATGAATTTAAGACATAAAGGAACACTCCACTTTTTTTGAAAATAGGCTCATTTTCCACGTCCCTTAGAGTTAAACAGTTGAGTTTTACCGTTTTTGAATCCATTCAGCCGATCTTTGTATCTGGCGGTAGCACTTTTAGCATAGCTTAGCATACATCATTGAATCGGATGAGACCATTATCATCGCGCTCAAAAATGACCAAAGACTTTCAAAATTTTTCCAATTTAAACTTTGACTCTTCCATAGTTGCATCATATACGAAGACCAACAGAAAACGAAAAGTTGCTTTTTTTAGACTGATATGACATGGAACTATTTTTTTAATTCCTGCGTAATCACATACATTTGTGGCCATCCCATGGGTAAATATATATCCCAAGTAAAATAATTGTCCGAATGCGCCACGTGCAACATGGATTGGGTCTTCCGACCTTTTGATACTGATTAACGTAATATGTAAAATGTAAGACAGTGCTAATTTTGAAGACAAAGGAGTGCGCGCTCTGCTCATTCTCTGTCACTCAGTAAACATGCAGCCGCCAAATAATTTTAAATGCAGGAAAAACCCTGCACACGCTCTGAAGCCTTGGCACAGAACGTAACATCACTAGTATTTTGTACCATAGAAACTGTAGATAAACAATACCGACAAAGTTTATTTTAATCAAACTATACACTAGTACCTCACCAGCACGCTACATCAAAACTACTAATGTTATAAACCAAATAGTCAAGCAAAACCCCACACTCAGTGATTGCATTCACAGGTAACGTTAGATAAATACAACAGCAGTGCTTTTTCAATCTGGTCGTTCAAGATAACTAAAATAAAATGTTATACTTACAGCTAGGGATGGGCATTCGATTAAATTTTCTTAGTCGATTGTTGGGAGAATTAAGTTCACTTTAAAAAAAACTTTTGCTGATAATTTACTCACCCCCATGTCATCCAAGATGTCCATGTCTTTCTTTCTGCAGTCGAAAGAAATTAAGATTTTGATGCAAACATTCCAGGGTTTTGACTTCAGTGGGCTCCAAACGGTTACAGGTCCGAATGACAGTTTCAGTGCAGCTTCAAAGGGCTTTAAACGATACCAGACGATGAATAAGGGTCTTATCTAACCAAACGATCCGTTTCTGAGAGAAACCGAGCAGTATTTATGCTATTATTTGACCTCTTATTAGACGAGCGTGATCATCTCTGAGCTCCGCCATAACTTCCGCCAAGTGAGGTCAAATACGAGCGTGGTCATAGATATCGATCGTAGATGCCTCATTCTACTGATCCGTGCAGGCGCTAATGAGGCATCTACGTATACATCTATGACCACGCTCGTATTTGACCTCACTTGGCGGAAGTTATGGCGGAGCTCAGATATGATCACGTTTGTCTGATAATTTCTTTTCGACTGCAGAAAGAAATACATGGACATCTTGGATGACATGGGGGTGAGTAAATAATAAGCAAAAGTTTTTTTAAAAGTGAACTAATTCTTTAACGATCGACTATCATTAATTAGGGCTGCCCCCGACTAAAGATATTTCTAGTCGACAAACGCTCCTGCATTTTAGCAATTAGTCGATTAATCATTAATTTATGATATTAATATAAAAACTTGCGTATATACAAGGAAAGGTATAGTCCAGGTTGAAGTTTAACACTTCCATATGACAGAAAATGCTAAAGCATGATATTAGCGCGTTCAAAATGAAAATGAAGCGCTTAAAACAGAATAGTAAAGTGTTTAAAGTATACATCGCTTATGGACACAAAAATCAGTGGCCAGAACGTTATAGGCTAATTATAACATAAAAACAGCAATCAGACGCATTATCAAAAATACAAACTGTAACAGTCAACAAAATATTTTTTTGTTGTTGAATAAAATAAACTAAAATTCGTTCTTTAAAATAAATTAAAAGAAGTTATTAGTAACTTAGGCCTAGTACAAAACAAGTACTGTAGCAAAAACGCTGTTTGGTTTAAAAATACAGTGGAAAATTAATAAAAAAAATTTATTGTTCAAAAGGAAAATGAACAGAAACAAACAATTTAATAAATGCACATGGCACATCGCACAACGCCAAAACTTATAATAAAAAAAGGCGGCGGCAAACAAATCAACAGCAAATCAAAAACAACTGCATTTTATAAAAATGAATAAATAAAAATAATATGTATTTGTTTATTTGTATAGCCTACCCGTTATAAAAATAACCGTTTTTTTATATAGCCTAACAGATAGCAAACAGAAACACTACAAAAAGGAAATTAAGCATTCTTACCCATAAGCTTTTAATTCGATTTTTTTTTCCTATTATGTGAGAGGAACACCAGCTTGTCCACTTTGTGTGGAAGAAGGGAGCTTCTCGACTTGTTCACAATGAAGCCTGCCTTTGAAAAGATGCGCTTTGATGGAGTGGATGTGGAAGGGATACAGTGGAGGCGTTTAGCTGCTTTAGCGAGCTTTGGATATCGATGTTCATTTTTTTGCCACCAAGCCAATGGTCCCGAATTAACCTTTGTTTTATCTGCCAAGTACATTTTTCTCCCACAAGTGCGCTTTGGTATACCGCAAGGCACCAGGTCTCGTTGAACTCTCGTTGCTTTGATGTCATGTCATACACTGATTTTCACGTGATTTTTTTTTGCGACTAACCACCTAATGAAAATGTATTCGACCAAGCCCTCTTCATTTCGACTAACGTTTAGTCGACTATTTGGGGGCACCCCTACGATTAATCATTATTTTTTATAATAAAATGTATTATTTAACTTTTAGAATTCAAAAATACAATGAATACAAAAATACAGCATGTTTTTCCTCGATGAGACCTTTATTACAAGATCAACTTGTGACAGACAGTTTAACTACGTTCAGTTAGGCAAACCGAACATATTTTTCATGTACGTTAATGTTATGTTTCCATGGCTGCGAGGTAACATTTAATTGCAAACCTATTATTTATTTTGTAAATAAAGCATTGTGCTTCACTCCTGTCATAATATTCATGTAAAACAGCATTCACATACAAAAAAAAATTGTTTGGCCGACCACCGCCGGTGCTACACAGCCACCACGTTGGCGCTCTACTACCGCAGTGAAGTGGATGTCACGTTCACCGGCACAGACCTAGACCACCGCTGTGGTACAAAACTGCCACCATCACACATGTTTTGTGCTAAATACAGTATAAGCATGTTGACATGATCTGGGGTCAGACGCGACCGGCCGCAACCTGGTGGCAGTCAGTCCAGCCGCCGAAAACACCCGCTCTGAGGGGACTGACGTTACCGGGATGCACAGACCTCCACGCTAATTTGGCCAGCCCGGTAAACCTTATTTCGTTCACTTTTCACCAGTCTGTAGATGTGCAATTCAGTGGTGGGGAAGTCTCCCTCAGAAAGTTCTGCTTCGATGCCAGCCTCACACTGAGTAGTATTGCACCCTGGTGGTAAAATATTTAATTGCTGCCACACAGTGCAATTCATTTAATTGCTGACTCCCGCTACGCACCGCAACCTGCATTAGATAAAATAAAATAAAAATGCATTAGATTAATCGATAACAAATGAACTCTGCAACTATCTGCAATTATCTGCAACCACACAAACTTCTTAGTCCCGGTCACATTGGAAGTTACCTATCTGAGGACTACTTTCAGGCGCTGCGTAATATCATTGCGCCGCTGAACACATGGGACAACTGCAAAGTTCTTTGATTATTACGCAGGAATGAGAAAATAGTTCCTAGCCATATCTGTTTAAAAAAAATCGCAACTTTTCATTTTCCGTTGGTCTTAGTACTGTAACAATATCGACTATGAGTCTGATATCTCGGGGAATAATTAACTCAAAAGGGATTTAATATTCATGAGTTTATGAATATAATTTGCTAGTCGTTCATTACGTTTTAAAAATTAATTTCCGATAAGGAAAATGTTTAATTAAATACAAGTAACCTTTAAGGAATTGCTTGAAGTTATCTTACTACGTTTGTCCTGCAAACTAGTTATAGACTTTCAAATCAATTCTGGTAAGGGATTACTGCTTTACGAGAGCATAAGAAGCATTAACTTTACTGATCAGGACAAATTAATATTTCGTATGTTCGTACAGTTATGTTACTAAAATCGTAGCGCTAAGCAGCATTAGGTAACGTTCAAGATTCGTAAGTATCATTGACTTCATGTATGTGGAACAATAACAGCTTCAACTCAGAAATATCTTTTGGAAGTTTAATAACACAGACTAAAGATAACACTACAATAAACACAGAAAGTACATACTAAGTATGCATCAAGAGAGTAGAATATAGATAGGACATAAAACTAAAATTGTATCTAAACGAAAAGAATAAAAGAAAGCAAAATAGAGAGAGAGAGAGAGAGAGAGAGAGAGAGAGAGAAAGAGAGAGAAAGAGAGAGAGAGGATAACAGCGTTCACTTCAGTTCGTTCCACAGAGCCCTCCACGAGTTAATCTCGTTTCCAAAACGGAGGTAGCTCTTCAATAGCAGCTTGGATTGTAGAAATAAGAATACTTGCTTTGGTCTTGGCTTCTCACGGTAATGCGTGTATTCTGAGTTCAAGTGTCCCGCCGTTCCGTGGTTCCTTTAAAGTCGGCTGGTATTGGCTCTCGGTTTGCGAAGAGGTTTAGCTGGAGGCGGCCGGCTCTTGTAGGAGGTTCCTGGAAGTTGCTGTTTCCTTCTCTCTGAAGACGTGGGTGGCGGATTGCCGGCGGCGTTGGTGATGCACAGCACGAGCAAAAGGCAATGAATTGCGGGTTGCATGGGCATTTGTAGTTCATGTAGGTGACGCCCATTTCCTGGCTGGTCCAATCGATTTGAGCATTTTCGGCGCGAAACCAAGTTCTTTGTTAGGCTGAGTTACACCTCCTGGCTGTTACGCCCATGGAGGCACACAAATGCATTTATCCTTAAAAGTTGGCACTTTTGTAATAATGCATTTCCTTCAAATGCTTTTACAAGATTCAGTACGATTGCATTTTTCTGTTTCTAAAAATATCAAACAACACAGGTCTGAGATGGGGGAATCCACAAATATAAGCTTTCCGCTGTCTGGTGGCCTAAATAGTTTGAGTTAACATTCATATAATCCTCCTAATTATTACAGACATACATACAAACATTCAGGCAGAAAAGTATACATTTAGTACGTTTTTAAGGGGCTTTTACCCATCTCTCTAACGTGAGCTGGGGAATCATTTCATTTGTGCCTCTCTATGTGTGTGCGTAAAGTGTGAAAGTTCGCGGCAGGGTCGTTTGGAGCAATAAAAGACACTCCGGAGCCTGGAGGTTATCTCCCCAGAGAGATCAAAGAAATGCTTGTCCAGACATTTTGGCGTCATTTGAGACCATCAAGCGCCTTATCGTGATCTGATAACGCGCTTCACGAGAGGTGCGAGACATCTGGCCGTTTGCCAGATAAACAGACGTCATTGTGGCTACAGTACACAATGCAACTATAGAAGAGTCAATTTTTAAATAGGAAAATTTTTGAAAGTCTTTGGTTATTTTTGAGCACGATGATAATGGTCTCATCCGATTCAATGATGTATGCTAAGCAATGCTAAAAGTGCTACCGCCAGATACAAAGATCGGCTGAATGGATTCAAAAATGGTAAAACTCAAATGTTTAACTCTAAGGGATGTGGAAAATGAGCCTATTTTCAAAAAAAGTTGAGTGTTCCTTTAGAGAAGCTTGATAAATATGGGCCCAAATGTCTTGTTTTCTGCTAAGTAATTTTCACATTTAACCTCATTGAACTGATTCTGACTGCTTTATATGTTTATTTTAGATCAGATGGAAGTGACGGAGCAACAACACAAACTAAATGACATAAAGAAACTCTGTGACTTCAAAACTCAAGAAACAGAAGCCAAAAAGCTGCACACCTGCTCTCAGTGTGGAAAGAGTTTCACTAAAAAAGGAAACCTTAACACACACATGAGAATTCACACTGGAGAGAAACCGTATACATGCTCTCAGTGTGGAAAGAGTTTTACTCAAGCATCAGGTCTCTGGAATCATCTGCAGATTCACTCTGGAGAAAAGCCATTTAACTGTGATCAGTGTGGGAAAGATTTTATTTCATCATCACATCTAAAACAACACCTGAAATTTCATTCAGGTGAGAAGCCTTATTTGTGTTTTCTCTGTGGAAAGAGTTTTTCAAGGCTGAACAGTTTTCAACAGCACCAGAAAGCACATACAGGTGTGAGAGATCATTTGTGTTGTGACTGTGGGAAGAGCTTTACTAGAGATGACCATCTGAAAGAGCACAAAAGAATTCACACTGGAGAAAAACCTTACAAGTGCTCATACTGTGACAAGAGTTTCACTCAGTCTGGAAACCTGAAATTACACGAGCGACTTCATACTGGAGAGAAGCCGTACCACTGTATTCTGTGTCAGATGAGTTTCAAAGATTCATCAGGTTTAAAAAATCATCTGCTCCATCACTCTGGAGAAAAGCCATTTAACTGTGATCAGTGTGGGAAAGATTTTAATTCATCATCAAATCTAAAAAAACACTTGAAAGTTCATTCAGATGAGAGGCCTCATGTGTGTTCTCTCTGTGGAAAGCGATTTTTATGGCTGAAAAGTTTTCAACAGCACCAGAAAACACATGATGAAGTGAGAGTTCATGTGTGTTGTGACTGTGGGAAGAGCTTTACTAAATCTAGTCATCTGAAACGGCACCAAAGAATTCACACTGGAGAAAAACCTTACAAGTGCTCATACTGTGACAAGAGTTTCACTCGGTCAGTAAACTTGAAATTGCATGAGCGAGTTCATACCGGAGAGAAGCTGCTCCACTGTACTCGGTGTGAGAATAGTTTCGGAGATGCCACAGGTTTACAAAATCATCTGTGCATTCACAATTCAAAATGAAGTGAGCAACTTTTTGTTCTTTCATGTCAAATAGTAAATACTGTGAGAGAAAATATGGAGTTTTCAACCAACGGTCAACCACTCTTACAATGTAAATAAATAAAGTTTTTTTTTTTTTTTCTTGTGACGTGATTGTGTGACTTAGAGTCAGATATATTCATCTAATTTCCCTATAAGTGTACTAAAGTGTTCTGAAAGATCATGCAATTATGAGAAATAAAACAGAAACAACAAACTAGTTTTAATCCCATTAATGATTTTTATACAGTTGTGGTCAGAATTATTATCTCCCTTGGTAAATATGAACCAAGAAGCCTGTAAAAATAAATATGCATTGTTGATACTTTTATTCTAAAAAGCTAACCTTTAATTAGCAGCGTTTCCACTGTCGGGCCAGTGTGAGCCGGGCTGGGCTAATAGCCTCGGACCTGTAGCACTGAGCCCAAACCAAGCTGTGCTTCCTCCGTCGGGCCAGAAGCTCTGCATATTACATTTAGAAAAAACAAGAATTTCTACAAATTTTCCAACAAAAATACAACGTTAACAGCAGGGCCTGACCATTTTGCTGCCCTAGGTCCCTGTGGATGAGTGGCGCCCCTAGCATTTGCCTATTCCGCCTATGCCACGGGCCGGCCCTGGTTAACAGCTTTAGCACTCGCTCCAGTGACGGCCCGAATAGTTACATTTTCAGTCAGAGAAACAGAAGAAGCTCCCAAAGTTGCATTGTTTTATGACGTAGTAGGCTGTGCGGCGCTAAATATGGATATCAGACGGTATAAAGAGATAAGATGCACTGACAGATAAAATAAATACACGATTGTGAAAGCCTATATGATATGTCTGATTTCTTCAAATAGTCGTATTTACCATGTTTACAGTAGGAACAATTAGTGCAAATAGTCTTTTGCATCACTACTTCTGCCTTATACAGTGATCAGAATCCACATTAGATCACAAACAGAAATTTGAAACACTCGCAGCTGTCTCAAAGTGAGTTTTAAGCTAAATCCCACAGATGCTCGATTGGACTGAGATCTGGGGAATTTGGAGGCCAAGGCAACACCTCAAACTCGTTGTTGTGCTCCTCAAACCATTTGTGCTTTGTGGCAGGGTGCATTATCCTGCTGAAAGAGCCACAGCCACCAGTGAATAGTGTTTCCATGAAAGGGTGGACATGGTTTGCAACAGTGCAACAGCTTGTCCGCGCTTTTTCCCTGTGGATATCACTTACTTGACACGGGACGACTCCACACTCATCGCTGCAACCTCTTCTTGTCGGCAGCAGTTTTCTGGCCCCCAACAACCTTCACCTTGTGTTTCTACCATGCAAAGTTTGGCCTACTCTCAGCAGAATCAAGATTACAAACTAATATAATGGCCTGGTAAAGAGAGGATGATAATGGTGATAAGGATACATGCACTGAATACAGACATTTTTTTTCTTAACACTCCAGCTCGAAATTCAGTATGAACACATATAGTCAGCCTAATAGTGCAGAGCTTATTAAGCAACCATGCTTTATTTATTTATATATACAGTTAGTTATTTATTTACATGTATGTGTGCATGAAAAGTACCATTTTGGGAAAGAGAACGATTCTGAGCCAAATCAAGTGTTCTGGCGTCTGGGGTGTTTAACTTAATTTAATTTAATTTAATTTACGCTTGCAGTCTTATTTACACTTTCACAAATCCTACCCTGCGCATGCAATTCTTTATGGCATCATTTTACCTTAAAGTCGGCATCGTCTTTTTCTCCTTATTGTGTCGTATATCCGAGTGAAACGGCCTCTGAAATTAGAAAAAAATGTAGGGCGGGGCTTGATTTCATCCTTCGGAAATTGATCGTTGGAAGTTGCTAACAAAATGGAGGCAGATTTGAATGCCAGTTTGCAGGAAAGAGACAGAGCACGATAGCCCCGCCCTCACGCCATAGCACATGACCGGGAGCGAAGAGAAGTCGTTTCGAGGGCGGAGGGGAGGTTAATATATTTGATTAAAGATTATACGGGTAAGTTAATTTTTACAAATTAATGAAGTGCACAGATAAATCATTTATAGTAAACACTACAATATTACATATAAAAATACGAATTGTAAAATTCTATTTCATGCCGTCTTTAAAAATAAACCAAACTTTTCCAGTCTCAGCCACAACTATATAGTGTTTGAGGGCAGGTCAAAGTACACATTGTTCGCTTGCAGCCAATGAAGACTTTTTCTCCGTGTTTGCAGACCTACTACATTCACAAAAAGCTATAACACATTACCTAAACGGTATTATTCGAATTGAATAATAGTGGCGCTTTAAGAATATGCGGCCCCTTTAAGAAAAATGACACCGCGGGCACTGAGCATGCGCAGAAGAGATAAGCGCAAGAGACGAGAGCAGACACTCAGTTGAAGCTGAAAGCGACGCTGTTAACGATCGTGAATGAAGGACCAAAGTGTAATATTTCTCTCAGATGCTTTATATTTCCAGTCTGCAGGTGAGAGATGTTTTTTCAGATTACAGAGTTTAACATTAATCAGCTCAAGAGTTTACGTGTTTAAGGACCAATGTAATGAAATGCGTTGTGTGTCCTGGTTTATTATTAGAGTGTAATAATATGTTGGTGAGAGTTTTTCACAGACTCTGACTCTATTACACCAATAAAATGTGCTTAATGTGCCACTTTACAGAAGATCTCAGACATCAGCATAATGAATGAGGGGAAAACAGGGAACTTTTGGAGACAAAGAGGCTTTTCAGCAGCTCAGTTAAACATGATGGTCCTGTTGTTTCTCTCAGACTTTGGACAGGAGTTGAACAAACCTTATTTTAAATGCAAAATACTCCATATTCCTGCCAGAAAACATGTGTTCAGTTAATTGAAGTGTATATTTATATAATTCAGTATGAATTCAGTAACTTATCTTTGATTTTTCCAGATCTGGTCCTGTGGGCGTCAGTATCTCACACTGATCACAGTTCACACCTGCAGTGAAGCCTCTCCCACAACAATTCACCAATAAATACTGGGAATATCCACATCATCCCACAAGAGAAGGACAAACTCCAGGTGTAGCAGCTGAAATCTGTGTGACTGTTAAAGATGGAGTTTATTAAAGAGGAGATTGAAGACATGAGTTATCCAGAACCATCCAGAATAAAACATGAAGATACTGAGGAACAAATAGGTTGGTGTCCACTCTTGATTCTTCATTATTGACTGCTTTAGTAGCTGTGAAATAATTAGCAGAAATAATAAGCAGCATAAGTGCATCTTTTTAAATTGGGCTTTGGTGTTTCAAGTCAAGTAACATTTTTTTTTTTTTTTAATACTGGGGAAATATACTCTTGTTCCGTGTAGTTACAGGATAAAAAAATACAGTACACCCAGAAATGTCCTTACCATCTAACGCCATCAGATGGTTTCGTCTAAACGCCAACTGTAAATTATATGATATGAAAATTTAAAAAAAAAATCATTAGAAAATGATTCCACTGCATCAATACTAATCTGTGATAATCTTACACAATGCAAAGCCATTTTTAATAATACATTTAAATATTAAAGCTTCAGTCTTAATTAAATCATTTTATTATAATTGCATTCAATGATTGGTGTCGTGCTGCTGTGACTTCACCCTTCCTGGCTCACTATTGGCTGATTCAGGGGTTGAGGGTGGCCATTTTTAATTTTGACATCATTCTAGTCCTTAGTTTGCAACACTTAAGTGCCACTTTAGTCAACATTTAAAAATCAGTCTTAGACTTTGCTGAAAGTTGCTTTTAGCTTCGTTATTAAAGTCTCCTACACTGCAAAAAATGCTCTACTTTTTTTTCTTGTTTCCAGTCCAAATATCTAAAAAAATCTTAAAACAAGATGCATTTACTAAATAGATAAAATGACATGAGATTTTTTTCTTGTTTTCTGAGTGAAAAAAATCAAAATGAAGTGAGTTTTTGCTTAAAACAAGCTAAAATATCTGCCAGTGGGGGGAGAAACATAATCTTATTTCTGTTTGGGATAGAGACAAGATTTCAATCAAAAGCAGATTATATTTTTCGTTCCACTGGCAGTTTTAAGCAAAAACATCATTTTAATTTTATTTTTCAAGAAAACAAGATGCAATTTTACTTGTCTAGTAAATTATTTATCTTGATTTAAGAACTTTTTTAGATATTTGATCTAGAAACAAGACAAAATTACTAAATAAGAAGACAATTTTTTGCAGTGTACTCTTAAGACTGTTACAAACTCTGCAAGAACACAGAAAAAAATTCTCACTCCCAGGGCTGCAAGACCAAAGTGACGTCATTTTGTTCTCGCAAGCCTGGTTTGGGACTTCTCGCAGCTTGGTCTCGACACATCGTCTGAGCTTTTTTTTTTTTGGGTGTCCGAGAACTATTATGTGATTGGTCAGAAATGTAAAGTGGACGGGGTTAATGCAGAGAAACCACCAGTTCGCCACCTGCTTTTTTTCATGAAGTATGGCTTGTTCTGGCCAGAACAACTTTCTTCTTGTTTTTGCCACCTTGAGAAAATGAAAAAAAATGTCTTTGTTCTTGTGGAGTATGTACCAAGCTTTAGACAACTTTTACTAAGAATCTTAAGTTAAAGCTTAAGTCTATTCTTAAGAGCATTTCTGAAGGGTTTTATACATACAGGCCCAGAGGTCTTGTTTTCTACCGAGTGTTTTTATTTTTCACATTTAATCTCATTGAACTGATTCTGACTGCTTTATATGTTTATTTTAGACCAGATGGAAGTGACAGAGACACGGCACAAACTAAATGACATAAAGGAACTCTGTGACGTCAAAACTCAAGAAACAGAAGCCAAAAATCTGCACACCTGCTCTCAGTGTGGAAAGAGTTTCACACAAAAACGAAACCTTAACAGACACGTGAGAGTTCACACTGGAGAGAAACCGTATACATGTACTCAGTGTGGAAAGAGTTTTACTCAATCGTCAAGTCTCAGTTCTCATCTGCTCCGTCACTCTGGAGAAAAAACATTTAACTGTGATCAGTGTGAGAAAGATTTTATTTCATCATCAGACCTAAAAACACACCTGAAAGTTCATTCAGGTGAGAGACCTCATGTGTGTTCTCTCTGTGGAAAGAGATTTTCACGGCTGAACAATTTTAGACAGCACCAGAAAACACATACAGGAGTGAGAGATCATGTGTGCTTTGACTGTGGGATGAGCTTTACTACATCTAGTCATCTGAAACAGCACAAACGAATTCACACTGGAGAAAAACCTTACAAGTGCTCACACTGTGACAAGAGATTCAATCGGTCTGGAAACCTGAAAACACATGAGCGAGTTCATACCGGAGAGAAGCCGTACAACTGTATTCAGTGTGAAAAGAGTTTCAGAGATGCAACAAGTTTCAGAAATCATCTGCGAATTCACTCTGGAGAAAAGCCATTTAACTGTGATCAGTGTGGGAAAGATTTTAATTCGTCATCAAATCTAAAAAAACACCTGAAAGTTCATTCAGATGAAAAGCCTCATGTGTGTTCTCTCTGTGGAAAGAGTTTTTTATGGCTGAAGAGTTTTCAACTGCACCAGAAAACACATGATGAAGTGAGAGATCATGTGTGTTGTGACTGTGGGAAGAGCTTTACTACATCTGGTCATCTGAAACTGCACCAAAGAACTCATTCTGGAGAAAGACCTTACAAGTGCTCATACTGTGACAAGAGTTTCACTCAGTCTGGAAACCTGAAAACACATGAGCGAGTTCATACTGGAGAGAAGCCGTACCACTGTACTCAGTGTGAAAAGAGTTTCAGAGATGCAACAGGTTTAAAAAAGCATCAGTTTATTCACTCCGAAGAAATAATCCTTCAAATTCATAATGAAATGCACCAATCAGGCATTACATTATGAATATTGGGTTGGCCCCCCTTGTGGTGAATGATCAGTGTTTGTCACAAGTAAGCAACTTTTTCTTTTTTCTTTTTTTTCTCATGTCAAATAGTAAATACTGTGAGATAAAATTTGGAGTTTTTCCACTCAACAACTCTTACAATGCAAATAGTCTTGTTTCTGTTTTCTTGTGATGTGATTGTGTGACTTAGGCTCAGATATATTCATGTCATTTTCATATTTACTAAGTGTACTAAAGTGTGTTCAAAAAGATCATGCAATTATGAGAAATAAAACAGAAACAACATCTTGTCTTGAACTTCTCTAGTTTTAATCCCTTTAATGAGTTTTTCTAAAGTTGTGGTCTGAATTATTGCCCCCTGTAAAAATAAATATGCATTGTTAAAATATAAGTTCCCTTCAAAATGAAAATTCACTGATAATTTACTCACCCCAGATGTCCGTCTTTCTTTCTTCAGTCGTTTTTTTGGGAAAAACATTCCAGGTTTTTTCTCCACATAATGGTCTTCAATGGCAACCAAAATGTCGAAGGTCCAAATCAATGCATTTTTGAGGGTCTTCAGAGGCTCTGCACAATCCCAGACGAGGAATAGGGTCTTATCTAGCCGAACCATCAGTCATTTTAAAGAAAAAATAAACATATACATACTTCTTAACCTCAATTAACTATCTTATGCTGCTCTGCGACACCATGGATTGCACAATCACGTAGGAAATGTCACACTAGACTAGTGGTCTCAAACTCAATTCCTGGAGGGCCACTGCTCTGCACAGCTTTGCTCCAACCCTAATCAAACACACCTGATCCAGCTAATCAAGGTCTTCAGGATTACTAGAAACATCCAAGCAGGTGTGAGTTGAAGCTGGTTGGAGCTAAACTGTGCACAGCTGTGGCCCTCCAGGAATTGAATTTGAGACCAGTGCACTAGACGTAGGCGGAAGTACCGCCCCAAGCGAATGTGCGAAGACTAATACAAACGCCCTTTACAAAAATAACTTCTGCCTATATCTAGTGTGACCTTTCCGGCGTGATTGCGCAATCTGTGGTGTGTGGCAGAGCAGAGCAAGATGATCAATTTAGGTTCAAAAGTATATACTTTTTTATTTTAGAAAATGACTGATGGTTTGACTAGATAAGACCCTATTCCTCATCTGGGATCACACAGAGCCTCTGAAGCCCTTCAGTGCCCTTTGAAACTGCATTGATTTTTTCCACTGAAAAAAGAAAGACATGAACATCTTGGGTGCCATGGGGGTGAGTACATTATCAGGAAATGTTCATCTTGAAGTGAACCAATCCTTTAATCCATTTGATCTTTAATTCCCAAAATCCAAAAAAATCGTACCTTTAATTGAAGTCTTAAAATCTGGGGAAAATATCTTTATGAAATAAATGTTGAAACATAACAAAACATGTTGGACATACTTATTGCACCCTTTTATTCAATACTTTTTTCAAACTCCTTTTGCCGAGATAACCGCTCTTGAGTCATCTCCTATAATGAGTTTGGAGAACCTGACCAGAGATCAAGTCAAGTCAACTGTGTTTAAATAGCGCTTTTAACAATGCAGATTGTTTCAAAGCAGCTTCACAGTGTTAAACAGAAAAATAATGCAACAGAATATATTTTGATTATCTTACAGTAACAATGTGGGCTTTAGATCAGTAATTTGGTCTATATGGTTAATTTAGTTTAATAATTAGATTTATTTTGAAATATATTTGAAAAATAGTTTTTCCCCAACTGAGCAAGCCAAGCCAGAGGCGACAGATCAGAGACCATTCCTCCATACAGAATCTCTCCAGATCCTTCAGATTCCCAGCTCCATGTCGGTGCGTCTCGTCTTCACCAGTCATTTTCTATAGGGTTCAGGTCTGGGAACTGGGACAGCCATGGCAGAAGCTTGAATTTGTGCTCAGTGACAGATTTTTGTGTTGATTTTGATGTAAGTTTTGGATCATTGTACTGATGGAAGATCCAGCCATGGCACATTATAAGATTTATATCAGTTGCCGTCTGGGTCTGTGTATCTTTTGGCCATTTTATTTTCCTTATAGAAATGTTATAGAATCTTTTTTTTCTTGTTTTCTCATTCAGAGGTAGAAAAATTTAGACTGGGTAAACCCAGCCTGATCTCTCGCCGATTTCATCTCACCCTGCAGCTCAGGCAGGAGACCTGTAAATTTTTTCTATCCTGCTTCCATTACATATCTGCAGGGACCAATCACAAATTGGCTTATCCTGACGCTATTGGTGGGTTTAACACAATGGCGATAGAGAAGCGACTGCAAGCAGCTTTTTGTTTACATTCAACATGGTAGCCACCGAAGCACAGCAACCCATTGATGCCGCTGTCACTGCTGTTTTAAAAGATTTCAACGGCAAGTTTTCTTTGAAAACGGAACAGAAACTTGCCCTGGAACAATTCCTACAAAAAAAGGATGTTTGCCTTGCTACCATCCGTCTTTGGTCAAAGCCGAATTTACCAGCTAGCCCCGCTGGTGGCCAAAAGAATGGAGCTCAGCTCAAACACCTTTTTTGTTTTTAGTTTAGCAAACAACTTGAGTGGGTGTAAATACTACTCACTTTCATGTTTCTTTTTCTTTTTGCACAACCTGCAAAAGACGTTCGATGCCATTGCTGCTTCTGCAAACCGCTGATCAAAGCTTCAAACCAACATGTTTTTTGTCACGTTTCTTGGCTGGAGTTTTTTCGCATCGCTCTTCAAAGTACGTCACCCGGATTGTTGGTCTGATTGGTTAAAGGACTATCCAAATGCGTACAGTAATTTGAACTATGCCTGTTGATCACACCTCTTGTGCAGTAGAAAATACAGAGCAGACTCCCCAGACCAATGTTCAATCTTAAAAAATTGAGCTTGGTCTGGTGATAGCCAGACTAATTTAATCTGATTGATGACATCCAAAGCCTCACTTCAGCCTGACTGGTTCAGGAAGCGGTTCAAATCTTGCCCTCTTCCTAGTTAAACCCTGCCAATTTCCTGTTTTATGATAATAATAATATTGCTGTTTATTACACAGTTATGTTATACAATCATTATATATACCACAAGAAAATACACATTATATTCATATAAATAGATGAGTCTATGTGGAAATTATTTTTTTTCTTCACTGTTATATCTAAGCCTGAAAGGTCCACTGAAGTGCCTTGAAACGCATTATTCAATGTGTTGATGTAATTTCCCCTGAAACTGCTCCAGCTGTTAGCAGCTCCTCCCCTTTTTTGAAGCAGCCAATAGCGTTTTGTTAATAAGTACCACAGTTTGACTAGAGCCTTTCTGTTTGGTAACGCTAGTTTCCTCCTCCTAACCTCTAACCGTTTATCACCATAATCTCCTCCATATCGCTGTGAAATACAGCAGGATTTAAATGAATCTGATATGTTTTGTTGTCTCCGCTGACTCGCGCATATGATCCGCGCTGTGCTCTTGTGTCTCTAGTCAACGCCTCTGGTCTAGACTACGTGTGTGCGCTGCGGTGGTGCGCGTGAACTAACGTGAAACCAGATTTTGTTTGTCTCAGCTGAAAGGATATTTACACTGTCTGAATCGCATAAATAGTGGGCTATGTGCCATTCACCATGTAGAAAATAGTAAATGTGTGAACAGCTGACCGATTTCAGCGTAAGCGTATATTTATAGTGTTGGGGCGGGCACTTCAGATTCTAGAGAGCATTTGATTGGACAGAAGATTTGATGAGTATGTGAAGACTGCGATGATGTCATGAAAATCTGTGATTCGTTTTAACGGAAGTGAGAGACTGTAAGTTTTGAATGCTTTTATCTCCTAAATGTGAATTTTGTCATTGTTTTGTAAACACACCAGCGCATTCATTACCTTAAGGCTAACATGTTCATACTAAAAGCTAAAAAAATGTATTTTGATTTCAGGGGGCCTTTAACTGACGTACAATACAGTGTATTACAGATCACGTCAGGTCTGTAATGTATCTGCCTCTTTTACACTCTTTGACCACCAGATGGTATTGTGAGCAAATGAAGCCTCGAGAAATGAACCCTTTTGTGAACCATTTTGCTGAAAAGCTTCAATGATTCATGAGGCTTCACCACCACTAGTTTTAAGAATATGCGGCTCCTTTAAGAAACATGACACCGCGTGCACTGAGCATGCGCAGAAGAGGCGAGAGCAGATACTCCAGTTGAAGCTGAAAGCGACGCTGTTAACGATCGTGAATGAAGGACAAATGTGGAATATTTCTCTTAAATGCCTTATATTTCCAGTCTGCAGGTGAGAGATGTTTCTCAGATTACAGAGTTTAAAATTAATCAGCTCCAGAGTTTACGTGTTTAAGGACCAATGTAATGAAATGCGTTGTGTGTCCTGGTTTATTATTAAGAGTTTAATAATATGCTTGCAGAGAGTTTTTCACAGACTCAATTACACCAATAAAATGTGTTTAATGTGCCACTTTACAGAATATCTCAGACATTAGCGTAATGAATGAGGGGAAAACAGCCCACTTTTGGAGACAAAAAAGCTTTTCAGCAGCTCAGTTAAACATGATTGTTGTTTCTCTCAGACTTTGGACAGGAGTTGAACAAACCTTATTTTAATGCAGTTGGAGCTTATTAATATCCAACTTGTACTAATATCTAACACAACTCCATATTCCTAACAGTAAACGTGTTCACTTAATTTAAGTGTATATGTAAATGTAATTAAAGGGATAGTTCACCCTGAAATGAAAACCCACATGAAAAAATACTATTGTATATTATAGTAAAATTACAGTAAAAATACTCTAGTAAATACTATAGTGTTCTTGAACCATACTATAGTAAAGACACTACAGTAAATTCTAGTATATTATAGTATTTACTACACTTTGTTAATTTACTGTAGTATATTTACTATAGTACAGTTCATAAACACTATAGTATTTACTTGATTAATTTAACTATAATATACTATAGTATTTTTTCATGTGGGAATAAACCCATTTTTTACTCACCCTGCTGTTGTTCCCTGTGTCAGTCTATCTTTTTTGGACCACAAAAGCAGACGTTTTGAAAACAGTCATGCGCACACTCCTTCCTATAATAGCAGTGAATAGCACCCAGGCTCAATATAAACAAACGCGACTTGTATTTTCTATAAGGTAAATGATAAGAAATAATACAATATTACTTATAATAAAACCTCCTGAAGTGAATGTTGTGTACACATTGCGTGAATGGCTGCTGAGGCTTTTATGCAGTCACAGTAACGGCCAAGCTCAGTGTTTTGACTGAATAATAAGATTTCTTTCCTGCAAAACCTTATAGTAGCGTCTGTGACTCACTGTATCATTGCGTGATACTTTTGTACAGTTTTTGTAATGTTTTAGCCTGGTCGCTATTCACTGCCATTATAGTAAGGAGCGTGTGCAGGACTATTTTTAAAATTTCTGCTTTTGACGTCCGAAAAAGATAGACGGACACAGGGCATTGGAACAACAGCAGGGTGAGTAAAAAATGGCTTTATTTTCATTTCGGGGTGAATTATCCCTTTAATCTAATCCAGTATAAACTTTGATTTTTCCAGATCTGGTCCTGTGGTCGTCAGTTATATCACAGTGATCACAGTTCACACCTACAGTGAAGCCCCTCCCACAGCAATTCACCAATAAATACTGGGAATATTCACATCATCCTACAAGAGAAGGACAAACTCCAGGTGTAGCAGCTGAAATCTGTGTGACTGTTAAAGATGGAGTTTATTAAAGAGGAGATTAAAGAGGAGATTGAAGACACAAGTTATCCAGAACCATCCATAATAAAACATGAAGATACTGAGGAACAAATAGGTTGGTGTCCATTCTAGATTCTTCATTTTTGCCTGCTTTGGTGGCTGTGAAATTATAAGCAGTAAATAATAATAATTAGCAGAAATAAAAAGCAGCAAAAGTGCATCTTTTTTAATTTGGGCTTTGGTGTTTCAAGTCAACCTTTTTTTAATACCGGGGAAATATAATCTTGTTCCATGTTGTTACAGGATAAGTGTGAGATCAGCTATTCTGTATTATGTATTTTTAAAAATACAGTACACCCAGAAATGTCCTGACCTTTTACTCGTTTTTTTACCCTCATGCCATCTGAGATGTATGTACGACTTTCTTTCTTGAAGCATCAAACTGCACATATAGCAATAACTACAAAAATCCACACGACCCTAATGGATGAATCAATGTCTTATGAAGTGAAACATAAGTGTTTGTAAAAAAAAATACCTTTATTTTAAACTGTAGACTATCGCTTCCGACAAACAGTCACCTGCACAAGCATGAGAGGGTTGAGTTCACACTTGACTTAACTTAAAGCTTGACTTAAGTGCTGAGAAACTGGTCACGTGGCTGTCAGTTTTCATTCTTTTTACAACAATAAAACAAACAATGACGCTTGAAGCTTTGTTGACATATTTACTCACACAAACACCACTTTTATTTACAGCCTACAGATGTCACACTTACCCTGTTACTACATGAAAGAAGAGGGGAACAAACACCACTTTTATTTACAGCCAATCATTTACAAATTAATTGCATTCCCACTGAAAAACAATCGGTCTAGTGCAAAAGTGTTGCCTATAAATGGTATTGCGCACTTTCTTATCAAACCCGCCACAACAATGATCAACCTCTCCTCCATTTTGCTTGGGAACTAATGTGGTCGGAACCAAAGTGGCAACTTTTTGAGCAATGTTGCTTGTGCATTTTTCCTGTTTAGAATGGGCAACAAACTTCTATTTGGATACTTTAGATCGGTCGCGGGCCCAGTGTCCAGCAACATTGCTCAAAAAGGAGCCCCGTGTATCATCACCTTAACTCCAACTGTAAATGAGGAAAATAATATAAATTATATGAAAATAAAAAAATCCATAGGATAAGATTCCACTGCATCGATACTAATTTGTGATAATTTTGCACAACGCAAAGCAATTTTTAAAAATAAATTTACAGGTGCTGGTCATATAATTAGATTATCATCAAAAAGTTGATTTATTTCAGTAATTCCATTCAAAAAGTGAAAGCATATTATATTCATTCATTACACACAGACTGATATATTTCAAATGTTTATTTCTTTAAATTTTGATGATTTTAACTGACAACTAAGGAAAATCCCAAATTCAGTACCTCAGAAAATTACAATATTGAACCTTTTCACAATATTCAAGACACCTGGTGCCACATGCTAATCAACTAATTAACTTAAAACACCTGCAATGGCCTTTAAATGGTCCCTCAGTCTAGTTCTGTTGGCTACACAATCATGGGGAAGACTGCTGACTTGACAGTTGTCCAAAAGACGACCATTGACACCTTGCACAAGGAGGGCAAGACACAAAAGGTCATTGCAAAAGAGAATGGCTGTTCACAGAGCTCTGTGTCCAAGCACATTAATATAGAGGCGAAGGAAAGGAAAAGATGTGGTAGAAATAAAGGTACAAGCAATAGGGATAACCGCACCCTGGAGAGGATTGTGAAACAAAACCCATTCAAAAATGTAGGGGAGATTCACAAAGAGTGGACTGCAGCTGGAGTCATTACTTCAATTACCACTGCGCACAGACGTATGCAAGATATGGGTTTCAGCTGTCGCATTCCTTGTGTCAAGCCACTCTTGTACAACAGACAGCGTCAGAAGCGTCTCGCCTGAGCTAAAGACAAAAAGGAGTTATGGTCCAAAGTTATGTTCTCTGATGAAAGTAAATTTTGCATTTCCTTTGGAAATCAGGGTCCCAGAGATGTTGCTTGCGGTCCAGTGTAAAGTTTCCACAGTCAGTGATGGTTTGGGATGCCATGTCATCTGCTGGTGTTGGTCCACTGTTTTTTCTGAGGTCCAAGGTCAACACAGCCATAAACCAGGAAGTTTTAGAGCACTTCATGCTTCCTGCTGCTGACCAACTTTATGGAGATGCAGATTTCATTTTCCAACAGGACTTGGCACCTGCACACAGTGCCAAAGCAACCAGTACCTGGTTTAAGGACCATGGTATCCCTGTTCTTAATTGGCCAGCAAACTCGCCTGACCATAACCCCATAGAAAATCCATGGGGTATTGTGAAGAGGAAACTGCAATATGCCAGACCCAACAATGCAGAGCTGAAGGCCACTATCAGAGCAACCTGGGCTTCCTAACACCTGAGCAGTGACTGATCGACTCCATGCCACGCCGCATTGCTGCAGTAAATCAGGCAAAAGGAGCCCCAACTAAGTATTGAGTGCTGTACATGCTCATACTTTTCATGTTCATACTTTTCAGTTGGCCAAGATTTCTAAAAATCCTTTCTTTGTATTGGTCTTAAGTAATATTCTAATTTTCTGAGATACTGAATTTGGGATTTTCCTTAGTTATAATTTCCTTAGTCAGTTATAATCATCAAAATTAAAAGAAATAAATGGTTGCGGCCATTGACGTAGTGTTATTGACACTTTTATTGTGTTCAAGATTTACAAAAATTACATAATGAGACTGTACAGCGTGAAAACATTTTTTTTTTTTCAGTTTTTGTCTTACCCTGAATCATTATGGTGCACTTATAATCAGTGTTTATATTGGGACTATTTCAGACCAGTCTGGAAGGAACCTCTGCGGAGGAGCACAGTCCCTGCCTGTCTCATCATAGACACAAACATAGAGAAGTAGCTCCGGCTGCAATGTTCCTCCGCAAGACACATGCAGTTCTGTTTATTAACCACAAAAAGTTATGGACTGCAGCTTTATGTTCCACACAAGTCAGCATTTAAGAATCAGTCTTAGACTTTGCTGAAAGTTGCTTTTAGCTTCTTTATAAAAGTCCTATTTTTTACTAAGAATTTTTTTACACTAAAGCTTAAGACTATTCTTGAGAGATTTTCTGAAAGATTTTATAAATACAGGCCCAGATGTTTTGTTTTCTGCCTAGTGTTTTTAATTTTCACATTTAACCTTGTTGAACTGATTCTGACTACTTTATATGTTTATTTTAGACCAGATGGAAGGGAAGGAGCATCAACACAAACTAAATGACATAAAGAAACACTGTGACTTCAAAACTCAAGGAACAGAAGCCAAAAAGCTGCACACCTGCTCTCAGTGTGGAAAGAGTTTCACACTAAAACGAAACCTTAACAGACACAAGATAATACACACCGGAGAGAAACCGTATACATGCTCTCAGTGTGGGAAGAGTTTTACTCAAGCATCAGGTCTCAGTGTTCATCTGCTCGGTCACTCTGGAGAAAAAACATTTAACTGTGATCAGTGTGGTAAAGATTTTATTTCATCATCAAATCTAAAAAAACACCTGATAGTTCATTCAGGTGAGAAGCCTTATGTGTGTTCTCTCTGTGGAAAGAGTTATTCACGGCTAAACAGTTTTAAACTGCACCAGAACACGCATACAGGTGTGAGAGATCATGTGTGCTTTAACTGTGGGAAGAGATTTGCTACGTCTAGTCATCTGACACAGCACCAAAGAATTCACACTGGAGAAAAACCTTACAAGTGCTCATATTGTGACAAGAGTTTCAGTCGGTCTGGAAACCTGAAAACACATGAGCGAGTTCATACAGGAGAGAAGCCGTATCACTGTACTCAGTGTGAGAAGAGTTTCAGAGATGCAACAGGTTTCAGAATTCATATGCGCATTCACTCTGGAGAAAAGCCATTTAACTGTGATCAGTGTGGTAAAGACTTTAATTCGTCATCAAATCTAAAAAAACACCTGAAAGTTCATTCAGATGAGAGACCTCATGTGTGTTCTCTCTGTGGAAAGAGTTTTTCATGGCTGAAGAGTTTTAAACTGCACCAGAAAGCACATGATGAAGTGAGAGATCATGTGTGTTGTGACTGTGGGAAGAGCTTTACTACATCTGGTCATCTGAAACTGCACCAAAGAACTCATACTGGAGAAAAACCTTTCAAGTGCTCATATTGTGACAAGAGTTTCAATCAGTCTGGAAACCTAAAAACACATGAGCGAGTTCATACTGGAGAGAAGCCGTACCACTGTACTCAGTGTGAGAAGAGTTTCAGAGATGCAACGGGTTTAAAAAATCACCTGTTTATTCACTCTGAAGAAATAATCCTTCAAATTCATAATGAAATGCACCAATCAGGCATAACATTATAATATTGTGTTGGCCCCCCTTTTGCAGCCCTGACCCATCAAGGCATGGACTCCACTAGACCCCTGAAGGTGTGCTTTGGGAGGTGGGGCCTCCATGGATTGGATTTGTTCGTTCAACACATCCTACAGATGCCCGATTGGATTGAGGTCTGGGGAATTTGGAGGCCAAGTCAAATTCTCAAACTCGTTGTGCTTCTCAAACCATTCCTGAACCATTTTTTTCTTTTTGGCAGGGTGCATTATCCTGCTGAAAGAGCCACAGCCACCAGTGAAAAGTGTTTCCATGAAAGGGTCTACATGGTCTGCAACAATGCTTAGGTAGGTGGTACGTGTCAAAGTAACATCCAGATGGATGGCAGGACGCAAGGATTCCCAGTAGAACATTGCCCAAAGCATCACACTCTGTCAGCCTCTGTCAGCTTGCCTTCTTCCCATAGTGCATCCTTGTGCCATGTGTTCCCCAATTGAGCGACATTCATGCCAACCATCCACATGATGTAAAAGGAAACCTGGGAACCCTGACTGGCCTGCAGCTATGCAGCCCCATACGCAACAGACTGTGATGCACCGTGTATTCTGACACCTTTCTATCAGAACCAGCATTGACTTTTTGAGCAATTTGAGCTACAGTAGCTTCCCACGTGCATCACTGAGCCTTGGCCGCCCATGACCCTGTCCCCGGTTCACCACTGTTCCTTCCTTGGAGCACTTTTGATAGATATTGCCCCTGCAGACCGGGAACACCTCACAAGAGCAGCAGTTTTGGAGATGCTCCGACCCAGTCGTCTAGCCATCTTGTCAAACTCGCTCAAATTCTCATGCTTGCCCATTTTTCCTGCTTCTAACACATCCACTTTGAGGACAAAATGTTCACTTGCTGCCTTATATATCCCACCCACTAACATGTGCCGTGATGAAGAGATAATCAGTGTTATTCACAGTGTATGTCACACGTGAGTTAAATTATTTTTTTTTCATGTCAAATAGTAAATCCTGTGAGATAAAATATGGAGTTTTTCCATTCAAAGGTCAACAACTCTTACAATGTAAATAGTCATGTTTTTGTTTTCTTGTGATGTGATTGTGTGACTTAAGCTCAGATATATTCATGTAATTTCAAGTGTGCTAAAGTGTGTTCAGAAAGATCATGCAATTATGAGAAATAAAACCGTAACAACATCTTGTTTTGAACTTGTCCAGTTTTAATCACATTAATGAGTTTTAAAGTTGTGGTCAGAATCATTGGCCCCCTTGGTAAATATGATAAAATAAATAAAAAAATAAATCTGCATTGTTAAAGGATCCACATCTCACATCAGTTTTCAACAATATATCACTTCAGAAATTCACTTTTGACCACTGCAGAGCACTGTATGGCTGCGCTTCGCTGTAATTTGAATGCATTTTAAAGATCTAGACTTTTATTACTGAAATGCTGGCAAGTGTTTACAAGAGCAATATATTTCACCACTGCTCAAAAAATATAAAGAGGAAAAGCATGTAAACATTTGAAATTGGGCATCATTACGGCAGCAATATGTTAAAATAACCAAGCAGCGTTTATGTTAAACCTCCTGTAAATAAGAGGTTGTATTAACTTAATTCCACTCATTTCCATGAGGAATACAATGACTTTTTGAGATAAAATACAAGACAGAAAACCATTTTAACTAACGTTATAATGTGCGTCTATATCTTCCTATTTTTAAACAGATTTATTAATAATTAGGATATTATTTTCCTATTATTAAATAAAATATGCATTTATTATTATTATACTAAGGATATGACATTTTATTTACAGCATACAATCATGTTTTGGACCACGTGAGCAGCATGTCCCCAGGTGCGCAAGATTACAAAATCACTGCACACCTGTGAATCCCCATCAGAATGCACAAGTTTTATCAATGAGGTGGCATGCAAATTAATTTTTATGGACTTCCACATGAGAAACAATTACTGTCTGAATGGGGCTAATGGCAACCAAAATGTTGAAGGTTCAAGTTTCAAAGGGCTTTAGAGGCTCTGCACGATCCCAGCTGAGGAATAGGGTCTTATCTAGCGAAACCTTCTGTCATTTTCAAGGAAAAATAAACATTTAAATGCATTTTACCTAAATTGCTCATCTTGCGCTGCTCTGTGACACCACGGATTGCGCAATCATGTCGGAAAGGTCACGCTAGACGTAGGCTGAATTGCTGGCCTAAGCGAACGTGCGAAGACCAATTCGGTCTCCCCAACCAATCATCGGTTCTATTTATTCAACGTGCAATCTACACTTCTCCTAAAAGCACTGTAGTGGGCACGCTGCCTTCATTTAACCAACAATGATAACTTCAGACAGTATATCAATACAAACTGCATGAGTAGCTAATTCTTTAACTTGGCACGCTGAATGTGGTGCAGTTTGTCCCTTGAGCAATAATTATTGTGTCTTTGCACTTCTCGTTCTCCGTTTTTTGGCTCCGAAATGATAGTGTTTGGATGCCATTTCTACCACAACTTCACTATATCCATGTACATAATTACAAAATTCTACTGTTAATGTCTGACAACTTAGTTTTAAGACTTTTTCAGGCGATAATGTAGTTGTTTAAATCTCAAATCTATGGTTTATTTATAAAAAGAGTGCCTATTTGTACATTTTATCTGGCATTTTCGGAGTTGTGAGCTCGAGTGGATCAGCGGCGCTCTGCGCTCGTTAACCCCGGCGAGAACAGCCTTTCCTCGGCTAGTCCTTCAGACATTTGCCGCTGGCTCTGATGTCTCTGTGGTGTCTCGAGCTATAATTCGCCTTGTGTGTGTGTGTATGTGTGTGTGTGTGTGTGTGTGTAACGGGTGATCTTTGGTCTCATGGATCTATAATTTGTTCCCTGGCAAATCGTTTAGGCTGAGGGCAAAGTGAAGTTTCATTATTACTTTTTTATTATGTTATTTTGCTTTACGTTACCGTTGTAGCCTACTAGCACTGACTTTGAATGTTTGACTGAATTGTTTGCTTTATTATAGCTTATTATACCTTTTAAGTTACTTTTATATTATTGACCATACATAAACTTGCATTTAACAAAAAGAGACTTTGTTGTGTTTCATGTCATTTAATGTTATCACAGTGATAATCATATGCACACTTATCTGAACCAGATATTAATATATGATTAATATAAACTAGATCTTCTCCTCATTGTTGTCACTACTAGAGCAAGCTCCTGATTGATTAACGCGTCAAATGCTCAATTCGCGTGAATCGCAACGCAGAATGTCTATTCGCGTCTTTGCATCGACTTAACATGTAAATCACTCGCGTGAATCGCATCATTCGCGTCCGTGTGAACGCACCATTCTAGTCTCAGCTACAACTACAGTGTTTGAGGGCAGGTCAAAGGACACACTGGCAGCCAATGAAGGCCATGATCTTTAAAACTTTGCATACCTTCTACATTCACAAAAAACTATACCCAGATAGCAAAATTGTTCCGGGCCTTTTATGGCCCAAACTCTGTTCTTAGTTTTGGCAATCATACCGCCAGGAATGCATGGCCAAAACCGGCCCAAACAGATTTGCCAAAATGCCAATTCCTTACCAGACAAGAGCCAGAAGACCCTAAATTGGCCCATATTCATGCCATAATATCGTCACTGAAAAGCCAGATGTCTCCCGAGCACAGGCCACAACTCTGCCAGATTATATTAAAACAACTATGTGGCGAGGGGCGTGGTTTAGCGAGGTCTGTGACGGAGAGAGAGTCAGAGGCCGAGCGGCACGTAAGTGAATCAGGTACAAGCGATGAACACCTGTCTCTTGTTTCAGTAATTGGCGTGGAGAGACAGGTCATAAGCCACGCAGGAGATGAGGACCGGAGAGAGAGGCTGACACACAGTGCTGGGGCTCGGCGGAAGCAGAGAGGAACTGCCTAAACCGACGGACCATTTGAGAAATTGAGTTTTGTGTTATTAGTGCGAAGTGCACTGTGTCTTACCACCTGAGTTAATTGAGTAATAAACCGTCTCGAGTGCCAGCCAGCCGACCCCTGTGTCTTCTTCCTCACACCCCACACTAACCTTGTTACATTGGTGCGAAGCCGGGAGGAAGAAGACCAGAGCCGCCGCCATGCAAGCGCCCGTCAACGCCATTTGCGGATATCATCCAGGCGCTCGCGGGCCTGCACAAGGAGCAACACCAATCCATGCTGGAGATCAGGGGCGAGCAGGGCGGCGATTCCAGGCGCTCCTCCTGGCCCAGCAGCAGGACCGCGAGCTGTTCCGGAGCTGCCTTGACCGGGAGGTTCCCGCCGGGGATACATCATCATCCCGGCCAGCGCCACCGCATGCAGCTCACCAAGATGGGACCGCGGGGCGACCGGAAGCCTTCTTGGACCTGTTCGAGCGGTCCGCGGAAGCATGCGGTGGCAGCGACTGGACTGGCGGTGCGCCTCATCCGCTGCTGTCGGTGAGGCGCAGATAGCGGCCCAACAACTGCCAGTCCAGAACCTCCTGGTCTATGATGACCTACGGCGGGCCATCCTTCAGCGGTCGGTCTCTCCCGAACAACATCGCCAGCGATTCCGGTCGCTGACCCTGGGGAGAACAGCCGGCCCGCCGTGATGGCCCAGCAGCTCCGGGGCGCCTGCCGCAGATGGCTGATGGCGGACCAGTCGACGGTCGACCAGGTCGTGGACAGAGTGGCACTGGAGCAGTTTATTGCGCGGCTGCCCGGAAAACGCGCAATGGGTCCAGTGCCACAGGCCGCGTCGCTGGACCAAGCCATCGAGCTGGCGGAGGATCAGATGGTGGCGTGCCCAGGGTCGGCGAACCCCTGCGGCTTCTCTCTCTCTCTCTCACCCCTCCTTCTTCTTCTTCTTCTCCTCCCTTCCCCTATAGGCCAGTTCCAGCTCCCGTACAAGGGAGGCTACCCATCACGAGGTCAGGCGGGAGGTTCGGGAATCCCGGACGGAGCCGGGCTCTCGGCGCCATCCAGGGCGCGGGCCGCTCGCCTTGTCTTCAGCCTCGGTCCCGTTTCCCCTCTCTCTCACGCCAATTCCTGGTTCACTTCCTGCCACTGGGGCGGCGGGAAGTCTGGGCGGCCTGTTGGCGGTGCGGGGACCCGGGTCACTTTATAGACAGGTGTCCCGTGATGGAGGTGGGGGCGTTGATCCGGGTCCCCGACGCGCCTCAAGCTGCCCCGATCACGCCGGGCTGTACCAAATACCAGTGAGTATTCAGGGGTACCTATCCGGCTTTGGTGGATTCGGGATGTAACCAGACCTCTATCCATCAAAGCCTGATACAATCGTTGGCACTGGATAATAGCCGCCTGGTTAGGGTTCGGTGTGTGCGGGGATGTGGTGAACTATCCGCTGGTAGCGGTTATAATTCAATTTGGGGTCAAAACCATAGAGTGGAGGTGGCAGTTAATCCGCACCTCCGACATCCGCTAATTTTGGGGACAAATTGGCCTGCATTTGGGAGTCTATTGGCATGTTTATGTGCGGATGTCTCTTGGGGAGAAAAGGCGGGAGCGAGAGGCGGTTGTGCAGGTGGGAGAGGCTGAGCCGGGACCACGGGTACTCTTACAGAGGAAGGGAGCGGGGTAGAGAGGCTGGACCTCACTAACGCGATGATTTTCCTCTGGAACAGTCCCGGGATGAGTCGCTCAAAAATGCGTTTGCGCAGGTCCGATCAATCGACGGACAGCTTCTCCACCCTGATCAGACGCTCTCGTATCCTTATTTTGCCATATTAAGAGACAGGTTGTATCGAGTGACCCAAGACACTCAGTCAAACCAGGATACAACCCAGTTGTTAGTCCCAAAAAGCCGTCGGAAATGCTTTTCCAGGCGGCTCATTCTAATCAATGGCGGTCATTTGGGGCAAGCGGCGACACTAAATCGCAATGGTCCGGTTCTTTTGGCGGGCATTCACGAGAACGTGCGCAGATGGTGCGCGTCGTGTCGTGAATGTCAACTGGTAAATCCACCGGCCTGCCCAAAAGCGCCATTGCGCCCTCTACGCTTATGCAGGTCCCCTTGAGAGAATTGGCATGGACCTCATCGGACCATTAGGCGATCCGCCGAGGGCATCGGTTTGCATTGGTCTTGGTGGATTATGCAACCCGATACCCGAAGCAATTGCCCTCCGTAGCATTTGGCGAAGAGTGTTGCGGGCGTTGTTTCGTGTAATCTCGAGTGGGGATCGAAGGAGATCCTCACTGACCAGAACACGGCGTTTATGTCACGGGCGTTACGCGAACTTTCACGGGTTATTGGGCATTAAATCGGTCCGCACCAGCGTCTATCACCCACAGGCGGATGGTTTGGTGGAGCGATTTGTCGCACATTGAAGACAATGATCCGAAAGTTCGTACAAGAAGACGCCAAAAATTGGGATAGATGGTTGGAACCCTATTGTTCGCTGTACGCGAGGTCCCGCAAGCCTCCACAGGGTTTTCCCCATTCGAGCTTCTCTATGGACGTCAGCCCGTGGTGTTGGGCGTCCTCAGGGAGCTTGGGAGGACGGACCTTCGCAAGGCAAAAGCGAAATTCAGTATGTAATGGACCTGAGAGCAAAACTCCACACCTTGGGCGGCTATCCATGGAGAATTTGCTACAGGCTCAAGACAAACAAAGCCGGCTATACAATAGGGAGCGAAACTGCGTGAATTTGCACTGGGAGATAAAGTGCTTGTATTACTCCCAACTTCTAGCTCAAAATTGCTCGCCAAGTGGCAAGGGCCCTTTGTGGTCACACGACGAATAGGAAATCTCGATTATGAGGTAGTTCGGTCGGATAGGGCGGAGCACATCAAATATACCACCTTAACCTCCTTAAAAATGGGTGAGGGGAGTCAGTGATGCTGGCAACGGCAGTGAGTGGGGAGGAGGATCTCGGGCCAGAGGTGAGCACAAAAGGTACATCCCTCGCTCTGGCACCAGGGGGAGATCACCTCTCGCCGTTGCAGCTCACTGACATAGCCCAGTTGCAGGAAGTTTTTCGGATGTGTTCGCCCCTACCGGTCGAGCGAATCTCATTCAGCACCATATCGAGACAGAGCCGGGGGTGGTAGTTCGCAGCCGGCCGTATAGATTACCAGAACACAAGAAAAAAGTGGTTCAGGATGAATTAGAGGCAATGCTGGATATGGGAGTGATAGAAGAGTCCTACAGTGACTGGGCTAGCCCGATAGTTTTAGTCCCTAAAGCGGACGGCTCAATCGGTTCTGTGTGGATTATCGCAAGGTGAATGCTGTGTCGAAATTCGGCGCATATCCAATGCCAAGGGTTGATGAGTTGCTCGATCGGCTGGGCGCGGCTCGTTTTACTCGGCGCTGGATTTAACAAAGGATATTGGCAGATCCCCTTAACGCCTTTATCTAAAGAAAACAGCCTTTACGGCGCGTTCGGATTACACCAATTTGTCACCCTTCCTTTGGGTTGTTTGGGGCTCGGCCGCGTTTCAGCGTCTCATGGATAGAATTCTTGACGCATGCGGCATATGCGCTGCCTACTTGGATGATATTGTCATCTATAGTAATGATTGGCAGCGGCATATGGAGCATGTGCGGGCCGTCCTGGGATCGCTGAGACTGGCTGGGCTGACAGCCAACCCGAAGAAGTGTGCAATTGGGCGCGTGGAGGTCAGGTATCTGGGTTTCCACTTGGGTCATGGGCAGGTGCGTCCTCAAATTGACAAAACAGCAGCAGTTGCAACCTGCCGAGACCCAAGACCAAAAAGGAGGTGAGGCAGTTCCTTGGGCTAGCGGGATACTATAGAAGGTTTGTGCCTAATTATTCGGAACTCACTAGCCCACTGACTGACCTCACTAAAAGAAGCGCCAGATCCAATCCAGTGGTCAGAGCTGTGCCAGCAGGCTTTTACCCAGGTGAAGGCTGCTCTATGTGGCGGGCCGCTATTACAATCGCCTGATTTTTCTCTCCCGTTTATGTTGCAGACTGGCCAGCGTCGGACAGGGGACTGGGGCAGTCCTAACCCAGGAGAGGGAGGAGGAGCGGCCGGTGCTGTACATCAGTCGCAAGCTCTCAAAGAGAGGCGATGTACAGCACCATTGAAAAAGTGTTTGGCAATCCGGTGGGCGTTCTTACCCTCCGTTACTATCTCCTGGGAGGAGTTCACCCTCTGTTCGGACCACGCCCCTCTGCAGTGGCTCCACCGCATGAAGGATACCAGCGGATCACCCGTTGGTATCTCGCTTTACAACCATTTAAGTTCAAGGTGGTCCACAGGCCGGGCGCAGATGGTTGTGGCTGACTTCCTTTCCAGAAATGGGAGGCTGCAGGCCGGATGGCTCCCGGCCTGAGTCGGGCGGTGGGGGTATGTGGCGAGGGCGTGGTTTAGCGAGGTCTGTGACGGAGAGAGAGTCAGAGGCCGAGCGGCACGTAAGTGAATCAGGTACAAGCGATGAACACCTGTCTCTTGTTTCAGTAATTGGCGTGGAGAGACAGGTCATAAGCCACGCAGGAGATGAGGACCGGAGAGAGAGGCTGACACACAGTGCTGGGGCTCGGCGGAAGCAGAGAGGAACTGCCTAAACCGACGGACCATTTGAGAAATTGAGTTTTGTGTTATTAGTGCGAAGTGCACTGTGTCTTACCACCTGAGTTAATTGAGTAATAAACCGTCTCGAGTGCCAGCCAGCCGACCCCTGTGTCTTCTTCCTCACACCCCCACACTAACCTTGTTACAAACTAATTTGGCCCATATTCAATATCTGCGCCTAACAGCAACCATGCAATTCAAAGGGAAATCAAACCAGGAAACCATAACTTCTGAAAATTAGTGTTTATTTTCAATCAACATAAACATATGACCTAAATAGGTAAACATTTACAATTATTCATTTTTTTATACAATTACAATGTAAGAAAATAAAATGTAAAAACATTAGATACAAAGCTTGGTTTTAGAAATCACACTTAGTTGTGTAAACCATGAAAGATTATGAACGAAACCATGAAACTTATGAACGGTAGTGTGTGTTAAAGTTTGGCCAGAAACGGGCCAAAGTGGAATGTATATGTGTGTGCCAGACTTTGTGTTGGTGGGTGGCTGACTTTATGTGTTGGTGCGTGCCTGACGTTATGTGTTGGTGGGTCGCTGGTGGTGGAGGACTGTGCCTTTCCTCCTCCTACCCCACTCTCGATCGCCAGCCAAACACAACTAACGCCTCAACCATTGCTCCACTTCCTGGTTCGTGAATTCTCTGCATCCAGGATTTCTCCGAATGGCTTCTAGAAACATAAACAATTAAAGATATCATAGCAGGTTTCAGTGTTTAAATATAAGACTTTTTAAAGACAAAGTAAAGACAGGCAATGCCATTTAAACTTAAATTTAATTTAGGCCTTTAAGTTAAAGGAGAACTCTGGGGAATTTTTAAGTGAATCTTGATCGTTATAGGCCTACCTTTGTGAGTACTGTCTATAGAGGAAAAAAAACGAACCGGATTGGTGCTTGCAACACGGAGCTGTTACAGTTAATGCCCAGAGCTCCCACTCAGCTTAAACGTAAGTTATGAGGGCATATACATAAAGAGTGTCTTAGTGCCTCTTAACACACACAAAATGCAATTAAAATGTCTGTCCAACATGAACAGGGCCCTTACATGACAATGAGATGCGTTTAGCAACTTAGCCATTGTTTAAATTCACCTAAATAGTGTTTTAGACGGCTAGCTGTAGTCTCGCGCTGAAGTCCCGTGGGAACTCAGTTGTAGCCGGAAAAAGGTAAATAGTCCAGGTGGGAGGAGCGTCGTGTGTGTGAAGAGTGATCATAAAACAGTTTAGAAAAAATTCGGGTCCAAATACTAATGATAAAAGTAATTATTACCAAGTCCTTTCTCTTCTCTGGCTTTGTCTTAATGTCGTGGTCCAGCGCCAAAAGAGCCTCAGCATCCCTCAACAGCAGGAAACTTCTGTCCATGTGGTGTAGGTGTAGAAGAGAGATACTGAACAATCCGCCACAGATTTCTTTGCATATCACCATCACCACACATCACCTCCTGCTTGGCAATTATCTCTCGTAGTAATGCTGAAACCAGAACATTTTAAAAACTGTTCAGTCCTTGCCAGCTATAACAAAGAAATGGAGCATAAGGTCTCACCAGAGTGCAGGTCCATCTCAGGCAAGATGGAATGGCTCAGGAGTTCCATGGTGGCGAGACGGCTGAGGGGCAAGATGGAATGGCTCAGGAGTTCCATGGTGGCGACGGCTGAGAGGCAAGATGGAATGGCTCAGGAGTTCCATGGTGGCGAGATGGCTGAGGGGCAAGATGGAATGGCTCAGGAGTTCCATGGTGGCGAGATGGCTGAGAGGCAAGATGGAATGGCTCAGGAGTTCCATGGTGGTGAGATGGCTGAGGGGCAAGATGGAATGGCTCAGGAATTCCATGGTGGTGAGATGGCTGAGGGGCAAGATGGAATGGCTCAGGAGTTCCATGGTGGTGAGATGGCTGAGAGGCAAGATGAAATGGCTCAGGAGTTCCATGGTGTCGAGACGGCTGAGAGGCAAGATGGAATGGCTCAGGAGTTCCATGGTGTCGAGGCGGCTGAGGGGCAAGATGGAATGGCTCAGGAGTTCCATGGTGGTGAGATGGCTGAGGGGCAAGATGGAATGGCTCAGGAGTTCCATGGTGGTGAGATGGCTGAGGGGCAAGATGGAATGGCTCAGGAGTTCCATGGTGGCGAGATGGCTGAGAGGCAAGATGGAATGGCTCAGGAGTTCCATGGTGGTGAGATGGCTGAGGGGCAAGATGGAATGGCTCAGGAGTTCCATGGTGGTGAGATGGCTGAGAGGCAAGATGGAATGGCTCAGGAGTTCCATGGTGGTGAGATGGCTGAGGGGCAAGATGGAATGGCTCAGGAATTCCATGGTGGTGAGATGGCTGAGGGGCAAGATGGAATGGCTCAGGAGTTCCATGGTGGTGAGATGGCTGAGAGGCAAGATGAAATGGCTCAGGAGTTCCATGGTGTCGACGGCTGAGAGGCAAGATGGAATGGCTCAGGAGTTCCATGGTGTCGAGGACGGCTGAGGGGCAAGATGGAATGGCTCAGGAGTTCCATGGTGGTGAGATGGCTGAGGGGCAAGATGGAATGGCTCAGGAGTTCCATGGTGGCGAGATGGCTGAGAGGCAAGATGGAATGGCTCAGGAGTTCCATGGTGGTGAGATGGCTGAGAGGCAAGATGAAATGGCTCAGGAGTTCCATGGTGTCGAGACGGCTGAGAGGCAAGATGGAATGGCTCAGGAGTTCCATGGTGTCGAGGCGGCTGAGGGGCAAGATGGAATGGCTCAGGAGTTCCATGGTGGCGAGATGGCTGAGGGGCAAGATGGAATGGCTCAGGAGTTCCATGGTGGCGAGACGGCTGAGGGGCAAGATGGAATGGCTCAGGAGTTCCATGGTGGCGACGGCTGTGGGCAAGATGAAATGGCTCAGGAGTTCCATGCTGGTGAGATGGCTGAGAGGCAAGATGGAATGGCTCAGGAGTTCCATGGTGTCGAGAAGGCTGAGGGGCAAGATGGAATGGCTCAGGAGTTCCATGGTGGTGAGACGGCTGAGGGGCAAGATGGAATGTCTCAGGAGTTCCATGGTGGTGAGAAGATTGAGGGGCAAGTTGGTAGGATGACTCAGGAGGTCCAAGGGCGTGAAACGGCTGCAGAGAGGCAAGTTGGCAAGCTGACGGAGATATTTCATCTGATGAGGTAATGGCGTCACACAACAGTGACGGCAGAGATGGAATGGAGGGCACCTTAGGGAGGACTGTTTTGCGCTTCACAGGCTCCTCATCAGACTCCTCCTGACTCTAGAGGAAGTGCTGGTTTGGTCTTTGAAGAGAGAAAAATAACTAAAATGATTTACAACCCCACAGCCATGTAAGGCCCGTTTACACTGCCTACTATGAAGAGACCCATCTATGAATGAAACTCTATAAAACTGAGGTTTTAAAGTAAATTAAATCTCACAGTTATGGCTTCTCACCAACTACCCCACATACTTTTTTTTTTCAGTGCTACTTGCAAAAAATTTGGCAACTTAAATGCTTAAATCTTTTTACATGCCTTAGTTTAAAGACAAACATTATGTAGACAAACTAAGCAAAATCTGAGTGCAACTCACATTATCCTGGATTCAGCAGATTTGCGACATACCTGTTTTTTCTTTTTCTGGCCTCCCCTTCTCTGCTTCTGACTGGATGTCTGTGTCATCTTCTACCCGGCAAAGTTTCAACCTTGCCTCACTAAAGCTATCTGTCAAGAATGGAAACCAAGTGAAAAACAAAGCTTTACCCAGACCGGTATTGGTGTTGTGAGATTAGATCATGATTGTTATATATTAAATCATTCGGTTCTTGTAATGTCTGCATCCCAGTGTCAACTTTACATTACAAAAAACAAATAAATACACTTAATGACACCAGTCATAAACATAAAAGTGTCATTAATGTTCATGATGTGCGTCATGCTAATAAGGCTCACTCTTATGAAGACATCTTCAAATAAAGTGTTACGTTACATTTAAATTTTAAGAAATACATTAAAAAGGTTGCTTGATATAGTCTTGAACCATGAACAATGGATTAAAATGAACACTCACTTGCTTTGTAAAGAACCCTGATGTCATAACCTGTCCAGGTCTCCTTAGGCATCTCACAGATCATGATGGCCTTCAACATGGCATCGAGTTTGTAGTTAGGCCATTTACAGACCTCTCCTTCTACCCACACACCTGGCACCACCTCCACTTAATTTGTCTTAATGAAGCTCACTATGAAATACACTGAGGGTTGTAGGTTGGGGTTGGGGGGAATTTAAAGTTATTTTCGATGTAAAAGGGGGAAAGACAACAAAACTGCCCTGTTCCCCAAATGGCATCCTGAAATATTTTAATACATCATTCAGCTTTGTACATTTTAAATCTGAAGACAAATTTGACACTACAAAAACTCCTACTTCTTGAGAATCAACTGGGTAATGAAAGAATGTCTCCATCTTTGCAAATTCACGGTAGATGATGTACTCCTGGTCTTTATAGACAAAAATATTTTTTTCACCAAAGCAACAATCTGATTGATTCTAACATAATTGTCTCCTTCTGTAATTCTGACGTGCACATCATTCACTACCAGTTCTCTGAATTGTAGAACATCCCCTTCAAACAAGTCTGGTACAGACCCATTTCTATGCTCTATATTTACTTGCATTTTTGGCCAGTTAACTTCAACGCTATGTTTTTGGTTGTGAACTTCAGACACTCTACTAACAAAGCTGAACAAAAGCGGGGATTGGCTAAAATTGAGATGGCAACTGACAGCAGCATGAAGCTGTTATATATATCCTCAGGTAACACACCCCTAATAACAAGAGGACCGGTGTACAGAAAGAACTGCCTGAGTTCAGTTGCCTTCCACCTTTCTGGAAGGAGTCTTTCTGCCAGACTCCTTGGCTTCCTAGCAAATTCAACTGGGACGAATGCCTTCAAACTTACCAGCTTTTCAGAGATCTCCTGCATGTCACAACCCGAACGATGACACCAAAGAGGGCCAGAACTGCCAAACCACAAATCTAAGAGCCTCCTCATTACTCCCAAACAAACCAAATGCATATAATCGTGAGGAAACTGACTGACCATACCGATACCTGTTTCAAGTAGAGGGGAAACTGCTATGTGATGTTCCTCATCCGTGCCCCTCGCAAAAGACTCAGTCCTACCAGCAGCACTTACCTCTGGGAATGTCATGTGGTGACGAACATAAACACCTGGCTGTAAACACTTATCACATCCTGCATAACCTGAATGGCCTTTCACCTGTTTGATAAAGGCTCTAGCAGGAGCATCACAAATTACCGAATTTACCTTCAGAAACAAGGTTTTTGAGCCTATGACAAATCCCTCTCTCAGCATTGTCAATTCTTGAACGATGTTTGCCTCTTGCATTCTTTCGGTGACCACCAGACAGAACGACAGGTGCCATCTTGACCACGCCATGCAGTGTGAATAGACACGAAGTAGTGGCTTTTATACGGATTTCTTCAAACAACCATTGAATACTCTAAAAATGAGCATGTGCTACCAGGGCTGGCCCGCAGCATAGGCGGAATAGGCAAATGCTAGGGGCGCCACTCGTCCATAGGGGCGCCAAAATGAGTGATTTTATAACTGGTAGTATTTTATTAATATTCATTCGAAATATTACCAAAAAAAAAAAAAAGAAGAAGCCAGCCAGTGCTTTAGTGCGTCAGATATAGAACGCACGATCAGTTTAACGTAGGGAATGTGTTGTGTCGTGTTGCCTCTCGCGCATCTAATGTAGACAGGATTGCTTTCGTTTTAGGGTGCTTGGTCGCTCGCGTCAGACAGTGAAAGTTGTCTGACTATTTATGACGGATGGCCAAATTCACAGTGTCAAAAAGACAGAAGCCCTCTGAGGCAGGGAAGATAAGGAATAAGGGGATAAAGACAGAGGTAAAGTGATGAATGAACAGTTTATCTAATTGCATAGTAAAATACAAATTATCGCTAATTAATTCCAGTTATTTTTAGTTTAAACTTTATGCAAGCAGCTGTTCTGGGTAGTGTGATTTTGAAAAAATTAATGTCAGTTTTTGTTAACACATATACAAATTTTTTATAGCCTAATGTTTTTACAGTTGTGCAATTTTAACGGGATATATGGCATTTTTTAAATGTATTTCCAAAATTAGTAATGATTTATATACAGACTTATTTAAAATAGCAAAACATTTTGTAAAATGCACATTAAATATCTAAACTTCTCAGTTTAATTCATGGTGAAAACATGAATGTGCATAGTTTAGTGGAAGATTGCTGCCATCTACTGGAAAACAAACACTTTAGCATTTTCTTAATGAATAGTTTGTGCACTGATGTTAGGTGCAATTACTCTTGCTATTTGTGTTTAGGCTGTAATGTGGCGTAGGTGTGTATGTGTGTGTGTGTGTTTGTGTGTGTGTGTGTGTGTGTGTGTGTGTGTGTGTGTGTGTGTGTGTGTGTGTGTGTGTGTGTGTGTGTGTGTGTGTGTATGTATATATATATATATATATATATACACATATATATATACACATATATATATATATATATATATATATATATATATATATATATATATATATATATATATATATATATATATATATATATATATATACATACACATACATATATACATATATATATATATACATATATACATGGGTAAAATTATATATATATATATATATACCAGGTAAAATTTTTAAAACACAACCAGCATATAAAACAACAACTTAAATCACAAAAATAAAACAGTACCAGTGTTTCCACACTTAAGACTGATAACATAATGTTAGTGCTAAACCTTGACACAAGGGGCACCAAGAAAAATCTTGCAAAAGGCAGCAAATTGGTCAGGGCCGGCCCTGTATGCTATTATAATACCAATAAACTGCCTGTCCATACACCATATGCCATATGCAATTTTCTCATCAAATTCCTGTCATCTAAAACTGCCATGACAATCTGCCTAGTGCTCAGGAGGGCACGTTAACGTTAGGGTGCAGAAAAAAAAATCTACTTAGTAGATAAAAGTTTACATAGCCTACGCAAAAAAATGCAACATAGAACAAGAGTTAAAAATTCACAGAACACAACTTACCTTAATTTTACTTGGCTCTTGATAGTCACAGGCAGAATCTCTGTCAGGAAATGTACAGGAACATTCAGAGAAACGGGCTCGATTTGGTGAACATGCTAAACCTAGCAGCTAGCTAAAGTAGCTGCTGATGCTAAGGTCTGGTACAACTATTCAAAAATGGGACAGTTTATGCTTCTCATAACATATAATGCCAGTTTACACGGAAATGATCACCTATACAACAGAAAATATAATTAGGTGGCTATTTACACGATAGTTAATGTAATTACTAAAAATAAAGCATAGTTCAGCTTAAGCAACACATTTTATCTCAAAGCGGTTCAGGTACTGAGGATAATCTAATGATAGAACTGGAGAGGAAATACTTGTTTAAGTCATTTTACAATCACTCCCAGAACAGCAACTGAAAAATACGTTGAATCTGACATGTTTCATATTTGCCAGAAGACTGCCATAAAATAATGCCCCTCCCTCCACCACCTCCAGCTGCGCCACCACCGATTCCGGAACTCTTCAGGGTTGCGATCCATTTGCCAACATCGTACACAAACCAAACAAATGCCAGAAGAAGCGTAATAGGGCCGCCTTAAGAATATGGCAGCCCTAATAATGTTCGGGGCTCAGAATCACTCTCACAGTTTAAATCTAGATTAAAGACGCATCTCTTTAGCCAAGCATTCCCATGATGCTTCTCATAATCATGTACTACAATTATATCAGTGCACATGACTGTCTTTGCTTAATGATTTGAACAGCAGCTACGCTAATTATTTTCCTGTTTTGTTTTATCTTGGGACGCCCGTCCCGAGGTAACCATAGAGTCCGTCAGCTCCAGCCCCTCATACAGACTGATGACCATCACCTGTGAAGAGATGACTCCAACTCCAGCGGGGACTTCAGATGACGCAGCTGCATCAACTCCAACTTTTCCTTAAACCTTATCATTGCTACATGTATTCCTATTTTCACTATATTGTGCCCTAATTTAATACATTATTATACTGATAAATACATTGTTAGCTGATCTGTTTACTTTTAACATTTCTGAAATGCATAATGTGGACAAATCACTTTAAATTGTAATGTAGCCATATGCTTTTTCTGTGAAGCTGCTTTGAAACGATATGTATTGTGAAAAGCGCTATACAAATAAATGTGAATTGAATTGAAAAAGCGGCCCCTTTAAGAAATATGACACCGCGCGCACTGAGCATGCGCAGAAGAGAAACGCGCGAGAGACGAGAGAGAGCAGACACTCCAGTTGAAGCTGAAAGCGACGCTGTTAACAATCGTGAATGAAGGACAAAAGTGGAATATTTCATTCATATACCTTATATTTCCAGTCTGCAGGTGAGAGATGTTTCTCAGATTACAGAGTTTAACATTAATCAGCTCCAGAGTTTACGTGTTTAAGGACCAATGTAATGAAATGCGTTGTGTGTCCTGGTTTATTATTAGAGTGTAATAATATGTTTGCAGAGAGTTTTTCACAGACTCAATTACACCAATAAAATGTGCTTAATGTGCCACTTTACAGAAGATCTCAGACATCAGCATAATGAATGAGGGGAAAACAGGGAACTTTTGGAGACAAAGAGGCTTTTCAGCAGCTCAGTTAAACATGATGGTCCTGTTGTTTCTCTCAGACTTTGGACAGGAGTTGAACAAACCTTGTTTTAAATGCAGTTAATATAATCTAAGTTGTATCAAAATACTCCATATTTATAACAGAAATTATGTATTCAGTTAATTTAAGTGTACAGGTCCTTCTAAAAAAATTAGCATATTGTGATAAAAGTTCATTATTTTCCATAATGTAATGATAAAAATTAAACTTTCATATATTTTAGATTCATTGCACACCAACTGAAATATTTCAGGTCTTTTATTGTTTTAATACTGATGATTTTTGGCATACAGCTCATGAAAACCAATATCTCAACATCTCAAAATTTGCATATTTCATCTGACCAATAAAAGAAAAGTGTTTTTAATACAAAAAAAGTCAACCTTCAAATAATTATGTTCAGTTATGCACTCAATACTTGGTGGGGAATCCTTTTGCAGAAATGACTGCTTCAATGCGGCGTGGCATGGAGGCAATCAGCCTGTGGCACTGCTGAGTTGTTATGGAGGCCCAGGATACTTCGATAGCGGCCTTAAGCTCATCCAGAGTGTTGGGTCTTGCGTCTCTCAACAATATCCCTCAGATTCTCTATGGGGTTCAGGTCAGGAGAGTTGGCAGGCCAATTGAGCACAGTAATACCATGGTCAGTAAACCATTTACCAGTGGTTTTGGCACTGTGAGCAGGTGCCAGGTGGTGCTGAAAACGAAATCTTCATCTCCATAAAGCTTTTCAGAAGATGGAAGCATGAAGTGCTCCAAAATCTCCTGACAGCTAGCTGCATTGACCCTGCCCTTGATAAAACACAGTGGACCAACACCAGCAACTGACATGGCACCCCAGACCATCACTGACTGTGGGTACTTGAGACTGTACTTCAGGCATTTTGGCATTTCCTTCTCCCCAGTCTTCCTCCAGACTCTGGCACCTTGATTTCCGAATGACATGCAAAATTTGAGCGACAGTCCAGTGCTGCTTCTCTGTAGCCCAGGTCAGGCGCTTCTGTCGCTGTTTCTGGTTCAAAAGTGGCTTGACCTGGGGAATGCGGCACCTGTAGCCTATTTCTTGCACACGCCTGTGCACGGTGGCTCTGGATGTTTCTACTCCACACTCAGTCCACTGCTTCCGCAGCTCCCCCAAGGTCTGGAATCGGTCCTTCTCCACAATCTTCCTCAGGGTCCGGTCACCTCTTCTTGTTGTGCAGCGTTTTTTGCCACACTTTTTCCTTCCCACAGACTTCCCACTGAGGTGCCTTGATACAGCACTCTGGGAACAGCCTATTCGTTCAGAAATGTCTTTCTGTGTCTTACCCTCTAGCTTGACGGTGTCAATGATGGCCTTCTGGACAGCAGTCAGGTCAGCAGGCTTACCCATGATTGCGGTTTTGAGTAATGAACCAGGCTGGGGAGTTTTTAAAAGCCTCAGGAATCTTTTGCAGGTGTTTAGAGTTAATTAGTTGATTCAGATGATTAGGTTAATAGCTCGTTTAGAGAACCTTTTCATGATATGCTAATTTTTTGAGATATGAATTTTGGGTTTTTATGAGCTGTATGCCAAAATCATCAGTATAAAAACAATAAAAGACCTGAAATATTTCAGTTGGTGTGCAATGAATCTAAAATATATGAAAGTTTAATTTTTATCATTACATTATGGAAAGTAATGAACTTTTATCACAATATGCTAATTTTTTGAAAAGGACCTGTATATGTAAATAATCCAGTATAAATTAAGTAATTTATCTTTGTTCCAGATCTGGTCCTGTGGGCATCAGTATCTCAGAGTGATCACAGTTCACACCTGCAGTGAAGCCCCTCCCACAACAATTCACCAATAAATACTGGGAATATCCACATCATCCCACAAGAGAAGGACAAACTCCAGGTGTAGCAGCTGAAATCTGTGTGACTGTTAAAGATGGAGTTTATTAAAGAGGAGATTGAAGACATGAGTTATCCAGAACCATCCAGAATAAAACATGAAGATACTGAGGAACAAATAGGTTGGTGTCCATTCTTGATTCTTCATTATTGACTGCTTTAGTAGCTGTGAAATAATAATCAGTATACGGATGATAAACAATAGAGTTTTAATCGTATTAACAAATGAATAACAGAACTAAGCTTTGAGCAAAAATACTTTATATTAGGGATGTGTGAGACTAGCTGCTAGCCAACTTGGAAGATACTAGTCGTTAATACTTTTTTTTGCATATTTAATTATTTGGTTTATTTTTTTATTTTTTTACAAAGGCTTCCCCGTCATGTTAATGTTAAATCTTGAAATTAATAAGTTTTTTTGGAAAGCGTATATCTGCAGACAAACAAAATAATGTAATTTTGAACGATGAGCAAGGTAAGGGAAATTTTTAAGGCTTACACAAAACTTTTAAGTCTTTCTTTTATGACATGTAAAACTAGTATAACAATTAAGCTTGTCAGAATACACATTGCATCGCAGTTTGTTGTGTATGGGGCTCCATAGCCGCAGACCAGTCAGAGTGTCCATGGTGACCCCTGTCCACCACAGAATGGCCAGGTGCATGTGTAACTTACCTGGGGAACACATGGCACCAGGATGCACAATGGGAAGAAGGCAATTAGGTGTGCAAGTTGATATGTTAACATTATGAGACAATGAAGTTTGAAATTTTAAATCGGATTAAAGTAGAAACATGAATGAAACTTACTTTCCACTTGAACAGTTGCTATATCAACATCTTAACGGTAAGGAAATATGGTTAAATAATGTATAGATGTCAGTAGTTGTCAAGCTTTTCTTGCGATTTTGTTGCTCATTATGTGTACATACTCCGATCAGGCATAACATTATGTCCTAATATTGTGTTGGTCTCCCTTTTGACCTGTCGAGGCATGGACTCCACTAGAGTCCTGTAAGTTACGAGGTGAAGCCTCCATGGTTCGGACTTGTTTGTTCAGCACATCCCACAGATCGACTATATTAGGTCAAGACCTCAAACTCGTTGTGCTCCTCAAACCATTCCGCATTATCCTGCTGAAAAGCCACAGCCACCAGGAAATACGTGTTTGCAACAATGCTTAGGTAGGTGGTACGTGGGAAAGTAACATCCACATGTGTGGTAGGACCCAAGGTTTCCCAGCAGAACATTGCCCAAAGTATCACACTGCCTCCGCCGGCTCGCCTTCTTCCCATAGTGCATCCTGGTGCCATGTGTTCCCCAGGTAAGCGACATTCACGCACCCAACCATCCACGTGATGTAAAAGAAAACGTGATTCATCAGACCAGGCCACCTTCTTCCATTTTTCCGTGATCCAGTTCTGATGCTCTTTTGCCCACTGTTGGTGCTTTCGGTGGTGGACAGGGGTCAGCATGGGCACCCTGACTGGTCTGTGGCTATGCAGCCCCATACGCAACAAACTGCGATGCACTGTGTATTCTGACACCTTTCTATCAGAATCAGCATTAACTTAATCAATTTGAGCTACAGTAGCTCGTCACGGGCCAGCCTTCGCTCCCCACGTGCATCAATGAGCCTTGGCCGCCCATGACCCTGTCGCCAGTTCACCACTGTCCGTTCCTTGGAGTACTTTTGATAGATACTGACCACTGCAAAGAGCTGCAGTTTTGGAGATGCTCTGACCCAGTCGTCTAGCCATCACAATTTGGCCCTTGTCAAAGTGGTAATAATATTATGCCTGATTGGTGTATACTTTTCATACACAAGAAGCATGTTCAAACCTGGGCACACTAGTGGTTGCCACGGTAACGAACAACAGTACCTTAATATGCTGATTAATGTGGACTTAATTTAATTTGAGGAAATCGCTTTAAAATAGGCTATTAGGTTTAGACTTATTGGTTCTGCGCTGCCTGCCTGACAAATATGTCTATAATGGCAACATTGCTTAAGTGAGTGATGAAGTTTAATACAATGATCATAATGCAAGTCAAGAATCTGTTTTTAGCAGCATTTAGTATGGGATTTGACTATTGGTAGATGAAGTGTTCTCCAGGGGGCGGGGTTAGACTAGTCGATTACAAAAGTTTTGTTTAAATGGTTATGAAATTTGTCGTTGTTGCATATCCCTACTTTACACTCACACAGACCGCTGTCTTGTTTTCTGCTAAGTGTTTTTAACTTTAACATTTAACCTCAGTGAACTGATTCTAACTTCTTAATACATTTTTTTAGACCAGAAGAAAGTGACGGAACAACGACACAATCTAAATGATGTAAAAAAACTCTGTGACTTCAAAACTCAAGAAACAAAAGCCAAAAAACTGCACACCTGCTCTCAGTGTGGAAAGAGTTTCACAAATATTGTAAACTTTAACAAACACGCAAAAAATCACCCTGGAGAGAAACCGTATACATGCACTCAGTGTGGCAAAGATTTTATTTCATCATTACATCTAAAACTACACCTTAAAGTTCATTCAGATGAGAAGCCTCATGTGTGTTCTCTCTGTGGAAAGAGTTATCCACAACTGAACAGTTTTAAACAGCACCAGAAAACACATGATGAAGTGAGAGATCATGTGTGTTGTGACTGTGGGAAGAGCTTTACTAAAGCTAGTCATCTGAAACAGCACCAAAGAATTCACACTGGAGAAAAACCTTACAAGTGCTCATATTGTGACAAGAGATTCACTCAGTCTGGAAACCTGAAGAAGCATGAGCAAGTTCACACTGGAGAGAAGCCGTACTACTGTACTCAGTGTGGGAAGAATTTCAGAGATTCATCAGGTTTAAAAAGTCATCTGCGCATTCACTCTGGAGAAAAACCATTTAACTGTGATCAGTGTGGCAAAGATTTTAATTCTTCTTCAAATCTAAAAACACACCTGATAGTTCATTCAGGTGAGAAGCCTCATGTGTGTTCTCTCTGTGGAAAGAGTTTTTTATGGCTGTATAGTTTTAAACAGCACCAGAAAACACATGATGGAGTGAGAGATCATGTGTGTTGTGACTGTGGGAAGAGCTTTAATACAACTGGTCATCTGAAACAGCACCAAAGAACTCACACTGGAGAAAGACCTTACATTTGCTCATATTGTGAGAAGAGTTTCAATCAGTCTTCACACCTGAAATCACATCAGCGAATTCATACTGGAGAGAAGCCGTACCACTGTACTCAGTGTGAGAAGAGTTTTACACGTTTATCAAGTCTTCAAACCCATATTAAAAATTGTTGTAAGTGAGCAGCATGTGTTTTCATGTCAAAAAGTAAAAACTGAGGGATAAAATATGGAGTTTCTTCCACTTAACAGTCAAAACTTAAAATATAAATAAAGCTGTTCTGTTTTTATTTTTAGTATCTGTGGATTGTGTGCTAAATAGTTATTTCTAGAATTAGATATATTCATGTCATTTTCATATTTACTAAGTGTACTAAATTGTCTTCTGTTTGTAATGCAATTATGAGAAATAAAACAGAAACAACATCTTGTCTTCCTTGATCTATTTAATGAACAGAGAATTGGTTATGTAGTTTTAATCGCATTGAGTTTTTATAATTCTGTCTTAATACTGTGATAAATATGTTTGAGATGTGCAGTATTATTGTCAACCAAATGATCAGGTCTTGTATCATAATAGAAGCTGTAAAATATGAAAATTAATAATTTATGAAAAACCGAACAGAAAAAAAACAATTGTTGAAAAACCGAACAGAATGTCTTAAAACATAAAGTCAAGCTTTATTGAACACAGCAGAATAAAAAAAGGAGATGAACGGATTTGTATAGACAATGCAGCAGGAGGATAACAGACACACACATACACACGTTTACAGTCACTGATGTGTATATATAATGAACACTTTCCTTGCAGAATGAACACACGTGACTTGGAAGAGGACTTAGAACTGGAGACTGAAAATCGGAGACGAGGAGAACGGAGACTTGAGCGCAGAGACGAACAGTAGGGAAGGAGTCTTCAGGTGAGTAACAATCCGGGAGAATGTAAGATTAGTCTAAAACACTATTTGGATGGGATTAGATGGAGCAATACAATTTTACCTCAGGACATCTGTAATATTAATGACCAATTTGCACGGGATAAAAAATCTCAGTTAAACTAGCAGAAGTGGGAGGAGTAACTTGATTTACACCCTGCCATCAACTCCCTATCGTCATGTGCATATCAAGTTGCTTCCTGATATCATGTGCTCAAACACATATAATCTATATATGACCTATATACACTAATCAGGCATAACATTATGACCGATGAAGTAAATAACACTGATTATCTAATCACAGCACCTGTTAGTGGGTGGGATATATTAATTGGGATATATGCAGTTGGGTGGGATATATATATATATATATATATATAAGTTGATATGTTTGAAGCAGGAATAATGGGCAAGCATAAGGATTAAAGCAAGTTTGACAAGGGCCAAATTGTGATGGCTAAACGATTGGGTGAGAGCATCTCCAAAACTGCAGCTCTTGTGGGGTGTTCCTGGTCTTCAGTGGTCATTATCTATCAAAAGTGACCCAAAGAAAGGAACAGTGGTGAACCGGCCACAGGGTCATGGGCGGCCATGGCTCATTGATGCATGTGGGAAGCGAAGGTTGGCCCTTGTGGTCTGACGTTTGCCACAGACTTGTCCCACAGCCTTAAACGCAACTGAATGCTCAAGGCACTCCCATACTTGAAGAAACACAGAAAACTGCAAAACTACTTTTAAACAGGAAATCACAAAATATTTACGTACATATTTGCAGCGGGTCTATTCGAACAGGATTAATATAATCTGTGGTAATTTTTCTGGACGTTTTCCATAATTTTTCCGGGCTGACATTTCCATTGTTTCAGAAACTATCTCTGTCTACACTGCATGACTGAAAACACGTCACATGACCATTCATGCACAATAGTCATGCGCATACAAGCATACACAGTTGCCTCTTGCGCATGTAGGCAACTGCAGTATAATACAATACAGCGTTTAACTGCACAACGGCTGGTAAAAAGCACTGCAAAGGATGGAGTTCCGTCTCTGTTATTGTTTACACAGTCGTCAAGGCTGGTATGCTATGGAGTGGTTGAGAGAGACGGCTTTGGGCTGTGTTTCCTAAAAGCATTGTAACAATAGCCACCAATGGCCTCTACAATCAACTCAGGTGTACAGTGCTTTTGGGAAACACAGCCCTGGTCTGTTATTGTCGTTTTCCAGTTGCGCAATGTGGCACACCTTTGTTTTCACTTAGTGTTGTCAAAAGTACCGACCGTGATACCAAATCGGTACTGAAATTTTAAAATGTCGCTTTGAGCGCTGTTGAGCGGAATCGTACACACCTCTGACTGGCCATTGTGCTCACATGCTCAACAAATATGTATGTGATAAGCTATAACGATCAGAACTTCACAAGTATGTTGTAAATATAAATCAATGATGCTCTTCACAGAGTTCTTACACAGATACACACGGAGCGTTTGAATGCAGGCGTCTATCAGCCTACCGGTCTGCTGGTCGATGCCTGCTTATGCTTTCAAACGCTCCCGCCAAACACTTCTGTGTGCTTTCAACCGCTGCCGTGCGCTGATCATTGTAGCCAATCACAGGCACATCTAATGAGCGCGTGAACGTTTTTTCTGGGATCGCGCAGAGCCTCTGAAACCCTTCGAAGCCTTTTGAAACTGCATTGATTTGGACCTTCAACCATTTGGTTGCAATTGAAAACCATTATATAAAGAGAAATCCTGGAATGTTTTCCTCAAAAAACTGAACTTCTTTTCGACTGAAGAAAGAAAGACATGAACATCTTGGATGAGATGCGGGTGAGTAAAATTTCAGGAAATTTGAAACTTTCACCAGTTGAAGAAGAAAGCGATGCTGTTACAGGTGTTCTGGCAGGAGCTAACATGAACATACACAAGTTTCCTGTTTTGAGTTAAATGCCACAGAAAATATTAGTGCACACTCCTCTATATACATGAAGGTAATAAGCCTAAGTTAACCGAAGTAAAGCTTATAGCATATTGTAATTGGTATTTATGCACAATAGTTTAGCCTATATATTGTGTTATGTTGTGTGTGTTTTTTGTTGTTGTTGTTGTTTTTTAAGCTATGCTGATATAATTACCGTATTTTCCGTACTATAAGGCGCACCTTCAATGAATGGCCTATTTTAGAACTGTTTTCATATATAGGGTGCACCGGATTATAAGGCGCATAGAATAGAAGATACTGCAGTCAAGCGTTTGCATTATGCATCCACTAGATGGAGCTCTGTGCTAAAGGGAATGTCAAAAAAACAGTCAGATAAAGTCAAACTTTACTAAGCGATCTGACAACTCTGTTCACTCCCATGGTAACGTTGTTCAAACGTTGATGTGCATATAAACAATATCTCCCAGCCTTGCTAACTTTTCTCCCAAACGTGGAGGGGAACTTTTCCTTAATTCAGTAAACACGTAGCCTAGTAAAAGAAACAGTCGGATACCACTAAATCAAATGTTAGTGCATACCTCCACATTGTTCAGTTACGTATAACACGTAAAGCTCACTTTTTCAGTTCATTCCCCGTCCACGAATCCCTCAAATTCTTCTTCTTCAGTGTCCGAATTGAACAGTTGGGCGACTACGGCATCCGACCTGCCCGGCTCCCACTCGTCATTATCCGAAAGCACAGTTTCGGTGTTTACTGACTACGGTAGCCGTAATGCTGCAAGCGGTGCGGCTTTGTAGTTTACCAGTCGTACTGAAACATTTTATTATTATTAAATTGTTTTTATTGGTTTTTCATACTGAAACATTTTGACAGAGCGCCTTGATCCATATATAAAGCGCTCCGCACTATAAGGCGCACTGTCGTTTTTTTAAAAATGAAAGGCTTTTAAGTGCACCTTATAGTGCGGAAAATACAGTACAGCCAGTGATTTGCAAGAGGCTGTATACACTATATGAGCGAACACTTAAAGGAACACTGCACCGTTTTTTAAAAAAAGGGCATATTCAACTTCTTTCCTACATTTAGATATGTGGGCAAATGCATTTTTGTCTCAGTGCATGCATTGTTTTAGTTTGGCAGGTCCGCCGCTAGCTTAGCTTAGAATAATGAATGGGATCATATGTTGCAAGCTAGCATGTCCCGAGTAAAAAACCCAACCTAATTACTTCTTGTGGCCTGCGTATTCACAACGAGTACAAATAGCGATGCAGATTAAGACTAGGCGATTTCCTAGGCAGATATTAATTTGGGACTATATTATGGGGAAGCACAGGCGAAGCACTGCTACTTGGGCACAGAGATATCACGCAACACATGAAACCCACAACTTTCCATCAACATACCGACGGCGTATGCTGTGCATGTGTTGTGTGATATCTCTGCGCCCAAGTAGCAGTGCTTCACCTGCTGGTCAGACTTTGGAAAGGAGTTGAACAAACCTTGTTTTTATACAATTAATATCTACCTTGTATTAAAATACTACATATTCATGACAGAAAACATGTGTTCACTAAATTTAGTTGTAAGTGTAATTAAAGTTATCCAGAGTAAATTCAGTCATTTATCTTTGATTTTTCCAGGTCTGGTTCTGTGGGCGTCAGTATCTCACAGTGATCACTGTTCACACCTGCAGTGAAGCCTCTCCCACAACAATTCACCAATAAATACTGGGAATATCCACATCATCCCACAAGAGAAGGACAAACTCCAGGTGTAGCAGCTGAAATCTGTGTGACTGTTAAAGATGGAGTTTATTAAAGAGGAGATTGAAGACATGAGTTATCCAGAACCATCCAGAATAAAACATGAAGATACTGAGGAACAAATAGGTTGGTGTCCATACTTGATTCTTCATTATTGAGTGCTTTAGTAGCTGTGAGATAATAATTTCAGAAACAACATTTCCAGGCCTTCCCGCATTGGTCTCTCTAGCACTTGGAAATATTAACACGGATCCTAAAGCTCTTGCCTGATCATAACCCTTCTTTTCCCAGTGATATTCCTCCAAGATTTTCTCTTTTGTATTCTCTCATCTCTCTTTCAACCGTCTTTCTTCAAATCTCCCTTTTGCTCACTCTCTCTCCTCCTCCATCAAACGCCCCCTAATGCTGATTGGCTACACATTTATTGGTCCAACAATTTGTTAACAGCGTTTTTAAAAAATCGCGTACCCCTGTGGTAAAAAATTAAGTCTGTAATGTTTATATGTCTGTGTTGTTTTTAATATGCTTTAAGACAAACCATGTGCAAATTCATAAGTCAACGTCACTGTTGAGTATGTTTTCTTTAAAACGGCTGTGAACCAAAATCGCTCGTGTTTCTGACATCACAAACTACTTTGTAACCAATCACGTCAACGTGTGGGCGGGCTTTAGCATATCATTAGTTATTCTCTGAAGCAGTGGATGGAGTCTCAAGAGAAGCCAGGTTATCCCGCTATATTTTTCTGTTGATCTGAAAAATCGGGTAGAATTAGCAATATGGCGGGTAAATTATGTATATGATGTACTTTATAATGTTATGATAAACTATGTCTTTCTCCATTGATGTTTAAGTTGTTTAAAGCGTTTCTAAGGATACTGACTGATACTGAAGGCGGACTGAGATGGCAAACGGGACATGGTTTGTGTAACTTTAGCAACACATTATTAGCTGTTTGATAATGTAGTAAAGCAAAAGGATAATCATATTAATTACCGCTATCTGTCTGACGTTGTAGAGAGCGCCATTGTTTACCTCAGTAAGTTGGCCGACTGTATTTCTGAGCGAGTGAGTGGGCGGGGCACATTTGCATATTCATGAAGCGTGTAGAGTTATATTCAAGCTATTTTAAGGCACAAATAAAAAAAAATCACTGGAAAAAGCGATTAAATAAGTCATATATGTCATTTTGGTGATCAAGTAGAGTTTTGAAGGATTAAATATTTGGGGACTTCAACATGAATTAACAATGAGCAATACATTTGTTACAGTATTTATTAAACTAAAAATTCGTTAATAAAAATTCAGCTGTTCATTCTTTGTTCACATTTAATTTTAATAATGTAATAGTAGATGTTAAAATTAACAATAACTAAAATTAACTAAATCTGTAGAAGTGCAGTTCATTATTAGTTCATGTTAACTAAGGAAACCTTATTGTAAAGTGTCACTAATACTTAAGACTCACACAGACTGTCTTGTTTTCTGCTAAGTGTTTTTAATTTTCACATTTAACCTCATTGAACTGATTCTGACTGCTTTATATGTTTATTTTAGACCAGATGGAAGTGATGGAGCAACAACACAAACTAAATGACATAAAGAAACTCTGTGACTTCAAAACTCAAGAAACAAAATCCAAAAAGCTGCACATCTGCTCTCAGTGTGGAAATAATTTTCACAATAAAGGAAACCTTAACACACACATGAGAATTCACACTGGAGAGAAACCGTATACGTGCTCTCAGTGTGGAAAGAGTTTTACTCAAGCATCAGGTCTCAGGTATCATCTGCATGTTCACTCTGGAGAAAAACCATTTAACTGTGATCATTGTGGTAAAGATTTTATTTCATCATCACATCTAAAAGAACACCTGATAGTTCATTCAGATGAGAAGCCTCATGTGTGTTCTCTCTGTGGAAAGAGTGTTTCATGGCTGAAGAGTTTTAAACAGCACCAGAAAACACATGATGGAGTGAAAGATCATGTGTGTTGTGACTGTGGGAAGAGCTTTACTAGAGCTGACTATCTGAAACAGCACCAAAGAATTCACACTGGAGAAAGACCTTACAAGTGCTCATACTGTGACAAGAGTTTCACTCTGTCTGGAAACCTGAAGAAGCATGAGCGAGTTCATACTGGAGAGAAACCGTACCACTGTACTCAGTGTGAGAAGAGTTTTACACAATCATCAAGTTTTCATACTCATATTAAAAAATTTTGTAAGTGAGCAGCATTTGTTTTCATGTCAAATAGTAAAAGCTGAGATAAAATAAAACGTTTTTTTTTACTCGTCAACAACTCTTACAGTGTAAATAAAGCCATGTTTTTATTTTCTGTCAGGATGGATGGTGTGCTAATGAGTTATTTCTAGAATTGGATACATTCATGCCATTTTCATATTTACTAAGTGTACTAAATTGTCTTCTGATTGTACATGCAATTATAAGAAATAAAACATCTTGTCTTGATTGATCTGTTTAATGGACTGATATTGAGTTAAATAGCTGTAATCACATTAATAAGATTTTCATCATTCCATCTCAATACTGTATTAAATATATGTTTGGGATGTACAGTATTATTTTTAAACTTAATGATCTGATCTTGTATCATATAAAGAGGTTGGAGTTCATTATTCATTATTGACTGCATAGGAACAATAAAGTACCAAATCTTCAGTTCAATAGATTTGGTGAATGTAGTGAGAAAATAATATAAGCTGTAAAAGATGAAACTATAAACAAACCGTTGATCATTTGCATTATTTACAGATGGTTTTAAATATCCCAGTGCTGTTAGTTACGTGTGCACAAATATAATGGATTTAGTAAAAAGTTAAGTAGATCTGAGTAACTAAATTTAGTACATTTACAAATAAAATAAAATTAAATTAAAAATTAAATAAAATAAAAAAACATTTAAAAAACATGATTTATAAATAATGTGAACTGTTGTTATTTATGAGTAATATTAACTTTTATAGTATTGTAAGACCGCTGAAAATCATCCCAATGGAACTAACGATCGCGTATGAAGGTATTTGCACGTTCGGTGCTTTCAGCTGTGCAGGATGGATTTAATTTTAATATTCTGTAATCTGACTCCATTTTATCTCCATTTAGAATGCCAATTGGTTATTTGGTAATTTATATTTAATAGTTTAATACTTCTTTTAAATGGAAACATATGTTAACAAAGGAATTTACATGCCACACCCACCATACTAGGTAAGAAATTTCTAAACTCTTAAAACCGTTATTGTGTTCTTGTTTGCTTCTGTGGGGATGAGATATTTGTACCAGTCGCACTAAGACATTTCCAATGATATCAAACACATACTGTATAGTATTTGTTCACTTTTAGATCATATAGATTGTGAGTATGTTTCCGATAGCCAGGAAGTAGGTGTCACGTTTGCAAAAAGGAAAACTGGTGCGAGGATTCAAGTGCAGATGAAAAGAGGATTTAATAACAAAACAAACATAAATACCAAACAAAAACCCACGAGGGGGCAAAACACATAGTAGAACATAAAATAAACATAACACATACCAAAACGGGTCACGGGGGAACGGGAGACGTCGACAAGACAAGGATCCGACAAAGACTGACAAACACAAGGGCTATATAAAGGGAGAAATCCAACTGGGAATGAGGTGGCACAGGTGGGGCAAATGAAACCAATAATCAGATAACAAGGGGGAGGGAACAAACAATGACAGCGGCACATGGCCACACTAACAAAACCCACATGTGCACACAAGACAGGACAGGCATGTGACATAACCTCTCTACGGAGCGGCTACCAGATGCTCCATCAGCCGAGGGCGGGGCAAGAAAGACAGACCAGGGAGGGACGGGAGGGGCAGACCAGGGAGGGACGGGAGGGACAGACCAGGGAGGGACGGGAGAGGGACGGACCAGGGCGGCACGGGAGGGACGGACCAGGGCGGCACGGACCAGGGGCGGGCGTGAGGGACGGACCAGGGCGGCACGGGAGGGACGGACCAGGGCGGAGGGGGGACGGACCAGGCGGGACGGGGGGACGGACCAGGGCGGGACGGGGGACGGACCAGGGCGGACGGGGGGACGGACCAGGGCGGGACGGGGACGGACCAGGGCGGACGGGGGGACGGACCCGGGGACGGACCAGGGCGGACGGGGCACGGACCAGGGCGGGACGGGGGACGGACCAGGGCGGACGGGGACGGACCAGGGCGGACGGGGGGACAGACCAGGGAGAAACAGATAAGGAAGGGGAAAACAAGGGAGGGACAGGAACACAAAGAGTTCAGGCGGCCAGGGGGCCGGAGTGGCCAGCAGAGTTCAGGCGGCCGGAGGGGCCGGAGTGACCAGCAGAGTTCAGGCGGCCGGGGGCCGGAGTGGCCAGCAGAGTTCAGGCGGCCGGAGGGGCCGGAGTGGCCAACAGAGTTCAGCGCGCCGGGTGAGCCGGCGGCCAGCAGAGTTCATGTGGCCGGGGGCTGGAGTGGCCAGCAGAGTTCAGGCGGCCGGGGCCGGAGTGGCCAGCAGAGTTCAGGCGGCCGGGGGCTGGAGTGGCCAGCAGAGTTCAGGCGGCCGGGGCTGGAGTGGCCAGCAGAGTTCAGGCGGCCGGGATGGCCAGCAGAGTTCAGGCGGGCGGGGGCCGGAGTGGCCAGCAGAGTTCAGGCGGCCGGGATGGCCAGCAGAGTTCAGGCGGGCGGGGGCCGGAGTGGCCAGCAGAGTTCAGGCGGCCGGGATGGCCAGCAGAGTTCAGGCGGGCGGGGAGCCGGAGTGGCCAGCAGAGTTCAGGTGGCTCGGCAGAGCAGGGCGCCGGCGCGGCAGAGCAGGGCGGCGGCACGGGCAGAGCAGGGCGCCGTGCGGCGCGGCAGAGCAGGGCGCCGTTGCGGCGCGGCAGAGCAGGGTGTCGCCGCGCGCCGGGCAGAGCAGGGCGCCGTTGCGCGCGGCAGAGCAGGGCGCCGTTGCGCGCGGGCAGAGCAGGGTGTCGTTGCGGCGCTGGCAGAGCAGGGCGCCGCTTGCGCGCTGGCAGAGCAGGACGCCGTGACGCGCCAGAGCAGGGCGCCGGGCGGCGCTGGAAGAGGAGGTCGCCGTTGCACCGCTGGAAGAGCAGAGCGCCGGGCGGCACTTCCAGCACAGAGTCCGCCGGCACCGGGACCACCAGCACCCCGAACTGGGACCACTGGCCCAGGGACCACCGCACAGGGACCACCGCACAGGAACCACCGCACAGGAACCACCGCACAGGGATCACCGGAATATGATCCACCGAACAGGGACCCCGGAACACGATCCACCGCACAGGGACCACCGAACACGATCCACCGGGACTGGGACCACCGAACACGATCCACCGGGACTGGGACCACCGAACACGATCCACCGCACGGGACCACCGAACACGATCCACCGCACAGGGACCACCGAACACGATCCACCGCACTGGGACCACCGAACACGATCCACCGCACAGGGACCACCGAACACGATCCACCGCACGGATCCACTTGAACACGATCCGCCGGAACACGACCACGACACAGGGACCACCGCACAGGGACCACCGCACAGCGACCACCGGAATCGCCACGGAGCGTGCTTTCCTCGCCTCCTCCGCCACGGACCACGGGGACAGGATCCACCGGAACAGGATCCACCGGAATGGGGACCACCGGAAGTGGGTCCACCGGAGCTGAGACCACTGGGGTGAAGGCCACCAGAGCAGGGAACATCAGGGCAGGGAACATCTCCTGGCCGCTTCTCCTGCTGGTGAGCGATGCCTCCACCATACTCTCAAATGAACAGTGGTCAAAGGCGCCTCCTGAGTCCCCAGTCCAGGGGCTCATCTAGGCTATAATTAAAAAGGTCCTTGAGGGCCGAGTCCCTAGTTTGAGCCCTTGGCCGTCTCCAGGAACTTCCTGGCGAACTGCCTGACCTCTCTCCCCTCCTGACGGAGGAGTTGGAGGACTCGAAACCGGAGAATCCTCTCATATTGAGAACAGGTGGTCGGTTACTCCGAATCGAGTCCTCTCTGCTGAATCCTCGACATGGTCGGATCCTTCTGTCACGTCTGCAAAAAGGAAAAACTGGTGCGAGGATTCAAGTGCAGATGAAAAGAGGATTTAATAACAAAAACAAACATAAATACAAAACAAAAACCCACGAGGGGGCAAAACACATAGTAGAACATAAAATAAACATAACACATACCAAAACGGGTCACGGGGGAACGGGAGACGTCGACAAGACAAGGATCCGACAAAGACTGACAAACACAAGGGCTATATAAAGGGGAGAAATCAAACTGGGAATGAGGTGGCACAGGTGGGGCAAATGAAACCAATAATCAGATAACAAGGGGGAGGGAACAAACAATGACAGCGGCACATGGCCACACTAACAAAACCCACATGTGCACACAAGACAGGACAGGCATGTGACAGTAGGATGGGGGTTCAGGAGAAAGAAATACATGTAAATTAGAGCCATTCTCAGTTGATTCACTCAGCGTGACGTCGTCTGCAAAAAGTGTCCTTTGTCTTCCACCAGACAATCTGGCATTACTTTTTACAGTCATTCAGTATGCCTTTAATTTCCTCTAAGCCTTTGTAAAATACTCCACACAACCACGCTTATACATGACTGGCCTTTATTGTCAATACAGCAAAAAATTACTGTTTTGACATGTATAATATTTTACATATTTACAACATTTAAACTCATGCAACAAACATTTTAGAAGTAAAAATTAAACATTTAAGAGTAATTCAAGTTTAATTAACTGGTCTGTTATCCATTTCCACCGAATCAGCGCTGCATGGTTCTCGAACCTGTGATGGACTCGCGTTCTGCGGGTGGACTTTGAACTTCAGACCGCCATCCTGCGTTTCACCCGTAGGCCGAAAGATGCCGCGACGCGCATCTTAACCTGCCCTTAAACAAACAGTGCACAACTCTGAGAATATTTTATCATCCAAATTAATTACATTCGTTATCGTTAGGAATACAGTCGTGTGTTTTGAGCAAGGCACCAGGCGTTTCAAAGACAGATGCCACATTTGTTTAGGTGACACACATTGCCTCCCTGTATGTTGTTTTGCATTAAAGGATTAGTTAACTTTTAAATAAACTTTTGCTGATAATTTACTCACCCCCATGTCATCCAAGATGTCCATGTCTTTCTTTCTGCAGTCGAAAAGAAATTAAGATTTTTGATGCAAACATTTCTCCTAATAATGGAGGCAATGGACCCCAAACGGTTACAGGTCCGAATGACAGTTTCAGTGCAGCTTCAAAGGGCTTTAAACCATACCAGACGATGAATAAGGGTCTTATCTAGCCAAACGATCAGTTTCTGAGAGAAACCGAGCAGTATTTATGCTATTATTTGACCTCTTATCAGACAAACGCGATCGTGTCTGAGCTCCGCCATAACTTCCGCCAAGTGAGGTCAAATACGAGCGTGGTCATAAATGTATACGTAGATGCCTCATTAGCGCCTGCACGGATCAGTAGAATGAGGCATCTACGATCGATATATCTATGACCACGCTCGTATTTGACCTCACTTGGCGGAAGTTATGGCGGAGCTCAGAGATGATCACGCTCGTCTAATAAGGGGAAAAATAATAGCATAAATACTGCTCGGTTTCTCGCAGAAACTGATCGTTTGGCTAGATAAGACCCTTATTCATCGTCTGGTGTGGTTTAAAGCCCTTTGAAGCTGCACTGAAACTGTCATTCGGACCTGTAACTGTTTGGGGTCCACTGAAGTCAAAACCCCTGGAATGTTTGCATCAAAAATCTTAATTTCTTTTCGACTGCAGAAAGAAAGACATGGACATCTTGGATGACATGGGGGTGAGCAAATTATCAGCAAAAGTTTATTTAAAAGTTAACTCATCCTTTAAATACAATTATTTTAAGCACAGTAATAATTTTATAGCAAAAAATAAAACATAAAACACACAAATCTGAATTTCACAGAAGAAATGCACCAATCCTGCGACGCTGAGAGGAACTGCTCTGGAGATGGAAGAGAATTCAAACTGTCCGCCTCACTCAACCATCGAGCTGTCGTCACGTCAGGGGGCGGGGGTGCATTGTTTTAATCGAGTAAACTTACTCAATTTATTCAGTGTGTGTTAAATTTTAATAATCTTGATTCGAATTAAGTCATATTTGTGGTTCTTGAAACAGATAAATTTAATTCTCCATTCTCAAATATTTTTACAGAAGTTTCACAAATATATTAAGTATATTTAAAATAAATAATTGGTTATTTGAATACTAAATTCTTTTAATGAAAAAAACTTAAATATAACTGTGCATTTTAGACTAAATACTTTGGTATGTTCAACTAAAAACATCAAGTAAATGTGTTACTGTGTTAAATGTACACCATGTAGGATTTTTGCAGTCAAATATCCAAAAACCACCAGGCCAGTGTTATATATTTTGTTCAGTTGAGTTCTTACAATATCCCAAATGTTTCCAACTATTTGTAAATTTTGAGAAAATTGCTATTTTTACCAATGAACCGGGACGGGTGAGCATAGTGTGTGAGGGAGTCGCCTGTCAATTGTGTCATATTTGCGTTACCCTCGTTTCTGGTTTTATTTAGCAGAAAAGCTTTACTCTCACTGGAGTGTGAACAAGTGTCACAACAGCCGAGCGAACGCACAAAGTAACGTCATAACATCATTTTAAACACACTTAAATGTATCTAATATAATACACAGAGCTGCGTTACCTCATACTCATGACTGGAAAAGCGCAGATTGCGCCGGCGACTGTGTCCCGTCATAATAAAAGTCCCGTTGCTCGCGAGCAGTGTGTTTTGCCTGACAATCTCTCCAGCGTCCTTACTCCACAGCACTCGCCCCTGCTCTGCTTCATACTACAGTAAAGTTAATAATCGCTTCCATGAACATGATTTCTGCCCGAGTCCTGTCCCGATTCTTTTCCACCGGCTGTGAGGTGAAGACCACATGTCCCAAGATTCTGCTCTCAAACTTGGCATCATCAAACTACGCCTTTGTTTTGAACAGGCGCCCTCTAGCGGACAAAAAAGTTGCATACCTTTAAATGGTTGTTTAAACAGCATTTTTAAAGAAGAGTAATGTATTTGTTTTCAAGGGGATACACATTTATAAATAGGTTTAATAAGTACCTCTAATCTAGTGATAATGTGAACCAGTTCCATCTTCCACTGAAGCTCACATCAGCTGCAGTGTTTAAAGACTTCACGTGTGTCAGAGACGACAGCAGTCTATACCCTCACCAGACAGCACTTACACTACAGTACACACTTCAGTGCTCAACGCCTGATATAGATGATGTGTAAATCATTTACAAAGCTTTCTGCATCCCCTAATCTAAAGGATAAACTATTCTTCACTTATATATACGGATATAGGCGGTATAGCATGCCACTTATTAATCATTCATGAATTTATAGTCATGTTTTGTAAATTATTAGTCTATAATAACTTATAAGTGACTTATAACTGAACGTTATTATAAAGTGTTACCAAGTTTAGAATGTTTATAAATGCCAATCCCACAATGTGTCTTTTTCATTATCTATGTGGAAAATAGATTAGGACTTTATCTACAGCCTGAACTAACTCTGATAGAAAATCAGCAAATCCTTTGATGAAGTCTGTATGATGTTCTGATGGCCTGTATACAGTAGACAGCACAAATGTAACCCTGGAACACAAAACCAGTCGTAAGTCAAATATATTTTAGGCAATATATAATTTATATAGTCAAGTCAAGTCAGCTTTATTTATATAGCGCTTTTTACAATGCTGATTGTTTCAAAGCAGTTTCACAATGTTAAAATAATGCAACAGAATTTGATTCTACAGTACAGCCGCTCCGGCGAAAACTGTGATGTCATCCAGCTAATTTCAATCATCATATAGTGTCAATGCGGGCAGATCAGTAATATAGTTGAACTTTTAAGTGTCCCCAATAAATGTATTAAATGTGTATTACTAGTAGTAATATGCCTTGCTATGGACTTTATTTGGAGATTTTTTTTTGCACCCTCAGATTCTACTTGTCAAATAGTTGTATCTCGGCCAAATATTGTCCTATCCTAAAAATCATCAATGGAAAGCTTATTTATTCAGCTGTCAGATGAGCGTGGCGCTCTAATTATGATTGACAGACACACGACAAACGCATAGAATGCTATCTTAGAATTGCCTTAATGTATTATTTATTACATCTGAATGTTGCTTTAACACCAAACGGGAAACTTCATGTAAGGAATGCCCAGTGTCACTGAATGTCTCGAGCACGCCAGCGTTCCTCGGATCTCCTGCAACAAACACAGTCAAGTATCATCCTGAGCACTTCCTGTCATCCACGTATCACCTGCATTGCACTTACCTGCCACGCTCATTCTGGTTTTGAAATAAACACTGTTATATCTCACCAGCACTTGGTTCCCGTGTCTGTCTGTAACACTGAAAATCTCAGATACTGAGTATTTTAGTGTACAATTACACAGCTCCAGAGTTTACGTGTTTAAGGAGATTTAATGTAATGTATGCGTTGTGTGTCCTGGTTTATTATTAGAGTGTAATTATATGTCTGTTGACACCAATAAAATGTGCTTAATGTGCCACTTTACAGAAGATCTCAGACATCAGCATAATGAATGAGGGGAAAACAGGGAACTTTTGGAGACAAAGAGGCTTTTCAGCAGCTCAGTTAAACATGATGGTCCTGTTGTTTCTTAGATAGGAGATGAACAAACCTTGTTTTAAATCCAATTAATATATAACTTGTATCAAAATGCTCCATATTCCTGACAGAAAACTTGTGGTCACTTAATTTAAGTGTAAAAGTAATTAAAGTAATCCAGTATAAATTCAGTCATTTATCTTTGATTTTTCCAGATCTGGTCCTGTGGGCGTCAGTATCTCACAGTGATCACAGTTCACACCTGCAGTGAAGCCTCTCCCACAACAATTCACCAATAAATACTGGGAATATCCACATCATCCCACAAGAGAAGGACAAACTCCAGGTGTAGCAGCTGAAATCTGTGTGACTGTTAAAGATGGAGTTTATTAAAGAGGAGATTGAAGACATGAGTTATCCAGAACCATCCAGAATAAAACATGAAGATACTGAGGAACAAATAGGTTGGTGTCCATTCTTGATTCTTCATTATTGACTGCTTTAGTAGCTGTGAAATAATAATCAGTATACGGATGATAAATGATAGAGAAATGCATCTTTAATTTAAAACTAACATTTGCATATCAATGATACTTTGGTAACACTTTACAATAAGGTCTAATTTGTTAACATTAGTTAATGTATAGAGATTGCTAAGACATTTGACCAACTAGGCAGCAACGTCATCAGAACGCAAGAAATTATGGGTATGTTTGGCCCGTTTACATGGCCTGGCATAGCAGGCTAGTGTTCTGGCATGAAAACAATAAAAAATTAGAGAGAAAAACAGAATATAATCCTACAAAATGCAGCAGACTAAAGAAAACATTGTCAGACCATATCGCCTAAAACTAAATCCTAATGCAAAGACAAAATATGATGAGAAAATAAAGGGAATCAAAGGACTGGATCCTTACGAACTTAGCAACTGGTCATGGGACGTCAAACTGTTGCCTAACTTCCAGCACCCATATATACAGTGAGGAAAATAAGTATTTGAACACCCTGCTATTTTGCAAGTTCTCCCACTTAGAAATCATGGAGGAGTCTGAAATTGTCATCGTAGGTGCATGTCCACTGTGAGAGACATAATAAAAAAAAAAAATCCATGCTGGAAACCGATAAAGGGATATCTTAAGCTTTATGCCACTTCTATAGTGAGAACGACTATTGAAGTTTATATCACAGCACGGCATCTTGAACACTGCGTTCTTCCATCCGTGCAAAGAAGTCTTGCGCCCGCCGTTTGTGTCGGTGAATTCCCAAAATGCTTTGCGTTCACCACTGGGAATACGTCATGACGACACATTAGCAATCTCTATTAAAGGTGTAGTATGCAATCTTCCATTACACACGAAGTGCAAGATTGCAAAATAATGTTTCACGAAAAATAAAGTAAAGATGATGAACAAACGACAAGGAAGCAAGAGTTGATAGTTAGTCACAGCACAGCAGCTCCAGACAAACAATGGCACTCAAAACTGTGCTGTTACTATAGCTAACATTTCGACAACAGCATTTCTTAGTTCTGTGAAACTTCAAAACCAATGTTACTCACGTATGGAGCAGAAACAAGATTTCCAGGCCTTCCCGCATTGGTCTCTCTAGCGCTAGCAAATATTAACACAGATCCTAAAGCTCTTGCCTGATCATAACCCTTCTTTTCCCAGTGATATTCCTCCAAGATTTTCTCTTTTGTATTCTCTCATCTCTCTTTCAACCGTCTTTCTTCAAATCTCCCTTTTGCTCACTCTCTCTCCTCCTCCATCAAACGCCCCCTAATGCTGATTGGCTACACATTTGTTGGTCCAACAACTTTTCAAAAGCGTTTTTAAAAATGCTTATTACATCTTTAAAGTCTCCCTGTGGTGAAAATCAAGTCTGTAATGTTTATATGTCTATGTGTTGTTTTTAATATGCTTTAAGACAAACCATGTGCAAATTCATAAGTCAACGTCACTGTTGAGTATGTTTTCTTTAAAACGGCTGTGAACCAAAATCGCTCGTGTTTCTGACATCACAAACTACCTTGTAACCAATCACGTCAACGTGTGGGCGGGCTTTAGCATATCATTAGTTATTCTCTGAAGCAGTGGATGGAGTCTCAAGAGAAGCCAGGTTATCCCGCTATATTTTTCTGTTGATCTGAAAAATCATGTACAAACCCGAATCCAAAAAAGTTGGGACGCTGTACAAATTGTGAATAAAAAAAAAATGCAAAAATTTACAGATCTCATAAACTTATATTTTATTCACAATAGAATATAGATAACCTATCAAATGTTGAAAGTGAGACATTTTGAAATGTCATGCCAAATACTGGTTCATTTTGAATTTCATGAGAGCTACACATTCCAAAAAAGTTGGGACAGGTAGCAATAAGTTATAGTTATAATAACAATTTATTAGGTAAATTGGGTATAAAAAGAGCCTCTCAGAGTAGCAGTGTTTCTCATAAGTCAAGATAGGCAGAGGATCACCAACTCCCCCAATGCAGCAGCAAAAAATAGTTCAAAGAGTTTGAAGTTATCATCATCTACAGTGCATAATATCATCCAAGATTCTTCAGAGAATCTGGAAAATCTTTATACATAAGGGTCAAGGCAGGAAAACCATACTGGATGCCCGTGATCTTAAGGCCCTTAGACGGCACTGCATCACATGCAGGACTGCTACTGTAGTGGAAATACCAACATGGGCTCAGGAGTACTTCCAGAAAAACACAATCCACCGCGCCATTCACCATTGCCAGCTAAAACACTATAGGTCAAAAAAAGAAGCCATATCTAAACATGAACCAGAAGCGCAGGCATTTTCTCTGGGCCAAGGCTCATTTAAAATGGACTGTGCAAAGTGGAAAACTGTTCTGTGGTCAGACGAATCAAAATTTTCCAGTGCTCAGTTCAGAAGTCTGCATCTCTGATTGTAAGGGGTTGGATGAGTGAGTGTGGCATGGGCAGCTTACACATCTGGAAAGGCACCATCAATGCTGAAAGGTATATCCAACTTCTAGAACAACATATGCTCTTTTGCAAATTCATGAAGCAAGCGTGTAGAGTTATATTCAAGCTATTTTAAGGCACAAATACATTTTTTTTCCACAGGTAAAGGCGATTAAATGTCATTTTGGTGATCAAAGTTGAGTTTTGAAGGATAAAATCATTGGGGACTTTAACATGAATTAACTGTTACTCAAAATAAACACGACATTTATAGTTACAACTTTATTCAGTGCACAGCAAAGTTACACACAACTTCCAACACCATCACCTGCATACAGACCCTCATGCGCCTACCCTCAGGCAACCCGTGCCGTATTCAACAGTGTAGAAACACCTTGTAACCTAATGAACAGTGTAGAGGGGAAATAACCAACACAATCTCATGACAATGCGTATAAATAGTGTGCAATCTGTAGAATGTATACGCCAAAATGAGTTTTGGCGCGCATATGCCACGCCGTTTTTGGCGTGCATATGATACGCACTTTATGGCGTGTATATGACACGCTTTTGGGTAGGGTGAGGGTGGGGGTGTGGGGGGTTGTACGTATAATACGCCATAAAGTGTGTAGCATATGCACGCCAAAACTCATTTTGGCGTATACATTCTATGAGATTGCACACTCGTACTATTTATACGCATTTTCGTGAGATCGGGCTCGAAATAAAATGTTAACATTAACAATGAGCAATACATTTGTTACAGTATTTATTAATCTTTGTTTGTTAATAAAAATTCAGCTGTTCATTGTTTGTTCATATTACTTAACAAATGTTAACAACTTTTAATTTTAATAGTATTAGTAGATGTTGAAATTAATAACTAAGATTAATAAATGGTGCAGTTCATTATTAGTTCATGTTAACTAATGAAACCTGATACTGTCACTGATACTTTATACTCACACAGACTGTCTTGTTTTCTGCTGAGTGTTTTTAATTTTCACATTTAACCTCATTGAACTGATTCTGACTGCTTTATATGTTTATTTTAGATCAGATGGAAGTGACGGAGCAACAACACAAACTAAATGACATAAAGAAACTCTGTGACTTCAAAACTCAAGAAACAAAAGCCAAAAAGCTGCACACCTGCTCTCAGTGTGGAAAGAGTTTCAGGAAAAAAGGAGACCTTAACACACACATGAGAATTCACACTGGAGAGAAACCGTATCCATGTACTCAGTGTGGAAAAAGTTTCAGACATAAAGAAAGCTTTAAAAGACACATGAGAATTCACACTGGAGAGAAACCGTATACATGCTCTCAGTGTGGAAAAAGTTTTAATCAATCATCAAGTCTCAGTGCTCATCTGCGCATTCACTCTGGAGAAAAGCCATTTAACTGTGATCAGTGTGGTAAAGATTTTATTTCATCATCAAATCTAAAAACACACCTGATAGTTCATTCAGGTGAGAAGCCTCATGAGTGTTCTCTTTGTGGAAAGAGTTTTTCATGGCTGTACAGTTTTAAACTGCACCAGAAAACACATGATGAAGTGAGAGATCATGTGTGTTGTGACTGTGGGAAGAGCTTTTCTTGTGCGGACGGTCTGAAACGACACCAAAGAATTCACACTGGAGAAAGACCTTTCAAGTGCTCATACTGTGACAAGAGTTTCACTCTGTCTGGAAACTTGAAATCACATGAGCGAGTTCATACTGGAGAGAAACCGTACCACTGTACTCAGTGTGAGAAGAGTTATTCACATTTATCTAGTTTTCAAACTCATATTAAAAAATGTTGTAAGTGAGCAGCATTTGTTTTCATGTCAAATAGTAAAAACTGAGATAAAATATAGATTTTTTCCACTCAAATCAACAACTCTTACAGTGTAAATAAAGCGGATGTGTTTTTATTTTCTGTCAGGATGGATTGTGTGCTAATTAGTTCTTTCTAGAATTGGTTAGATTCATGTCATTTTCATATTTACTAAGTGTACCAAATTGTCTTCTGAAAGAACATGCAGTTATGAGAAATAAAACAGAAATGATCTATGTATATGATAGGAACAAGCTTCAGTTCAGCAGATATGGTGGATGTAGTGAGAAAATAATATAAGCTGTAAAAGATGAAACAATAAACAAACTGTTGATCATTTGCATTATTTACAGATGGTTTTAAATATCCCAGTGCTGTTAGTTACGTGTGCACAAATATAATGGATTTACAGGACAATCATCAGGATTTCATAACTGTAGAAAAAAACGTAATTGTTGAAAAACCAAACAGAATGTCTCAAAAATACGACTAGAACAGAAAAACTCTATCACGTCATCAGTAGGGTTGGGTATCGTTTGGGTTTTTTACGATACCGGTGCCAAACCGGTACTTTTAAAACGATAACGCTGCCTGAACCGGTACTTTAAGAAAAAAAAGAGACACAAAACAACGGTGGATGACATTAAAGAATGTCTTTTTATTGATTTTTTTTCTTTTTTAAATTGAACAATTTATTAAAAGTTTAAACTATGCTTAAATATATAAATATAAATATATACAAAACAAAATTTACTTAACAAATTCACAGTAAAACCTGCCACCTAACCCAACTACAATAAGCCTAATTTAACACCAAATAACAGTTACAGTAGTAATAACAGCAAAGTAGTCTGTATTCTTAGTATTCTACAAACCAACTTCAAAGTTCAGCATTATTTTGGAAATATGACTATATTCTCTTGCTAAAATTTTTGAACGCATCGCCTAATCATTTCCATGGCGACGCATCGTGCTTCTCAAATGACACACAGCAGCCAAAATAGCACAAGTAATAGCACAGTAGCGCATTTACATCACGTAAAGTCATCGTCGTCTCACGAAATACATGAAAGAAAGTGACCACTGAACTGGGAGAAGAATAGAGTAAACTATATAGTAACTTATATAATGTGTATCTTATATGAATAGAACACGTATTCAAATTTTAACTGTCTGAACTGTTATTCCCGCTTCCATAGACATCAGTGTGTTTTTTGCTAGTACTTGTGTGCATTTAAATGTCTGAAACATGAAATAAACATGATGTGGTTGAAAACACTGAATAGTTGTGATATGGGAGTCAATGTGATGAGTGCTCAGCGCAACTGTTTCTGGCTCGGCACCAGCCAAAGCACGAAAGCACGTTTGAACTTAAGTGAGCGGCACCGAAATCTGCGTTCTGATTCGGTCCGGTATGGCAGCAGGTTTCGGTACCCAACCCTAGTCATCAGTGTGGGAAGAATGAATAATTTTAAGGAACTCTTAATAATTCCCACTGGAGAGAAACTGTTCTCCTGCTGTCAGTGTGGGAAGAGTTTAAAATGGGCAAACAGTGTCAATTATCATATTCTACCATATTTATTCATAACTTATAACTAGTCACTTTTTATTTATATTGTGCTTTTTACAATGCTGATTGTTTCAAAGCAGATTCACAGTGTTAACAGGAAAATAATGCAACAGAATTTGATTCGGATGTACAGCCTCTCTGGAGAAGACCGTGATGTCATCCAGCTCAGTTCAGTTATCAAATGGTGACAATGCAGGCAGATCAGTAATTTAGTTGAAAATTTAGTGTCCCAACTGAGCGAGCCAAGCCAAGGGCGATGGTGGCAAGGAACCAAAACTTCAAGTGGCATTATGGAGTAAAAAAAAACCATGGGAGAAACTAGGCTCAGTCAGGGTGCCAGTTCTCCTCTGGCCAACGAACAAATAGTGTATGTTACATTAAAGTGAGGGAAAAACAGGAGTGAGGACTCAAATGCAAAAATGAAGATTTATTAATAAAACAAACACATGGAGCTTTTAAAGGGGAGAAACCAAGCTGGGAATTGAGGGTCCACAGGAGGGGCAAATGAAACAAATAACGAGATAAGGGGATGGGATCTAACCACCGGAATGGAGATTACCGGTACTGTATCCACCAGAACCATCGGAACAGAGTCCACCAGAACTGGGTCCACCGGAACACGATCCACCGGAACTGGGATCACCAGAACAATCTCTGGAGTTTTGGAGAAAGCCTTGTGCTACTCCCAAGCATGCAGGACTGCCACCACGAAACATCCCATCACAGCCCTCCAGGCTGTGTCCGGACTCAGGACCACCGGAACAGAGTCCACGGAACTGGGTCCACCGGAACTGGGTCCACCGGAACTGGGTCCACCGGAACAGAGACCACCGGAACAGAGTCCACCGGAACCGGGTCCACCGGAACAGAGTCCACCGGAACAGAGTCCACCGGAACAGAGTCCACCGGAACAGAGACCTGTGAGAAAGAATGGGAGAGGACAAAGCGGTGGAAGAACACATTTCCACAGCGTTCCTTCCCCATCCCGATTGTAAGTAAATCTCACAAACTACCAAAATGATAATGTCCCCAGCATTCCCATCTCAGGTGTTCTTGAGTTCTGCGTTGCTGATGTTAAGCCCCTCCGCTGCGAAGGCGAACCGGTAAGCAAACTCCTTCAAGCTGTCTCCCTCCTGCCGAAGGGAAAGAAGTTTGCTCCGTCCTAAGGCAGTCAGAGCAGCGGAAGGGCCGGGAGATAGGAATCGGAATGTCTTCATCTTGCGGAGTCCTTTCTAGGTTCGGATTGTTATGTTACGTTAAAGTGAGGGAAAAACAGGAGTGAGGACTCAAAAGCAAAAATGAAGATTTATTAATAAAATAAAACATAAACACAAAACAAAACCCACGAGGGGGGAAAAAAATTAAATTAGAAAATACATAAACTGAAACATACCAACACAGGGAAACAGGAGACGTAGACAAAACAACAATCCGACAAAGACTAACAAACACAAGGAGCTTATAAAGGGGAGAAATCAAGCTGGGAATTGAAGCAGCACAGGTGGGGCAAATAAAACCAATAACGAGATTACAAGGGGGTGGGATCTAAACAGAGAAACGAGCACATGGCCCAAAATAACAAAGCACCACATGTGCAGCTCAAGACAGGACAGGCATGAGACAGTATGATTATGATTCTGGCAACATTACAGGTCAGAAGTCATATAAGATCGGAAAATTCAAAGATCAGAATCATCACGCCGGCAACGTGTTTATTGAGGATGTCGTGTCGATGAGGTATTTTCAGGGGGAAGTCTAATTGACACGGTCTCTGCAGACATTTCAGGGATGCTTTGGTCATGTCCAGGTGCAGATCCACCATCTGATCTGGATACGGCCCGGATCTGGCTGACTGCAGTAAACCTCGAGATAAACAGAGAGACTAACATTTGCGTAGATGCCATTTAGTTTTATGATCACCAGTACATCAGGTGTTATGGGAAGTGTCCCCGGTTCCAGTTGACGTAGTTAATGCAGCATAAAACAATTATTTAACTGATTTGAATAATATTAATTGATAATGTTCTATGTGTATGCCATTGTAAAGAGATGTGTTTTTAGTCTGGAAACTGACAGAGTGTGTCTGCTTTCCGAACAATGCTAGAAAGACGGTTCCAGAGTGTAGGTGCTAAATAGGAAAAGGATCGACTGCCTGCTGTTGATTTTTATATTCTAGGTATTATCAACTGGCCATAATTTTGAGACTGCATTATACATGATGGACTATAATGTGTTAAGAGCTCACTCAAGTACTGGGGAGCTAAACCATTTAGTGCTTTGTAAGTAATTAGCAAGATTTTAAAATGTATACAATGTTTAATGGGGAGCCAGTGCAGTGTTGACAGAACCGGGCTAATATGGTCATACTTCCTGGTTCTGGTAAGAACTCGAGCTTTTGCATTTTGGACCAGCTGGAGTTTGTTTATTAAGCGAGCAGGGCAACCACCCAGTAGAGCATTACAATAATCTAGCCTTGAGGTCATGAACGCATGAACTAACTGTTAAGCATTTTGCATTGAAAGCATGTGCCTTAATTTAGATATATTTTTAAGATGTAGAATGCATTGTTACAGATGCTAGAAACATGGCTTTCAAATGAAAGATTGGTATCAAAGAGCACACCCAGGTTCCTCACTGACGACGAGGACTTGACAGAGCATCCATCAAGTGTTAGACAGTATTCTAGGTTATTACTTGTGGAGCTTTTTGTCCAATGATTAAAAATGTATTTTTTCTGAATTAAGTTACAGAAAATGACTAGTCATCCATTTTTTTTGAAATTGTCCTCCAAAAAAACGACTCTATAAGTAGTTTTTCAAGCACCTTATTATGACGATACCGCTATCGGAAAAATCACAGATACCACAACAAACTCTAGCATCAGTATCGGCGAGTACTTGAACCCATGTACCGATCCGATACCATTTTATTAAACGAGACCCATAGTTAATATGACCGCGAGCTTAGCACCTAACTAAGCTAGTTTTTTAAGTCCCGCTCCCGCCGAGGTTATATTCCTCACCCACCCGTTCCCGATATAAATACACTCTTTGTTCACCCGGTGTCCGCTTAGAATAATTTTTCCACCGGTAGGCAATGACTACTCTGAGGACCGTAATGCACATGCTGCCCGCACAGACCCTGCAAATACAATGCATGACGCAGAAATAACTGGCCCATGCGTGCAGCACGTGCATAACGATCATAAGTGCAGGCTGTATAGCGGGTGGTCGATAAGATTAAGGAAAGCAAAGATATGCTGTTCTGAAAGGACATCGGGAACTTGATATTGAATGACCGACCACTCCCGTTCAAATTACACCAGAGTTACCAACCGCTACCGTGTTGTAGTTGGAAATGTAATCCCGCGGCGCAAAATATCTGGCCTCGGCACTGTACAGCGCGTATGAATACAATGTTTTGAGGAGAATGTCAATGCGCGTCTGTCAGCAGAAGGGCTGGCAGTCACCGCGCCGGTGTGGATACTGTCATTCAGAATCACAAATTCTACTGTTTGAACGGATGACCAGCATAAGAATGTCATCTGAACAAGTAACTAACATACACTTTTGTGCTGACCAAGTAGGCCTACGTGGGAAAAGCATTGCAATAAATCATGATGATTAAATCTAACGATCGCTTATTATATCACGTCAAACCGTGCAAATTATACTTTGTTTTCAAATTGTTAATATTAATAACATCAGCATTGCGTGACTACACTTAATGTGTATTAGAACTAACGTTACCTGTAGTTCAGTTTCCATTTCTGTGCAGTCACATTTCTAATTGTCATCAACAAATTAATGTGGAGTAGAGATGAACTGCTCCCTCTCATAGCTAGCACAAAATAATGGATATTTAACATAATGCACGTAGCAAAAAAGAGAAAGGCACATCAAAGGAAACTCCGTAACTTTTACTGTATGAATTAAGTGAAGTGTGCTACTGTTAATAACCATTGAAATGTCTGACCTGTTCAACAGAAAAAACTGTCTCTGCATCCGTTTTGAACCCCTTCAAAGCACAGAGTTAACGCCACCTTTCAAAAGCCCTTTTTATCCTTGTTTTGGCTCGGTTAAAGTCTCTTTTTTCTGTAGCCATTCCGAAAGTCCAAAGTCTTTTGCATTTTACAATAGGCGAATCTCCAGATGTCACTGACACTGATTGAGGTTTCAACCTTTCTGGATTCGCTATCAAATTGATAAGTTTAATTATATCAAGCACTGTGAGAAAAGACTATAAATCTCCACCTCAAACATCCTCACACGCGATATAGCCTACTAGCCGGGACTTCTTATTGATGTGTACAGATGTGACGCAACGAAATCCACCAGTACCACTGGAATTAAAAACATTATTACAAGCTTACCGTTGTAAATCGAGCTAAGGTAAGCAGATAGTTTTGAACACTGGCTGGTTATGTTCTTGCTCAAAAATTGATTTTGGATAATTTTTAACCCAAAAATGTTACAGACTGCTGCTTTAACACAGACTCTCAAAGATCTGTGATAGACCCGCCAAAATAAAAGTTTGGTTTCACTTTTAGTAATTGACAGAATATATTAGGCTGCTGTTGAAGCCTACAGTAGATTTTGCTACGTATGTAATAATAATACATCTCTACTAATAATAATTATGCCCTGATGGTTGCTTATTTTTCTCTTGTTTTGTTGTAAAGAGATTGTTTTCGAATTAATATATAATTTTTTTTATATTCCTAGATTTATTTGTTGCACTGTTTTTTATTCAGTACTCGGTATCGGCCGATACCCTGAGCACAGGTATCGGAATGGGTATCGGGAGGGAAAAATCGTATTGGAACATCTCTGATTATGACCTTTATTTACGTTTTAAAGTCATACACCCTCTAGCTGGCGTAAAAATAATGACAGTGTCGTTTTACGTCTGATGTCATGAAATGACGCACAGTATGACTGGTTACCAATCAAAATGTGTGTTCATTTTAATGCAATGTGTGGACTTTTTACCACCATTTGTCATATTTCCATTTAGCAAAAATATATTTTTTTTTATTTACAACTACACCCACCCCATCCCTAAACCTACCCAGTGATTTATAGTGCATACACACTTTATGAGCATGTGTTCCCTGGGATCAAACTCACAATTAAATGATCACATGTTGTTGTATATTGCAATGCTTTAACAATTAAACTATGCAACCTGAAATAATACACAGATAAAAGGGAAAAATGCTTTCAAATTTAAGTCAATTGTCAATAGGAGCACAACTTTAGAAAACACTCCTATGGGTCGTATTTCACGAATTAGTGTCGATCCGGCTCAACTTTAGTAATTGCTCCTATCGGTCGTATTTCAAGGAAGTGACAAACTATAGGCGTATTGGCTGGAGGACATGTTGATTTTTTTATAGCAGCTATGCATTTCTTCAATGCATTACAAAGCAGTCTTTAGTGGCAGCAGTGATAGTCCTGCCATATTTGAAACAACGGGACAGTTTTGCAGCCTTTAATACTACATTAAGTATACATGATACTAGATAATGATCTGAGATGTCATCGCTCTGCTGCAGAATTTCAACGGCATCAACATTTATTCCATGTAACATTTACCATTAGTAGTAATATGCCTTGCTATGGACTTTTTTTGGGAGATTTTTTTGCACTTTCAGATTCTAGATTTTCAAATAGTTGTATCTCCGCCAAATATTGTCCTATCCTAACAAATCATCAATGGAAAGCTTATTTATTCAGCTTTTAGATGAGGGTGGTGATCTAATTGTGAATGACAGACACACAACAAACATATAGAATGGTATTTTAGAATTGCCTTAATGTAGTTTTTATTGCGTCTGAATGTTGCTTTGACACAAAACAGGAAACTTATATATGAATTGAATATTCATGTAAGAAATGCCCAGTGTCACTGAAAATCTCAGATACCAAATATTTTATTTTAACAATACACAGCTCCAGAGTTTACGTGTCTAAGGCGTTTTAATGTAATGTATGCATTGTGTGTCCTGGTTTATTATTAGAGTGTAATAATATGTCTGTTGACACCAATAAAATGTGCTTAATGTGCCACTTTACAGAAGATCTCAGACATCAGCATAATGAATGAGGGGAAAACAGGGAACTTTGGGAGACAAAGAGGCTTTTCAGCAGCTCAGTTAAACATGATGGTCCTGTTGTTTCTTAGATAGGAGATGAACCTTAGAACCTTATTTTAAATGCAATTAATATCTAACTTGTATCAAAATACTTTGTATTCCTGACAGAAATCACGTGTTAACGTAATTTAAGTGTATTAAAGGAATTCAGTATGAATTCAGTAACTTATCTTTGATTTTTCCAGGTCTGGTCCTGTGGGCGTCAGTATCTCACAGTGATCACAGTTCACACCTGCAGTGAAGCCCCTCCCACAACAATTCACCAATAAATACTGGGAATATCCACATCATCCCACAAGAGAAGGACAAACTCCAGGTGTAGCAGCTGAAATCTGTGACTTAAAGATGGAGTTTATTAAAGAGGAGATTGAAGACATGAGTGATCCAGAACCATCCAGAATAAAACATGAAGATACTGAGGAACAAACAGGTTGGTGTCCATTCTTGATTCTTCATTATTGACTGCTTTAGTAGCTGTGAAATAATAATCAGTATATGGATGATAAATGACAGAACTAACCTTTGCACATCAAATTAACTTTGGTAACACTTAATATAAGGTCTAATTTGTTAACATTAGTTGATGTATTAAAGGTGGAGAGTGCAATCTTCCATTACACACACAGTGCAAGAGTGCAAAATAATGCTTCAAGAAAAATAAAGAGGATGAACGAATGACAAGGAAGCAAAAGTTGGTTGTTAGTCGCCAGTGTGACACTAACAAAAATAGGTTTTGTTGAGATTATTATCTTTTTGTTTTCTTTCCTTTTATTATAAATTAAATGATTGAGAGAATGAAAAAGAGCGCCATGACATGCTGTTACACATATCTGACACAAGGTGGCAGTACCGTTCAACCACGTCACTCTGGGACCCTTAGCGAGGCGCAGAGTAAAACGAAATTATAACCCGGTTGAATGGAGAAAGAGCAACTGTTGTCCCGCGTCTTTAACTTCTGTGTTGTATTTACAACATTTCCAGGTTAGTTTTACATCTTTTATTGATCCGGAACAACATTTCCAGGCCTTCCTTCCCTTACGAAAATTAACCATGTTTTTTTTTTGTCGTAAAACCATAGTAACTACTAATTAACCATTGTTTTTTTTTTTGTCGTAAAACCATAGTAACTTCAAATTAACCATGTTTTTTTCGTAGTAACCATGGTTTAACTGTTTTTTTGGTAGTAAAACCATGTTAACTACAAAATGAATCATAGTTTAACTAGGGTTTTTGTCGTAAAACCTTAGTAACCACAAATTAACCATGTTTTTTTTTAGTAACCATGGTTTAACTGTTTTTTTGTAGTAAAACCATGTTAACTACAAAATGAATCATAGTTTAACTATGTTTTTTGTCGTAAAACCATAGTAACTACAAATTAACCATGTTTTTTTTTAGTAACCATGGTTTAACTGTGTTTTTTTTGTAGTAAAACCATGTTAACTACAAAATGAATCATAGTTTAACTAGGGTTTTTGTCGTAAAACCATAGTAACTACAAATTAACCATGGTTTTTAGTAACCATGGTTTGACTGTGTTGTAGTAAAACCATGTTAACTACAAAATGAATCATAGTTTAACTACGGTTTTGTCGTAAAAACCTTAGTAACTACAAATTAACCATGTTTTTTTAGTAACCATGGTTTAACTGTGTTTTTTGTAGTAAAACCATGTTAACTACAAAATGAATCATAGTTTAACTATGTTTTTGTCGAAACCATAGTAACTACAAATTAACCATGTTTTTTTTTAGTAACCATGGTTTAACTGTGTTTTTTGTAGTAAAACCATGTTAACTACAAAATGAATCATAGTTTAACTATGGTTTTTGTCGTAAAACCATAGTAACTACAAATTAACCATGGTTTTTTTTAGTAACCATGGTTTAACTGTGTTTTTTGTAGTAAAACCATGTTAACTACAAAATGAATCATAGTTTAACCATGGTTTTGTCGTAAACCATAGTAACTACAAATTAACCATGTTTTTTTAGTAACCATGGTTTAACTGTGTTTTTTTTGTAGTAAAACCATGTTAACTACAAAATGAATCATAGTTTAACTAGGGTTTTGTCGTAAACCATAGTAACTACAAATTAACCATGTTTTTTTAGTAACCATGGTTTAACTGTGTTTTTTGTAGTAAAACCATGTTAACTACAAAATGAATCATAGTTTAACTATGTTTTTTGTCGTAAAACCATAGTAACTACAAATTAACCATGTTTTTTTTTAGTAACCATGGTTTAACTGTGTTTTTTTTGTAGTAAAACCATGTTAACTACAAAATGAATCATAGTTTAACCATGGTTTTTGTCGTAAAACCATAGTAACTACAAATTAACCATGATTTTACTACAGTATAACCATGATAGTTTGTAGAAGAAAACCATAACTGCAAAAATGAACCATGGTTTTACCACAGCATTTGCAGCATATCCAACTAAAAAAAATGAAGATTGGTTTTACTATATATTTACTATGAATTTAGCCATTTCAATTACTCTAAATAGAATAAAGAATAATGTCAGTAGTAGAATAATCAAAATTAATCTTATTTATTAGCGCTATATAAATGTAACAAATTATTATTATAATAGTCTGTGTAAATGAAACAATCATATTTAGCACATTTTTAGCCTACTGAATTCTCAGCACTTGACATGTTTAACCTTTGAATGTAAACATGGCAAATATAAATTAGCGGCCTGGGTTATTTTCTAGGCCGATATGGTAGGAACTGCTCTCTCATTCCAGTGTAATCTCGGATCTTTGCTGCTGTACCACGTGTGCAGCGGCCCAATTATATTACTCAGTATACAGGTGCTGTGTAATATCATTGCACATTATATATTTATTTATTTTTTTACAGTTAAATAGAACAGGGTTCCTATGGGGTTTGGAAAAGTATGGAATTTGATTTGAGTAATTTCCAGGTCTGGAAAAGTATGGAAAAAATAAATCAGAGTATGGAAAAATATTTATGTTTCCAGACTATTGTCCCTATTTTGTTTTCTAAATATACCCCAAAATGAAAATGTCCTAATCATTTACTCACCCCAATGCCGTGAACTAATCCTTTAAATATCTCCATGTGTCCAAGATTTCCAAGATTAATTTAATGCTGTACCTAAGCATTGTCAACTGACTTTAGCTCTATTTTCTAATTTTCTGGTTAATTGTACATGAACATCCCTTCTGTTTCTGTAGGGGTTTACAGTTAGTTAAATGTACAAAATTACAAATATGAATAACATTGCACTGATTTAGCATTTCAGTTTTAATAAAATGCTGTGCTTTAAACTGGACTAGGTTTGGTATTAAATTGACTTGTACAAGCAACAGTAGCTACAATTTTCAAATGTACAAATTTAAAATGATAGCCTACATAGAGGTTTTGACTCAGAGTGTAACATACTTGAAGGTGCCGATAGCATTGTGGGTAAGTGCGTCGCCATGAAGTGCTGTTGTGCTTCGGGAGACCCGAGTTCGAGTCCTGCCTCATGGACTTTTCCCAATCCCGCCCCCCTCTCTCTCCCACCTTACTTCCTGTCAAGCTACTTTCCTATCCTAATAAAAGGCAAAAACGCCAATACTAAATCTTTAGAATGTAACATACTTGTTAGCAGTTGAATTTTGAAACAATTTATCAGAACAAGTTAAATATGGTCGGAAAAATCTGTAGGGAAGTCTGGAAATTTGAGTATGGAAAAGTATGGAATTTTGAAATTAAAATTGTGTAGGAACCCTGATAGAATCAGAAAGCACTTAATAAAAAACAGTTAGACTGGCTTAATATTGCTAGGCATATCAAAAGCAAAGCGTTTGTATAGATTAGAACAATACTGTCTACATGCAATCACACTTTCAAATGAAATAATTAGGTTGAGTGTTCCTAAACAAAATAATACAAAATATTAAACTAATATATAATATATATAAAAGTGCCACTTTGTCTCACTATCTGGTGCAGTGGCATTTTGCACCAATGAATGGGTCATATAACGACAACATTTATTTTAAATTTATGATTTAATATCAATGAGGTTTTTATTTATGTAAAGTTTTAATTCTGTGGCGTGTTTTAATGCGCATGCGCGTTGGACATTCAAATAGCGTTCAAACCACTGATCTATATAAATGATTATATAGATCAGTGGTTCAAACACTGGAGCATGGAAGTTGCCATGGAAACGGGGACACGACAACTGACGAGCAGCACAACTCCCTCTGTCGCTGTTGTTTTCACTACTTTCAGGTGAGTTTAGTCTCTAAAATCAAACAAATAATACACACAACTGTTCCTGACACTTCTTACGTTTAACTGACACACTTCTGTTGAATATTTACTTTATAGAAATGGTTTAGTGTCTTCGGAAAAAGTCCATTAGCATCTCAACGTTTTTCATAAGAGGTAAGTTAGGCTAACGCTATCGATTGAGCTCTTGTTTATGAAAGCTTGAGCTTTTAAATAAATCTTTATGTGAAAATGAGAGGTTTCGATAGTTTGTAAATGTTTTACTGGTAATTTGTCAATGGTACGTAAGTTACATATCAAAAATCTAAAAGTATAGACTGTTTCTGTTCATCTGTGACGTCAATTACATGGAGCAGGAAAATTGCTAAATTATACATTTTAAGAAGGCTTTGACATTAAAAAGTGACACTATGAGCAATATTAAATTAACAAGTAAACCTAAAAACATAAACCCTGTTTCTATTTAAAAAATGTCACAGAACTATCGGGCACTACTGGTGTTTATATGGTGGAGGTGATGAGTGTGATGAGGTTCAGGTGTGAGTAATCAGTTTTCGGGAGAGGGAGTGCGCTGTGAATGGCTGGTGTGAGAACCTGGCAGAGCTATAATAAATAGAAATTTAATTTGAATCTAAAATTGTGTTCCGTTCATCCAAAAATGAAAATTAGCCCATGATTTACTCAACCTCAAGTCATCCTAGGTGTATAGGACATTATTCTTTCAGACTTTTGTTATATTAATAAAGTCCTGGCTCGTCCAAGCATTATAATGGCATTAATTGTTGTTCTGTCTTTGAAGTCCATAAAAACTGCATCTGTCCGTCAAATAACTGCTCCAAGCGGCTCTGGGGGGTTAATAAAGATATATCGATCGTAGATGCCTCATTCTACTGATCCGTGCAGGCACTAATGAGGCATCTACGTATACATCTATGACCACGCTCGTATTTGACCTCACTTGGAGGAAGTTATGGCGGAGCTCAGACATGATCACGTTTGTCTGATAAGAGGTAAAATAATAGCATAAATACTGCTCGGTTTCTCTCAGAAACTGATCGTTTGGCTAGATAAGACCCTTATTCATCGTCTGGTATGGTTTAAAGCCCTTTGAAGCTGCACTGAAACCTTTAACCGTTTGGGGTCCATTGCCTGCATAATAAGGAGAAATGATTGCATCAAAAACCTTAATTTATTTTCGACTGAAGAAAGAAAGACATGGACATCTTGGATGGCATGGGGGTGAGTAAATTATCAGCAAAAGTTTTTTTAAAAGTGAACTAATCCTTTAAGGGGCGATTTCCCCTTACCAAAGAGAACAACTTATTAAGGGTGTTGCATATAATTTCTTAAACAGTTCTCTTAGGTAAGGTAAACATTTAAGTGTTTCACAACAGCGGTCCTGTGATTCACGTTATAAAAGTCTTGTTGCCATAGATACGGAAAACACTAACACTAATGTTGCATTAACACCAAACGTGAATAGAGTTTGACGCTTGAATTTTGAATGCATTTGCGCGTCCAAAGCGAGATGGACACGCGTAAAAAGCAAGCGTTTGAAGCAAAATTGACGCGCCCTTTTGCTCTTTTCATAGTGGTTGTGTGTGGCTCTGAAATTGAAAAATACTACTGTTATTGTGTCTCGAATTGTAGTTTTAAGAGTTGTTCTGTCGAGAATGTATTTGTTTAAAGCTCAAATCTGTGGTTTATTTGTAAAGACAGCGCCTATTTAAAAATGTTGTGAGATCCCGGGTGTTCACAGGGAGCTCGCGCTCATGTAACCCGCCTGGAACAGCCTTACCTCGGCTAGTCCTCTTAACTTTTGCCGCTGGTAAACGAGACATGTTTAAATTCACAATCTATAGCTTTGGTTCTATTATATGAAACATAAAAGTTAAAAGACATCAGTGACTTGTTATAACGTCAAACGACTTCTTTAATTCTGCAAGTTTTTCTTCATCTCATTCTGCAAGTGTTCAGTGTCACAGTGGTTGCGATGTGTGACGGTCAAATCTGTATTCTTGCAACAATTTTTCATTGCTACGATGGTCCAAAGGGTTCTCCCAGCTGGTTCCATAAATTCATCCATATCATCTTATTTTTGTCCGTGTTACTCTTAAGGTTATGTTACCAAACCTTAAAGGGTTACTTCAGCGATTACCATTAAGTTTTTATCAGTAGAAACCCAGGAGTATATTCGAATTATCGTACTTTCCCCCCTCATATCACCCTGAGACGAGAGAATTATGTATTTTATTTCTGAAAAAAATTCCTCCGATGGCGTAAATATCGTCATTTTGCATCATCGGAGGAGTTTTTGTCCAGAGGCTAAAGACTACAGCCAGCAGGAGGCGCTATTTCCGCATGTTTTCAACATCGCACACACAGCACTCGGCTCGCGGAGCTGCGGAGATTCATGTAAACGGAGCGGTGGAGAGCAAAGTGAGTGTTTCAACTTTACAAATTAATTTATATGATAGTTAAGCTTCCAAAGACATGAACTGAAAATGTGCCAGACTGATCACGCGCTGTGAATGCAGCCGCAAATCCCGCGCTTACCTCGGCTCATGTGATGAATGTAATCCGATCCTGCTGCGTTTGTGTCGTGACGGCCGTGACATTCAATCGACAAACTCATATTGAACAGACACGTTCAGTTTTTAATTGTAGTGTCTCTAACTGAACTGATTTTATGAAAATGAACGCGTTGGGCAAGTAAACCAGTGCATAGAGCAGCCTCGGGCAGCAAACTGCATTCTGGGAATTCTTGTCTTTCATCCCCATAAGACAAAAATACATTTTCTGTGTTTTCTCAGTCTAGAAGGGACTAAATTAAAAAATAATTTAATATTTCTACTACATTAATGACCCAGTTTAAATACAGATTCATCTTCCCAGCGCTGAAGTACCCCTTTAAGTTATACTTAGGGAAATGACCATTAAGGGGTTTTATGCAACACTTAACACTTTTTAAGGGATTACTTAAGTGAAAGAACAGCATTTAAAGGGAATTCTAAGTGTTTGTGACGTTCCACTTAAAGAAACCCTTAAGTAAGTAACAATTATAGTATTTATGTAAGGAGGTGTATTAAAATAAAAAGTGCACAACTCTTTACTTTGTTTCCCCTCACATGCAACCTAGCGCGGGTGAGTCCTTATTTGGGTTAGCAAAATAACGAAATAGAAAATAGTATTCATGTAAATAGATAGTAAAATACATTTATAGTATATTATGTTTTTTTATAAAAATTTATTTTTAAAAACGACGATATCATTGTTCATCGCGATGTTTTACTGTAAACATCGTCTACTGTCAATTTAGGGGACATCGCCCAACCCTAGTATTACTACAATATAACTGTAGTAAAACCATGGTATAAACCATGGTAATTTTCTCTTTTGTATCTCTTTTCATCTCTCTTTCAACTCTCTTTTCTTCAAATCTCCCTCTTGTTCACTCTCTCTTCACCTCCTCCATCAAACGCCCCCTAATGCTGATTGGCTACACATTTGTTTGTCCAACAACTTTTCAAAAGCGTTTACAAAAATGCTTATTGCACCTTTAAAGTCCCCTTGTTGTGAAAATCAAGTCTGTAATGTTGATATGTCTATGTGTTGTTTTTAAGATGCTTTAAGACAAACCATGTGCAAATTCATAAGTCAACGTCACTGAGTATTTTCTCTTTAAAAATGCAGTGAACCAAAATAGTAAATGTATTGTTTGTTCATGTTACTTAACAAATGTTAACAACTTTTAATTGTAATAATGTATTAGTAGATGTTGAAATTAACAATAACTAAGATTAATAAATGCTGTAGAAGTGCAGTTAATTTTTAGTTCATGTTAACTAATGAAACCCTTTTGTAAAGTGTTGGCGATACTTTATACTTACACAGAAGGTCTTGTTTTCTTCTGAGGGTGTTTAATTTTCACATTTAACCTCATTGAACTGATTCTGACTACTTTATATGTTTATTTTAGACCAGATGGAAGTGACGGAGCAACAACACAAACTTAATGACGTAAAGAAACTCTGTGACTTCAAAACTGAAGAAACAAAAGCCAAAAAGCTGCACACCTGCTCTCAGTGTGGAAAGAGTTTCACAAAAAAAGGAGACCTTAACACACACATGAGAATTCACACTGGAGAGAAACCGTACCCATGTACTCAATGTGGAAAGAGTTTTACTTACTCATCAGGTCTCAGTAAACATCTGCGCATTCACTCTGGAGAAAAGCCATTTAACTGTGATCAGTGTGGAAAAGATTTTATTTCATCATCAAATCTAAAAGAACACCTGAGAGTTCATTCAGGTGAGAGACCTCATGTGTGTTCTCACTGTGGAAAGAGTTTTTCATGGCTGTACAGTTTTAAACTGCACCAGAAAACACATGATGGAGTGGGAGATCATGTGTGTTGTGACTGTGGGATGAGCTTTACTAGAGTTGACTGTCTGAAACTTCACCAAAGAACTCACACTGGAGAAAAACCTTATAAGTGCTCATACTGTGACAAGAGTTTCACTCAGTCTAGTAACCTGAAAACACATGAGCGAGTTCATACTGGAGAGAAACCGTACCACTGTAATCAGTGTGGAGAGAATTTTACACATTTATCAGGCCTTCATGCTCATATTAAAAAATGTTGTAAGTGAGCAGCGTTTTTTTTCATGTCAAATAGTAAAAACTGTGAGATAAAACACAATGTCGACTCTAAAGTCAACCGTGTAAATAAAGCAATGTTTTTATTTTCTGTCAGGATGGATTGTGTGCTAAATAGTTCTTTCTAGAATTGGATATATTCATGTCATTTCCGTACTAAGTGTACTAAATTGTCTTCTGTTTGTAATGCAAGTATGAGAAATAAAACAGAAACAACATCTAGTCTAGATTGATCTATTTATGAACAGAGAATTAATGATATAGTTGTAATCACATTAATGAGACTTTTTTTAATCATTCCATTCCATTTCAGTACTGTAATAAATACAGTGGGGAAAACAGGTATTTGATACACTGCCGATTTTGCAGGTTTGCCCACTTGCAAAGCATGTAGAAGTCAATTTTTTTTAAATCCTCAAAAATCCAGAAAATCACATTGTGTGAGACATTTTATCAGAAAAGCAGAACTTAAAGGATTAGTTCACTTTTAAATAAACATTTGCTGATAATTTACTCACCCCCATGTCATCCAAGATGTCAATTTTTTCTTTCTTAAATCGAAAAGAACTAAAGGTTTTTGATGAAAACATTACAGGATTTTTCTCCTTATAATAGACTCAATGGACCCCAAACGGTTCAAGGTCCAAATGACAGTTTTCTTGCAGCTTCAAAGGGCTTTAAACCATACCAGACGATGAATAAGGGTCTTATCTAGCGAAATGATTGGTCATTTAAAAAAAAAAAGTTTGTTGCTCTGTTCTTTAATGCACGTACGTGACATCATGTAATATGCAATTACGTTGAAAAGGTCACGCTTATCATAGGCGGAAGTACCGAGTCAGTGTTGAATGTGCACATACTCAGTCAAACGCCGTTTACAAAAAAAGGGAGTTAAATGGTAAAACAACGATGTCAGATGATTTTGAATCCTCCTTCCACAAATTTGTAAACACTGACTCGGTACTTCCGCCTACGACAAGTGTGACCTTTTCAACGTAATTGTGTATTACGTGACATCACGAACGCGCATCATAGAACAGAGCAAGGCGGACATTTGTGCTAATAAAACTTAAACTTTAAAAAAAAATGTTTTAATGACCGATCGTTTTGCTAGATAAGACCCTTATTCATCGTCTGGTATCATTTAAAGCCCTTTCAAGTTGCACTGAAACTTATAAATAGAAAAATCCTGGAATTTTTTCATCAAAAACCTTAATTTCTCTTCGACTGAAGAAAGAAAGACATGGACATCTTGGATGACATGGGGGTGAGTAAATTATCAGGAAAAGTTTATTTAAATGTGAACTTATCCTTTAAAATTTGGTATATAAACCTTTGTTTGCAATTAGAGATAATACTTTTCCTGTAGTTCTTGACCAGGTTTGCACACACTGCAGCAGGGATTTTGGCCCACTCCTCCATACAGACCTTCTCCAGATCCTTCAGGTTTCGGCGCTGTCGCTGGGCAATATGGACTTTAAGCTCCCTCCAAAGATTTTCTATTGGGTTCAGGTCTGGAGACTGGCTAGGCCACTCCAGGACCTTGAGATGCTTCTTACGGAGCCACTCCTTAGTTCCCTGGCTGTATGTTTCAGGTTATTGTCATGCTGGAAGACCCAGCCACGACCCATCTTCAGTGCTCTTACTGAGAGAAGGAGCTTGTTGGCCAAGATCTCGCGATACATGGCCCCATCCATCCTCCCCTCAATACGGTGCAGTCGTCCTGTCCCCTTTGCAGAAAAGCATCCTCAAATAATGATGTTTCCACCTCCATGCTTCATGGTTGGGATGGTGTTCTTGGGGTTATATTCATCCTTCTTCTTCATCCAAACACGGCGAGTGGAGTTTAGACCAAAAAGTTCTATTTTTGTCTCATCAGACCACATGACCTTCTCCCATTCCTCCTCTAGATCATCCGGATGGTCATCGGCAAACTTCAGACGGCCTGGATATGCGCTGGCTTGAACAGGGGGACGTTGCGTGCACTGCGGGATTTTAATCCATGACGGCCTAGTGTTACTAATGGTTTTCTTTGAGACTGTGGTCCCAGCTCTCTTCAGGTCATTGACCAGGTCCTGCCGTGTAGTTCTGGGCTGATCCCTCACCTCTCATGATAATTGATGCCCCACGAGGTGAGATCTGCCATGGTGCCCCAGACCGAGGGACATTGACCGTCATCTTGAATTTCTTCCATTTTCTAATGATTGCTCCAACAGTTGTTGCCTTCTCACCAAGCTGCTTGCCTATTGTCCTGTAGCCCATCCCAGCCTTGTGCAGGTCTACAATTGTATCCCTGATCTCCTTACACAGCTCTCTGGTCTTGGACATTGTGGAGAGGTTGGAGTCTGTTTGATTGAGTGTGTGGAGAGGTGTCTTTTATACAGGTAAGGCGTTCAAACAGCACCTCTACATGTTTTGTAAGTAGGAAAACCTGCAAAATTGACAGTGTATCAAATACTTGTTCTCCCCAATGTATGTTTGGGATGTACAGTATTATTTAAACTAAATGATCAGATATTGCATCATATAAAGAGGTTGGAGTTCAAATATCCTTAATTATTGACTGCATAGGAACAATAAAGTACCAAATCTTCAGTTCAACAGATTTGGTGAATGTAATGAGAAAATAATATAAGCTGTAAAAGATGAAACAATAAATAAACAGTTGATCATTTGCATTATTTACAGATGGTTTTAAATATCCCAGTGCTGTTAGTTACGTGTGCACAAATATAATGGATTTACAGGACAATCATCAGGATTTCATAACTGTAGAAAAGAACGTAATTGTTGAAAAACCATACAGAATGTCTCAAACATATGACTAGAACAGAAAAACTCTTTCACATTTCATCAGTGTGGGAAGAATAAATAAAGAACTTTAAGGAACTCTTAATAATTCCCACTGGAGAGAAACTGTTCTCCAGCTGTCGTGTGGGAAGAGTTTCAAATGGGCAAACAGTGTCAATCATCATATTCTACCATATTTATTCATTAAATTCAAGCATCTAACACAACGAACATGGCAATGTGCTCTTCATCTTTATTGGGATAAAAATTAAATGGCTTCCAGTGTTACATGTCACGCCTTTTCCCGGACTCCATTTCCCATGATCCTCCCTGTCCCGCACCTGATTGCACTTCCTCATTATCTCTCCTGCTCTCCCCGGATTCCCTGCACCTGGTCCTCGTCATCTGCACTCCTTTATAGTGAACTCACTCCCTGCACTCCTTGTCTGTCGTTAATGTTATCCGTAGTGTTTAGTGTTCTGTTTATCGAGTTTGTTAAATAAAGCCCATCTGTTTGTTTGGAAGTCCTGGATCTCCTCATATTTTGCTGCACTAGACACACACCCATAACATTCAGTAGGTTTAATAAGTACTTTAATCTAGTGATAATGTGAACCAGTTCCATCTTCCACTGAAGCTCACATCAGCTGCAGTGTTTAAAGACTTCACGTTTGCGTGCAGTCTATACCCTCACCAGACAGCACTTACACTACAGTACACACTTCAGTGCTCAACGCCTGATATAGATGATGTTTAAATCATGTACAAAGCTTTCTGCATCCCCTAATCTAAAGTATAAACTATTCATCACTTATATATACACTGTAAAAAATTTCAGGCCTGGTGACTGGTCACATCTAAATTTTTCAAATTGAATTTATGTGAATTTAATTGTATCAATTGTGGCAACAGGCTGTTAACATGGGCTCAATTAGAAATAATATGTTGACCCAATGGAACATTTTATTTTACCAACACTGAAAAAAAATTCAGCTCCTCCAATTTTAAATTTTCTAGTGACTGGTCACATCTAAATTTTTCAGTTGGCCAAATTGAATTTCTGTAAATTGATACAATTTAATTCACAGAAATTCAATTTGACCCACTTTATAATAGGTGTCCTTAACTACTATGTACTAATATTTTAATTAATAATTTGATACATTGCACTTATACTGTACATACATGTTTTTACATTGTACTTACATTTTAAAAAATACCTGCATGTAATTACATCTCTAATTAATTTCTGTAGTTACATTTGTAATTACACAGTTGACACTTCTCTTACACCTAACCCTACCCTTAAACTTACCCATCCCACCACACCTGTCCCTAACCCTACCCGTATCCCACCTCAATATCGGCAAAGGTGTTTTGCAACACAATATGAACACAGTAAGTACATTGTACTTATTTTTTTATTTAAGTACATAGTAGTTAAGGCCACCTAATATAAAGTAGGGCCATTTGACCAATTAAATATTTTAAATTGTAGTAATAATTGCATATTTCTCATTGTCCCAAAAGACAAAAACGACTAAAAACTTAAATATAGTGAGCAAAATTAACACAGACAACAGGTTCAGCATTTTATCACATTACTTTATTCAGTTCTAACATAGGATATTTGGTGATAATACATTATTTTCAATAAGTCAAAACTCATACATACAAGAAGTATTCTGCATAACAGGATGTATTGATGTGGTGAAGAAAAAGCGGCAGGCTAAAAGCCTGCAATAAAAATAACATTAATGATAAAATTCCCCTGCATCACATCTGTCAAGTGACAGAACAGAAGTTACTTCATTAAATTATGAGGATGAGACAAATAAATAGCCTGGATGCCAGCCGAATTTAACCCTGCCCACAACATTTTTTGCTCGGGCAATTCGGCCTGGGCTCGATCCATAGAGGAGTTATTATGCCCGAACAGAAACTGATCGGACCAATTAAATTCTCAGGTTTACACTCACCTTTTTCTTCTAACGTTACTTAATCCAGTGCGCGTGCAGACAGGGTTGCCAAGTTTTTGCAATGTCGCGCCATTGCTACTCAAAACTATAGCCCAAAACAATCCCAATAGCTTTCCGGGGGGTTCTCCGCATTCCTGGGGCTACATATCACATAATTGGGGTCGCTCCAACCCGCGGACATGGAGAACAACCCGCGGGAAAAACACGGACATGGCAATACAGTGCAGTTGAGTTCTGTTGACATTTGACAACTAACGTTACACGTTGCTCCGTTGCTCTGATTGGTCTTTCCTGGTTCGGGTGAAACGTCCCATAATCAAAGCCCAATGGAGCAGTTTCAGACTCATATTCTGACTAGAATTGAGCCCTGAGAGAGGCCGACGGCAGTCTAACGACACCGTGTTCAATGGTCGCATGCCGCACATATCACACAAATTACTTCATTTACTTATTACCTATTATTTTAGACATATAAGACATGAGTAAAATAAAACTATTGGCTACCATTAGATAATTATGTGGTAACTGAGAACACACTCATGAAACCAATGAATGCATGAACTCCTGTTTTTTAAACTTCAAACCGGGTCATAAAGCAACACTCTGGAGATTAATTTCAGTGCTCAATACTCACCAACGCCTTGTGACGACGATGAATATCTCCATTCTCTTGGGAATGTTTGTTTCGTTCTTCAGGACGGCTGGTTTGGCTCTGCTGGTGCAGTGGCGCTCCTGCGCATGCATCCGCATTTGAAATCTCCACTCACACGGTTTTCCTCGGGCGCATTTTGCGCATGCGTTTACAGTTTTTTGGATGTAGGACTTGTTCACCCAACATGGATTTTTCTCTTCGACTGCATAGATTGACTGAGCACAATTAAATATGTTCGGTGAATATACTGTTTTAATTTTGAGTGAAAACCTTAAGCTATGATTAGTACAATGCATATTTTTGCATGGGGATAATTATTTGGAAGTAACTTATTAGGCCAATATGTAATGATCAATTGTCACAATTTTTCCCCACAATTTTATTTACAGTGTATACGGACATATTATTAATCATTCATGAATTTATAGTCATGTTTTGTATATGATTAGTTCATAATAACTTATAAGTGACTTATAACTGAACGTTATTATAAAGTGTTACCAAGTTTAGAACGTTTATAAATGCCAAACCCACAATGTGTCTTTTTCATTATCTATGTGGAAAATTAAAATCACCAACAATTAGGACTTTATCTACAGCCTGAACTAACTCTGATAGAAAATCAGCAAATCCTTTGATAAAGTCTGTATGATGTCCTGATGGCCTGGATACAGTAGACAGCACAAATGTAACCCTGGACCACAAAACCAGTCATAAAAGTCACACATAAATTTGTATATATATATATATATATATATATATATATATATATATATATATATATATATATATATATATATATATATATATATATATATATATACAGGTCATTTTTAAAAAAATAGCATATTGTGATAAAAGTTCATTATTTTCCATAATGTAATGATAAAATTTTAATTTCATATATTTTAGATTCATTGCACACCAACTGAAATATTTCAGGTCTTTTATTGTTTTAATACTGATGATTTTGGCATACAGCTCATGAAAACCCAAAATTCCTATCTCAAAAAATTAGCATATTTAACCCGACCAATAAAAGTGTTTTTAATACAAAAAAAGTCAACCTTCAAATAATTATGTTCAGTTATGCACTCAATACTTGGTGGGGAATCCTTTTGCAGAAATGACTGCTTCAATGCGGCGTGGCATGGAGGCAATCAGCCTGTGGCACTGCTGAGGTGTTATGGAGGCCCAGGATGCTTCGATAGCGGCCTTAAGCTCATCCAGAGTGTTGGGTCTTGTGCCTCTCAACTCTCTCTTCACAATATCCCACAGATTCTCTATGGGGTTCAGGTCAGAGAGTTGGCAGGCCAATTGAGCACAGTAATACCATGGCAGTAAACCATTTACCAGTGGTTTTGGCACTGTGAGCAGGTGCCAGGTCGTGCTGAAAAACGAAATCTTCATCTCCATAAAGCTTTTCAGCAGATGGAAGCATGAAGTGCTCCAAAATCTCCGGATAGCTAGCTGCATTGACCCTGCCCTTGATAAAACACAATGGACCAACACCAGCAGCTGACATGGCACCCCAGACCATCACTGACTGTGGGTACTTGACACTGGACTTCAGGCATTTTGGCATTTCCTTCTCCCCAGTCTTCCTCCAGACTCTGGCACCTTGATTTCCGAATGACATGCAAAATTTGAGCTACAGTCCAGTGCTGCTTCTCTGTAGCCCAGGTCAGGCGCTTCTGCCGCTGTTTCTGGTACAAAAGTGGCTTTACCTGGAGAATGCGGCACCTGTAGCCCATTTCCTGCACACGCCTGTGCACGGTGGCTCTGGATGTTTCTACTCCAGACTCAGTCCACTGCTTCCGCAGGTCCCCCAAGGTCTGGAATCGGTCCTTCTCCACAATCTTCCTCAGGGTCCGGTCACCTCTTCTCGTTGTGCAGCGTTTTTTGCCACACTTTTTCCTTCCCACAGACTTCCCACTGAGGTGCCTTGATACAGCACTCTGGGAACAGCCTATTCGTTCAGAAATTTCTTTCTGTGTCTTACCCTCTCGCTTGAGGGTGTCAATGATGGCCTTCTGACAACAGTCAGGTCGGCAGTCTTACCCATGATTGCTTTTTGAGTAATGAACCAGGCTGGGAGTTTTTAAAAGCCTCAGGAATCTTTTGCAGGTGTTTAGAGTTAATTAATTGATTCAGATGATTAGGTTAATAGCTCGTTTAGAGAACCTTTTCATAATATGCTAATTTTTTGAGATAGGAATTTTGGGTTTTCATGAGCTGTATACCAAAATCATCAGTATTAAAACAATAAAAGACCTGAAATATTTCAGTTGGTGTGCAATTAATCTAAAATATATGAAATTTTAATTTTATCATTACATTATGGAAAATAATGAACTTTTATCACAATATGCTAATTTTTTGAGAAGGACCTGTATTATATATATATATATATATATATATATATATATATATATATATATATATATATATATATATATATTTTTTTTTTTTTTTTTTTGCCACCTCAGATTCTATTTGTCAAATAGTTGTATCTTGGCCAAATATTGTCCTTTCCTAAAAAATCATCAATGGAAAGCTTATTTATTCAGCTGTCAGATTAGGGTGGCGCTCTAATAATAATCGATAGACACATTACAGATGCATAGAATGGTATCTTAGAATTGCCTTAATGTATTATTTATTACATGTGAATGTTGCTTTAACCAAGTGGCAACCTCCCCCAGATTCTCTTGAATCCAATACGTAAGTGACTTAAACTGCAGTTCATCGACAGGCTCCAGAAGGGAGCAGAATCTCATTGAGCTCCAAGTTAAAATGCCCAACTTTACAGCAGAAAGAAACATGTTTACAGCCTGGAACAAATTCTAGTTTTGGTCTAAATGGCCAGCTCCCTTCATGACTGTGAGGGGGGTGCATTTTTTTATAACTCATTCATTTGCATTATATAAAGCATTAAAGTTCTGCAAAATTAAGGGCGTGGCCACTTTGAGTGGCAGGTGCCATTTATCTGTTGTTTGTTAGTAATTGCGTCACCTCACCTCAGCTCCGCACACGTCCCGCCTCTTTGCCCATTTTCTGTTATCCGAGAGTGACTCGCTGCTAAGATGGCAACGGCCAGCTCGACCCTACTTTACGCTTCAAAACTGCTCTGCAGAATCCTGTGGGTGACGTCACAGACACTACGTCCATATTTGTATACAGTCTATGGCTTTAACACGAAACAGGAAACTTGTGAATTTTCATGTAAGGATTGCCCAGTGTCACTGAAAATCTCAGATACCGAATATTTTATTTTAACCTTAATCAGCTCCAGAGTTTACGTGTTTAAGGACCAATGTAATGAAATGCGTTGTGTGTCCAGGTTTATTATTAGAGTGTAATAATATGTTGGCAGAGAGTTTTTCACAGACTCTGACTCTATTACGCCAATAAAATGTGCTTAATGTGCCACTTTACAGAAGATCTCAGACATCAGCATAATGAATGAGGGGAAAACAGGGAACTTTTGGAGACAAAGAGGCTTTTCAGCAGCTCAGTTAAACATGATGGTCCTGTTGTGTCTCTCAGACTTTGGACAGGAGTTGAACAAACCTTGTTTTAAAAGCTCCATATTCATGACAGAAAACGTGTCAGGTAATTTAAGTGTAAATGTAATTAAAGTAATCCAGTGTAAACTCAGTAATTTATCTTTGATTTTTCCAGATCTGGTCCTGTGGGCGTCAGTATCTCACAGTGATCACAGTTCACACCTGCAGTGAAGCCCCTCCCACAACAATTCACCAATAAATACTGGGAATATCCACATCATCCCACAAGAGAAGGACAAACTCCAGGTGTAGCAGCTGAAATCTGTGTGACTGTTAAAGATGGAGTTTATTAAAGAGGAGATTGAAGACATGAGTTATCCAGAACCATCCAGAATAAAACATGAAGATACTGAGGAACAAATAGGTTGGTGTCCATTCTTGATTCTTCATTATTGACTGCTTTAGTAGCTGTGAAATAATAATCAGTATATGGATGATAAAATGAGAGAAAAATGTATCTAAATGATCATAACCCAGTTTAATCATATTAACAAGTGAATGCCAGAACTAACATTTGCACATCAACGATACTTGATACTCACACAGAAACCTAATGTCTTGTTTTCTGCCGAGTGTTTTTCATTTTAATGTTTAACCTCAGTGAATTGATTCTGACTACTTTATATGTTTATTTTAGATCAGAAGGAAGTGAAGGAGCAACAACACAAATTAAATGACATAAAGAAACTCTGTGATTTCAAAACTCAAGAAACAAAAGCCAAAAAGCTGCACACCTGCTCTGGAGAAAACCTTAACAGAGTTCACACTGGAGAGAATCTGCATACATGCACTCAGTGTGGTAAAGAATTTCTTTTTTCATCCTATCTAAAACAACACCTGAAAGTTCATTCAGGTGAGAAGCCTTATGTGTGTTCTCTCTGTGGAAAGAGTTATTCACGGCTGGACAATTTTAAACTGCACCAAAAAACACATGATGGAGTGAAAGATCATGTGTGTTGTGACTGTGGGAAGAGCTGTACTACATCTAGTCATCTGAAACAGCACCAAAGAACTCACACTGGAGAAAGACCTTACAAGTGCTCATATTGTGACAAGAGTTTCACTTTGTCTGGAAACTTGAAATCACATGAGCGAGTTCATACTGGAGAGAAGCCGTACCACTGTACTCAGTGTGAGAAGAGTTTCAAAGATGCATCAGGTTTAAAACATCATCTGCACATTCACTCCAGAGAAAAGCCATTTAACTGTGATCAGTGTGGAAAGAGTTTTTCGTGGCTGAACAGTTTTAAACTGCACCAGAAAACACATGATGAAGTGAGAGATCATGTGTGTTGTGACTGTGGGAAGAGCTTTACTACATCTGGCAATCTGAAAAATCACCAAAAAACTCACACTGGAGAAAGACCTTACAAGTGCTCATATTGTGACAAGAGTTTCACTTTGTCTGGAAACTTGAAATCACACGAGCGAGTTCATACTGGAGAAAAGCCGTACTACTGTACTCAGTGTGAGAAGAGTTTCAGATATTTATCAAGCCTTCGTGCTCATATGAAATTATGTTGTAAGTGAGCAGCATTTGTTTTCATGTCATATAGTAAAAACTGTGAGTGGGATTTTTTTCCAGCACTCAACCGTCAACAACTCTTACAGTGTAAATAAAGCCATGTTTTTAGGATGGATTGTGTGCTAAATTGTTCTTTCTAGAATTGTATATATTCATGTAATTTCCTTATTTACTTGACCTCCGTTTGTTATGCAATTATGAGAAATAAAGCAGAAACAACATCTTGTCTTGATTGACCTGTTTAATGAACAGAGAATGAGTTATATATACATTTCCATTGGCAGTCATTACAAAATGACTGTCAATTACGAGTCTGGCATGCATAATACAGTGTTAATACTTAAAGGTCCCATGATGTGGATTTTTTTTATTATTATTTTATAATAATACTTTCACCACAACTAACACAATATCGATATGAATACAGGAAGTGCTTCGTTGTGCAGCATAACAGGGTCATTCATTATAACGGCAGTTTGGGCAACTGTGCAGATATACTCACAACGTGTGATTGACAGCTCCAAATATTATAAAGTGAGTGTTCTTTGATCGCTCTCTGTAGGTTAATCACAATTTAAATAACAGATTTGTTTCATGCTTCTAAGAGAAACAATGCGACGCTGATGGTTTAGTCACTGACTTGATTCACTGACACATAAACAGTATTAAAGGGTTAGTTCACCCAAAAATTCTGTCATTAATGACTCGCCCTAATGTCGTACCAAACCCGTAAGACCTTCGTTCTCTGGAACACAGTTTAAGATATTTTATATTTAGTCCGAGAGCTTTCTGTCCCTCCATTGAAAGTGTATGCTCAGTATACAGTCCGTGTCCAGAAAGGTAATAAAAACATCATCAGAGTAGTCCATGTGACATCAGTGGGTTAGTTAGACTCTTTTGAAGCATCGACAATGCATTTTGGTCCAAAAATAATAAAAACTACGACTTTATTCAACATTGTCTTCTCCTCCGTGTTTGTTTGAATCCGCGTTCACGACTCCGCAGTGACGCTGCTGACGTGTTATCTGGTGCGCCAGAGCTTTATTTGTAGTCTGAGGGAGACGCACGCTGTATTCAAGCTATTCTACATTGTTTGTATTGCTATATTTTTTAAATGGTGCGTAATGGCGCTTTTCCACTGAGGTGCGGTTTGGTACAGTACGGTACGCAATTATTTGCGTTTCCACTATCAAAAGTTGTGAATGGTACCAAAATGCCGAACCATACCGTACCACTTTTTTTGGTACCCTTCCATTGGGGTACCTAGCACAATGTTACGGTACTAAAAGGTGGAGCTAGACTCACTGCAGAACGCTGATTGGTTGACAGAGATCTGTCACTTGCGCGTGCTACAGGGGAATGACAACATGAGAAGCGCTATTTTTTTAATATACAGTTAAATATAATACTACAGTTATTGTGTCATGAAGTCTAGTTTTCACAGTTTTTCAGGCGAGAATGTAGTTGTTTAAAGCTCAAATCTGTGGTTCACTCAAGAAAATTTGATCCAGGTTGTGAGATCCATTCCAGGAGATCAGCGGCTCTCGGCGCTCATGTAACCTGCCTGGAGCAGCCTTTCCTCGGCTAGTCGTTCTGACGTTTGCCGCTGACTGTGACATCTCAGTAGTGGATTGGGAAATGCCTAATGTCGGCGTTTGTCTTCTTGTGACAAACAGCCACATACCAAGAACAAGATCTGCTATGTAAGTCATCCATTATTGTTACTATGTCGCTTTCTTCTTCGCGCAAAAATGACGTCGCTACACCACGCCCATCAAGTACTGTTGGCAATGGAAACGCAAGCCGATTCATGGTTTTCCGAACCGCACCGTACTGTACTGTACTGTACTGTACCGTACCCTACCACTCAGTGGAAACGAGCCATAAGTGTGCATGTCGCGGATGTCCTAATCAAAAAAGAACACGACAATGTAACAGTAAATTACCAACGCCGACAGATGAAAGGATAACCTTTACTCTTTCCTGTAAACGTCAGCAGCGTCACTGTGGACTCGTGAAAGTGGATTCAAACAAACACGAAAGAGAATAAAATGCTGAATAAAGTCGTAGTTTTTGTTATTTTTGGACCAAAATGTATTGTTGATGCTTCAAAAGAGTAAGTAACACTGATGTCACATGGACTACTTTGATGATGTTTTTATTACCTTTCTGGACACGGACTGTATACAGTGCATACAATTTTTAATGGAGGGACAGAAAGCTCTCGGACTAAATCTAAAATATCTTAAACTGTGTTCCGGAGATAAACGGAGGTCTTACGGGTTTGGAACGACATTAGGGTGAGTCATTAATGACAGAATTTTGGGTGAACTAACCCTTTAAATGATTTAGAAAGGAAGTCTGTGTGAACTTGAAAAATTAGCTACACATCAGAAATCACAGATCTTATGCATTAATGAACACTGTTACTTACTGTTTGTGTATGACCTTCTGCCTGTTTTCTGACTTATGTCACAATTGACCAGTGTGAGTGCCCGCGATCACTAGAGGGCACTCCAAACCGGACTGTCATTCTGTCACGACTGCTCTGAGACAGAGGGTTGAAGATCCAAATGCAGCTTTATTAGAGGGTAATCCAGAATCGTAGTCAGAAAACAGGCAGAAGGTCATACACCAGCAATCAGTCCAATCAAGCAAACAAAACAGAGGAGACAGGCAAAAGGGTAATCCACGGAGAAGGCAAGAAATCCAAGACCAAGAGACATGAAACCAGGGTAAACGCTCAGAAATGCAGTGAAACACAAAACAAGACTTTGCAGTGACTGACAGGGTGAACATGGTTTTTATAGTGTGAGGTAACAAGGTAATGGGGTGCAGGTGAATGTAATCAATGAGTGCTGATGAGTCCGGGTAAAGGATTATGGGAGATGTAGTCTATGACAGAATGACAGTCCGGGTTGGAGGGCCCTTTAGTGATCGCGGGCACTCACACTGGTCAATTGTGACAAAAGGGTTACTTTAGCGATTAGTATTAAGCTTTGTATCAGTAGAAACCCGGGAGTATATTCAAATTATCGTACTTTCCCCCCTCATATGACCCTGAGACGAGAGAATTATGTATTTTATTTCTGGAAAAATTCCTCCGATGACGCAAATATCGTCATTTTGCATCATCGGTGGAGTTTTTGTCCACAGGCTCAAGACTACAGCCAGCAGGAGGCGCTATTTCCACATGTTTTCAACATCACACTCACAGCTCGCGGAGCTGCGGATATTCATGTAAACGGAGCGGTGGAGAGCAAAGTGAGTGTTTCAACTTTTCAAATGAACTTCCTATGAAAGTTAAGCTTCCAAAGACATGAACTGAACACGCACCAGACTGATCACGCGCTGTGAATGTAGCCGCAGCCACAAATCCCGCGATTACCTCAGCTCATGTAATGAATGTAATCCGATCCTGTTGCGTTTGTGCCGTGACGCTCAATCGGCTCACTCGCATTATATCGAACAGACACGTTCAGTTTTTAATTGTAGTGTCTCTAACTGAACTGATTTTATGAAAATGAACGCGGTGGGAAAGTGATCCAGTAATCCAGTAGCCGACTAGCCGTGCCTAGAGTAGGTCAGCGAAGCAGTGCATTCTGGGAATTTTTGTCTTTGATCCCCATGAGACAAAAATAAATTTTCTATGTTTTCTCAGTCTAGAAGGCACCAAATTATTCAAAAATAATTTCACATTTCTACTACCATAATGATCCAGTTTAAATACAGATTAATCTTTCCAGCGCTGAAGTACCCCTTTAATATTGTGGTAAATATGTTACAGTATTATTGTCAACCACATGATCAGGTCTTGTATCATAATAGAAGCTGTAGTTAGAAAAATAATAGAAGCTGGAAAATATGAAAAGTTATGAAAACTGTTTTCATTTCCATAAGCACAGTTGAGGATGATGACTGCAGAAAAACATTTAAAAAAAAAACATAAAACCGAACAGAATGTCTCAAAACATAAAAGTGGAACATACAGGCAAAAACGTCATCAGTGTGATAAGAATTTTATATGTAAATGAAACTTTAAGGAACTCTTGTAGTACCCCTGTGTTCAATCATTTTATCCCTTAAAACAAAAATTACATATTTAAACATGTTTTTCTTGTGAAAATAAAAATGTATTTATGCCTTAAAATAGCGTAAATGTAACTCTAATACCTTGCTTCATGAATATGCAAATGACCCCGCCCCCTCAGGGCTGTTTATTCCGAAACTTTTGGAATCTATGGCTCATTCTTGTTTTCTATTCTTTTTTTTTACTAAGGATTGGAGGAACCTAGTCCTGGAATGACCACAGGATATACATGTGTGCCTGAAAAGTAATATCTGGGAGACATAATAGGCCTCATTCACACTTATCAATTCATCAATTATTGTGTATTATTAATCATGATAGTGTATTTGTTTCATAAAAGTGCGGAGATGTTCTTTACTGAATGCGGCCCCTTTAAGAAACGACACCACGTGCACTGAGCATGCGCAGAAGAGAGACGCGCTAGAGCCCTTGTATATACGTTTTGTTTGCTCTCTTCTCTCTCTTTTTTTTTGTTGTTTCCTTTGACGCTATTATGAATGTAACAGTCGAATACATTGTGATACCCTGTAAGTGTATGTTATGTTAATGTTCTTGTTAATGCAATACAGATAGAGAGAGAGAGAGAGAGAGAGAGAGAGAGAGAGAGAGAGAGAGAGAGAGAGAGAGATACGAGACGAGACGATTGCTGAAACTTTAACCAGTTGTTAACGATCGTGAATGAAGGACAAATGTGGAATATTTTCTCAGAATGCATTATTTCCAGTCTGCAGGTCAGAGATGTTTCATTTATAATGTAAAAGTTGTTTTAAATGCTAGTAATATAACCATATCAAAATACCCCATATTTCTCAAATCAAGCACATATGATCATTTGTGTAAGTATTTCAGTATAAACTCAGAAACCTTGAATTTAACAGATCTGATGTTCCTCACAACATTTCACCAAATAATAAAGCTTCAGTTTAACCGTCGGTGAAATAATGAGCAATATAGAGATGAGAAATTATATTGAAAATTCGTAATCTTGTATAGTACTTCCGCATTTTGATTGTCAAGTATTAGAATATTGAAGGTTGATTTTTGTCATCTTATGTTAGATTTGTTAGATTGAATAATATAACCATTTGTCCTGTTTCATACAGTATCTCTCAGTGATCACAGTTCACACCTGCAGTGAAGCCCCTCCCACAACAATTCACCAATAAATACTGGGAATATCCACATCATCCTACAAGAGAAGGACAAACTCCAGGTGTAGCAGCTGAAATCTGTGTGACTGTTAAAGATGGAGTTTATTAAAGAGGAGATTGAAGACATGAGTGATCCAGAACCATCCAGAATAAAACATGAAGATACTGAGGAACAAATAGGTTGGTGTCCATTCTTGATTCTTCATTATTGACTGCTTTAGTAGCTGTGAAATGACCGCTGTGCATCAAAGATACTTGATACTCAAACAGACAGATACCTGGGGCCTATACCATGAAGCCGGTTTAGCTGGCTACCCAGATATGTTCAAGCTTTGTGCCAATCCTGGGTTTTAGATACCATGAAAGTGGTTTGGCTTTTAGCAGTGTTCATCTCCATAGTAACTTATGCTCCACAGTTAACCTGCTCCAGGGCAGGTTATGTTCTGGATAAGACATCAAAAACTGAAACTGGACCAATCAGCTGTGAGCAAAGGGTCACACCTCTGATGAAATTAAGTCACTTCCCCTGTTTCTACTCCAAATTAAAGGTCCCTATATGGCAAATGTTTTTTAAAGGGATACTCCACCGTTTTTCATAATTTATTGAACTATGTTATTCCCTTAACTAAGATGAGTTGATACATACCTCTCTCGTCTCAGTGCGTGCACTTAATCGCTCTGACGCGCGGTGACATTTTGATAGCACATAGCTTAGCCCACTAAGCCCAGTTCATTCATTAGGTACCAAACAGAGATCAAGTTAGAAGCCACCAAACACCTCCACATTTTCCCTATTTAAATACAGTTACACGAATAGTTGAATGACCAAGTATGGTGACACAAAATAAAATGTGGCACTTTTCTAAGCGGGTTAAAAAGGATAACTATAATGTATGGCGCAATGTTTCTACAGCATGTGATTGGCTGTTCACTACTGATGTCACAGCTAAACTCCTAAACTCACGTTCAAAGCCTGAGTTGACAGAGAGAGTTGATGATCAGCATCATGGGACCAACAAAGCCTGAATAGATTGGTTTGGATTTGTCAACTCCAAACTAATCCTGTAACCCTGAGTTTGTTAAACTACCATCATGGTACAGGCCCCTGATGTCTTGTTTTCTGCTGAGTGTTTTTAATTTTCACATTTAACCTCATTGAACTGATTCTGACTGCTTTATGTTTATTTTAGACCAGATGGAAGTGAAGGAGCAACGACACAAACTAAATGACGTAAAGAAACTCTGTGACTTCAAAACTCAAGAAACAAAAGCCAAAAAGCTGCACACCTGCTCTCAGTGTGGAAAGAATTTTCACAATAAAGGAAACCTTAACAGACACGTGAGAATTCACACTGGTGAGAAACCGTATATGTGCTCTCAGTGTGGAAAGAGTTTTTCTCACGCATCAAGTCTCAGTTATCATCTTCTCCATCATTCTGGAGAAAAAACATTTAACTGTGATCAGTGTGGTAAAGATTTTAAATTATCATCACATCTAAAACGACACCTGGAAATTCATTCAGATGAGAAGCCTCATGTGTGTTCTCTCTGTGGAAAGAGTTTTTCAAGGCTGCATCATTGTAAACTGCACCAGAAAACACATGATGAAGTGAGAGATCATGTGTGTTGTGACTGTGGGATGAGCTTTACTAAAGCTAGCAATCTGAAACAACATCAAAGGATTCACACTGGAGAAAAACCTTACAAGTGCTCATATTGTGAAAAGAGTTTCACTCAATCTGGAACCCTGAAATCGCATGAACGAGTTCATACTGGAGAGAAGCCGTACCACTGTACTCAGTGTGAGAAGAGTTTTAAAGATGCAGGAGGTTTAAAAATCCATTTGCGCTTTCACTCTGGAGAAAAGCCATTTAACTGTGATCAGTGTGGTAAAGATTTTAATTTGTCATCAAATCTAAAAAAACACCTGATAGTTCATTCAGATGAGAGACCTTATGTGTGTTCTGTCTGTGGAAAGAGTTTTTCATGGCTGAGCAGTTTTAGACAGCACCAGAAAACACATGATGGATTGAGAGATCATGTGTGTTGTGATTGTGGAAAGAGCTTTACTACATCTAGTCATCTGAAAGAGCACCAAAGATCTCACACTGGAGAAAGACCTTACAAGTGCTCATATTGTGACAAGAATTTTGCTCGGTCTGGAAACCTGAAATCACATGAGCGAGTTCATTCTGGAGAGGAGCCGTACCACTGTACTCAGTAAAAAGAGTTTCAAACATTTATCAAGCCTTCTCACTCATATAAAAAATGTTGCAATTGAGCAGCATTTGTTTTCATGTCAAATACTTTGAGATAAAATATGGAGTTTTTCCCCTCAACAGTCAACTCTTACAGTGTAAATAAATGTGAGTTTGTCATTGTATTGTTTTGATGTTGTGTTTTTCATTAATAATAATTGGCTAATGAACCTACAGTTCAAGCAACCCACACCGAATTTGCGATAATTCTAAACCGAAAGTAAAATGAGCACAGCCGCACAGTACACACACACATTTACAGCCGCATGGCCAATCACTCATGGCTGCACAGTCATTCATTCACGGCCGCACAGTTATTGAAGAAAGTGTAGAGCCGTTAACAAAAGTAATACCATCATATAAAACTGGTGATAGAGACCATTTCACACACATAGTATTCACTATATGTTCGTGTTGTTTACATTATATGCACTTGCATGCAGATTGCCAACAAAACACAGACATCTGATGCAGTTTCACTCACCTTCTGGGGTTTCTACTTATGACTGGGATCTTTTATCGCTAGGACCTCTCCATCTTTCAGTTTCAAATTATCTGCAAATCTAGTGTCGAACTGGGCCTTGTTTATAAAACATTCTTCAATGAAATGCTTTGCACCTCTGTCTACTAACTCTTATTGGAGTGTTATCTGAGCATTAGTAGACTGGTAGAATAAGTTGACATGTAGTCGCAAAGTTACATATAGTGAGTAGAATGTTTGTTGGGGGACCAGAGTTAGCAGATATTAAGTAGACAGCCTACTAATACTCTAATGAGAGTTAGTTGACATAGAGGTGCAACGTTACTTTTAATCAACTAAATGTTCAAAAGGGACCATTCAAAGAAAATGTATTTTAATCAGCAATGCCACTCCCACCACATGCAGGGGCACCAAAAGAAGATGGCAATTCTTGATGCAACAATTATGACCTACAATGGTGAGATTTTTCAATTACGAGTCGACAGAAAATCAAAATAATCTAACTCACTAGGCAGCGCAATATATACAAACCAGACCCAGAACTCAACATGCCGTTACAGCAGCTTCATATTCTCTCTACTTCCTCGATGGCAGGCAAGTCTTCCAATTCAGTAGAAAAATCGCTCCTTTTCATAACATAAGGATCACATTTAACATGTTGTGATTTTCTGTTTATAGCTTTCTAAACCAGCACATTACGGACTTTCCTCCATTTTTTTTTACTTCATGCCCTCCATCTGAATTTTGTGTGTCATCAGAACCACTTGATTGTAAACAATGTGTGCCTTCTGGTCAACATTAGAGCGCCACCCTCTGAATAATGCATGAATAATGCAAGGATGTTAGACCTCTGCCAAAAGTGTGCCTGCATGTTTTCAGCTATTAGAATATAAAGCTTACAAAATGTTTATCATAAACTAACTTTCTCCACTCTAGTGACGGCCCTGTATGTGATTTACTTAGGAATACGCGGCCCCTTTAAGAAGAATAACAGCGCTTACTGAGCAGGCGCGGAAGAAAATAGGGCGAGTCGCTGAGAGGAGAGTCGCATTGAGTCGTGTCTGCTATAAGAAAGACAATAGGTATTCTGTTGCTTCATACCTGAGCGATCATTTTATGTGTAAACATAGCCGAATTTAAAGCAACTGCCTTTATCTTATGTGTGTGGTGTCTTTGTCAGACGACGTCTCGATTATAAAGCAGGATTTAAGGAAGAGAAGCTGCTTTGAAGTGACGGCTGGTTATTGTGTGGGACGCGTTTCAATCACTATTTCATATGCGTCCCGTTGACTGACAACAGCAACAGAAAGATATAGAGATGAAATAAGTTTATTATGAAAGGCTGACAGTCGCAGAATGCAAATGCTACGTAATGGCGTCATTGATATGCTAATTAGCTATCGTGATTCGTGAATGAAGAATACATGTGGAATATTTTGTGAGATGTTACTCACATTACAGAGTTTAAGTGCTAATGATTAAATTATATATGCTGGCAGAGAGTGTTTCACAAACTGTCTCAGCCTGTTTACACCAATAAAATTAGCTTATAATGTGCCACTTTACAGATCTCAGACATTAGCATAATGATTGAGGGGAAAACAGGGAACAGACAAACCTTGATGGCTCTGATATTTAGTGATAACCTAGTGTTAAATGCAAGTAATATGCAACTCCATCATAAAATATTCAATATTTCCCAAAGAAAACATATGTTCACTTAATTTAAATATAGGCTAACTGGTATTTCAGTATAAATTAAGTAACTTCTTTTTCTGATGCCCCTCCCATAACAATTCACCAAAAATACTTGTAATATTCACAACATCCTACAAGAGAAGGACAAACTCCAGGTGTAGCAGCTGAAATCTGTGTGACTGTTAAAGATGGAGTTTATTAAAGTGGAGATTGAAGACATGAGTGATCCAGAACCATCCAGAATAAAACATGAAGATACTGAGCAACAGACAGGTTGGTGTCCATTCTTAATTATCCATTAGATATAATTAATAAGATATGGAAGTGCATCTAAATGATTATGATCTTGCATAAATGTTGTCATCCAAAAATATTAACTTGAACTCATCTTAACCACAGATTATTTTATTTTAGACTGGATGGAAGTGAAGCAAGGACATAAACTGGATGAAGTTGAGAAGGAACGTTGTGACTTCAAAGCCAATACGCCGCACTCCTGTTTACCATGTGGAAAGAGATTTTCTCAAACATCAGCTCTCAGTAATCATCTTTGTGTTCACTCTGGAGAAAAATCATTCAACTGTGTTCAGTGTGGTAAAAAGTTTATTTCATCATCACATCTGAATAAGCACCTGATAGTTCATTCAGGTGAGAGACCTTATTTATGTTCTCACTGTGGAAAGAGTTTTTCACGGCTGGATCATTTTAAACAGCACCAGAAAACACATGATGAAGTGAGAGATCATGTGTGTTCGGACTGTGGGAAGAGCTTTACTAGAGATGACTATCTGAAACGGCACCAAAGAATTCATACTGGAGAAAGACCTTACAAGTGCTCATATTGTGACAAGAGTTTCGCTCAGTCTGGACACCTGAAAGTACATGAGCGACTTCATACTGGAGAGAAACCATACCACTGTACTCAGTGTGGGAAGAGTTTCAAAAATCCAACAGGTTTCAGAAATCATCTGTTCATTCACTCTGGAGAAAAGCAATTTAACTGTGATCAGTGTGGAAAATATTTTCATTTATCATCAAATCTAAAAAAACACCTAAAAGTTCATGCAGATGAGAGGCCTCACTTGTGTTCTCACTGTGGAAAGAGTTTTTCAAGAATGGAAAATTGTAAACGGCACCAGAAAACACATGATGAAGTGAGAGATCATTTGTGTTGTCAGTGTGGGAAGAGCTTTTCTGCATCTGGTGAACTGAAACGGCACCAAAGAATTCACACTGGAGAAAGACCTTACAAGTGCTCATACTGTGACAAGAGATTCACTCAGTCAGGAACTCTGAAATCACATGAGCGACTTCATACTGGAGAGAAGCCGTACCACTGTATTCAGTGTGAGAAGAGTTTTAGACAGTTACCAAACCTCCTGACACATATGAAAAAATGTTGCGAGCAACATGTTTTCATGTCAAATACCTCAGAAGTAAACTGTGTAAGATAAAATATAGTTTTTCGTAAAAGCACAATATCATCTAATTTACTTATTTATTAAGTGTACTAAATTGTGTTCTGATAGTACATGTAATTATGGTAAATAAAACAGAAACAACACATTGTCTTGGTCTGTTAAATAGTGTTAATCACATTAATGGTTTTAAACTTTTTTTCTTAATACTGTAATTAATATATTTGGCATATGCAGTGCTATCGCCAAATTAATTATAAGGTTTTGTATCATACAAAGAGTTTGGAGTTCATTTTTATCCTTGATTATTGACTGCTAAGAAGTACCAAAGCTTCAGTTCACCAGATTTGAATGTAGAGCTCCATATTTACCTGTTTGCATTTGTTTGAATTGTTTATTTATATGCCATTCAGAAATTATTAGCCGCATTTCCATTGTCAGGCAACAACCTTTTCAGGCTTTTAGTTCAAAAGGGTGCACATTTAGAAAAAAGTGAGAATGGTCATGTCTATGAAGTAGTGTCATTTATCTCTTTTCTTGCGGTAGTGTTTCTGTTTCCTGTCACACAAGGGCAGAAATGCCATAAAATAATAAAATTATTTTTTACTCAGTTTTTTAACTATTTTCCCACCATTGATGGAAAGTTCCGTCATTTGTGAGAAAACACTTCCCCGCACATACAGTATGTCATCAAGCTTGCAATCCAGACTGTTCTGAACGTGCTCAGGATCGTTTGCAGAGGCTGTGGATTACAAGTTAATTTTTTATTGTAATTAATTTGGCTTGGGAGAGCCAACTTACTGAAATCCTTATAAACTTATTATTTTTCTGTCTCAAAATTTACAACTCTAACTCTTCCTAGAGCTTTAACTCTACAAACTCCAAACTCGGCTCAGACCTTCAGACTGTTCTGACTCGGTATGCTATATCTTTTCTAACTGATCCGACTTACGGTTTTCTTAAAAATGCTGATTAAACCTTTTAAAAACTCCCATTGACTTAACATTGACGGAATGTTCCGATTTTTCAAACTGTCCAACTGTCAAAAACTCAAATCTAAACACTGAAGCCCAGACTCACTCAAACTGACATTCTATGAACTACATCACAGCCATAGAGACTCATTCAAACTCTATCTATCTATCTATCTATCTATCTATCTATCTATCTATCTATCTATCTATCTATCTATCTATCTATCTATCTATCTATCTATCTATCTATCTATCTAATGTTTATATGTGTGTGTGTGTGTGTGTGTGTGTGTGTGTGTGTGTGTGTGTGTGTGTGTGTGTGTGTGTGTGTGTGTGTGTGTGTGTGTGTGTGTGAGTGACTGTGTGTGTGTGTGTGTGTGTGTGTGTGTGTGTGTGTGTGTGTGTGTGAGTGTAATTGTGTATGAGTGTTAATGTGTGAGTGTGATTGTCTGTAAACGTGTGTGTGTGTGAGAGATGTGTGTGTGTGTGTGTCCTTGTTTATATTACATATAAGGTATATAAAATAAAACGTGCTGAGAGCGTGTGAGTGTATGAGAGTGTGTGTGTGTGAGTGAATGCGTTTGTGAGTGTAAGTGTGTATGAGTTTGCTTGTGTGTAAATGTGTCTGTGATTGAGTGACGTGAGTGTGTGTGTGTGTGTGTGTGTTATCTATCTATCTTCTATTGGCTCTCTCCCAAGCCAACTTAAAGTTTTTTGGGGCAAAGGGGATTTTGCTGAGAGAACTTTCTTGTGGTGCCCCTCTCAGCACTTGGTACATGTGGTGGGAGCGAAATGTTTTTTTGTTTTGGCTTTTTGAGGCTACTGCCTATATAATCCATTGAATAAAACTATTTTCATGTTATTAGAGCCAGCAGCCAGCCATGCAAGTTTCAAAAAGATCATACATTATCTACATTTGATTCACTCTTCAAGGGACAGAAATATTACATGTTAAAATAGTAACACATTAGAGCAATGTAAAGGAAGACTAATAGAAAAATATTCATGGCAAAATTTTGAAATTCCATTCCAATTGTTGGTAAAAGTGGTGACTTAAATGTCTCACTAAATGTCTCTTAAATCTCCTGTGTGCTGCTGTGGTGGAGCCGTTTAGCAGTCATCTGCTTAGCAGTGCTCACGAGTTTAACATTAATCAGCTCCAGAGTTTACGTGTTTAAGGACCAATGTAATGAAATGCGTTGTGTGTCCTGGTTTAGAGTGTAATAATATGTTGGCAGAGAGTTTTTCACACTCTCTGCCAACTCTGGCTCTATTATACCAATAAAATGTGCTTAATGTGCCACTTTACAGAAGATCTCAGACATCAGCATAATGAATGAGGGGAAAAAAGGGAACTTTAGGAGACAAAGAGGCTTTTCAGCAGCTAAGTTAAACATGATGGTCCTGTTGTTTCTCTCAGACTTTAGATAAGAATTGAAGGGGGAAAAAAACCTTTTTACTTGCGATTAATATCAGAATAATCCATATTCCTGACAGAAAACATAACTTAATTGAAATGCAATTAAAGTAATCCAGTATGACAGGGCTTGATGCTTACTATTTTCACAAGAAATTGAAAATTTGATGAGCAGGAGCACATTTAGAAACTTTATATATTTAGAAATATATATAATATGTACACAGCATTTTATTTTTTTTTATTTTTTGGCTATACTGGTGTATCTCAAACAACAAGAGCGTGGCACTATCAACGCAAAGGTCATGGGTTCAATTCCAGGAGAAAGCAAGAACTGACAAAAATGTAAAATATGTACCTTAAATGCAATGTAAGTCTCTTTGGATAAAAGCGTCTGCCAAAATGCATAAATGTACATTTTATTATCACTGAGATACTATATAGTTTTTGTTAATATTTTGAATTCAATTTAATTCTGCTTTCATTTACATTTTAGTTAACATTTTAGTAATTGTTGTTTTGTCTTTTTTTGTGTTTATTTTTTTAATGTCTGTATAGTTTTAATTTTAGTTTGGTACATCAGGTTAATATAACTAAATAACAGGTTAAAGAAAAGTTTACGTTCTTTTATATTTTATTTTATGTCAGTTAACATTTATTTATTCATTTCAATTAAAGAGTTTTTTTATGGTTTTAGTTTTTGTTAGCTATAATAACACTCATAGCCTACTAGTAAAATATATATATTTAATAATATGCATCCAATAATGTTCTTAGTCTTTCCTTCCTGTGACCAGTCATCCCGGATAAAAGCTACAATAGTTTACTTTAAATTAAATAACATAGTTTATGTTTCCAAATAATAACCGGGGAGGAAATTGGACCCACAGCGTGACTTTTATTTAATAAACAAGCACGAAATACACTGGGATTATTTTGAAATGCCTTTGCTTTATTAAACCAGCTGCTTATTCAAATTCAGACGAGGGAGATAAAATATGTGTTCTTACAACCATATGCAACATATTACAATATAAACATAGTAAAGTAAACTTTGTCATAATTGATCAGCATTTGTTCATAAGCAATTGATTGGCATAAATGTGTGCTATTCATTGATTGCGAACTGATCTCAAGCTGTCTGAAGCGCGAGCCTGACAGAACACACGTTTCAAATCCTGAACGTGGCGATCTACAGGGTCGCACATTTATTTAATTAAATCATAGCCTTTTAGGTTTAATAGTCACATTATGCAGTATCACAATTTATGTTTTTTCATCCCTAAAATATAAGATGCTTTAAATGATCATTAAGATGCTTCTTATGATCTTCCATTTAAGAAAACTGTAGGGATTTTTTTATTCACGCACTTAATTCAAAATACATTTTACAGCTCGCACACATCTATTTTTAGTCTCAAATGCGAGTCAGATGTTTGCACTGTTGAGCCCTGTATAAATTCAGTACCTTGTTTTTGATTTTCCCAGATCTGGTCCTGTGGGCATCAGTATCTCACACTGATCACAGTTCATACCTGCAGTGAAGCCCCTCCCACAACAATTCACCAATAAATACTGGGAATATCCACATCATCCCACAAGAGAAGGACAACCTCCAGGTGTAGCAGCTGAAATCTGTGTGACTGCTAAAGATGGAGTTTATTAAAGAGGAGATTGAAGACATGAGTTATCCAGAACCATCCAGAATAAAACATGAAGATACTGAGGAACAAATAGGTTGGTGTGCATTCTTGATTCTTTATTATTGACTGCTTTAGTAGCTGTGAAATAATAATCAGTATATGATCATAAATGATAGAGAAATTCATCTAAATGATTATAACTCAGTATTAAAGGCACAATATGTAATAGTTTTAGATGTAAATTTCCAAAAACCACTAGAAACATTTTATATATTTAGTTGACTTGTGCACTTACATTCTGCCTAACGCTTCCAACAATGTTTAGATCCAGAGAAATCCTAAATTTTAACCAGGAAGCGGACTGTCATTGCACCGCCTGTCACTGACGTCATATCCGGTCTACCCTCGATTTCCAGTTTTACTTTTGCAGAAACCATGGAAACACCAAAGATGCTTTAATACAAGGGTCTTCAACCGGGGCTCCACAGCGGTACTGCAGGGGGTCTGATATAATTCTGAAATAATTTTTGTTGAAAGATTAAAACATGGGTAAAAAAAACAAACATCAAATTTAAAAACCCTGAAAAGAAACCAAGACCACCCTCAATTGATACTGTAATAATATAATATTATTGGCAAAACAGATTTGGCAAACACAATTGCCTTTTGAGTTTCTGGAGAAAAATTCTGGAAAAGTGGGCCGAGCCCAGCGGAGAAAGAGGGGACGAACCGAGGGCGGGGCTGAGCGGGGGGCGTCCACCTGAGACCCGCAGTGACGGATTGATTGACAGCTGTCAGACTCCCAAAGATGGAGAATGACTGGAGTGACGTCAGTAGTTTTGCAACAGATCTTTTGAAGTAGAGGACTTTTCTCCGCCGTCTTCACCTGAAGTGGAGGAGGGTGAACTGTCTGTAGAAGTTGTCAATAACTTTATCAATTCCAGCCGCTGGCTCAAACTGCGGTCTTAACTCCTGATACTGACGATTCGCTAGCAGCAGCGCAAGAGAGAATGAGACCACTGACCTAATCTATGAACAGTCAAGTCCTTATACTGAATGCCACTAAAAAAAAGATCAGATACATTCAATGTATTTTTAGCTGAATCAATAGGCAGTGCAGGACTAATAAGTTCAAACCTAATAGCCTATTATAAACATATTTACTTAAATAAAGTAAGACTACATACACCCAGCATGTTACGGTATTGTTGTTCGTTATCACGGCAACCACTTGCGTGTCAGGGTTTGAAAGTGCGTCTCATGAACGAAATGTATCTATACATTACGAACATCAAAAATATCACAAGAAAAGCCTGACGTGTACTGACAACTGCATTTTTTAAACATTAATTCAACCATTATTCTCTTAATTATAATGTTGATAGCAATTGTCAAGTAAGTTTCCTTCATAATATTTCAACAAAAAAAGTTGTTCTACGGTTTAGTTACCCTTTAATGTGCTGGGTTCTGCTTGCTTTTGCAAATCCTCTTATTAACAAACAATGTAAGAGACTGATTTTAATGGAACGTTGTGAAATCAAATGAGATGAGTGACAGCTTGTGATTGTAAAGTGAGCGCTCTTTCGTCCTTTCGAGGCTAGGGTTGTGCCGATGGACGATATCATCGTAATGGCAATGAATGGCTGATAGATGCATAAAAGTGCATCTATCAATGATGTAATGCAATATATGTAATCATATGCATGTATATATGCAATCATATAATGGATGGATGCACTTTTTTGGGTTTAAATTTTGGGCTGCCATTCACTGCCATTATAAAGCTTGGAAGAGCCAATATAACTCCGATAGTGTTCATAAGAAAGAAGAATGTCATACACACCTATGATGGGTTGAGGGAAAGTAAATCATGGGCTAATTTACATTTTTGGGTGAACTCCTTGAAGTCTTCCATTGTAACCCGTGGTGGTGAAGTGTTTTTCAGTCACAATGTCACCTGACAGTCAATGGGATACAACATGACATCATGACTTTGCATAAACTTGATAGCACTACAAAATGCATAAACTTGATAGCACACCAAAATTGCATACGAATTGGCGTGTCATACCTACGCCATTTCATGAGATCAGTCTAGCGGATAAGTAGTACCGGTCAAGATAACTCGTAGTTCCCAGATGAGCGGTATGTTATTCACTTTGGCGGTTGTTATCTGGGAATAACATACCGCTGTAGTATGCGATTGACCAATCAGAATCAAGTTGTGACGAAGTAGACTAGTGAGACACATGGGAGGAGCGAGCGAGACCAAGTCCTCTCATGAGGGAGCTCTCATGAGGCTTATAAGGATGAGCGACACCCGTGAAGGACGAGAGTGGACTGTACCATGATGGTAGTTTAACAAAATCAGGGTTACAGGATTAGTTTGGAGTTGACAAAACTAAACCAATGTATTCAGGCTTTGTTGGTCCCATGATGCTGATCATTAGCTTTCTCTGTCAACTCAGGCTTTGAACATGAGTTTAGGAGTTTAGCTGTGAAATCAGGAGTAAACAGCCAATCGCACGCTGTGGATAAGTGGAACTGAGATTCACTTCTCACGAGATGAGATGATAGAAAAATATTAAGAATTTAAACAAATTTACACCGCAAGAAGAAAAGAGCGAAAAGAGTCTAGGAAAGAGGTCAACTTAAAGAAAAATCTTAGACGTCAATGCAAGTAAAAGCTATGAAGTTAGTTTAGTTGATATATAGAGAATTGAACATTTAAGCTCACATGTAGTCATTATTATAGCTTTATTTATTGATTTTAAAGCTTATTTGAATGACCTTTATATAGGCCTTTAATATACATTTTAACTAAGTGCCAATTAATGATTGATTAACTAAAATGATACATGTGTAATTGATCAAGGGTATATTAATTACATAAATGATATATAAATAATTCAAAATTATTATTATTATAAATAAGCATTGTTAAATGCCAGACATTTCCTATGCAGTGACCTTTAATTCAGAGTGACTTAATTGCATCAGAGGTGTGACCCTTTGCTCACAGCTGATTGGTCCAGTTTCAGTTTGAGATCTCTTATCCTGAACATAACCTGCCCTGGAGCAGGTTAACTGTGGAGCATAAGTTACTATGGAGATGAACACTGCTAAAAGCCAAACCCCTTTAATGGTACCTAAAACCCAGGATTGGCACAAACTAAGCTTAAACATATCTGGGTAGCCAGCTAAACCGGCTTCATGGTATAGACCCTAGGCCTGGGATTTACGTTGTGTTTTGTTTATGTTTTATTATGTGTGTGCTATAGGGGTGTCACGATTCTCCAAATCCTCGATTCGATTACATTTTCGATTCTAAGTTCACGGTTCGACTCGATTCTCAATTATTACATTTATTTATTTTAAAGGACAGGTTGCTATGCCATTTTTAGACTAGACTTTTATGCAATATAATATCTGACCTTTGTTCACAATGTACCACATTACATTGTCAAATTTAAAACATTTATTAACAACATAATGTAATAATAACTTATCGGAGTGTCTATTCACACTAAGTGCAAATAGTGTGCCTTTTTGGCAAGTGCTATTAAAACTAGCTCCGCCTACCAATGCCTGGTTGGGCCAAACAAGACTTAAAAAAAGCACTCTGATTCCATCATCTGTAGTGGCGCAATCAGTAAAGCGTATGGTTTAAGCATCTTGATTTTGACGCGATTGACAGGGTTCGAATCCGCCTTGATCTCTTTTTTTCATCACAAATCACACCAGAAATACATTTACTTTCAATAAAAATTAAGAAAATGTTCTAAATGTGGAAATAAAGTGCCTAATGAAATGTTTAATAATAATAAAATCCTTTATTGGGTAGGTGTATGGAGGGCTTTTATTGTCCCATTCAGGCAGAATCCATTTAATAATTTTAATAAATATAATCATTTACACTCAATGTTATTATGGCGTCCTTTTAATGTACAACAACACTGAGGTGTAAATAGTATGTATCTGTCAAAAAGTATAAATTAGGCTACATGTAATCACAATTTACACATATTGCAAAGAACTACTTTAATGTGGTGTTGAATATAACAACTTATATTGAATATATCAACTTAGTATGCTATTTAACTTAGTAAATATTATCTACAGCTATTTGCACTTAGTGTCAATATCATCTATCGTTAAGAAAATGTTTTTTTTTCAGCCGGTGTAAATAGCATCTATCACTGCCATAACTTATACCTTCAGTCAATTGAAAACTTAAGCAAAATAACCTGCCATCTAGTTTCTCTTTTGTAAGTGCAGTCTTCTTCACAGAAGATGACATTCAAGTTCACAACAAAACAAACAAAAACATCCATAGTCATGACCATAGTCTTCTCTTAACAATTGTCTTAAACAATTTCCGAACAGTTGAACATACACCACACTGATAACTACTTTTTATCCCCTGAGAATGATGGCTGTATTTTTTCATTCTTTCATGCTCTTCCTAAAGACGGATATGTTGTTTAGAGCTGCTCTTGAGTTGTCAAAAACAATAACCTTTTTTACAATAGAACAAGACAAGACAACTGTAACAATTTGGCAGTTTCAAGTTCTTCTTTAAGAGGAATATGGAAAGAGAACTGCTAAAATATTGCTAAAATACTGTTCATTAATGTAATGTGCTATGACTGTCATGAAGCTCTGTGTTGCTCTGGAGGTCCAGCAATCTGTAGTCAAGGCAACTAAATGTGTGCTGCTCAGACCTTCAATAACTTTCTCCTTTAGATTATTGTATATGGAGGAAATCACCGTAACGTTAGCTGTGATATGCGTTTACTTCGGATTTTGTAGTGTGGTTCAAGCACACTAATTAAATGCCTAAAACCGGAGTTCTCCCCACCACCGAATAAGGTTGCATGTCTGCTATGAATACTCTAATGCGCATGAAATTGCATTTGCACGAGTTGAGTTACTTGGAAGTTTAATTCCAAATGAAGATTTTAGTTTGTGTGACAGTTGTTACAACGCAAACATAATCCAAAATACTTCCACACCGGCAACTTCAGTGAAAGAGGAGGGGATTCAATTTCTGTCGATGGGTCTCCTGCATCTGCAGTTGCAGTGCTATCTTTTGAGTGGCTTTAGCTAAGATAGAGGAGGTTGGCTCACAGTACTTCAACACGTGTGTTCGCTTGGCAAGCAACCGGACGTGACAAATCAAAATCGTGACACCCTTAGTGTGTGCGTGGCAGTCGCCCGTAAGGGGCTGCCCGCATTACTTTCAGTTTGTTTAATTATTTATTCAAGTTTTTTTAAATGTTCGCCGGTTCCCGCCTCCTTCCTTCCCTGAACTAAGAACTGTATTACACAAGTATTCAATCTTAGCTGTGTAATAACTAAGATTAATAGATGCTGTAGAAGTGCAGTTCATTATTAGTTCATGTTAACTAATGAAGCCTTTGTAAAGTGTTACCGATACTTTATACTCTCACAGTCTTGTGTTGTTAATTTAACCTCATTGAACTGATTCTGACTGCTTAATTTGTTTTTTTTTTAGACCAGATGGAAGTGAAGGAGCAACAACACAAACTAAATGACTCAAAGAAACTCTGTGACTTCAAAACTCAAGAAACAAAAGCCAAAAAGCTGCACACCTGCTCTCAGTGTGGAAAGAGTTTCCAAAATAAAGCACACTTTAACATACACATGAGAATTCACGCTGGAGAGAAACCGTATCCATGTACTCAGTGTGGAAAGAGTTTTACTCAATCAGCAGGTCTCAGTGTTCATCTGCTCCGTCACTCTGGAGAAAAACCATTTAACTGTGATCAGTGTGGGAAAGATTTTTTTTCATTATCACAGCTAAAAAAACACCTTAAAGTTCATTCAGGTGAGAAGCCTTATATGTGTTCTCTCTGTGGAAAGAGTTTTTCACGGCTGGACAATTTTAAACTGCACCAGAAAACACATAATGAAGTGAGAGAGCATGTGTGTTGTGACTGTGGGAAGAGCTTTACTACAACTGGTCAACTGAAACGGCACCAAAGAATTCACACCGGAGAGAAACCATATACATGCACTCAGTGTGGAAAGAGTTTTCCTCAATCATCAGGTCTCAATGCTCATCTGGTCTTTCACTCAGGAGAAAAAACATTTAACTGTTCTCAGTGTGGGAAAGATTTTAATTTGTCATCACGTCTGCAACGCCTGAAATGTAATTCAGGTGAGAAGCCTTATCTGTGTTCACTCTGTGTGTAACCCTGATGAAATATATTTATTGGTATAAGATTTGAGAAAATAATTTTGTAGTTTAATAAATAATAAAAATTTAAGGTTTAAAAAAAGTGACCAGCAATGAAGTTATGATTTCGCTCAATGAGAGAAATGCATATTGGGTAATGTTCATCATGGTTTACTGGATACAGCATTTAAAATGTTAAATATTTGTTGGGTAATAATATATGTGAAAATGCTATAAAGATGCATGTAAGAATCAGAAGAAAGAGTTACACAAATGTTTTGTGAATGTATTAGGGACGTGATGATTAGGGATATGAACATTTTGGCCGATATCGATAACCGATAATTCTTTATATTTGAAAACTGATAACTGATTTATTGGGCGATAAATCTAAATACAAATAGATTTTTGCCTGATTACAAAAACAAAAGGGTGACCTTTAAAAGACATGTCCCAAACACTTCTATATGAATCAAACCTATACAGTACAGTAGCCTAGTTTAACCCAGTGTAAGATTCCTTAACGTTTCAAAATGTTACACTCCTATGGCCAACTTACTTTACTAAAAAAATGATAACACTTTACAATAAGGTTTAATTTTTGTTGTTTGCATGTGAAGCTTCAGCCGTCTTCTCTTCATTGTGAAGGGCCATTTGGAATTTTTAAAGACAAAGAGATACCGAAGGCCTGTAGGCCAAATGTGTGTCACACCTATAGTACAGTTGGGGAAGTTTGGACTGATTGGTCAGTTTGAATGTCTCACATTACTGTGCGTTCACACCACCGGTGGCGAGAGCGTCAAAGTGGCCCGGAAGTCATTCATTTTCAATGGGAGCTGGCGTTGCGCTCCGGCAAGAGTGGCGCGGCGCATCTTGGACGATTTGGCCGTCGGGGAGAGTTGAAATCAAGTCAACTTTATGGTAATGAGCTATGGCGTGGTTTGGCAGCAACCAATCAGAATGTAGAAGTGCTCAGCTTGAGAGGATTCCAGAGAACGCAGTCCTGCAAACTTTGGTTACGACCACATTAGTTCCCAAGCAAAATGGAGGTGTGGTTGATCATTGCTTTTTGATAAGAAGTCACAATACTATTAAAAGGCAACATTTTCGCTATAGAACACTTGTTTTTAACCAGGACAGTTATTGTATTGTGGGCTTCACACAAATTAATGTTAATGTTAATTAAAGACCACAGTTAGCAAACGTCTCCTATAAACTGCATGTGTAAACTCCTATAAACTTAACCATGAACACAAAAGCCACACCACACAAATGGCTTTTAATAGGTTTATTTCGTTAGCAAACATAACTATAATTGTTAAGTTCTTTCCATCGATCGATTTCTTACTTTCGCATTTAAAGATTTCATGAGGTTAACTTAAACCCTACTTGTGGTCAGTCAGCACAAATACCTCCTGCTTCAATGCTACCTCTTTCCCTCAGGTAACATTCATGCTGGGTGCAATTAATGGTATACGTTTTTATCATCTCAGAAATCTATTTTGAACTATTTTAAATTCCAACCATAACCAGATTTTGTCATTAACTCCTTTCTATTACAAATGATGTGCTAACTAGTTTTGATTCGGTATTGACTATACAATACAATATAGTCACATTATAGCAACACTTTCCCACATATTTTGCTATTGTAACTGCGCTTATTTCCGTTGTTGGTGTACGTAGCAGTGGGTGGTTGTAGATGAGAAATGTAAAGTTTTCTACCATCTTGCTCATAATGTTTCTTTAGTCTTTTGGCAACCCTGCAGTCTGAACCAGTAGACGACCCACCCTTACAATCTTTTTAATGAAAATCTGTTTGACGATTTCTGTCTCTCCACTTTGATGCTTCAAAAAGTTCAAAAAGTGATTGTAAAACTAATCCATATGAAGTGAGCCAAATGAAGTGAGTCCAAATTTTCTGAAGATACTCAATCGCTTTAAACGATGAACATATTTAATTTAGGCTTTTATTCAGATATATACGTTCATCAACTCACACATCAACGGGAGCGGTAAACGGAAGCTCAACCATGTTCGCTTGACATGCAAGAGCAAATGAGGGTCATTCGCGTGTTATACAGCTCGTTTGAGCTTCAGCAAGTTTGTTCTTACTCAAGCAGGTTCGTTTGAGCTTCTGTTTATGTTATGTAGAGGAAAAATTTAATAATAGAATTAGAGTTCATTCAGAAGTCAATATTTGTTTGTAAAACACCATTTCATTTCTTGCAAGGAATTAAATCTTTAAAGACACAATTGGCTAAGGTTTTTCTCTTATTCAGAAATGCATCGGAGTTAACGTATTTTTGCCACAACAGTGCTGATCAATGTTTATATGTGAATAGAAGCCTAAATTAAATCTGTTCATCAAATAAAGTGAGAGTCTCTTCAGAGAATTTGGACTAAGCCACTCACATAAATTTGTTTTATGATCTCTTTATATTAACTTTTTGAAGAATCAAAGTGGTAGATTGTTATTGTAGTTGTCAATAGGGGGACAGGAAGCTCTCAGATTTCATAAAAAATATCTTCATTTGTGTTCCAAAGAGGAGCGAAAGTCTTACGGGTTTGGAATGACATGAGGGAGAGGAATTGATGACAACATTTCAATTTTTGGGTGAACTATCCATTTGCTTGTTCCCAAGCAAGCTAAAGGCGACAGTGGCAAAGAATCCCAAAATCCATCAGGTCAAAGAAATCGAGAACAAACCCTTTGGAGAAACCAGGCTCAGTTGTGGGACCTGCTCTGGCTAATGAACAAACATGGTGGGATTTATGATCCAGGCTGCTTAACAAGCCAGATTGTGGTCTGGTATCATTCAGAATATTTAATCTGGTTGCATCTGCTTGAAGATCAGAATTGATTCAAAGATTCGGAGAGGTGTCCCAATGTCCCAATACCTTTGGCAATATAGTATACCTTATGAGGGCCACAAAAAACTCAGATCTCCACTATTAAATGAAAGACACTGCATAGAGGTAATTCACACACTCATCTCTCAATAATTAATTCAAATAAATGTTATAATTCGTTCATTCAAATAAATATGATCTTAATGAACTACATTATGCTTGTGTCTGATTTAACTCTCTGGTACTGTTCGCATGTCGGTCAAAAATGATTTCTCTATAAAGTGATTGTACCATATTTTAGTTTAACATTTTTTTATATTATCATTTGTGTTTTTAGGGAATTTTAATGTACTAAATTATATTTATGCAGTAGTTATAATCAATATTCACTTTTTGAGAATGAATTTGTTTAAATTATATCTCTAAAATTATAATTCTAACTTAAACGGTCATAAATCTTGAGTGTTTTGAAGCACAGACTTAAAAAAAACACTTGGCAGATTATTGCTTAAAATCAGGACATATGTTTATTGTTCTTGATATGCTGTTGTTATTGTTGTCCCCTCCTTGAGTTTGTAAATTGATTTTGGTCAATATAAAAAAACGAACTGTTTACTTCAGTTCATACTCTTCCAATCTTAGAAACATAGGCTAGATATGTCTTTTTAAATTATAGAGAAGATGGTGGCCTACCAGAGACAAATGAAAACATAACTCTTATATTATGGTGTAGGCCTACCTACCTCAGTGAAGTAATTCATTGAGAAATGCAGAGATTAGTTTTTTGGTTCTGCAGTTCTGGCTCAGTGGTTAGTGAAAATCCACAGGGATCTCTCCGTTCATGCAAAACACTCAAGTGTGTAACATATAGGCTATGTCCTGATTTGTAGCAATAATCTGCCAAGTGTCTTTTTTAAGTCTGTGCTTCAAAACAATAAACATGTGCATAATCTTCAGACACTTAAGGGGGTTGCGAGGGAAAAAAGTCTCATACATGACTTTGTACAATTCACAAAGGGATATTTTATGGATTAGATAGGCTAGCTATTTTTTACGTTCATTTTTTAAACAAATAAAGAGGGTTTACTGTTATTCCATTTTCTTTTATGTATATGATATTTACCCAGAGTAATAATAATGTTTACATCAATGATATATCTTATTTGAGAGACCGAGTGGAGGAAAAATGCACACACTTGCATCGCCGAAGTTCATAGGCGCCATCTTGTGCGCTTAGCCCAATGCGCTTCATAACAGTGCGGAGATGGGATTTACTGAATGCGGCCCCTTTAAGAAACACGACACCGCGCGCACTGAGAATGCGCAGAATGTTGTTTACTTTTATCCTATTATGAATGTAACAGTCTAATATACTATGGTCCCCTATAAATGTATGTAATGTTAATGTTCTTAATGCAATAAAGAGAGAGAGAGAGAAACGCACAAGACGAGAGCTGAAACTTTCACCAGTTGAAGCTGAAAGTGACGCTGTTAATCGTGAATGAAGGACAAATGTGGAATATTTTCTCCAGATGCCTTATATTTCCAGTCTGTAGGTCAGAGATGTTCCATATTATGTAAGAATTGATGTTTGTGTTGCCTAAATGTACATTGTTGTGGTACAGAGAATTGTTTGAATAGCATCTGGTCAGTCTGTAGCCTATCTTGTCTATGATTTCTGTTATCTTTGTTAGATTTCTGTTTAATTCATATATTAATTGAAGAATTTAACCTGTGACTTGTTTCATCCTTATAAAATTTGGAGTCACGTAAAAGCAACCTTCCCACACCCATTTTAAATTCTACCAGTGAACAACCATATGAAAATGCTATATCATATAGTTAATTTGATTGTTTATTAAATTATTTAATTATCATTTAAAAGTGCATTATGCAAGATTTTTGGATTCAAATAGCCAAAAACCACTAGAACAATGTTATATATATTTGGTTGACTTGTGTACTTACATTATCCCAAATGTTTCCAAGAATCCCACATGAAAAAATACTATAGTATACTATAGTATATTATACCGTAAATCCTCTAATATTGGCCTGTATTCCATTAGCGGCCGGGTCTCCAACATTGGCCGGTCTCGCTGTCACCGAAGGTAAATAAAGGCCGGTCTCTAATACCGGCCGGGGCTATTATTAGAACCAACGTTTTTCTGGGCAGGCCTCAACATTATGCTTGTGATACCGGTAGATGTTTGCTATGGTAGCCTGGTCATGTCAATCACCTCACTCTTGACTCGCACGTGAGACTTCAGACTGCAGCCCGCCTGCGCGAGGATGAGAACAGACGCGCAGCGGAACATGAGGAGGACGAAGAGGAGCTGTAGTACAATAATTAACTTGTTGTAGAGGCTGGCGCGAGTGATGAGGAGTTTACAGGAGAGATGAAGAGGAGGAGGAGGATTAAACAGAATTAGAGGATTGTTTTTTTTACTTCAAACCAAACGAGACAGGAAACGGTTAAACTTTGGAGCAGTAAGGTGTCTGTTGCCTTTTGTTATGAATCAATAACCTAATTATCTCTTAAGTGTTTACAATGCACTTCCGGTAGCCTATGTTTGCTATGTTTTGTTACCATATTTCTACACTGGAATTTAGCCTGAATTACGCATTTGTTGTTAATGTTCTGTATGCATACCATAATGTTATGGTAACTGTATGTTTTCAATAAATGAACCTAGTATTTTATAGGTTGAAATAGACGCAAAATCTCATTTTTATTCATTCTACTGGTAGTTTGATTTGCTCAAATAGAAATTGAGGCCTGCCTCTAATTCTGGCCTCCTTCCAATAAAGGCCTGGACTGCGATGTGCTTGAGTAAAATAAAGGCCCGGGCCTATATTAGAGGATTTACGGTAGTAAGATTACAGTAAAATTACTCTAGTAAATACTATAGTGTTTTTGGACCAAACTATAGTATAGATACTACAGTAAATTGTAGTATATTATAATATTCACTACACTTTGTTAATTTACTGTAGTATATTTACTATAGTACGGTTCAAAAACACTATAATATTTACTAGAGTAATTTTACTATAATATACTATAGTATTTTTTCCTGTGAGATGTTTAAATCCAGAGAAATAAGCAATGTTAACCAGGACATGGACCGATTGATCATACCTGCGTTACCCTCGATTTCAAAAATAGAAACCATGAAATGCCAAATATGCTTAATATGTTATGTGGTTTGTTAGACAGGTGAGCAACTGTTTGGATACATTCATCGACTGAAAACTAATCATTGTTATACAGCTCAACACAGTTAGTCTTATTGTTTAAATCTCGTTGTCTTGATTTACCACTAGTACAGTTTTACTATGCCTAATATCGATCTAGCTCACTGCAGTGTGAACAAGTGTCTCATAGTAGTCGCTGAGCACACACTCAAATGTATCTAATATGATAAAACAGCGCCGCGTTATCCCATGTACACATGACCGGAAAAGGCGGAAGGGGTGACTGTGGCTTAATAAAAGTTCCGCTGCTCTGTAGCCGTGTGTCGTGCTCATCTCTCATTAGCAATCACTCCAGCGTCCACATTGCACTCTCACAACTCGGCCCTGCTCTGCTTCATACTACAGTAATGTTAATAATCTCATCCATGAACATGATTTCTGCCCGAGACTGTCCAGATTCTTTTCCACTGGCTGTGAGGTGACGACAGCATCTCCCATGAATCAATCTCAGCATCATCAAGCTATGACTTTGTTTTGAATAGCCCTCTAGCGCGAAAAACTACATATTGTGCCTTTAACAGGCTTTGTTATTCACGTTTAAACACACTAAGGGAGGAATAATTGACTCCGGGAAATTTTAGAAAAATAATGCACACCCAAGGTGGTAATGCGGTCACAACACGTAAGCTGACTGGCTGTTGCACCTTGGGTGTTTTCTAATAATTCAAGGCACTATATGTGTTTGCTGTTAAAATAAATCAGCATCAACTCAGGAACTTATCTTTGATTTTTCCAGATCTGGTCCTGTGGGCGTCAGTATCTCACAGTGATCACAGTTCACACCTGCAGTGAAGCCCCTCCCACAACAATTCACCAATAAATACTGGGAATATCCACATCATCCCACAAGAGAAGGACAAACTCCAGGTGTAGCAGCTGAAATCTGTGTGACTGTTAAAGATGGAGTTTATTAAAGAGGAGATTGAAGACATGAGTTATCCAGAACCATCCAGAATAAAACATGAAGATACTGAGGAACAAATAGGTTGGTGTCCATTCTTGATTCTTCATTATTGACTGCTTTAGTAGATGTGAAATAATAATCAGTATATGGATGATAAATTACAGAAAAATGCATCTAAATGATCACAACTTGTGAATGACAGAACTGACCTATGCACATTTAACCTCATTGAACTGATTCAAACTGCTTAATATCTTTATTTTAGATCAGATGGAAGTGACGGAGCAACAACACAAACTAACTGACATAAACAAACTCTGTGACTTCAAAACTCAAGAAACAAAATCCCAAAAGCTGCACACCTGCTCTCAGTGTGGAAAGAGTTTCAGACAAAAAGGAACTCTTAACACACACATGAGAATTCACACTGGAGAGAAACCGTATACATGCTCTCAGTGTGGAAAGAGTTTCTCTCAAGCATCAACTCTCAAATATCATCTGCTCTGTCATTCTGGAGAAAAAACATTTATCTGTGATCAGTGTGGGAAAGATTTTATTTCATCATCACATCTAAATGAACATCTTAAAGTTCATTCTGATGAGAAGCCTTATGTGTGTTCTCTCTGTGGAAAGAGTTTTTTATGGCTGAACAGTTTTAAACAGCACCAGCAAACACACAATGAAGTGAGAGATCATGTGTGTTGTGACTGTGGGAAGAGCTTTATTACAACTGGCGATCTGAAACTGCACCAAAGAACTCACACTGGAGAAAAACCTTTCAATTGCTCATATTGTGAGAAGAGTTTCGCTCGGTCTGGAAACCTGAAATTACATGAGCGAGTTCACACTGGAGAGAAGCCGTACCACTGTACTCTGTGTGAAGAGAGTTTCAGAGATGCAACAGGTTTAAAAAATCATCTGCTCCATCACTCTGGAGAAAAGCCATTTAACTGTGATCAGTGTGGTGCAACGTTCAATTTGTCAAAACATCTGAAAAGTCACCTAAAACTTCATTCAGATGAGAAGCTTCATGTGTGTTCTCTTTGTGGAGAGAGTTTTTCATGGCTGCGTCATTTTAAACAGCACCAGAAAACACATGATGAAGTCAGAGATCATGTGTGCTTTGAGTGTGGGAAGAGATTTAGTAGAACTGACTGTCTGAAACGGCACCAAATAATCCATACTGGAGAAAGGCCTTACAAGTGCCCATACTGTGGCAAGAGTTTCACTCAGTCTGCTCACCTAAAATCACACGAGCGACTTCATACTGGAGAGAAGCCGTACCACTGTACTCTGTAAGAAAAGTTTGAAACATTTTATCAAGCCTTCTACTTCTACTCATGAAAAAACGTCAACAGACGTCAACATCAAAATGCCGTTTTCTCTGTCAACAACAAAACAGGCAAATCTCACTCAGCCTAAATGTCAGAAATAACCAGTTGTGGAGTGCAGCCTTACATGTTTGAACCGGAGTCGGACACAGATGGAGAAACTCGGGAAGAGATCACAACTTTTAGACTGCACCCTGTAAGAGATTGATAATGATTGATGGTTGATTATAAAAAAAGTATTGGGTGGATTTTTACCGTTATAAGCTGGTTGTTTACACACACTGTGGACACACATCTGAATTTTGCATAATATATCCGTAACAATAACAAACCAAAATAACTGTTTTCTCAAATTAAGCTTAATATGTAACCTATTATATTTTAAATAACTTACACAAACAGCAAACATTTTGAGCAGTAAAGCTTTAGCTTCTTGATTGATGCTGTCATCCAGGGGTAGATTCACTTATAATTGTTTTCAAAAGCTTGGCTTTCTGCACAAAATTAAGCTCTGGTGTAGTTCTTCCTTTGCCGATTAGCTTTTCTTTTAAAGTTAATCTTAAAAAAGGAGTGGATAATAAATTAACAACGATGATGCTTGCGGTTTTCATAGCAAATAGCACTAGCTATTTTATCAGCTGTATTTTTTTTCTGATCAAGTTCCTCACAGCAGGCGAAACGCATCATAATTTTGATGATAAAAGCCCCATCCATTTAGAGGGACGATACGATACGAAATTCATCTCACGTTAGGCTTGTTCAACTTCACGCGGTGCTGCAAAGATCAGCTGTCGCCTGACAAAAGCAATGCATTATGGTTAGAAAATGTGTTGGACTTTAATCGGCGCTGCAGCCGCCCTAGGATCAAAGTGCCACGAGGGCAAAATGAGACCAGCTGCCTATGTCAGGCACTGCAGTTGATCAAAATCAGTTTTTAAAGCCTTGACGACGACACTTTATTCTCATTGGTCAGATTCTGTGATGACAAGCACAACGTGTGTTGCATGTTTTTTCTTATACAAGTTCCTGCATTTAACCGAATCTTGATATTGAATATCTGATATTCAAACAAAACATTAACAAAAAAATTAAGATTACACTATCTAGTAAATATATATTCCTATTGTATCAGAGTAACCGTTTGGAAGAAAACTTTCTTGTTAACCTATTGCTTATATTTGATACATGATTATGTTTAAACATAATGTCATATTATTTAAAAGTGAACTAATACACTATTTTGAGACTCTTAAAGATATGAGGAATTAAAACCAAAACGATTCTATATAATTCTTGATACCTTTTATTTTATTGATTTATTGTAAGATATACCCCTATGTAGTCTAATTTCTTCTTCTTTGTTCCTTTCTTTTTTGGATGTTTGTTATACAGTATCATCCTTTATATATTTATATGTATGTATGTTTCTATTATGCAATAATAAAATCTTTGACAAGGTCCGTGTTTTATATCACCTATTTTCATGTCAGTGTAATCTTAGTCACATGTTTATATCATGTTAAATATCTACACACCCAATACTTAGATTTACACTCGATTTCTCTAAGTAACACAGTCTACGTTTACATGCAACCAAATAATACATTAGTCCATTACTATAATCCATTAAAGTAATCAGACTGATGGCTCAATCGGACTGAAAAGCCTTCATGAACACCTTAATCAATCTATTTAATTAACGTTTTAATCACATTAATGAGTTTAATCATTCTATCTTAATACTGGGATAAATATGTTTAGGATTTGCATGTATTATGATAAAATCAGCCCAAATGATCAGGTCTTGTATCATAGAGAGAGGTTGGAGTTCATATTTATCCTTCATTATTGACTGCTTATGAAAGTACCAAAGCTTCAGTTTACCAGATTGGTGGATGTAGTAGTTACGTAAATAATAGAAGTTGTAAATATTAAACAATTAACAAACTGTTGATTATTTGTATTATTTACAAATGGTGTTAAAAATCCCAGTACGGCTGTAAATATAAATTACAGGACAATCATCAGTACTTGACAACTTACTTTCTTGACTATTTTAAGTCTATTTAAGACTTTTTTTGAGCAGGGTCTATTCAAATTTAGTGCATGACTCTTACATATACTTACACTGTCAGTCCAAATCCGATTATTTGTGCATCCGGAATCTGATATAAAATTACTGGTCAGATCTGATTTGTGTGTGCATGCTGTACTTTTTTTCTTTTTCTTTTTATCTGCATTGGTTTCTATGGCAGGCATACGCCAAAAACAACAACAACCACAACATGGAGAGGCATGTAGAGGCAATTCAGAGGTTGTCTTATTTACAACATGACTTTGTGTAGCCACCACAAGCGGGGCGACTGAGTTATGATGATGCAATGGCAGAAATGAAGGCTAGTATGAGGTACTTCACTGGCTTTACTGTACTTTACTGGCTTTAGACTAGTTATTCTGCTCTCCCAGCACTTTGCAACAACACAACCTTGTTTCTGCAGCGACTTTCAGCATGTTTGCTAAAATACGTTTTATTTATGGGTCATGAGAAAGTCACATAAACCACGTAAAACCCAATCAGAGCAGTCAGACTGAAACGGATTCAAGCCACATATGTGATTAGCTCGAAATGGATTCGTAAAAATCTTTTTGGCCTTTCAGACTTGCTAAACCTGATCAGATTTCAATCAGATATGCACAAAAAAATTGGGATCTGGATTTGGACTGAAAGTCTGAACGTGGCCTAAAGCGAAAGTATACTTTGTTTGTCTTTTACACATACGCAAGCGTTTACTCCTTTTGACTCATACGTATACACCACCGATTGATTTAAATGTGCATGTGCAACCTGCATGTAAAAAGTATGTATGGTTACAAAAATCTAGCCATGCACATTCAGTACATGTTAACTCTTCTGATGAAGAAATTTGCATCACGCTGACCCTCGCACACGTGTAAAAAGTGAAGTTTGCTTGGGCCTTAAAGGGATAGTTCACTTTGAAAAAAAATGTTGATATGTTTTAGCTTACCTCATTGGCATTCGAGATCTAGGAGTATTTGTTTCCCCAGTAGTTTCAATTTTGATAATTTTAGGTCAAACCGTTCTTGTCTTTGCCTCACATAATGCAGGTCTATGGTCACCACCTCAAAGAGCATACACAGAGAAGTCCAAATTAAACAATCCCCAATCGTAAGTACACACTGATGGCCTAAGACACGAAACGAGCGGTTTGTGTGAGAAAACGAACAAGCTAAAGCAAGAACACGCGAATGTCACAACAGGAAACACGCACGCGCGCCCTCGGATGTAGTGCTGTACAAGAGGTAAAAACTATATAAATACTGTTCGTTTTCTCACACAAACGGCTCGTTTCGTGTCTTAGGCCATCAGTGTGTACTTACGATGGGGAAATGTTTAATTTGGACTTCTCTGTGTATGCTCTTTGAGGTGGTGACCATACACCTGCATTATGTGAGGCACAGACAAGAACGGTTTGACCTAAAATGATCAAAATTGAAACTACTGGGGAAACAAATATTCCTACATCTCGGATGCCCATGAGGTATAAGCTAAAACATATCAAAATTTAATTTCAAAGTGAACTATCCCTTTAAGTGGGTTAACTGAGTCCGTCCCAGCTCTACAACTCCCCCAGATATATATCTATGGTGATTAATAAAACTGCAGTGCACCTTAAGTAAACCTTGCTCCAGACAAGACGATTTCAAACCGCTTCAGCTATGTCTGCTTCAGGTCAGTAACTAGCTGAAATGTCTGTTTTTCATATCAACTTAATGAAAGTTTAAACATTCTAATGTGAATAGCCTTTATATAGTTCTGTTGTGTTTGTGTTATTATGTTTGTTCTGAGAATATAAATTACTTTCTTTTCTTCAATGGAATTCCTCCACAACTTGTAACATTCCAAAACAACAAATAATGCGAGGTTAGATATTTGCCAAAAGTTTATCTGCATGTGTTCAGCGATTGGAATATAAAGCTTAGAAAATGTCTATCATAAATTATTGCTTAGACCCAGAATGCGCCCTACCTATACGTATGCACTCTTTATTACTGTAATATGCGGCCCCTTTAAGAAGAATGACCGCGCGTACTGAGCATGCGCAGAAGAAAGTAGGGCTAGTGACTGAGTGGAACAGCGCATTCAGTCAAAAGAAGAAAGAAAAAGCTATTCTGTTGCTACTTACCTGAGCGATCATTTTATGTGTAAATATAGCCGAATTTAAAGCAACTGTCCTTATCTTATGTGTGTGGTGATTTTGTCAGACGACGTCTCGATTATAAAGCAGGATTTTAGTGAAGAGAAGCTGCTTGGAAGTGACGGCTGGTTAATGTGTGGGACGCGTTTCAGTCACTATTTCACATTCGTCCCGTTGTTTGACAACAGAAACAGAAAGATATAGAGATGAAAACAAGTTTATTTTGAAGGGCTGACAGTCGGCAGAATGAAAAAGCTCATTGATATGCTAATTAATGATCGTGAATGAAGGACAGATGTGGGATTTTTCTTTCATATGCCTTATATTTCCAAGTCTGCAGGTGAGAGATGTTTAGATTATAGAGTTTAACATTAATCAGTTTACGTATTTAAGGGCCAATGTAATGAAATGTGTTGTGTGTGTCTTAGTATATTATTTGAGTGTAATATGTTGGCAAATAGTCTTTAACAGACTACAGCCTCTTGACATTAATTAAATATGCTTAAAAGGATACTTCACCCAAAAAGGAAAAGTATCCCATGGTTTACTCACCCTTAAGCCGTCCTAGGTGTATATGACTTTCTTTTTCAGACGAATACAATCAGAGTTAATAGCAAGAGTTATATTTAAAAACTATCCTGGCTAATCCATGCTTTATAATGGCAGTGAAAGGGAGCCCAAAAAAGGGCATCCATCCATTATAAACATACTCCACAAGGCCCCGGGGGGTTAATGAAGGCCTTCTGAAGTGAAGTGATGTATTTTTGTAAGAAAAAATATCCAAATTTGAAACTTTATAAAGCAAAATACCTAGCTCCTCCCCCCGAGATCGGCTTCCGTATTCCTTAATTTGAATCAAGTTAATGTATGAGGTAGTGTAAGTGTTTTGAACTGCTAGAGGCATTGTTACGCTTAATACGGAAGGTGTTCTGGCGGAAGCTAAATATTGATTCGTATGAAATTGTGTGAATTCTAGATATTGTATTCGTCTAACAAAAGAATGTCATATACACCTAGGATGGCTTGAGGGTGAGTAAATCGTGGGGTAATTTTCATTTTTGGGTGAACTGTCCCTTTAACGTGCCACAGAAGATCTCAGACATCACAATAATGAATGAGGTGAAAACAGACAAAGAAGGTTGATGGTTCTGTTATTTCTGTCAGACGTTGGACAACAATTTAACAACTTTATTTTAAGAATGCAGTTAATATCTGTTTCCAGATAGCCTACTCAATATTTACAAAAGAAAACATGTGTCCACTAATATTTAAATATAAATAGTATTTCAGTATACATTCAGTAACTTCTTTTTTTAATTTGGCAGATCTCATCATCCTACAAGAGAAGGACAAACTCCAGGTGTAGCAGCTGAAATCTGTGTGACTGTAAAAGATGGAGTTTATTAAAGAGGAGATTGAAGACATGAGTTATCCAGAACCATCCAGAATAAAGCATGAAGATACTGAGGAACAAATAGGTTGGTGTCCATTAGGGCTGGTCCGAATACCATTTTTTGAGTTTTGAGGCTTCGGTAGTATCAACACTGATGAATATTAGAATCCCAAGACTGAAAATCGATTATCAACCCACCGCACTAATATTTGAATGTTCTGGTCCAGTCCTAGTGTCCATTCTTGATTCTTTAATAAGTCTGCAAATTAATAAGCAGTATGTGGATGATAAATTATAGAGAAATGGGTAACACTTTACAATAAGGTTGTATTAGTTAACATTAGTTAACACATTAGTTAACAGAAACTAACCATGAACAACACCTCTGTTCAGCATTAGTTAATCTTTGTTAACGCTAGTTCATAAAAATACAGCTGTTCATGTTAGTTCACAGTGCATTAACTTATATCAACAAGATTTTATTAATGCATTAGTAAATGTTGAAATTAACAATAACAAAGATAAATGAATGCTTTATAAGTGCAGTTCAGCATTAGTTAATGTTAACTAATGCATTAACTAATACAACCTTATTGTAAAGTGTTACAGAGAAATACATCTAAATAATCATAAAAAGGGGTGGGTGAAGTACACAAATCAAGTATATGAGTAAAAGTACAAATATTCTATTAAAATATTACTCCTGTAAAAGTATTAACGTTCATCCAAAAATGAAAATTCTGTCATAAATTTCCCACCCTCATGTCGTTCCAAACCCATGAGATTTATGTTAATCTTCGGAAAATACAAATAATAGATATTTTTATTGAAATCAGAGATTTCTATTCTATAGCTATGCAACTGACATAAAGAGATTGTAAAACTAATCCATATAATTTAAGTGGTTTAGTCCAAATGTTCTGAAGATTCCTTCATATGATAAACAGATTGAATTTAAGCTTTTCTGCATTCAATCATTACAGTGGTCTGCCTTAAACAGCTCACCATTTTATAGCAGATTTTGTCCACAAACTAATATGTGACCTAAGTATGATTTTCATTTATAATAATCAATCCTAAATTTGAGAACAGCTGTAATTGGATCAGTGTAATTCGCAAATGAATCGTTCGGTGTGATTTGCAAACCAATTTAACTGGCTCATTGAAAAGAATCCGCTTCTTCACGAATTGGACACCGCTGTCTCACCTTACAATATTTTACTTTAGAGCAGGGGTTCTCAGCTGGTTTGGCCATGGGACCCACATTTTCCCATGGTCATTTGGTCATGACCCAATTTTTTTGAAATTCTATATATATACTTTGATCCGCCATAACATTGTGTTGGTCCCCCTTTTGCTGCCAAAACAGCCCTGACCCATCAAGGCATGGACTCGACTAGACCCCTGAAGGTGTGCTGTGGTATCTGGTACCAAGATGTTAGCAGCAGATCCTTTAACTCCTGTAAGTTGCGAGGTCAATTCAAAACGCCAAAATTTTATAAAAAGTTGAGTAGTTTGCATTACTGTCGGTAACTGAACATTTCAATCATAAAACCATTGTCTAATCCTTGTGTCTTAGCTACATTTTTCCACAAACTCTTGTTGCGTAGTGACAGTGACACTAAGACACCGCCTTCTTTGATTTGATTGGCCATCTCAATCATTTTGACATTGACGAGAGCCCCATACGCAGCAAACTGCGATGCACTGTGTATTCTGACACCTTTCTATCAGAACCAGCATTAACTTCTTAAGCAATTTGAGCTGCTGTAGTTCATCTGTTTGATCGGACCACACGGGCCAGCCTTCTCTCCCCACGTGCATCAATGAGCCTTAGCCGCCCATGACCCTGTCGCCGGGTCACCACTGTTCCTTCCTTGGAGCACTTTTGATAGATATTGGTAGAAGATGGAATCCTAATTCACATGAATCTATTTTCCTCCACCCCATTACTCACACAGTCTCTTTTTATGCTAAGTGTTTTAATTTTATCATTTAACCTAATTATACTGACTCTAACTGCTTAATATCTTTATTTTAGACCAGATGGAAGTGAAGGAGCAACAACACAAACTAAATGACATAAAGAAACTCTGTGACTTCAAAACTCAAGAAACAGAAGGCAAAGAGCTGCACACCTGCTCTCAGTGTGGAAAGAGTTTCACACAAAAACGAAACCTTGACATACACATGAGAATTCACACTGGAGAGAAACCGTACACATGCTCTCAGTGTGGAAAGAGTTTTTCTCAAGCATCAAGTCTCAGAAATCATCTGATCTGTCACTCTGGAGAAAAGCCATTTAACTGTGATCAGTGTGGGAAAGATTTTAATTCGTCATCAAATCTAAAACAACACCTGAAAGTTCATTCAGATGAGAAGCCTTATGTGTGTTTTCTATGTGGAAAGAGTTTTTCGTGGCTGAACAGATTTAAGCAGCACCAGAAAACACATGATGAAGTAAGAGATTATGTGTGTTGTGACTGTGGGAAGAGCTTTACTACATCTGGCAATCTGAAACAGCACCAAAGAACCCACACTGGAGAAAGACCTTACAAGTGCTCATTTTGTGACAAGAGTTTCACTCAGATAGGTCACCTGAAAAAGCATGAGCGAGTTCATACTGAAGAGAAGCCGTACCACTGTACTCAGTGTGGTAAGAGTTTTAAACATTTATCAAGCCTTCAAACACATATGAAGAAATATTGCAAGTGAGCAACATTTGTTTTCATGTCAAATACCTGTGTGAGATAAAAAGGAGTTTTTCCTAAAAGTTAATCTTGTTTAATTTGGTGAAAAGCTTGGAAAACATTTAAAGAGCTGAATCTTAACCAGTCAACAATCATTGTAATTTATTTATCTTAGGATGGATTGTGTGCTAAATATCTTTGAATTAGATATTTTCATGTAATTTACTAAGTGCACTAGATTGAGTTCTGATTTTTTTGTGAGAAATAAAACTGAAACAACATTTTGTCTTGATTGATCTAGTTGTCTTGCTTGATCTATTTGATCTATGAACACAGATAACGATTTATATGTTTTTAATATTATTACTGTGATAAATATGTTTGGGATGTACATGTAGTATGACCAAATCTGGACTTGTATCATAGGGAGAGGTTGGAGTTCATTGTTATCCTTCATTATTGACTGTTTCTGAACAATAAAGTACCAAAGCTTCAGTTCAAATGATTTGGTGGATGTAGTTTGAAAATTTAAGATGTAAAAACATTTTTAAAAAATCTTGATAATTTGCATTATTTACAAATGGTTTTGAAAATCCCAGTATTCTGCATTAATTTGGGGCTGCACAACTCATAAATCCATCACTGCCATTCATAAATCCTGATGGGGTGGTAAAGTGTCCATCATGCACACTTCAACCTCACCAGTAGGTCATCCGGGTTTTTACCTACTCTTTTATGAGTAGGCTACTGTCTTTCGCCTACTACATAGTAGGGAAATACGCGATTTCGGGTGCAGCCTGAGTTACTTGAAAATATGCGGCACCTTTAAGAATGACAACGCGCGTACTGAGCATGCGCAGAAGAGAGTAGGGCAAATGGCTGAGAGAAACAGCGCATTCAGTCGAGGCTTTGAGAAGAAAGACAATAGATTTTTCGGTTGTTTCTTACATTAGCGATCTTTTTATGTGTAAATATAGCCGAATCCAAAGCAACTGTCTTTATCTTATGTGTGTGGTGATTTTGTCAGTCGACATCACGATTATAAATCAGGATTTTAGTGAAGAGAATCTGCTTGGAAGTGACGGCTGGTTAGCGTTTCAATCACTATTTCATATTCGTCCCGTTGACTGACTACTGAAACAGAAAGATACAGGGATTAAAGATATTTTGAAGGGCTGACAGTCGGCAGAATGCAAATGCAACGTAATGGCGTCATTGATATGCTAATTAACGCATGACGTTCTCGATCGTGAATTAAGGACAAATGTGGAATATTTTTTTCGGATGCCATATTTCCAGTGTGAAGGTGAGAGAGATTAACATTTTCCACCTCTAGGGTTTACGTGTTTAAATACTTTAATGAAATGCGTTGTGTGACTGGTTTATTATTAGAGTGTACTCTATTACACCAATAAAATGTGGTTTAAAGGTAGGGTAGGTAAGAATTATCTAAAACACTTTTGTCCAAATTTGTTCAAACTTTCTTTTTATGTCAATACATAATTAAAATGTACTCTGAAAAAGTACTCTGAAAGTACTCTGAAAAAGAGAGTATAAAAATTGAGTGACTCTAGACTTATAAACACCGCTCATTATTTTCGTTCGGGACGAAACAAGTTATTGGCTTGGGTGACTGTCACTCTCTCTCACTACCATGGCTACCACCCCTTTTGCTAAAGGATCTGCCCACATGCGCGCACCTCTACTTCCTCTGACCCTAGTTGCCCGCCCTCTTGCATGACCTCCTCCTGCTTCGCCCTCGACCCCGGCCTTGTCCTCGAGCCGACGATGCGGTAGGCTACTTGTCTCCGGAGTGTAGTCCTCATCAGAGTCAACTATGCTTTCATCATGGAAACTCTTACATGCAAAGTGAAGTTAATAAACGTAATTTCGGGAGGAAGTACGCCCATCTAATCTTCCAATTAATACCAAGGTATAAAACTAGCAGCCTACCTCTTCCCATTGTTAGTTCTGGTAGCATCCCTCCTCCTCCCCGGCTCCTCCCCTTTTTGAAAAAATGTGCCTGTTATAGGGGGGCAATCGGAGCTCGGGTAGAATATCCTCTCCGAGCCCCTCTATAGCAGACAGCAAGCCAAATCTGTTTACCACTTTTACTAAGATTAAATGGGCATACAAACTCGTGAAACACCGTATATGTTATGAATCTTACACGATATTCATCTTCATCACAGTATAATTGATGTTATTGGAAAAACATGTATCAATGCTACCCGTTTTTAGATTTGCCTTATAAATATAATTAGCTCGTTACCGAATCAAACAAAAATATATTTTAAACTTTACCAGTATCGGTATTCTAGCTTGATAGTGAGTACTAAAAGACATCTTATTTATTTATATTCATACTGATAAAGTTCGATTTTTAATTACATGTGATTCTGACATGATGTCAATACATGCATTCCGCTCCTTCTTCTCCGCTCGTCTCAGGTAAATAATTCGTCTTCCAGATGAGCGGTTGGCGGTTGGGGGCGTGGCTTTGGAAAGAGCCCAGAAGGGAGAAGGTGTGAGGTCTACAGACACTCAATTTTTATACTTTCTTTTTCAGAGTACTTACATTTTAATTATGTATTGATATATAAAGAAAGTTTAAACAAATTGGGAAAAAAAGTTTTTTAACCAATTCTTACCTACCCTACCTTTAATGTCCCACTGTACAGAAGATCTCAGACATCAGCATAATGAATGAGGTTAAAACAGGGAACTTTTTGGCTTTTCAGCAGCTCAGTTAAACTGGATGGCTCTTTTATTTCTCTCAGATATTGGACAACAATCAAACAAAATTTTTGCAAAGTGCAATTAACATCTAACTGTTTCCAAATACTCAATATTTCCTACAGAAATCACATGTCCACCTAATGTAAATATAATTAGTATTTCAGTATATATTAAGTAACTTTTTCAATTCGGCAGATCTGAAGCCCTTCACACATCAATTCATCAATAAATACTGGGAATATATTTACATCATCCCACAAGAGAAGGACAAACTCCAGGTGTAGCAGCTGAGATCTGTGTGACTGTTAAAGATGGAGTTTATTAAAGAGGAGATTGAAGACATGAGTGATCCAGAACCATCCAGAATAAAACATGAAGATACTGAGCAACAAACAGGTTGGTGTCCACTGTCCAGCGATTCTTCTGAGAAACATTAAAACTTAAGTTTAACAGATTTAAGATATAGACGTGCATCTGAATGATAATGATCTTGTATAGCTGTTGTCATTCACATTTTGATTGTATTAATACAAGAATGACAGACCTAACCTTTGCCACATAGAAAATTTGACACTTTGTATAGTTAATTGTTCTCAGTTGGTTTCCGCTATTAAATCATGTTCACTTGAACTCAACTTAACCACTTCATTTTTATTTATTTTTTTTAGACTTGATGGAAGTGAAGCAAGAAGTTAAGGAGGAAAATTGTGACTTAAAAACTCAAAGAGAAAAAGCCAAAACGCTGCACACCTGCGCTCAGTGTGGAAAGAGTTTCACCAAAAAAGGAGACCTTAAAAGACACTTGAGAACTCACACTGGAGAGACACCGTATACATGCTCTCAGTGTGGAAAGAATTTTTCTCAAAAATCAAGTCTCAGTAATCATCTGCGCATTCACTCTGGAGAAAAGTCATTTAACTGTGATCAGTGTGGTAAAAACTTTAATTCATCATCAACTCTAAATAAACACCTGAAAGGTCATTCAGGTGAGAGACCTCACTCGTGTTCTCTCTGTGGAAAGAGTTTTTCAAGACTGGATCATTTTAAAGAGCACCAGAAAACACATAATGAGGTGAGAGATCACGCATGTTGTGAGTGTGGGAAAACTTTTACTACATCTGGCAATCTGAAACTACACCAAAGAATTCATACTGGAAAAAGACCTTACAAGTGCTCGTATTGTGACAAGAGTTTCACTCAGTCTGGACACCTGAAAGTGCATGAGCGAGTCCATACTGGAGAGAAGCCGTACAACTGTACTCAGTGTGGAGAGCGATTCAGAGATGCGGGACGTCTCAGTAATCATACTCTCATTCATTCAAGCCAAAAGCCATTCAACTGTGATCAATGTGGGAAAGATTTTCATTCATCCTCATATCTCAAAAGACACCTGAGAGTTCATTCAGATGAGAAGCCTTATGCGTGTTCTCTCTGTGGAAAGAGTTTTTCAAGGCTGGAAAGTTGTAAACGCCACCAGAAAACACATGATGGAGTGAGAGATCATTTGTGTTGTGACTGTGGGAAGAGCTTTTCTACATCTGGTGAACTGAGACGGCACCAAAGAATTCATACTGGAGAAAGACCTCACAAGTGCTCATACTGTGACAAGAGATTCACTCAGTCTGGAGCCCTTAAATTACACAAACGAGTTCATACTGGAGAGAAGCCACACCACTGTACTCGGTGTGAAGAGAGTTTTAGATATTTACCAAACCTTCTCGCACATATGAAAAAATGTTGCGAGCAACACGATTCAATGTCAAGTACCTCATAAGTAAACTGCATGAGATAAAACATTTTGTTTTTCCTAAAAGTTCATCTTTGATTCATTTTGTGAATTTTGAATTTGGGGAATCTAGAAAGGCTTAAGAGCTGAATCTTCACCAGTCAACAACTCTCATATTGTAAATAAAATCATTGTAGTCTTTTTCTGCCAAGATGGATTGTGTTTGACATCTGCATTTGTTTGATTTTTTTATTTATTATATGTCAGTCAAATTATTAGCCGATTTCCACTGTCAGTCCTGTGGAAGCAAGGACTTTTAACAGCTATCAAATGAGGATTTGTTGTTCCAGATAAGATAACTTATTAAATCGCAGGGCTACATAAAGCACAACTCTCTTTCAGGCTTTTAGTTCAAATTACTGAATATTTAGAAAAAATATTGATTTATTTTATGTGTTTGTTACATTTCTTTAGTGAGATTGATTATTTCTATTAAATTTCCACTAAATTAGTGTAAAATACACTATATTGCCAAAAGTTTTGGGACGTATGCCTCTACATGCACATGAACTTTAGTAACATCCCATTCTTAATCCGTAGGGTTTAGGGGTTGCACAGAGTGGTCGACTAATAGACTAGTCGACATTAATGCTCTGCCATGACGTTTTAAGCTTTACGTCGACTAGTCGCAGGCCTGTAGACGGCGCAACAAGATAAGCCATTGCCTGACACTCATCTGTGAAAAATATAACGACCCAAAGACAAAAGAACTGATTAAAAAAAGCTGTTATGTAGGAGCAATAACCTTTTGGGCAGCTCTGTCAAATATGCCATAGCTGTCTTGTGCACAAGAAAACCTGCGTTTGCGTCTCAGCTCAAGGTTCAGGCTTATTTGTTCATTAATGATGTCATCAGCGACTAGTTGACTTTAAAAATCTGAAGTCCTTCTATCCCTAGTAGGGTTTAAGGTGGAGTTGGCCCTCCTTTGCAGCTTCAACTCTTCTGGGAAGGCTTTCCACAAGGTTTAGGAGTGTGATTATGGAAATTTTGGACTTCTAGAAAAGCATTTGAGAGGTCAGGCACTGATGTTGGACGAGAAGGCCAGGCTCGCAGTCTCCGCTCTAATTCATCCCAAAGGTGTTCTAAAGTTCAGGACTCTGTGCAGGCCAGTCAAGTTCCTCCACACCAAACTTGCTCATCCATGTCTTTATGGACCGACGCTTTGTGCACTGGTGCACAGTCTTGTTGGGACAGGAAGGGGCCATCCCCAAACTCTTCCCACAAAGTTGGGAGCATGAAATTGTCCAAAATGTCTAAGTATGCTAAAGCATTAAGAGTTCCTTTCACTGGAACTAAGGGGCCAAGTCCAACCCCACACCATAATCCCCCTCCACCAAACTTTACACTTGGTACAATGCAGTCAGACAAGTATCGTTCTTCTGACAACCGCCAAACCTAGACTCGTTCCATGGGATTGCTAGACAGAGAAGCGTGATTGGTCACTCCAGAGAACTTATCTCCAATGCTCTAGAGTCCAGTGGTGGTGTGCTTTACATCACTGTTGTTTATATATTTCAACCGGGTTACCAACAGTTATGTTTAGGGCTAGGGTTTGGTTAGGACAATATATCAGTTAAACTGAATCAATTAAACAACTAAATCATTACTAGGAATGTCGTAGAAATACAGCCTCCGGGTTAGCAGATACTACTCGCTTTCATTGGCCAAAGAAAAATCACCAAAATCACTTACTTTTACCTCAGGTTTGGCATGCGTTGGTTTTCACTGTCCACTCTGAAGATGAGCAAGGTGATTGGAATTTTGAGGATTTTTAAAGCTTACAAAAAACTTTTCCCATTTTGTTCAATGTTATGTTAAACTAGTATAACAATTAAGCTTTCTGAGGCTTGTTATACTACCGCTTATGAGGGACAATAAGTTATGAAATGTTTATATCGGACAAAAAGAGAAACATTATGAATGAAACTTACTTTACAGTTGAACAACATCATATAGCAACATCCTAACGATAAGAAAATATGGTTAAATAATGTATAGTTGTCTGTAAATGTCACGCTTTTCTTGTGGTTTTGTCGCCCATCATGTGTAAAGTTACTTTTCATTCATGAGAAGCTTTTTCAAACCCAAACATGCAAGTGGTTTACGCGGTATCGAACAACAATACCTTAACGTGCCGACAATTGTGTGACCTAACTTTTAAGGAAATTTGTTTATAATAGGCTCTTGGGTTTAAACTTATTGGTCATTCACTATCTGTTGAATTGTTTTGATCAAAGCCATTCACTGTAATTCTAAATAAATATTTAAGTGAGCGACATCTTCTGTTTTGTCATCAATAATACAACCTGTTTTATTTTATTTAAAGCACAACACTGCAAATGACAATGTATACTTTTTCAGTTTATTTCTATACCACTTCAGATGGAGCTTCTGTGCCACTTCTGCAGTGCAAAGATTGTTTGTAAACGGTAATGTATATGGTAACAAGAAATTTTACTTATTACTTCTAAATTAGGATGTTTTTATGTCAAAATAGTGATAACATTAGTGGACCTCAGAGAACATATATATGTGACTATATATATATATATATATATATATATATATATATATATATATATATATATACACACAGGTCCTTCTAAAAAAAATAGCATATTGTGATAAAAGTTCTTTATTTTCCATAATGTAATGATAAAAATTAAACTTTCATATATTTTAGATTCATTGCACACCAACTGAAATATTTCAGGTCTTTTATTGTTTTAATGCTGATGATTTTGGCATGTAGCTCATGAAAACCTCAAAAAATCTCAAAAAATTAGCATATTTCATCCGACCAATAAAAGAAAAGTGTTTTTAATACAAAAAAAGTCAACCTTCAAATAATTATGTTCAGTTATGCACTCAATACTTGGTCGGCAATCCTTTTGCAGAAATGACTGCTTCAATGCGGCATGGCATGGAGGCAATCAGCCTGTGGCACTGCTGAGGTGTTATGGAGGCCCAGGATGCTTCGATAGCGGCCTTAAGCTCATCCAGAGTGTTGGGTCTTGCGTCTCTCAACTTTCTCTTCACAATATCCCACAGATTCTCTATGGGGTTCAGGTCAGGAGAGTTGGCAGGCCAATTGAGCACAGTAATACCATGGTCATTAAACCATTTACCAGTGGTTTTGGCACTGTGAGCAGGTGCCAGGTCGTGCTGAAAAACTAAATCTTCATCTCCATAAAGCTTTTCAGCAGATGGAAGCATGAAGTGCTCCAAAATCTCCGGATAGCTAGCTGCATTGACCCTGCCCTTGATAAAACACAATGGACCAACACCAGCAGCTGACATGGCACCCCAGACCATCACTGACTGTGGATACTTGACACTGGACTTCAGGCATTTTGGCATTTCCTAGTCTTCCCAGTCTTCCTCCAGACTCTGGCACCTTGATTTCCGAATGACATGCAAAATTTGAGCGACAGTCCAGTGCTGCTTCTCTGTAGCCCAGGTCAGGCGCTTCTGCCGCTGTTTCTGGTTCAAAAGTGGCTTGACCTGGAGAATGCGGCACCTGTAGCCCATTTCCTGCACACGCCTGTGCACGGTGGCTCTGGATGTTTCTACTCCAGACTCAGTCCACTGCTTCCGCAGGTCCCCCAAGGTCTGGAATCGGTCCTTCTCCACTATCTTCCTCAGGGTCCGGTCACCTTTTCTCAGCAGCGTTTTTGCCACACTTTTTCCTTCCCACAGACTTCCCACTGAGGTGCCTTGATACAGCACTCTGGGAACAGCCTATTCGTTCAGAAATTTCTTTCTGTGTCTTAACCTCTCGCTTGAGGGTGTCAATGATGGCCTTCAGGACAACAGTCAGGTCGGCAGTCTTACCCATGATTGCGGTTTTGAGTAATGAACCAGGCTGGGAGTTTTTAAAAGCCTCAGGAATCTTTTGCAGGTGTTTAGAGTTTGCAGGTGTTTAGAATCAAATAAGTTAATAAGTTAATAGCTCGTTTAGAGAACCTTTTCATGATATGCTAATTTTTTGAGATATTCAGGTTTTCATGAGCTGTATGCCAAAATCATCAGTATTAAAACAATAAAAGACCTGAAATATTTCAGTTGGTGTGCAATGAATCTAAAATATATGAAAGTTTAATTTTTATCATTACATTATGGAAAATAATGAACCTTTATCACAAAATGCTATTTTTTTTAGATGGACCTGTGTATACGTTTTTCAGGTGTATTTATATATATATATATATATATATATATATATATATATATATATATATATATATATATATATATATATATATATATATATATATATATATATAGCGTAGTTCAAGAGCCCAAGAATATGCGGCCCCTTTACGAAGAATGACCGCGCGTAGTACTGAGCATGGTAGATGGCGGTAATGCTCTTATTAAGAATGCGAACCGCCAATAAGCCGGAAGAAGAAGAAGAAGAGTACTGAGCATGCGCAGAAGAGAGTAGGGCTAGTGGCTGAGAGGAGCAGCACATTCAGTCGAGGCTGTCTTGTTGAAAGAAATGGATATACTGTTGCTTCTTACCCGAGCTATCATTTTATAACCAAACTCTAAGCTACTGTCTTTGTGTTATGGTGATTTTGTCAGACTTTTTAAATCAGGTTATAAATCAGGATTTTAGTAAAGAGCAGCTGATTGGAAGTGACGGCTGGTTAACATGTGTGGGACGCGTTTCAGTCTCTATATATTCGTCCTGTTTACTGACAACAGAAAGATATAGAGATGTAAACAAGTTTTTTTTGAAAGGCTTACAAGTCGGCAGAATGTAAATCCGACGTAATGGCGTCATTGATATGCAAATTAGCGCATGACGCTATTCAGCGACATCTTGAACAGGCTTTAGCTTCTTTCCATTGTAAATAGTAAACAGTGAAACAGTGAAAGTGACGCTGTTAACTACCGTGAATGAAGGACAAACGTGGATTATTTTCTCCAGATGCTGTTTTATTCTGCAGGTGAGAAATTTATCAGATTACTGAGGTACACATAAATCATCTCCAGAGTTTAAGGACCAATGTAATGAAATGCGTTGTGTGTCCTGGTTTATTATTAGAGTGTAATAATATGTTGGCAGAGAGTTTTTTTCACAGACTCTGACTCTATTACACCAATAAAATGTGCTTAATGTGCCACTTTACAGAATATCTCAGACATCAGCATAATGAATGAGGGGAAAACAGGGAACTTTTGGAGAGGCTTGATGGCTCTGTTTTGCGTTTCTGTCACACTTTGGACAATGATGAAACAAACGCAATTAATATCTAACTGTGGAAAATAAGTATTTGAACACCCTGCTATTTTGCAAGTTCTCCCACTTGGAAATCATGGAGGGGTCTGAAATTGTCATCGGAGGTGCATGTCCACTGTGAGAGACATAATCAAAAAAAAAAAAATCCAGAAATCGCAATCTATGATTTTTTTAGGATACAGCTACAAATAAGTATTTGAACACCTGAGAAAATCAATGTTAATATTTGGTGCAGTAGCCTTTGTTTGCATTTAGAGGTCAAACGTTTCCTGTAGATTTTCACCAGGTTTGCACACACTGCAGGAGTGATTTTGTCCCACTCCTCCACACAGATCTTCTCTAGATCAGTCAGGGTTCTGGCCTGTCGCTGAGAAACAAGGAGTTTGAGCTCCCTCCAAAGATTCTCTATTGGGTTTAGGTTAGGGATGCACCGAAATCAAAATTCTTGGCCGAAACCGAAAAAGAGGAAACCAAGGCCGAAAACCGAAACACTGAAAGAAATTATGCCAATTATTAGTACCATTCCATTTATGGCTATGACTGTGTAACTTTACTAAAAATCAAGGCATTGCAAGTGCATAAATTAATATTAAAATGTTCAAATAATAAATCAATTACAAATTATGCAAATATCTATTTAGCACATTGCAACAATGCACAGTATAAAATAAAATTCGAATTAATTTTTTTTACCTTAACCTCACTCATGTGTACATTAAATAACAATGTACAGGCCTACTGGCCTGCAGAAAGGTACAGCAATTTAATAAAGTAATCAAACATAAAATAACTGCATATTTAACTGTTTAAATTAAAGATTAATCCTTATTAAACTTACAAAAGCTATTCAATCAAAAGCAGTGAGTGATGTCCTTGTCTTTTGTTGACATAAAACAGACCGCAGTAAAGGCTACTGCCCCTTTAAGACCTAATGCACCGAAATGCGTCGTCTTTCTCACTATAAAGTTCACTTAAGAATTATATAGACTATGTCTGCTAGGATACTCATCAAGATGGACATGTTGACATACTTTTTGTGTGTTTGTCCGTTTAAGCGCAAGACTTGATAGAGAACTCAATATTTGCGCGCTGTCGGATGAGTGCACAGAGACAGATCTTCTCACAGCGCTTGAGTTCTCATTCGCGTCTTCTGGCTCTACACCCGGTGATGACGCGAAAACGACTGGCCATATTCAAACATATGGCAGCATTCGCATTGAACAAAGTGTACAAAGAGAGACCGTTTTGCCCACGTGTTTCTTCTATGATCGCTGTGGTTGTAGTGTATCACTGAGGAGCCAGCACGTGTATCCATCAACAGAAACATAAACAAAGCATTATTTTCAAGTTAAAACCCATAGATACGTCATCAGATGTGAGATGATCCACATACGTCCACATCTTAGACATGTTGCTTGTTGAGACCGTTTAGACAAGCACGTGCAGGTCGCGGTTTCAGTTTGTCATCACAACATTTCGGCCGTATTGTTTCGGTGATAAAAGTCTTTCGGACAAAAACCGAAAATGCCCTTTTGGGCCATTTTCGGCCGTAAATTTTCAGTGGCCGAATATTCGGTGCATCCCTAGTTTAGGTCTTGAGACTGGCTCGGCCACGCCAGAACCATGATATTCTTCTTTCAGAGCCACTCCTGGCTGTGTGCTTCGGGTCATTGTCATGTTGGAAGACCAAGCCTCGACCCATCTTCAATGTTCTAACTGAGGGAAGGAGATTGTTCCCCAAAATCTCGCAATACATGGCCCCGGTCATCCTCTCCTTAATACAGTGCAGTTGCCCTGTCCCATGTGCAGAAAAACACCCCCAAAGCATGACTTTCTCCCATGACTCCTCTGGATCATCTGGTCATTGGCAAACTTAAGACGGGCCTGGACATGTGCTGGTTTAAGCAGGGGAACCTTCCGTGCCATGCATGATTTCAAACCATGATGTCTTAGTGTATTACCAACAGTAACCTTGGAAACGGTGGTCCCAGCTCTTTTCAGGTCATTGACCAGCTCCTCCCGTGTAGTTCTGGGCTGATTTCTCACCTTTCTTAGGATCATTGAGACCCCACGAGGGGAGATCTTGCATGGAGCCTTTCTAATGATTGCTCCAACAGTGGACCTTTTTCACCAAGCTGTTTGGCAATTTCATAGCCTTTCCAGCCTTGTGGAGGTGTACAATTTTGTCTCTAGTGTCTTTGGACAGCTCTTTGGTCTTGGCCATGTTAGTAGCTGGATTCTTACTGATTGTATGGGGTGGACAGGTGTCTTTATGCAGCTAACGACCTCAAACAGGTGCATCTAATTTAGGATAATAAATGGAGTGGAGGTGGACATTTTAAAGGCAGACTAACAGGTCATTGAGGGTCACAATTGTAGCTGATAGACAGGTGTTCAAATACTTATTTGCAGCAGTATCATACAAATAAATAGTTAAAAAGTCATTCATTGTGATTTTCTGGATTTTTTTTTTTAGATTATGTCTCTCACAGTGGACATGCACCTACGATGACAATTTCAGACCCCTCCATGATTTCCTAGTGGGAGAACTTGCAAAATAGCAGGGTGTTCAAATACTTATTTTCCTCACTGTATATATATATTACACACACTGCCGGTCAAAAGTTTTAGAACTAATATTTTTTAATGTTTTTAAAGAAGTCTCTTCTGCTCACCAAGGCTGCATTTATTTGATTAAAAATACAGCAAAAACAGTATTATTGTGAATTATTTTTACAATTTAAAATAACTTTTTTCTATTTGATTATATTTTAAAATGAAATTTATTTCTGTGATTCAAAGCTGAATTTTCAGCATCATTACTCCAGTCTTCACAGTCACACGATCCTTCAGAAATCATTCTAATACGCTGATGTGCTGCTCAAGAAACATTTATTATTATTATCAATGTTGAAAACAGTTTTTTTTTTTTCAGGATTATTTAATGAATAGAAAGTTCAAAAGAACAGCATTTATCTCAAATATAAAGCCTTTGCAACATTATAAATGTCTATACTGTCACCTGATCAATTTAATGCACCCTTGCTGAATAAATGTATTAGTTTCTTTAAGTTCTTTCCCAAAAAATAAATAAATAAAAATTCTGACCCAAAACTTTTGAACGGTAGTACAATGTTACAAAAGCTTTATATTTCAGGTAAATACTGTTCTTTTGAAATTTCTTTTCATCAAAGAATCCTAAAAAAAAAACTGCTTTCGACATTGATAATAATCATAAATGTTTCTTGAGCATCAAATCCTCATATGAGAATAATTTCTGAAGGATCATGTGACACTGGACACTGGGATAGTGATGCTCAAAATTTAGCGTTGCCATCACAGGAATAAATTACATTTTAAAATATATTCAAATAGAAAACAGTTATTTTACATTTTAATAATATTTCACAATATTACAGCTTTTGTTGATTAATTTTTAATAACATAAACGCCGCCCTAGTGAGCAGAAGGGACGTCTTTAAAAACATTTAAAAATCTTACTGTTCTAAAACTTTTGAACGGTAATGTGTGTGTGTTAATATTTTATATATATACACTACCGGTCAAAAGTTTTAGAACAGTAAGATTTAATATATATATGAATGATAAATTTTTCTGACAGAAAATACAATATATCTTAATATATATTAAATGTAATTAAAGTAATTCAGTGAAATCAGTAACTTCTCTCTGAATTTGGCAGATCTGGTGTCCCTCCCACAACAATTCACCAATAAATACTGGGAATATTCCCATCATCCTACAAGAGAAGGACAAACTCCAGGTGTAGCAGCTGAAATCTGTGTGACTGTTAAAGATGGAGTTTATTAAAGAGGAGATTGAAGACATGAGTTATCCAGAACCATCCAGAATAAAACATGAAGATACTGAGGAACAAATAGGTTGGTGTCCATTCTTGATTCTTTATTATTGACTGATTTATGATACAGAAGTGCATCTGAATGATTATGATCTTGTATAGCTGATGTCATCCACATTTTGATTGTATTAGTGTGAGAATGGTCAAACTAACCTTTGGCACATCAAAGATATGATACTTGATATTAGGGCTGCACGATATTGAAGAAAAATGCGATTTAAGCAACAAAATTGCTTTAAGTGTGTAAAATAAATTAAAATTATTTTTAAAAATACCTAAAAATGGAAAATTATAACCATACATGTTTCACATTCTTAATGCGAAAAGAAAGCATCGCTACAACTTTTGAAAGTGAGCAGCAGTGTTTTAGCATAAAAAGTAATGTCACAAATCTGACAATGTACTTTTAACATCAATGTAAACAAACAAAAAATTTAATACCAATATTTAAATACCATCAGCTCTTTGCTCAACTTGGAAATATATATTTATATCAACCTAAAACTCAACATCAAGAACATCCATGTAAACAAAAACTGAAACTAGGGGTGGACGAGCAGTTATTTTAATTTATCTTTATTAAAAAATAAGAAAAAATAGCCAAATTGAAGTCAAAAGTAAAAAATTGTACAGATAGAAGGCTGTTCTCTTTTTACGTCATCCTACCCGAGTTGTAATAGTTATATTAACATGAGCAGAGTGAAATAAAGAAAGAGATCAGCAGGATTGATAGCGTCAGTTTCCGTTTAGATGAATATATCTGCAGAAATAGACATTTACACGCAGGTGTAGATTGCGCATGCTAGCTGACAGTGGCCTGTAGTTTTCTCTTCAAGTGCAGCTTTTCCCCCGGACGCGAGGCGACTAATACATATAAGTATTAGTATTCAGTCCATTTTATGATGAAATTCAAACTATAAATGCCGTTTGATGCTCTTTAATGTGACATGATTGATCACTGTATAGGAGCATCAATTTATGCGGCAGCGCGCCATTAAACGCGATCTCTTCCTAATCAAAGAATAAACATAAATCAACTTCTGAAGGTATGTTGAGGGTACATTACAATTTACTGAAACGTATCATATGTTGTGTAATCTCTCAATCTGTTTTTAACTGCGGAAAGACGTCAATAAAACAGCTTGTAAACAATGTCACGTAGCATTACATTACATAGTCATTCAGTGTCCACTAGTTAGTTCACTAGAGAAATCAATTCTTCCACTAAATATATGCACTATATTAGCCTATATATTCATTATATTCTATTGAACCTGTTAGTGATGTCTTCTTGATTATTTAATGGATTATTATTAAATGGATCTGTCATGAAAATAACAGCCACTGTGTATAAATTATTATATTTTAACAACGAATTGGAGAAAAAGCTTAATTTTATTATTAGATTTAGAAGTTAATGCAAAAACTGCCTTATGTGAAGTTTACATGTTTGCTTACAATGTGTTATTTGAGTGTTGATTATTATATCTAAAAATAAATAGCAGCTGAATTTAGGCTAATAGTTTGGACTCTGTTGTTAACCTTCAATATAGTAGTGTGCAAGTAAGGGCTCCCTATATCGTTTACAGCATTATCTTTAAGAAAATTTAAGTTATAATTTAATTAATTTAAGGACAGACACAATTTGTTCAGTAAACCAGTGTTTAATGAAAATAAATAAAAAGCAACTTTATATTTAGTTTTCTCTCCCCTGCTGTACCGAACCATAATTTCAAAACCAAGGTACGTACCGAACCGCCAGTTTTGTGTACTGTTACACCCCTAGTCCCTACTAGGGATGGGCATGATTAATCGACGATCGATAATTGATCGTTAAGAATTTCGTTGATCACGTTAATTTGTTATCGATTAATCTAATGCATTTTTTTATTTTATCTAATGCAGGTTGCGTTGCGTAGTGTGAGTCAGCAATTAAATAAATTTCACTGTGTGGAAGCAATTACACTCAATGCGAGGCTGGCATCGAAGTAGAGGTCTGCATTCCCGCGGCTGTCGCGGAACCGACCAGATATTTTGCGCGGCGGATTACATTTCCGACTACAACACGGTGTCGGTAACTCTGGTGTAATTTGAGTGGGAGCGGTCGGTCATTCAATATCACGTTCCCGACGTCCTTTCAGAACAGCATATCTTTGCTTTACTTAATCTTATTGACCACCCAATATACAGCCTGCACTGTATATAAAATACGGCAATAAATATAATGTAAATATCTGCCCTCAGAAAGAGCAGGCAGGTTGCGATGACTGACAGCAGAATATGGCAGAGCAAAGTGTGGATGCAGTGTCCTCGAAGGACTGGAAAATGCTCAGTTTACAGCTAAGAAACCCACGTCAGGGAAGTCTGGTGTATGGGAGTCTTTTTCATATGTCATAGACGCAGATGGAAAAAAATACCCTTTGGCCTACATATTTGCGCAGAACTTATATTTATAAATAGGCCTATTTAACTTATAGTACATTTAGCGATATTTTCTAAATGTCGATAAAAAACTATTACGAAATAATTGCATTTCCATTAACCGATGCGATTTAAAACGTTTTTGTTATGCCATTCAAAAAATGATGCCACATAAGTTAGTAGGTTTATGTATATCCCAGCCATAATAGCCATTATTTAATGGAAGGAGACATAGGCCTGTTATTCAAGCATTTATTAAAATTAAAAGAGGGAAATGTTTGAATTTGTATGGTGGTAACTTTTCATTTTTTTTTTTTTTTGTTTTTTTAAATCATTTCGTTATTTTGGCTTGAAATTTCGTTTGTTGAAAATATAAACTGAATTTAGAAATGCTTTTTAAATTAAAAACTTTGCGTTTAATAAACAAAATACATTTTTGAAATGAAGACAGCGTTTGGACGGAGAGCAGCGCATGCAAAATAACCCGTTTCCTTAATCCACGGCCCTTGTTATTGAGAGTCTAGGCCTACACAAATAAAAGTAGACAGTTTATAGTTTTTAATTATGTCTTGCTCTTATCTGTATGGCTAAAAAAGACGGAGCGTTCTGAGTTGTTTCCTCTGTCATTAAGGAAAAAATCCATCAGAACGCGTCGCACCTGCGCTTTCATCAGACAGAGGGTTATAGAAAACGTATCCTATATTGAATTGCACATCTACAGACTGGTAAAAAGTGAACGGAATAAGTTTTCCCAGGCTGGCCAAGTAAGCGCAGAGGTCTGTGCATCCCGGTAACGTCAGTCCCCTCAGAGCGGGTGTTTTTCGGCTGGACTGACTGTCACCAGGTTGCGCCGGTCACATCTGACCCCAGATCATGTCAACATGCTTATATTTAGCACAAAACATGCGTGATGGTGGCAGTTTTTCTTACCACAGCGGTGGTCTAGGTTTGTGCCGGTGAACGTGACATCCACTCCGGTGGTGATAGAGCGCCAGCTGTGTAGCACCGGCGGTGGTCGGCCCAAAAAGTTTTTTGAATTTGAATGCTGCTTTACGTGAATATTATGACAGGAGTGAACTACGCTCACAATGCTTTATTTACAAAATAAATAATAGGTTTGCAATTAAATGTTACCTCGCAGCCATGGAAACATAACATTAACATAGGCTATGAAAATATATATGTTCGGTTTGCCTAACTGAGCGTAGTTTAACTGTCTGCCACAAGTTGATCTTGTAATAAAGGTCTCATCGAGGAAAAACACGCTGTATTTTTGTATTCATTTCATTTTTGAATTATAAAAGTTAAATAATTAATTTTATTATAAAAAATATTAATGATTAATCGATAGTCGATCGTCGATCGTTAATTCTCCCGATGATCGACTAAGAAAATTTAATCGAATGCCCATCCCTAGTCCCTACCTTAAAGGACAACTCCGGTGAAAAATTTACCTAGGGGTAATTAACACATGGTTACCGAGTAGATCATTCTCTGGGATGCGTTTTCATGAAAATCGAATGTTAAGAGTTTTATCTCTTAAAACAGATTAGCTTATAACGCTAGTATATGGGGCAAAGATTAAGTACAATTAAATCACTAGTTAATACCACTAACTAGGCTCAAAATTAGGGGTGCACTGATTGATCGGCAACCGATCTCTATCGCCGATAATCGCTTTGGGATGATGATCAGCGGTCTCTAAAATGGCCGATCTCATGAACCGATGGCATGCTGACGACACATAAAAACCCGTGCCTGCCGTGAGAGCTAGGGCATGATATGCAGCGACACCATCTCATTCTCTTTCCGGCGCGGGTAAAATAATTATAAGGTAGGTACAATTCATATTTCTATATTAAATAACTTACGCCGTCATTTGAAAACTTTCTGTGAGACGTAAAAAGAGTGCGAGTGAATCACTGCGTGCGCGTGCTCTCTCTTTCCCTCTCAAAGGCTCAAATGGCTTCACATCGCATCTGCACTAAAATCGAGCTGCAGGTGACACAGGATTTGCCACTTGCACAATTGAGGCAGTGTCGCATCGTCACTAAAGTTTATCATTTGCATTTATTTTTAAGTCTTGCCAGTGTTCAAACCGCTCAGGCGTGCACACACACACACACACACACACACACACACACACACACACACACACACAGAGGCCATCTCACAAAAAGCTTGCGAGTACAAATTGCGCTGAAATGGTCAGATACACACAAATGTATGTACTAAATTACCGTCTTGACAAGTATGCACGTTAACCCTGTCGTGACTCGCGAGTGAACGTTTGTGCAACTGCATGTACGTATCCATGTTTACTCTTAAAGTGACAGCTGTCGAATAAACTGCTGTCTCTGAGTTTCTCTTTGTCTTGTGTTGTTTGATGAACCTTTATGACACTCACTGCTCTTGAATGACTAACTTTTGCAACCTTAAATGTAAGTATTAATCTAATTTAATTTATCCAGGGAAGACCAATATTAATTTACATTTGATTTCTTATTAAATGTTTTTAGTATTTCTTACCTCAATACTAATGTTAGACCTACCTGAAAAATTGTCTTTAAAAACAAAAATGCACTGCATAATCAAATATTTAGGTGAGATAATTATATATATTTAGATGACAAGACTCACCTAAGCGGGAGATTCCCCCATTGTCAGAAATAAAATTCAGGCCCTGAATGAATGTCTGTAAAATTCCCTTTAAATAATTCTACATGATAAAAAGAAGGCTTCAAATAGATCGGTATCTGTGATCGTATCGGCAGATACTGCTTCCTGTGATCGGCTCCAAAAATCCGGATCGGCGCACCCTTAACAGAAAAAAAAAACGTGCCATAGTTTTGTCCTTTGTGGCAGTAGCCAGTTTTGGTGTAACAAGTTTTACATATAGCTGCCAATTATTAAATGTAATCAGTGTTTTAAAGGTCCCGTTCTTCGCGTGTTTTCGAAGCTTTGATTATGTTTACAGTGTGCAATATAACATGAGTTCATGTTTCGCGTGTTAAAAAAAGGTATTTTTCACACAATTTACTTATCTGTACACCGCTGTTTTCTCTGTCCTAAAAACGGCCTGATGATTTCCTTTTTCTATGAAGTCCCTCCTTCCGAAATACGTAACGAGTTCTGATTGGGCCAGTGCTTCCCGTGTTGTGATTCGACAGCAGCTTAGCCCACGTTGCCCGGAAAGGTCCCGCCTCTTACCATAACGAAAGACTTTTGCAGGATGTTTCACAATGGTAAGCTGTCTATTCAGTAGTTGTCATGCTTTTATATTTGGCTGTTACAAATTGCATGCCTGGCTGCAGCTGAACGAGCATGTGGTTAAACAGTAAACAACAGATATAATAAACAAATCATTTAAACTGATCATTACAAACACCATCAATCGATGGTGTCTGAATGAATTACTACACTTTTTAAAAAAGTTTTTCGGATTAGTTTCAATTACCATCTAACGTTAGTTAACAAAGCTAAACAGCGTTGCACTTTGTGTAATGAGTTACATAAACTGTTAAACGGACCAACTTAAATAATAAAATACACTTACCGGATGTGGTCCATAAACAACGCTTTCTCCAGACTAAGAGGGAACTGCAACATCTTTTAAGAATAATCTTTCTGCGAATCCCGCATTAAACTGATTGAGATTGAGGAAGCAGTCCTCAGCAAAATGTGCTGCACATAGTTTTAAATTGTGATTATAATTTTCTGGAACCGAGTTAAACATAAATTGTAACCATTGATCTCTACGTACAGCATCCGTGGGAAGGCCAAACAAAGGTGATTTGACTCCGGGATGAAAATAACAGCGTCTCGATGACATGGCGACAAACACACTACAAAAACAACACTTCCTCGTCTCGCGTGGGAGAGCAACAAGACCACGCTCCCTAATTTGCGTGTTCTTGTGGGCGGAGGTTAGTCAACAAACTGTTCTAGTGACGTCATTAAACCAGGATGTGCAGGGGTGTAGTCCAAACCGACCGTTCGCTGTAGGCTTTGAAAGGGAACTTCTGTTAAATAAAATATCTTGCTTGGCATTGAACTTTGAGCTTTATAATTTTACAGGTATTATTTATGCTCTAACAGCAACATTACACACTAAAGTTTGAAAGATGGAATCGCGAAGAACGGGACCTTTAAGAGGCTACATTCCATTAAGCTGATCTGATGTGTGTTGGTCTGCCTAACCCCTCTTTGTTTGGAATAATTTTATGTTACTCTGCCTTATTTGGGAAAGATGGCCTACAGTAGCCTTAAGTTATCTCATTTTCAAAAATAAACACTTGGTGGTTCTTCAAGATCTTGACTCTAGCCTATTTCTACAGTTTTTTTTCTCAATACAGTTAATTTAGAGTTAGTTTCATTTCTATAAATGGTGCAAACTCTGGAAAATTATAGATTAAAAAATTCCCATTCCCCTGCCATTCTGTGATCGGCAGTGATCGGCAATCGGCAGATCATGATCTTGGTGATCGGTGATCGCCCAAAAATGCTGATCGGAGCATCTCTACTCAAAATAGCCTCACACTAACACGGTAGCATAATGAGGGTCCCTACAAGCAAACCGAAGCATTGAGAACTTTGTAAGTGTACAAACAGTTTAATAAGAAGATGCTTTATAAAGACAGTACATTACGCGTATACAGACAGAAGCCATCTTGGAAAACTGTCTCGATGAGTCGAGCCACGACGCTGTGCTAAGTGATGAACTGTGATTTGGAATCTCATATGAGACACCTTCCCTTGTAGTTAGTCAACCATATATTTTAATAAACAGATATAATTCATGCATTTCCATGTAATTAGATTTCACAAACTTAATTCCTATCAACTAGCTCACTTAGCACAGCGTTCATGATCATGAAATTTATTAAGATATCGCATGCCGTTGTATGTACATGTGCAATATTTTGATATCGTGCAGGCCTAGATATTACAGACATCTCTGCTGCTTTAAAATCTAATTCACTGGAACTGATTTTAGCCACATCATATTTTATTTTAGACTCGATCGAAGTGAAGCAAGGACATGAAGTGAATAAAGTTGAGGAGGAACATTGTGACTTGAAAACTCAAAGAAGACAACGCAAAAAGCTGCACACCTGCTCTCAGTGTGGAAAGAGTTTTTTACATTCATCAAGTCTCAGTTATCATCTGCGCGTTCACTCTGGAGAAAAGCCATTTAGCTGTGATCAGTGTGGTAACAAGTTTATTTCATCATCACATTTAAAGAAACATCTGAAAGTCCATTCAGGTGAGAAGCCTTATATGTGTTCTCTCTGTGAAAAGAGTTTTCCACGGCTGAACAGTTTTAAACAGCACCAGAAAACACATGATGAAGTGAGAGAGCACGTGTGTTTGGAGTGTGGGAAGAGCTTTACAACATATAGTCATCTGAAACAGCATCAACGAATTCACACTGGAGAAAGACCTTACAAGTGCTCATACTGTGACAAGAGATTCGCTCAGTTGGGACAACTGAAATCACATGAGCGAGTTCATTCTGAAGAGAAGCCGTACCACTGTACTCATTGTGAGAAGAGTTTCAAACATCCACCAGGTTTGAGAAATCATCTGCGTGTTCACACTGGAGAAAAGCCATTTAACTGTGACCAGTGTGGTAAAGATTTCCATTTGCCATCAAGTCTTCAAAAACATCTAAAAATTCACACAAATGAGAGGCCTTATGTGTGTTCTTGTTGTGGAAAGAGTTTTTTACATATGACTCATTATAAACAGCACCAGAAAATACACACCGGTGAGAGAGATCATGTGTGTTTGGAGTGTGGGAAGAGTTATGTTGCTTCTGTACATCTGAAACAACACCAGAGAACTCACACTGGAGAAAGACCTCACAAGTGCTCATACTGTGACAAGAGTTTCACTCGGTCGGGGCACCTGAAATCACACGAGCGACTTCATACCGGAGAGAAGCCGTACCACTGTACTCAGTGTGGAGAGAGTTTTAGACATTTATCAAGCCTTCACACTCATTTGAAAAAATGTCATGAGAAGTCATCACAGTGAACCTCATTCATTTTCAAGTCAAATACATTAGATAAACAGTGTCATCTAGTTTAAAAATGCTTGGAAAACTTGAAATACTTAAGAGTTAAAGCTTTACCAGTAAACAACGTTTACAGTGCTCTAGTTGTACATGAAATTATGATATAACATCTTGTCTTGATTGATCTGTGATTGATTGAGAATGAATGTGGTTTAATCAGATCAGTGTGGGTTTAAACAGTAATGCTGTAGTAAATATATTTGATAATGATCAGGGCGTGTATTGTACAAAGCTGTTGGCGTCCAGTTTTTTTTATTAAACAATAAAAAAACTAAACAACAAAGTTGGTTGATTGTTTGCTTTATTTACAGATGTTTAAAAGATTCCAGTAAAACTTGTGTATTATGTTCAAATATAGGGAGGGTTTACAGGATGAATGCTTTTGTTTAATTTTCAATTCAATATAAAAAAAACCTGAAATATCATGACTGTTCAATGGGGAGGGCTTTAGGCCTACATTTGCGACAGTTGCCGGAGTGACATACACATTCAGTATCATTTAAATTGTTATTATTTATATTTCATGTTTAAACGTGCAGTGAAATGATATCAAAATCAGCAGGCCAGAAAAACTGGATTTGGGAATTTTTCCCTTTTCCCATATGCAGTGCTCTACACTCCAGTAGGTGGCGCAAATGCACCTTAGATGTAGTTGGTAACTGTTTTTTGACTGGAGCAGAGAGGATCAGAAACTGGAAATAGAGGGTGGCTGTTCGAAACTGCATACTTAATTTCAATAAGTACTTAAAGGATTAGTTAACTTTAAAATTCAAATTACCCCAGAAACATGCTACAAAAGTTCACACCATAACCAAATACAGAAACGCGCTGCAAATCTGTTGCCAAACTGATGATGTTTTCTTTATGTGCTGGTGTTTTTTTCTCTTTGCGTTTTCTTTAGTTGCAGCGCGTTGAGCTATCTCAGCCACCGTAGAAATTTCTGTTTTTCGTATCAACTTAGTGAAAATTTAAACATGCTAATGTGAATAGCCTTTATATTCTTCTCTTGTGTTTGTTTGTTCTGAGAATAGAAATGCTTTCTTTTCTAGAAGAATAGAATTTCCCCACATTCTAAAACAACTTCCAAAGGTGTGTCTGCATGTGTTCAGCGATTGGAATATAAAGCTTACAAAATGTCTATCATAAACTATTGCTTAGACCCAAAATGCGCACTACCTAGTTTACTTTATTACTATAACATGCGGCCCCTTTAAGAAGAATGACTTTTGCGCATGTAATGAGCATGCGCAAAAGAAAGTAGGGCTAGTGACTGAGAGGAACAGCGCATTCAGTTTAGTCTGAGTCTGTCAGAAGAAGAAATAAAAAAGCTATTCTGTTGCTACTTACCTCAGCAATCATTTTATGTGTAAATATAGCCGAAGTTAAAGCAACTGCTTTTATCTTATGTGTGTGGTGTCTTTGTCAGACGACGTCTCGATTATAAAGCAGGATTTTAGAAGAGAAGCTGCGGCTGGTTAATCTGTGGGACGTGTTTCAATCACTATTTCATATTCGTCCCGTTGTTTGACAACAGAAACAGAAAGATATAGAGATGAAAACTAGTTTATTTTGAAGGGCTGACAGTCGGCAGAATGAAAAAGCAACGCAATGGCCTCATTGATTTGCTAATTAATGATCGTGAATGAAGGACAATTGTGGAATATTTTCTCTGGATGCCTTATATTTCCAAGTCTGCAGGTGAGAGATGTTAGATTACAGAGTTTAACATTAATCAGTTTAAGGGCCCATGTAGTGAAATGTGTTGTGTGTCTTAGTTTATTATTATTATTATTATTATTATATGTTGGCAAAGAGTCTTTCACAGACTTCAGCCTCTTGACGTCAATTAAATATGCTAAAAAGGATACTTCACCCAAAAATGAAAAGTATCCCATGGTTTACTCACCCTTAAGCCATCCTAGGTTTATATGACTTTCTTCTTTCAGACGAATACAATCAGAGTTATATAAAAAATCCTGGCTAATCCACACTTATAATGGCAGCCCAAAAAAGTGCATCCATCCATTTTTGTGAGAAAAATATCCACGTTTAAACTTTACAAAGTAACCTAGCTTCCGTCAGATCACCTTCTGTATTCAAGTTATGTCGGTGTTACTGGTGTTCAGGCGAAACAACACTTCATTTCATCACTTGTCCACTGCAGCACCGCCCCCACCATTGTTTTGATTTTTATAGTAATAAAATAATTTTGTTCACTTAGAGAGCCGACACTACAATTAAAAACTGAACATGTCTGCTCAATACAATGTGGGCCGAACAGGAGTCGCAGCACAGACCAGCAGCAGCAGGAGTCAGATTTAATTTATCATGAGAACGAGGAGCTGAATGACAAGATGATCGCTGTTCGCGAAATGTAAAAGCGCCTATTTAAGGGAGTTTGTCATTGTACTGTTTTGTTGTTGTGTTTTTCGTTAAGAATAATGTGCTAATGAACCAACAATTAAAGCAACCCGCCTTTGAATTGGCGCTAATTCTAAACCGAAAGTAAAATGAGAAAGGCTGTCCAGTCTGGCGCGTTTTCAGTTCATGTCTATAGAAGCTTAACTTTCATAGGAATTAATTGAAAACACTCGCTTTGCTCCACACCACTCCGTTATAAATGTGGCTGTGCGCATTTTACTTTCGGTTTAAAATGAACAATTTGAAAAGCCTCTGCCATGATACCGATTTTATCTGTGTTGTCACACGTCGATTAACTGGTGGGAAGATTTCCTCACCGTCACATCCCTATCTCAGACATCCCCATAATAAATGAAGTTAAAACAGACAAAGAAGGTTGATGGTTCTGTTATTTCTGTCAGACTTTGGACAGCAATTTAACAACTTTATATTAAGAATTCAGTTCATATCTAACTGTATCCAGATAGGCTACTCTATATTTCCATCAGAAAACATGTGTTCACTTAATTTAAATATAAAAAGTATTTCAGTATACATTCAGTAACTTCTTTTTTAATTTGGCAGATCTCATCATCCTACAAGAGAAGGACAAACTCCAGGTGTAGCAGCTGAAATCTGTGTGACTGTTAAAGATGGAGTTTATTAAAGAGGAGATTGAAGACATGAGTTATCCAGAACCATCCAGAATAAAACATGAAGATACTGAGGAACAAATAGGTTGGTGTCCATTAGGGCTGGTCCGAATACCATTTTTTGAGCTTTGAAGCTTCAGTAGTATCAACAACAAATATTTGAAGCTTCAGAGGGAGGGGGCTGAACATATTCTTGTCTCTAATAAAGACATGAATCTCGAGAAATGGCTCACCTTACGCGGGCAGGGCTTATATGCTCAGAGATGCAATTTTTCAATTCAAAACGGCAAAAGTTTATAAAAAGTTAGTCTAATACTTGTCTACTTAGCTACATCTTTCCACAAACTCTTGTTGCATAGTGACAATGACAGTAAAACCTGCCGATTGGCCATCTCGATCGTTTTGATTTTGATGAGCACTGCAGGGGGTTGGGGCTATGCCAAACCATTCCTGAACCATTTTTGCTTTGTGGCGTTCCGCATTATCCTGATGAAAAGTATCCACCAGGGAAAACCGTTTCCATGAAAGGGTGTACATGGTCTGCAACAATGCTTAGGTAGGTGGTACGTGTCAAAGTAACATCCAAATGGATGGCAGGACCCGAGGTTTCCCAGCAGAACATTGCCCAAAGCATCACACTGCCTCCGCTGGCTTGCTTTCTTCCCATAGTGCATCCTGGTGCCAAGAATTTTCCAGCTAAGCAACAGACACGCACCCAGCCATCCACGTGATGTAAAAGAAAACGTGATTCATCAGACCAGGCCACCTTCATCTATTGCTCCGTGGTCCAGTTCTGATGCTCTCATGCCCAGTGTTGGTGCTTTCGGTGGTGGACAGGGGTCAGCATGGGCACCCTGACTGGTCTGCGGCTATGCAGCCCCATACACAACAAACTGCGATTGTACTGTGTATTCTGACACCTTTCTATCAGAACCAGCATTAACTTCTTAAGGAATTTGAGCTACAGTAGCTCGGCCAGCCTTCGCTCCCCGCGTGCATCAATGAGCCTCGGCCGCCCATGACCCTGTGGCCGGTTCACCACTGTTCCTTCCTTGGAGCACTTTTGACAGATCCTGACCACTGCACACCGGGAACACCCCACAAGAGCTGCAGTTTTGGAGATGCTCTGACCCAGTCGTCTAGCCATCACAATTTGGCCCTTGTCAATCTCGCTCAAATCCTTACGCTTGCCCATTTTTCCCGCTTGTGACATCAACTTTGAGGACAAAATGTTCACTTGGTTCAGTAGTCAGATAAAAGTAACAAAGTGGGTAAAAATAACCCAGCATGTGTTCTTTCCAATATTTACCCAGTGGTGGGTTGCCAAATAACGTTAAGGGTTGTGTTTAACCCAGCATTTTGTAAAGTGTAGGTTTATTTAACGTTAAGGCTGCCACTAATGACCAGAGATGGGACCCACACAGAGATGGGAAGTCACACATGTGCAATTCTCAAATAAGTCTCAAGTCTGAACCTTCAAGTCTCAAGTAAATCCCAAGTATTTTTTGGGGGAGCAAGTCAAGTCACAGGCTATGTCAAGTTCTGTAGTAGGTCAAATCAAGTCCAAGTCGAGTCACCTTATTATTTTAATTTTACCTGCAGAATCTGATCTTAATAAAGTGAAACTGTCAGTAAATTACAATTATTTGGATTTGCATTGTAAATACTCATGTTCAGTAAAATACATCATGGAATCAAAGATTATTTATATTTCAATTCGGCCAAACGTGTTTGAAATGTTTTAAATTTTCAACATTGAGTCAATAAAACAAATAACAGCTCAACATCCAACAAAATCCTCTCTGAACACCTCCCTCTCTCTCTCTCTCTCAAACAATACACACACACACACACACACACACTCTCTCTCTCTCTCTCTCTCTCTCTCTCTCTCTCTCTTACACACACACACACACACACACACACACACACACACACACACACACACACACACACACACACACACACACACACACACACACACACACACACACACACACACACACACACTCAGAGTATATCCTTTAATCATTACCTCTTTTACAAGGTATTGCACTTGCAAAATATAAGATTCGAGATATTCTTGTCTGCAAAAGTAGCCCAGTCTCGTACCGGTCAGATCAAGGGAAGTATTTTTTTAAATAAATCAAAATTATTTTGCCCACATTTGTCCCCAACATGGTATGAGGGTTTTAATGGCTATTATTACATTAGCTAACTACCAACTAACCAAATAACATTAACAAATTGATAAGCACTTACTGGGCAGAATGGCTCTTCAAATGACGGACGTAATTGGAGGTTGTCGTCTAGCTGTCCGTGACTTTAATGTTGCATGTCTTGCAACGTCTTTTGCCATCTTGCGAATAATTGTTGAAGCCGAAATCGATGACCCTCTGTATCCCTCCGGCTGACATGTTAATGTAATATCTGATCTAAGAGGGCATGACTGATGATAGTGTTGTGATCCAGTCATGACAACGCTATTCTCAGCCTGCGCTCCAGCTGGGTCAACTTTATTTTCTTAAGATATTTTATATATTTTATATTACAACTGAAAACATGATGTGATTAACACTTAAGTCATTCAAGTCATCGTGTCTCAAGTCAAGTCAAGTCCCAAATCTTTAACTTACAAGTCCGATTAAGAAATACTGCATTAGAGTGCTGTCATTTTTAAATTACCGGTACTAATACAATTTCATATCGTACCCAACTTACCCAGTCGACTAAAAATATTGATGTTAACTAATTATCAGCATTGACGCAGTCAATTGTATCGACCAATCGTGACACGCCTATTTAGCGTACTAAGAAATATGTATGTATTATTACACTTATGTGTAAATAAGTGCAGGGATGTAGTCCAAACCGGCCGTTCGCTGTAGCCTTTGAAAGGGAACTTCTGTTAAATAAAATATCTCGCTTGGCATTGAACTTTGAGCTTTATAATTTTACAGGTATTATTTATGCTCTAACAGCAACATTACACACTAACTAAAGTTTGAAAGATGGGATCACGAAGAACAGGACCTTTAAAGGTTCACAGTATAGCATTTTTTTTTCATTTCTTAACTATTAAACTACAGAAAGTGCATAGTCCATTCCATGACTGAATGATTTTATATTTAATACTGTATTTAAAGCAGTTTTCTTTAAAGCAGTCTATTGTACAAAGTGCTATTTCAAGCACTAAACTGCAGAGCTGGTGCATCCATATCCACATCGCTATAATCATCTGCTTTCGTTCTGCTGCCAGCGCTGTCAATTTTGTTGTGTGTTTATTTTGTTTCTGAGAGGAAAGCATATGCTTTATATATTCTATCGAAACGCTTCTCAGCGCCGCGGGTGACGTCGGGATGTTAAGCGAGCTCTCAGATTTATGTGTTTCCCGAGTATTGGATCTTAACTTGGCCTATTTTGCTAACAAAATGACTCTTGTCGATTTCCTTAGTGGCTTCTTTATAGCTGAAGCCTAAATGAGTCCATACTTCAGCTCTGTATACCGCAGGAGCGGAGTAACTCTATCGTCTCGTGAGCTGCGATGCACCTTCATCTCGCGCTTTTCCGGCTCCGTGTCAGTTATTCTCTAAGATAACATTGCCATCTAGCGGTTGGGTTTCATGCAGTCTGTGGTTTAAATGGAACACAAACCCACGAATCTTAGATATAAATAAATATATAAATATCGATACAGCGTTTTTGAGAATCGATACAGTATCGCCAATCATAATATCGCGATATTCACGCGTATCGATATTTTCTTACACCCCTAATTAATAACACTCTAAAATGTCAATAACTTTAAGAGTAGTACTGCGAAGTTAAAGAACTGAAACACTTGTGAATTAATGCAAACTTGTAGAAGATAAAATCGTAATTCACATGAATCGATTTCCCCCAATCCCATTACTCACGCAGACAGGTCAAATGAAGTGTTTTTCATTTTCACATTTAACCTCATTGAACTGATTCTGACTACTTTATATGTTTATTTTAGATCAAATGGAAGTGACGGAGCAACAACACAAACTAAATGACATAAAGAAACTCTGTGACTTCAAAACTCAAGAAAAAAAAGCCAAAAAGCTGCACACCTGCTCTCAGTGTGGAAAGAGTTTCAGGAAAAAAGGAGACCTTAACACACATATGAGAGTTCACACCGGAGAGAAACCGTATACCTGCTCTCAGTGTGGAAAGAGTTTTTCTCAAGCATCAAGTCTCAGAAATCATCTGATCTGTCACTCTGGAGAAAAAACATTTAACTGTGATCAGTGTGGGAAAGATTTCAATTCATCATCAAATCTAAAACAACACTTGAAAGTTCATTCAGATGAGAAGCCTCATGTGTGTTCTCTCTGTGGAAAGAGTTTTTCATGGCTGAACAGTTTTAAACAGCACCAGAAAACACATGATGGAGTGAGAGATCATGTGTGTTGTGACTGTGGGAAGAGCTTTACTACATCTGGCAATCTGAAACAGCACCAGAGAACTCACACTGGAGAAAGACCTTACAAGTGCTCATACTGTGACAAGAATTTCATTCATTCTGGAGCCCTGAAATCACATGAGCGAGTTCATACTGAAGAGAAGCCGTACCACTGTACTCAGTGTGAGAAGAGATTTAAACATTTATCAAGCCTTCAAATGCATATGAAGAAATATTGCAAGTGAGCAACATTTATTTTCATGTGAAATACTGTATGAGATCTTGTTTAATTTCGGTAGATTGTAGGATCGATTGTGTGTAATTAGATATGTTCATGTCATTTACTAAGTGCACTAGATTGTGTTCTTTTTTTATTAGAAATAAAACAATTAACATTGTCTTGATTGATCTATTTTTTTCTAGTATTTTAGACATCTAGTTGTGTTTTCTTAATGAGAGTCTTAATGACTGCCATCTTGAACGGTCTTGGGACATGACCTAGAGTTAGAGACGAGTTAATAATATTGAGAAGAGGCTCTTCTGCTACAGGTAACAGCTCTTTCAGTAGTTTAGTGGCTATTGGATCTAATAAACATGTTGTTGGTTTTGAAGCGAATGATACGTTTATTTAGCTCTTCTTGTCCTATAGTTGTAAAGCATTGCAGTTGTTCTTCAGGGGTGATAATTGAGGCTGAATCATAAAACGCTGATGCTTTCGATTTCTTTTTAGTGAAGAAATTCATAATATCTTTACTACTAAACTGAACTGGAATATTTTGTTCAGGTGGTGTCTGTTTATTTGTTAATCTGGCCACTGTACTAAATAAAACCTGGGGTTGTTTCGCTTATTTTCTTAGTTTATGGATATGCTCAGCCCTGGCTGCTTTTAGAGCCTTTTTATAATGGGAAGTGCTGTCTTTTCATGTGATTCTAAAGATCTCTAAATTAGTTTGTTTCCATTCGTGCGATTAAGAGTCTCTCTCTTGATAGCGGGAGTAATAAAGTATCACGGTGCAGTGTGTTTGGGAGAATTGTTCTACCTGGGGCCGTATTCACAAAACATATCAAGGCTAAAAGTAGCTCCTAACTTGCCAATTTAGGAGAAACTCTTAAAAATAATGGGCGTGCCAGTCTTAATTTTAGGAATGCTAAATTTTTCAAAGCACTAAAAATAGCTCCTAAATCTGTGAAACGTTTGGATTAGTCAAGAGGACTCCTAAGTCACTAAAACCAAATCACAAACAATGTATATTGACACAATCCACCTCGGCAATCTGCTAAAAGACTCTATACACCATTGAGGAGATGATGGGTGCTGAACCTTGTCTTCATAAATGCAATAGATATTTTGATTTATAGATATATGATAAAATGCCAAAAATAAATTTTTAATAAAAAAGTAAATGACGTCTGATTACCTGTGGCAGTTGTTTTCACGAGTTCACACTTACAAATGATTTAATAGAGTAAAATAATATAATAAGCGTATCCTAGTCATATACTAGTTTAATTATTGACACTTTTTAAACATTCTTAAATCTTAATTTGAATATGGCAACATGCTTATTTTAAAAACTTTGGCAACATGAAACCTCATCCTACCATGTTTCAATAATTAAATAACTAACAAAGACCCATCAGCCAATCACTGTGGGCATAGTTAGTAAGCTGTCATCTTCCATAGCAACGAGGTCAACCCCGCCCTTACTCTTAGCCTATAGGCTTGTTCGACTTGATGCAGATGCACAGACTGATCGGAGGCTGACTTGAAGCAGTGCATGCCGGTTAGAAATGTTTAACATTAACCAGCTCCAGATTTTACATGTTTAAGTACTAATGTAATACAATGTGCCTTGGTTTATTATTAGAGTGTAATATGTTGGCAGAGAGTTTTTCACAGACTCTGACTCTATTACACCAATAAAATGTGCTTAATGTGTCACTTCACAGAAGATCTCAGAAATCAGCATAATGAATGAGGGGAAAACAGGGAACTTTTGGAGACAAAAGCCCTATTCGGATGGTAATTGTTTCTAATGGGGTCGTATGTTATTTTCATCATTTACAGGGGCTAGTCAGTGATTTTATGGCCGTCCGAATCCAAAATATCAGTGTTTTTTCCCCACCACCCACGTAATAATCCCGGGCCGAATTACCTACTGAGTTTTCACTTTGACCACTGCAGAGCACCGTATGGCTGCGCTTCGCTGTAATTTGTATGCATTTTAAAGATCTAGACTTTAATTATTGAAATGCTGGCAAGTGTTTACAAGAGCAATATATTTAATCACTCGAAAAATAAAAGAAGAAAAGCATGTAAACATTTGAAATGGGGCATCATTACGACAGCAATATGTTAAAATAACCAAGCAGCGTTTATGTTAAACCTCCTGTAAATAAACTTAATTCCACTCATTTCCATGAGGATAAAATTGCATCCTTTATTTTGAGATAAAATACAAGACAGAAAACCATTTTAATTATAATTTGGCCTATGCGTCTATATATCTTCATATTTTTCTACAGATTTAAATAATAATTAGGATATTATTTGCCTATTATTAAATTAAATATGCATTCATTCTTATAATACCAAGCATATGATATTTTATTTACAGCATACAGTCATGTAATTGACCACACGAGCAGCGTGTTCCCACAGGATCACAAAACTTATGCCTCCACCGTGAATACATCACCGCCAGAATGCACAAGTTTTATCACTGAGGATGGCATTAATTTTTACAGACTTAAAAGTAAGAAACAAATTTGTTATTTTAAGAATCAAACAATTTAAAAGGAAGTAAAGTAATCCAGTATAAATTCAGTAACTTATCTTTGATTTTTCCAGATCTGGTCCAGTATTTCACAGTGATCACAGTTCACACCTGCAGTTAAGCCCCTCCCACAACAATTCACCAATAAATACTGGGAATATCCACATCATCCTACAAGAGAAGTACAAACTCCAGGTGTAGCAGCTGAAATCTGTGTGACTGTTAAAGATGGAGTTTATTAAAGAGGAGATTGAAGACATGAGTGATCCAGAACCATCCAGAATCAAACATGAAGATACTGAGGAACAAATAGGTTGGTGTCCACTCTTGATTCTTCTTGTAAAAAGTCCTGTAAAATGTTGTTAATTGCTGTAAAATTGATTAAAGTATTGCTCCAGAATCTTGTATAATTCTGCAAAGCACCAGTAATTTACAGTTTAATGTGAAAATACAGTATAGTGTTTTTACAGTAACATTGAATTAAACATGTTTATTTTACAGCATTTAGTAATTTCATAGCATCTACTTGGCAACTAAAGTTCCAAGAAAATCCAAGATGTAATAGTTTAACATTAAAAATGCTGAAAAGAATAATTTTAACACTAATCTGTAATATATAGATTTAAATGCATTAGGATGAATAATATCTGAATATATTTACAAATAAATAAAAAGTCAAAGTAAATATAAGTATAAGTAAATACAGCAAGGCATTGCAAAGCTTTAAAACATTTTTAGTCTTTCAACTGTTAAAATCTTACACAAAATCACAAAATAACTGTTTTTTAAAATCCATATTCGGAGTAGAACATTAACTTTCAATAAAAATGTAGGTCAATCAACAGAATCTGCCATTTTGGTAAAAAAAAAAATAATAATTGACTGCTGTTGAAACTCGCTGTAACTCAGATTTTTGCTTTTTTTTTAAAGGTAAGGATTCAAATAAAATGTTATAATCAACATAATGCCACAAAATCTTTTATTTATTTATTTATTTATTACTTATTTTATTAAACTGAATATTCCATCAAAAGGCAACTTAAAGAAACACTCCACTTTGTAAAAAATATATAGGCTCATTTTCCAAGTTCCCTAGAGATAAACAGTTTTTACCATTTTTGAATACATTCAGCCGATCTCTGAGTCTGGTGGTAGCACTTTTAGCATAGCTCAGCATACATCATTGAATCGGATGAGACCATGAGCATCGCACTCAAAAATGACCAAAGACTTTCAATATTTTTCCTATTTAAAACTTGACTCTTCTATAGTTGCGACCGCCGTAAAATTAAAAGTTGTGATTTTCTAGACCGATATGGCTAGGAACTATTTTCTCATTCCTGCGTAATAATCAAGGAACTTTGCGGTTGTCCCATGGGTTCAGCGGCGCGATGATATTACGCAGCGCCTAAAAGTAGTCCTCAGATAGGTAATTTCCAATGTGACCGGGACTAAGAGCTGCAGCCGGCGAATTAGGTAGTGGATATACCTGTGCGATTAGCCATGGTTCTGTGTGTTGTAAAGGGCTGTGATATTAAGTCGAAGGTGTATTCTACCATCATGTTTCACAGAATACCAGCAAAAAACAAGGCACAAAATAATCAATGGTTGGCTGCTCTAAACATAGATATCATTTTCCTGCATTCAAAATTAAAATTTTAACAAATTTTTGTCCCGCCAAAGCCTTAGTTGATCAGATATTGTGATTTCATGAGCGATGTAGATGACTGCTGTGCTTGTGATTGGGCACATGTTAATGACAAAGAGAACGAGCAGAGAGCCCTCCCCCGCCTGCACTCTCTCTGTCTTCAAAATAAGCCTTAAATAAGCTTAACTTTCTCATATTTCACATATTACGTTGATAAAATCCAAAGGTCGGAAGACCGAATCCATGTTGCACGTGGCGGCGGTGGAGCATTACGACATTTGTTTCTGGGTGTGAATTACGCTCAAAACGTTAACTGTTCTCTGACTCACCAGAAATAGATACGGTTCAGGATCTGCACCAAAGTAAATATCTTTGTCTCTCACAAATGTCTCCATGGTTCCTTGAACTGCTTCTGACTACTTAATATGTTTATTTCAGATCAGATAGAAGTGACGGAGAAAAGACACAAACCCAATCAAGTAAAGAAACTCTGTGACTTCGAAACTCAAGAAACAGAAGCCAAAGAGCTGCACACCTGCTCTCAGTGTGGAAAGAGTTACACACTAAAAAGAAACCTTAGCAGACACATGAGAGTTCACACTGGAGAGAGACCGTATACATGCTCTCAGTGTGGAAAGAGTTTTACTCAAGCAGCAGGTCTCAGTAAACATCTGCGCATTCACTCTGGAGTAAAACCATTTAACTGTGATCAGTGTGGGAAAGAGTTTATTTCATCATCACATCTAAAAGACCACCTGAAAATTCATTCAGATGAGAGGCCTCATGTGTGTTCTCTCTGTGGAAAGAGTTTTTTATGGCTGAAGAGTTTTAGACAACACCAGAAAGCACATGATGGAGTGAGAGATCATGTGTGTTGTGACTGTGGGAAGAGCTTTACTTCATCTTGTCATCTGAAAGAGCACCAGAGAACTCATACTGGAGAAAGACCTTACAAGTGCTCATATTGTGACAAGAGTTTCAATCGTTCTGGAAACCTGAAAGTACATGAGCGACTTCATACTGGAGAGAAGCCGTACTACTGTACTCAATGTGAGACGAGTTTTAGACGTTCATCAAACCTTCAAACTCATTTGAAAAAATGTTGCAAGTGAGCAGCATTTGTTTTCATGTCACATTCAAGTAAATAGTGTGAGATAAGATGGAGTTTGTCCTAAACTGCAATATCATCATGCTCAATTTTGTCTATTTTTGTCAACAGTAAATAAAGTCATTGTTGTAGTTTTTCTGGCAGAATGGATTGTGTGCTTAGCAGGGTTAGCTTCAAGTCTCACAAGGAGTTTGTAGGCCGCTCTTCCTCTCTACCGGTCTCGTCGTACTGTACATACAATTGTTCCAACAGTTATACTGTTTTCAAGGTCTAACCACATCATTATTGCAAGGTGTATGATTCTGATTGGCTCAGAGAAAATCCACAGAAATGGTAAATTTCCACAAGGATAGATAGCAGAGCATCACTAAACTAGGCAGACTAGTTGTCGCCCCATGACTAGATTTAGATCATTGTTGACCTCGGAGGTTGCAGAAAGGCGTCTTCACGTCTGGTGTTGTGTGTGGAAAATGTCCATCTTCAATATTGGGCCTGCACAGATCATGCAACGCACAAACCCTAAAGCTCCCTAGCATCACAGCTCTCCCAAGGTTGGAGAGTCTTAACTACAAATCAACAAAGCACTTAACCAAAACATACTGATAGCATGTGCTTTCTCTCAGTGAGAGGTATAGACAGTAGTACAGGCAAAAAAGGAAATATAAAATGAATAAAATATAATAAAAATGAAAGACAAATCCATATTTAATCTATGGAAGCCGGGCTAAGTGAGCAAACACTGTTACTGCACACCCAGCATGTTAGAGGTGTGTGATACCTCCAAAATCCAAGCACAACTATAAAGTGTTTAGTGACACATCACACAGCCCTAGGCCAGACGCCACTCAAAGACCAAATGCAAACTTTAGAAAACATCAAAGAAGAACAAACAATCAATGGTTCTATTGAGTAAAATCAACTGGATTTAATCATTAGAAATAGGAGGATAAATATTAATTAAGGCTTTGATTATGAATCTGATTAAGATATTTACAGGTATATTGAAGCGGCAGGGGATTTCAGAATCCCCCCTTCAGGGGCCAAGCGCAAAAGAAGCAAATAAGGAAGCTAGCAGCTGACCAACTGCAAAAATGAGGAAAGACATTTGGAGAAAGTTTTAAGCAAAAATGCTGACACCCCCACATTAATACATTGAGTTGTATAAAGCCAATTTCATGTTATGTTTAATTATAGCGCCACCAAGAGGCACAATCCTACCAATTTTTTTGAGTGTCATCGGAGCGAGCCTATAGATGTGTGTGTGAATTTTGGTCAAAATATCTCATTTTGTTTTGGAGTTATAGACATTTATATGAAAAAACACATAAATAACGACTGACACCTGACTTTGATTGGATTTTACTACCCCTAACTATCAATATTTTTACATTTGGTCAGAAAATTCTGTCTATCGACCTATGTTTCCGAACTTCTGACGCTGGTTTCGTCTCGATCGGCCTAGCGGTTTCGAAGATATCAGCTAATGTTTTATAAACGCTTAATTACTGCGCTGCACAAACCATACGCCGAAACCTGGCAAATCTGGTATCGTTGGAGTCAGCAAGGATTCAGGAGCCAAAAAAAGTTACTCCCATGAAAATAAGTCAACCACACCCAAAGTTCTAAGCGTTTGAAAAAATAATTATCCACTCGGTGGCACTGTTTCAAAACTTCTCAGGCTACTTCAGGGCATCATGGTGATGACCTATACCAATTTCGTAACATAAATACAGCATTTTTGCACATAATTCAAGATGGTCGACAGACAAAATGTCCGACATGGTAAAATTGGATATCAGTCGACTGCTTTTTGGACAAACAGTTCAGAAGTTATAACCAAAAATAGCAATTTTTCGTATCTCCGTACCAGTAGGTGGCGCTGCGCCGAAACGCTGCATGTTTCCTCAGGCCATGCTTGTGATGACATGTACCAAGTTTGGTTTGAATACAATAAAGCGTTGCGGAGATATAGCCTTAAGTGTATTTTCGCAACTGCTATGTAAAATTTGTTCGCGCTTATTAAAAAACGGTTTGATGAATCAACTTGAATTCCATAACTTTTTGTTGGCACGGTCTGAAGATGATCTGGTAAAATTTTCGTGCAAATTGGTGCAACAGCCTAGGAGGAGTTTGCAAAAGTAGGTTTTTAGATAATTCAAAATGGCGCGAAAATAGGGTGATATAGATATATATATTCGAATCGGCTTGAGCCAAGGAATCAGAGGAACAAAGAATTTAGTTTCTACGCATTAGGATTCAAAAGTTATTAGCATAAACATGAGTGAAACTTTGGACAGTTGGTGGCGCTAGAGGGAATGATTTAGAGACTCCAAATTTGGTGTGGTTACTATTGGTAATGACCTCTATGAGTGTACTAAATTTTCCCGCAAACGGTTCTATGGGCTGCCATAGACTTAAATGGCGGAATAAGAAATCTAACGGTTTCAAAAGGGGCTGCTAAAACATCACATCAGACAGTACACTATAGACCCTCTGAGTGTAACTTAACTGCTCCAAGACAAAGGCTGAGGATCCAAATGCAGCTTTATTGAAAGGGTAATCCACAATTGTAGTCAAAAAACAGCCAAAAGATCATACAAATGCAAGCAGTCCAAACAGGCAAACAAGGATCCACGGAACAGGCAAGTAATCCAAAACCAAGAGACACGAAATCAGGGACAATGCTCAGAAAAGCAGTATTACAACAAAAAAGACTTCACAGTGAATGACAAAGTAACCAGGCTTATATAGGATGAGCTAAACAGGGTAATGAGACACAGGTGTATGTAAATCAGGGATGATGAGGCCAGGAAGTGAGTTATGGGAAATGTAGTTTGTGAGTGAATGATAGTCCAGCAAGTATCAGTCGCCTTTGGCTTTTGGCTTACTCAGTTGGGACACTACATTTTCAACTGTATTACTGATTTGCCCACTTCGACACTATATGATAACTGAACTGAGCTGGATGACTTCACTGTTTTCTCCAGAGCGGCTGTACAGCCGAATCTAATTATTATGCATATATTCCTGTTAATACTGTGAAGCTGCTTTGAAACAGTTGGCATTATAAAAAGTGCTATAAATAAAGTTGACTTGACTATTCTTTGAAACGTCAGCGGGTGACTCGGAGTAATTGTTCTATAAACCATCAGGAAACAGCGGTTGAAGAAGTAAGGTACACATGTGACAATGTTTACTTTAGTGAACTTTACCAAAACCACAAGATTTGTGTAAAACCCAGTGAACCTTGAGATTATTACCAGTGACATTAGAACAAAATATATGAGAACATGTATGTATATATAACTAAATTAACTATGTCTTTGCATCTAGTTTCATGCGCTTTTTGTCATCAAAAGGTGTGATGTGATGCTCGGCAATATTCGCCTTGAATTTGTGCATCTCCGGATGTGGAGCCGCACGCAAAGTTACAAAATTTGCTGTGTACACCTCCAAGGGAAAAAGGGTCCCGCGCACTTAACGCTACCGTCCATCGTGCTTGTGCGCACGCGTCGAATATAAACCAAGTGTCAGAGAGAAATGGTATCTGTGAGGATTTCCAATAAGGAGACTGCTTTTGAGCTATCCGCGTGTATGTTCACGCCCGTGTGATTCCGCGTGTATGTGTACGCTAAACTAACCATTATGTGTGTGTGTGTCCACAATGTTAATGGATTTATAAACATACTAAATCATGTTTTTTTTTTTTTATGTAAAAATGTTAAATGTTTCTTGTGATGGGTAGGGGCAGTGTAGGGGATAGAATGAAACGGCGTTGATAAACACGCTAAAAAAGCGATTATGCGTCTTGATAGCACGCCAAAATGGCATACGAATTGGCGTGTCATACAAACGCCATTTCATCAGATCAGTCTGTAGAAAAGAGTAAATGTGTAAACAAGTGACAGCATTATAGCTTATATTTATAATGTAGGGGTCAGGACGCTTTAGATTCTAGAGAGTATTTGATTGGACAGAAATTCTGATGAGAAGCTAAAGTTCAGTGAATGTGTGTCCCAATTCATACACTATCCGTCCTAAATAGTATTTGAAAATAGAATTAGTATGTCCCAAATCGTAGTAGCTTATGTTGAAAAGAGTATTTCAAAGATACCCGGATGGTCTACTATTTCCAGTTAGAATTTGAAGTGCAGATCGACACGCACTCAATCGGCTGATATTGCCCACAACCCATTGCGTGAGTTTGACGAGGATTCGATTAGGACTACAAACTCGGATAAAAAGTGTTAAAAACTACAAACATGACGGATGTGTGAGTCCGACGGTTCAGTAGGTTTAGATAAATGGGTTTGAGTGATAAATTATCAGTAATTAACCTGACAAAAAGATATTTAATCAGTGTTATCCACATTATATTTCACCTGCAGAAGCATTGTGAACTTTTGTAATGATACGTTTGGACATTAACTTTTAAATGCATCATTATATTTTTAAAGACCCACAAATGGTATATATCAATGTGCTACTAACTACATTTCTCTCAGATTTGATAGGAAATTAAATTAAATTTGAAGGATTATAACTGTGACAATGATTGACAGGGCAGTTTAAACAGTGAAGGGATGCATGTAACTAAGCGACAGAGTCTGTAAAAATGACGAAGTAGTATGTCCCAGAACATGTCAAACTATTTTGCTACACCTCAAAAAAGTATGTACTTTTCCATAACAAAAGTAGCCTACATACTTCTGTGCATAGTATAAGTATGCGCAAATTGGGATGCAGCATGTACGTTTTGAATGCTTATATCTTCTAAATGCAAATTTTGTCATTGTTTTGGAGCACACTAGCTTATCTATAAATATATAACAGTAAGGCTAACGTTCATACTAAAAGCCAAAAATAAATACATTTTGATTTCATGTGGACTTGAGAATGTGCTGCCCCTTTAAGAAACACGACACTGCGCGCACTGAGGATGCGCAGAAGAGAGAAACGCGAGAGAGAGAGAAGAGTGTTTGAAAGCGACACTGTCACAAATGTGTAATATTTCCATATTTCCAGTCTGCAGGTGAGAGATGTTCCCATATTACTGAGTTTAACATTAATCAGCTCCAGAGTTTATGTGTTTAAGGACCAATGTAATGAAATGCGTTGTGTGTCCTGGTTTATTATTAGAGTGTAATAATATGTTGGCAGATAGTTTTTCACAGACTCTGACTCTATTACACCAATAAAATGTGCTTAATGTGCCACTTTACAGAAGATCTCAGACATCAGCATAATGAATGAGGGGAAAACAGGGAACTTTTGGAGACAAAGAGGCTTTTCAGCAGCTAAGTTAAACATGATGGTCCTGTTGTTTCTCTCAGACTTTGGAAAATAATTAAACAAACCTTGTATTAAATTCATCTTTATATAACCACATTCAAATTCTCATTATTTCTATAAGAAAACAGACATGTTCAAATAATTTATTTTTAATTATCAAACAAAAAAATGCAGAATGACAATATAGCCAGGGAGCAATTACACACACACATATATATTTATTTGAGTAAAAAAAAAATATGCTTGTAAATTAAAGAAGAGAAGTTCAAATGCATTGTTAGTGAAAAGAAGGTAGTTTGGAAGGATTTTTATCAGGATTATAATTACACAAAAGCAAAGAATTTAGCCCCCTATTTTAGAAAAAAACAACAAAAAGATCTGGTATAAAGTTCCATAAAGAGGCGAGATTTATTTTTAAAGTGTTATTTAATCCAATTAATTTTGAATGTACAATTAAGTGTAGAGAAGATGATAAAATGTAGAACATCTTTTTCATAAGAGTTCATAACTGAAGACTTTCTAATGGATTGTTTCCTATTTTTCCATAGAAAACTGAATAAACATTGGTCAGTTGTTTTGGAAGTATGAGCATCAACATAAAGAGGCATAGCAGAATAAGACAGACGAGAAAGACCATCTTCTGTAGAAAGTAAAGCTCTACCCTTGCAAGACAAATCTCTCCAAAATCTGAGAAGAAATATTAACATATCTACTCTTTACATTTTTCTAAATTACTATACCCAGATAAGTGACTTTTTTCACTGGGATGCCATCTATATTTGTCAAATGGCTTTTTTCCCTTTTTTTAAATAACTCACATTTATTCATATTTAAGTGTAAGCCTGCTTTCAATTTGACATTACTGCTTTGATTAAAAAAGGAACAAAACCAAACTTTATTAAGGCATGAAAAGAAAATTATGCAACTAACCCTGCTTTATAAAAGTCTAAAAACAAAATAAAGCTCTTATCTATAATTAAGTCTATCATCTAATCATCTATAATTATAAATATGCCTCCCCGATTAAAAAAACACAGACTGGTACTAAAGCTAAAATGATGTAATCGTTATTAAGAAGACATATCGGGCGCCAATTGACCCTTTGTTAAGCCACGCCTGAAAACCGCCACAGGCCAAATGTGGCTTAACAACTGTAACTAGGCGTGGAAGGTCTGTCAAGCGTTCAAGTGAAGGAAACGTGCGTTATGCATAGAGTGCAAATCTGATACCTCGAATCCTAGTTTGGAGGGGGAATTTGTTCCCTTTCCCAAATCTAAAACCCAAGGGTAGAAATAGAAAAAGGGATAAAAAAAAGCTCAAGTATGGACTACTTGCACTGAGCTTTGTGACGCTCCTCCAGTTTGAAATAGTACAACATTTATTTCATTTATTTCCATTTATGCATATTTTCAGTGTGCTGAAGTCATCTTAAGACTTAAAGCTTATGCTTATTTTATATTTAAATTAGTTGACAGTCATTCTCCTCTACACTGTGTGTGTATTACGGTATAAGATTAATTAAATATGGTTAAATTTAAGACATTCTGCACATTTATTCATTCAAATATTTTAAAAGACTGGAATAAAAGCACACAAGACAACTTTAATAAGAGTCAAAATTAATAAAAAAAACTGTAAACTCAAAAGGTATGAAATATGATTAATAAGAGAAAATAAGAAGACGAGCACTGGACTGCTGCAGGTTAGTGGCGAATCATATTTATAAACTCATATTGTCAAAAATCACATTATTATTCAGAATGCACAGTTAAATCAAATATATTTATATAGGAACATTTCAGCAGGTTCCAGATAATTCAGGTTAACGCAGAGATTTGTTATTTTAATAACAGCGATAAAACAGCGTGATGATCTGCGTTCTCATGTATGTGGTTGGGTAATTTTGGGGTAAAATAAAGCCCCTGGAAAACATAACCTAAATAATACTTTGACATTTCGTCAAAGTCCGCTGTGAATTAGACTTCCGGGTTCTGGCGTCATACTTGCACCACTAGGAATTCAAGTAATTCAGTTCAGTAACTTCTCTTTGAATTTTGCAGATCTGCTGTCCGTCCCACAACAATTACCAATCAAATCACATCATCCTACAAGAGAAGGACAAACTCCAGGTGTAGCAGCTGAAATCTGTGTGACTGTTAAAGATGGAGTTTATTAAAGAGGAGATTGAAGACATGAGTTATCCAGAACCATCCAGAATAAAACATGAAGATACTAAGGAACAAATAGGTTGGTGTCCACTCATCATTCTTCAATAATTCTGTGAATTAATACGCAGTATATGGATAAATGATAGAGAAATGCATCTAAACATTCATAACTTTGTATATATAGCAGTTTTAATTGTATTAAGGGCACAATATAAGATTTTTTTACTTCATTTTTGTTTGGACTGATAGCTTGTATGACCTTTGCCTGTTTGTGGACTTCGATTGTGGATTACCCTATTATAAATCCTGCATTAACATCATTTAAAAAATTTCAGTCATTAAAGGGATAGTTCACCCAAAGAATGAAAATGTGATGTTTATCTGCTGATCCCCAGGGCATCCAAGATGTAGGTGTGTTTGTTTCTTCAGCAGAACACAAATGAAGATTTTTAACTCCAACCGTTGCTCGTGTAATGCATGTCAGTGGGGTCTATTTCTATGAGAGTAAAAAACACACAGATATATGAATCCATATTAAACCCTGTGGCTCATGGCGACACATTGATGTCTTAAGACACGAAATGATCGGTTTCTGCAAGAAATACAAAAGTATTTGTGTAATTTTTTATCTTATATCAGACAAATCTCATCTAGGATTCCCAATGCATTACTTCCGCTGGAGAAGGTCAAAACAGCGGTGTGATCATATATGCCTCATTTGACCGATCTGAGCCATCCACGCAGGCACTAATGAGGCATCTATATACACATATACACACACACATATATATATATATATATATATATATATATATATATATATATATATATATATATATATATACACACATATATATATATATATATATATATATATATATATATATATATATATATATATATATGTAACCTTCTTCGTTGGTGTGCTTCCCCGACTGTCTCTGCGTTGTGTGGGTGGTGGGGGATTGAATAGGATAGGAAGGACACCAAAGTCGCTGGTAGAGTCAATGCTGAGCAGCTTTCTTTTATTAGGCTTCTTTTTCAGTTCAGCCACTTTTTGTGTCATTTCAAATCAACTTCAAAATTACAACACAAAATAATCCATAATGGAAAACCACAGCTAACTCAATAGTAAACTCCTTGCTCAGAAAAGATAAAATACAACATGTGACAGACCAAAAAATAAATGCTAGATGTATTCAAAATGGGAACAATAAAACCATAAAATACACAAATAAACCTTAAACACAACATAAAATACAAAAAATGTATATTTTGTATCTCTGCGTTAACCTGAATTATCTGGAACCTGCTGAAATGTTCCTATATAAATATATTTGATTTAACTGTGCATTCTGAATAATAATGTGATTTTTGACAATATGAGTTTATAAATATGATTCGCCACTAACCTGCAGCAGTCCAGTGCTCGTCTTCTTATTTTCTCTTATTAATCATATTTCATACCTTTTGAGTTTACATTTTTTTATTAATTTTGACTCATAAAAGTTGTCTTGTGTGCTTTTATTCCAGTCTTTTAAAATATTTGAATGAATAAATGTGCAGAATGTCTTAAATTTAACCATATTTAATTAATCTTATACCGTAATACACACACAGTGTAGAGGAGAATGACTGTCAACTAATTTAAATATAAAATAAGCATAAGCTTTAAGTCTTAAGATGACTTCAGCACACTGAAAATATGCATAAATGGAAATAAATGAAATAAATGTTGTACTATTTCAAACTGGAGGTGCGTCACAAAGCTCAGTGCAAGTAGTCCATACTTGAGCTTTTTTTATCCCTTTTTCTATTTCTACCCTTGGGTTTTAGATTTGGGAAAGGGAACAAATTCCCCCTCCAAACTAGGATTCGAGGTATCAGATTTGCACTCTATGCATAACGCACGTTTCCTTCACTTGAACGCTTGACAGACCTTCCACGCCTAGTTACAGTTGTTAAGCCACATTTGACCTGTGGCGGTTTTCAGGCGTGGCTTAACAAAGGGTCAATTGGCGCCCGATATGTCTTCTTAATAACGATTACATCATTTTAGCTTTAGTACCAGTCTGTGTTTTTTTAATCGGGGAGGCATATTTATAATTATAGATGATTAGATGATAGACTTAATTATAGATAAGAGCTTTATTTTGTTTTTAGACATTTATAAAGCAGGGTTAGTTGCATAATTTTCTTTTCATGCCTTAATAAAGTTTGGTTTTGTTCCTTTTTTTAATCAAAGCAGTAATGTCAAATTGAAAGTATGAGGCTTACACTTAAATATTAATAAATGTGAGTTATTTAAAAAAAGAAAAAAAGCCATTTGACAAATAAAGATGGCATCCCAGTGAAAAAAGTCACTTATCTGGGTATAGTAATTTAGAAAAATTTAAAGAGTAGATATGTTAAAACATTTTCTCAGATTTTGGAGAGACAGAGTTTTGTCGGATGAAATATGCACATTTTTTGAGATAGGAATTTTGGGTTTTCATGAGCTGTATGCCAAAATCATCAGTATTAAAACAATAAAAGACCTGAAATATTTCAGTTGGTGCGTGCAATGAATCTAAAATATATGAAATTTAAATTTTATCATTACATTATGGAAAATAATGAACTTTTATCACAACATGCAAATTTTTTCAGAAGGACCTGTATGTATATGACTGTAAATGACTGGACCTCAGTTTAGTACACAGTCCGTGTCCAGAAAGGTAATAAAAAAGTAGTCAAAGTAGTCCATGTGACATCGGTGGGTTAGTTAGACTTTTTTGAAGCGTCGACAATACATTTTGGTCCAAAAATAACAAAACTAATTTATTCAGCATTGTCTTCCCTTCTGTGTTTGTTTGAATCCCGCTGCTGATGTGTTATCTGGTGCGCCAGAGCATCCATGTAGTCTGAGGGAGACGCACGCCTTACGTCAGCAGCGTCACTGTGGACTCGTGAACGCGGATTCAAACAAACACGGAAGAGAAGACAATGCTGAATAAAGTCATAGTTTTTGTTATTTTTGGACCAAAATGTATTGATGATCCTTCAAAAGAGTCTAACTAACCCACTGATGTCACATGGACTACTCTGATGATGTTTTTATTACCTTTCTGGACACAGACTGTATACTGAGCATACACTTTCAATGGAGCTCTCGGACTAAATCTAAAATATCTTAAACTGTGTTCTCGGAGATGAACGGAGGTCTTCTGGGTTTGGAACGACATTAATGACAGAATTTTCATTTTTGGGTGAACTAACCCTTTAACCTTCATGTCTCAGCGCAGTACATAACACAAATGTATTTAGTATGATTGTTTTAACCATGTAAAACAGTTTTGTGCTGCGCTACCCCACATACTCAACGAAAAGAGTGAAAGCCGCTGACTTCAGTGCATAATAAAAGCCTCGCTTGTCTCAAGACCGGTATGAATCGTAGGTTTCTCTCATTAGCATTCACTCTCTCTGTAATGTTAATAAAGCTACATTAACTCACCCGTGAACATGATTTTTGTCAGATTGCTTTCCATCGGCTGTGGAGGTGAAGACAACTCTTATTCACCTGTTATCAAACTTCACCTTTGTTATTGTTTTAATAAATAAGTGACGAAATTGACTTGTGTCTTTAAGAATGGAATGACAGAACTGACCTATGGACATTAAAGATCTGATACTTTATACACACAGACAGATGTCAAATTTTCTGTTAAATGTTCTCTTGAACTTTCACATGTATTCTCCTTGAATACTGATTCTGACTGCTTTATATGTTCATTTCAGACCAGATGGAAGTGAGACACAGACTAAATGAAGAAAAGAAACTCTGTGACTTCAAAACTCAAGGAACAAAAGCCAAAAAGCTGCACACCTGCTCTCAGTGTGGAAAGAGCTTCCCATATACATCTGGACTCAAAATTCATCTGCGTTTTCACTCTGGAGAAAAACCATTTAACTGTGATCAGTGTGGAAAGAGTTTCTCGCAAAAAGGAGACCTTAACAAACACATGAGAATTCACACTGGAGAGAAACCGTACATGCACTCAGTGTGGAAAGAGTTTTGCACATTTAAATGATCTCAGTTATCATCTGCTCCATCACTCAGGAGAAAAGCCATTTAACTGTGATAAGTGTGGTAAAAACTTTATTTTGTCATCACATCTAAAACAACACCTGAAAGTACATACAGGTGAGAAGCCTTATGTTTGTTCTTTCTGTGGAAAGAGTTTTTCATGGATGAAGAGTTTTAAACAGCACCAGAAAATGCATAATGGAGTGAGAGATCATGTGTGTTGTGACTGTGGGAAGAGCTTTACTGGAGCTGCCAATCTGGATAGGCACCAAAGAATTCACACGGGAGAAAAACCTTACAAGTGCTCATCTTGTGACAAGAGTTTCACTCAATCAACACACCTGAAATTACATGAGCGAGTTCATACTGGAGAAAAGCCGTATCACTGTACTCAGTGTGAGAAGAGTTTCAGACATTTATCAAGCCTTCACGCTCATATGAAAAAATGTTGCTAGTGAGCAGAATTTCTTTTTTAATGTCAAATAAATTCAAGTAAATTCTCTGAGATAAAATATGGAGTTTCTACTAAAAGCAGAGAATCATCTAATTTTGTGAATTTGGGTGAAAAGAAAGACTTGAGATTTAAAGCTCCGCAAGTCAACAATTTAAATAAAATCGTAGTTTTTCTCTCATGGATTGTGTGCTATTCATGTCTTTCTTGAATGAAATATATTCTTTTCTTATTTACTTAGTGTACAATATTTATTTATCTTTTGATCGAAGGGGTGATGGGGGCACAACAAAGTGGCAACCTCCCGCGGTCTCTCTTTAAGCCAAAACAGAAGTGCCTTAAACTGCCATTAATCGACTGGCCACCAGGGGCAGGCTCCAGAAGGAGCAAAATCTCATTGAGCCCCATGTTAAAATGCCCAAATTTACAGCAGGAAAAAACATGTTTACTGCCTGGTTCAAATTGTGGTTTTGGTCTGTACAGCTAATTGTGCTCTTAATGACAACTGTGAGGGGGGTGAATTTTTTCAAAATAAAACTCATTCGTTTACATTATATAAAGCCTTAAAGTGACAGGTGGATTGCCGTTTGTCTGCTGTCTGTTAGTCATCATCACCTAAGCTCCGCCCACGTTCCACCTCTTTGCCCATTTTCTGTTATCCGGGAGTGACGTGCGATGATGCACTGTTAAGATGGCAACGGCCAGCTCGACCCTACTTTACACTTCAAAACTGCCCTTCAGAAACCTATGGGTGACGTCATGGATATTAAGTCCACATTTTTTACTGTCTATGGGCACAACCTAATGTGGGGCTAGTTGTAATACACTTGTTTTAAATACTTCCACACATAGATGTGGAATGACGAAACTTAATGTTTTTACTAGTTGTCATGTCAACACCTATAGAGAAAAAAAACCAAACAAAACAGAAATCTTTGGAAGATATCACTGACCGTTTATTGAACCATAGCAAATTTCTTTCTTTAGTTATTTTTTAATCTAATCTTTTTTGTGTTTATTTAAAATAAGACAAATATGATATTATTTTATTCTTGTTTAGTTATTTAATCCTTTGCTTACTAGCAGAAAACACTTACCAGGTTTAAATCTCAGTACTTGCGCAGATGGGGAATGTTCTAACACTGCGTTAATACCAAGCAGCAACCTCCCGGTCTCTCTTGAAGCCATTACGAAGTGACTTAAACTGCAGTTCATCGGCTGGCCACTAGGGACAGGCTCCAGAAGGGAGCAGAATCTCATTGAGCTCCATGTTAAAATGCCCAACTTTACAGCAGAAAGAAACATAATTACAGCCTGTTACAAATTCTAGTATTGGTCTATACGCCTAATTTTGCCCTTCATGACAACTGTGAGGGGGGGGTGAATTTTTTTATAACTCATTTGTTTACGTTATATAAAGCCTTAAAGTTCTGCATAATTAAGGGCGTGGCTACTTTAAAGTGGCAGGTGGGTAGCCGTTTATCTGCTGTCTGTTAGTCATCACCTCACCTCAGCTCCGCCACGTTCCCGCCTCTTGCCCATTTTCTGTCATCCGGGAGTGACGTGCGATAATGCACTGTTAAGATGGCAACGGCCAGCTCGACCCTACTTTACACTTCAAAACTGCCCTTCAGAAACCTATGGGTGACGTCATGGATATTAAGTCCACATTTTTTACTGTCTATGGGCACAACCTAATGTGGGGCTAGTTGTAATACACTTGTTTTAAATACTTCCACACATAGATGTGGAATGACGAAACTTAATGTTTTTACTAGTTGTAATGTCAACACCTATAGAGAAAAAAACAAAAACAAAACAGAAATCTTTGGAAGATATCACTGACCGTTTATTTAACCATAGCAAATTTCTTTCTTTAGTTATTTTTTAATCTAATCTTTTTTGTGTTTATTTAAAATAAGACAAATATGATATTATTTTATTCTTGTTTAGTTATTTAATCCTTTGCTTACTAGCAGAAAACACTTACCAGGTTTAAATCTCAGTACTTGCGCAGATGGGGAATGTTCTAACACTGCGTTAATACCAAGCAGCAACCTCCCGCGGTCTCTCTTGAAGCCAATACGGAAGTGACTTAAACTGCAGTTCATCGACTGGCCACTAGGGACAGGCTCCAGAAGGGAGCAGAATCTCATTGAGCTCCATGTTAAAATGCCCAACTTTACAGCAGAAAGAAACATAATTACAGCCTGTTACAAATTCTAGTATTGGTCTATACGCCTAATTTTGCCCTTCATGACAACTGTGAGGGGGTTTTATAACTCATTTGTTTACGTTATATAAAGCCTTAAAGTTCTGCATAATTAAGGGCGTGGCTACTTTAAAGTGGCAGGTGGGTAGCCGTTTATCTGCTGTCTGTTAGTCATCGCGTCACCTCACCTCAGCTCCGCCCACGTCCCGATTCTTTGCCCATTTTCTGTTATCCGGGAGCTCGTCCCTACTTTACGCTTCAAAACTGCTCTTCAGAATCCTATGGGTGACGTCATGGACACTACGTCCATATTTTTTTTACAGTCTATGGTTAAAATGCTCATTGTCATACTCAAAAATTATTTTATTTTGAATTTTAAAAATAAATAAAAAAAGCTATTATTTTATATGAACAAAATTGTATTTTATTAACAAAATATTTAGTTTGTCTTGGATTATGTCACTGCTTTGGAACACGCTAACTTATAAGTAACAGGCTAACATGTTAATACTAAAAGTAAAATTTGATTTTAATTGGACTTAATAACATGCGGCCCCTTTAAGAAACATGACGAACATCCCTACAATTACACTTGCATTAAGTAAAATAGAAGGAAAAAGTATAATTAAAGAATCTTGCAATCAGAAATGGCAAAGTTATTGGAATGAATGTAAAACATGAAGACATTTTTATAATATACACAACAATGTAAGACAAAGTAGATTGACACAAAAATTAAGTAGAGAAGATCAGGTTATTTTAACAAGACTTAGGATGGGACATACAAAACTTAATTCAACACTTCATATTATAGGAAAACATGGAACAGGATTATGCGAAATATGTCAAGTAAAGGAAACAGTTGAGCATGTGATGTTATTCTGTCCTAGGTATGAACAGGAAAGAAATGAGTTAATAAGGAAGCTACATGAAATGAGATGCAAAGAATTTTCAATCAACAACATATTAAATACTACACTAGGATCTGGGGAAAGTATAAGGTCAGTTTTAAAATGTATTAAATATAGTGGTCTTCGAAATAGAATATAGACATCTTTAACATACTACTAGACTGAAATCACTTCACACTCCAGCACAGGTGGTGGCGGTATGCACCAAAAAGTTGGTATGCGACCCGCCAATAAATCCATAGAAGAAGAAGAAGAAGAAGAAACATGACACCACGCGCACTGAGGATGCGCAGAAGAGAGAAGCGCGAGAGACGAGACGAGAGCATGAATGAATGAGGACAGTACACTTGGAATATTTTCTCCGGATGCCGTTTATTTCAGTCTGCAGGTGAGAGATGTTTCTTAGATTACAGAGTTTAACATGAACCAGCTACAGATTTTACGCGTTTAAGTGCTAATTTAACAACATGTGCCTTGGTTTATTATTAGAGTGTAATAACATGGTGGCAGAGAGCCGCGGGAACGTAACAGGCACAAGAGATTAGGCTTGTTTGGGATGAGCCTCGCCTGAAATGAAGGCGAGACTAGGCGGCTGCAGTGAAGGGAGGAGTGAGAAAAGTGCAGGCAAGACGGACTGTATGAGGGGCCGTATATACCATAATTACTGAAAAGCCTCTTACATACACTAGTCAAACAATTACATCGATCAACCTTAGTGAAAATAATTTACACATGTAACTGAAGCCTTGATCTTACAAACACTAGTGAAATGAAAAACATTGATCAAACTGAGTTAAAATCATTCATACGCATAACTGAAAAACTCTTACAAACACTAGTGAAACACATCGATCAATGTCAGTGAATGTCAATGTCAGTGACCAATAAGTAATATTATTTGAATTATTTTATTTGAATAATCCATTTTATTTGAACTTAATAGCAGAAAATTACACATCATCCAGTATTTAATATCTTCAGCACACGCTGTCAGTTTAGATAATTTAGCGTTTTCATCTGGTCGTGATGAAATATATAATTGAGTGTCATCAGCATAACAGTGGAAATTAATTCCATGTTTTCTTATAATATTACCAAGTGGCAGCATATATATTGAGAATAGCAGAGGGCTTAACATGGATCCTTGCGGCACCCCATAGTCTACTGACGTTATCTTTGATTTTTCCCCATTTAGACAGACAAAATGGTAGCGGTAAGTACGATCTGAAACAGTTTAATGCCTGTCCCTGAACACCAGTGTAATTTTGAAGTCGATCTAAGAGTATTTTATGATCTATAGTATCGAACGCAGCACTAAGATCGAGTAGAACTGGTATTGAGATACAGCCTTGGTCAGAAGCTAGAAGTAAATCATTTGTGATTTTAACGAGTGCAGTTTCTGTGCTATGGTGTGGTCTGAATCCGGATTGAAATTTTTCATAGATGTCATTTTCTTGCAAGAAAGAGCACAATTGAGCGGACACAACTTTTTCTAGTATTTTAGACATAAATGGAAGATTTGAAATAGGTCTGTAATTTGCTAGGTTATTATGATCTAATTGTGGCTTCTTAATGAGAGGTTTTATGACTGCCAACTTGAATATTCTTGGAACATGACCTAAAGATAAAGACGAGTTAATAATATTGAGAAGAGGCTCTTCCACTACAGGTAACAACTCTTTCAGTAGTTTAAATGGTACTGGATCTAATAAACATGTTGTTGGTTTAGAAGCAGTGATACGTTTATTTAGCTCTTCCTGTCCATAGTTGTAAAGCGGTGTAGTAGTTCTTGAGGGGCGATAATTGAGGTTGAATCATAAGACGTCATTACAGATTGTACATTTACTATTCTGTTACAGATGCTTTCTATTTTCTCAGTGAAGAAATTCATAAAATCATTACTACTAAACTGTAACGGAATACAGTTTTGCTCAGGCGATGCTTGTTTATTTGTTAGTCTAGCCACGGTGTTAAATAAAAACCTTGGATTATTTTGGTTATTTTCTATTAGTTTGCGGAGATGCTCAGCCCTGGCTGCTTTTAGGGCCTTTTTATAACGTGACATATTATCTTTCCACGTGATTCTAAAGACCTCTAAATTAGTTTTTTTCCATTTACGCTCTAAGTTATGAGTTTCTCTCTTGATAACATGTGTAGCACTGTTGTACCATGGTGCTTTAGTTTTCTCTCTAACCTTTTTTAATCTAATTGGTGCAACAATTTCTAATGTACTAGAGAAAATGGTGCTCATACTGCTAGTCATTTCCTCTAGTTCATCTGTTAGTTTGGGTTCACTGAGCAGCTGAGACAGATCAGGTAAGCTATTTGAGAATCTATCTATAGTGGTTGGAAGGATTGTTCTGCCTGGTCAATAACGTGGCGCAACATGACAGATTTCAGCAGTACGCAGTATGCAAGTTACCATGTAATGGTCAGTGACTTTATTACTTTGCGGTATAATATCTATATCGGTTGGGTTCCATGTGATATAATTAAATCTAGTGTGTGATTAAGACGATGAGTGGGACCAGTGAAGTTTTGCTTGACCTCAAATGAGTTTAATAGATCTGTAAACGCAGCCCCTAACGCATCATTTGTGTATGTTAAAATCTCCAACAATTAATGCTTTATCGTCGTTGACCAATAGATCTGAGAGAAAGTCCGCAAACTCTTTTAGGAAATCAGCATAGGGCCCTGGAGGTCTATATACAGTAGCCAAGGCTAGAGATAATACGGTTTTCTTTCTTACATCTAAGAGCGTAACATTTAGCATTAGTACTTCAAACGAATTAAACCTGTGACCTGTTTTCTTAAGTGTCATTTAAGAATATCTCTATAGATTGTTGCAACACCGCCGCCACGACCAATCAGACGGGGCTCACGCTTATAACAGTATCCTGGTGGAGTAGACTCATTAAGACCGAAATAATCATTTGGCAAAGTACATCAAAACTATTATCTGTGACCATTTCATTTACAATAACCACCTTAGGTGTGAGCGATCTAATGTTTAGAAGACCTAGTTTTAGAAATTGTTTTTGTTCAGTAATATTGAGATTTTCTGGTTTAATCACAATTAGATTTTTCCTAGATCTTACAGTAGATTTAATGTTTGACTTCACTAAACGAGGAATAGACACAGTTTCTATATAATGTTCTACATTGGTACTTATGTCAATTAAGTTAGGATAGCAAAGACTGTGATTTGGACTTTGACTTACTAGTCATATGGTGGTGTGTAACGCCCTGGAGATGTTGTCCGACAGAAGAGCCACTCCGATTCTGCTGGGGTGAAGGCCATCAGGACGCAAGAGCCTAGGTCGCTCCCAAAACAGATTCCAATTATTTACAAAGAGCAGCTTCTGTTCATTACACCATGACATTAACCATTCATTTAGAGCAAGTAATCTACGAAACCTTTCATGTCCTAGTCGGTTCGTGGGAAGGGGTCCAGACACGATGATCGTTGCTTCAGACGATGTTCTGCACACCGTCTCGACCAGACTCCTGTAGTCCTTCTTCAGAAACTCCGTCTGCCGCAGCCTGATGTCGTTCGTTCCCACGTGCAGCACGACAGCTCCGATGCGCTCGTCACCGCTCAGGATCTCGGGAACCTGCGCAGCGACATCGAGAACACGAGCACCAGGAAAGCAGTGAGTGCGCACCTTACCTTTACCTGAGGTAGCGTGGACATGCCGGACGATGGAAGTACCGATGACCACAGCGTTGCGTTCTGTCTCGCGAAGAGGGGAGAAGCTGTTCCGATTGGAGATCTCGAAGACCTGGAGGGGCGGGGAGGTCCTTGCTCTAGTCCTGGCTCGCGTCTTCCGCTGTGGAAACACCCAGGGTCCATGGTGCTGTGTCAATGCCGGTGTGAACGAGACCAGGGATGATCGCGTCCTGGGTGCTTGTGTCCTGTGCAGAGAAACACACGGAGTAGACGAGGTCGGAGTCAAAAGGTTACTAACCACTGATTTGTGAGCATCGGCGCGTGATCTTTCGAGCGCTGATCGTCTCTCTCTCTCAGCACGGCTCGTCTGTCTAGCAGGTCGCAAATCTGCTTGTCCAACAACTCCAACTCCAACTGCACCGAATGCAGCTCGAACGTGTCCTCACCTGCACTCAAAGGTAACATTAGACACACATCCGAGTTATTCGCCATTGTAGTAGATGTGCTACAATGGCGAATTGTAGGTTTCAGTGGTTACGGGTGTAAATAAGTTACCACGCGTGCAATGCCAGCGGTCTACGGCTAGTAGCGGAAGTTTGGATATAAGTAGCGATATCAAAGCAATCCGATTGTTTTTTATAGAGAATCGTATCGGAGATATGTTCACACACTGTAAATAATAGAAAGTATTCGTTTGTAAGCGAGTGTTAAGAAGAAAATCAAGGATTATAAGTCAATTCGACGGAGCTACAAACACAATGTTAACGAAAACTATAATATTCTTTATCTGTCTCCATTTATCGCAGTTGTCGAATTTAGAAGAGAATGCCAATTGGTTGTTTGGTCATTTATATTTGATAGTTAATCATACATTTAATCATTCCGTTTTAACCCTTTGTTGCAATTATACCGTTCCATATTGGAGATAGTTAATAATTACAGAGTAATTCAGAAAGGATCAAAATGTAACAATTTATTACAATCAGTTAAATGTAAAATGTCAATAACATAATAGACAGAAATCTCTTTTAAAAGGAAACACTAGTTATGGTTACACTTAAAATAGTTTCAAATGGATGTAAACTTAAACCCTTAATTGTACTCAGTAGGCCTATGCATAGAATGTTACCAGAGAGAGAGAGAGAGAGAGAGAGAAAGAGAAGAAGAGAGCAATAAAGAGAAGACCCAAAGAACAGTTCTCTCTAGAGAAAGGCAGAGAATCCAAAGAGACTGAGCTACCGTTGTGATCTTCTTTGATCTTTTTCCCTGATGTCACCAAATTCAAACATGTCCCATTCAAAATGACCAATCAGACCAGACATGAGATGTTCAAACTGACCACTCAGACCAATAAAACCCCAACTGTATACAGGTGTGACACACATTTGGCCTACAGGCCTCCAGAATCTCTTTGTCTTAAAGGGGGGGGTGAAACACTCAGTTTCAGCCAGTCTCATGTCAATCTTGAGTACCTATAGTGTAGCATTGCATCCTTCATATCTCCGAAAAGTCTTTAGTTTTATTATAAATATAAAAGAAAGATGCTCTGTTCTGAGTCTTTCTGAAAAAAGCCAAGCGGCTGGGGGCGTATCGTGTGGGCGGAGCTAAAGAATGACAAGCGCGCCGCTTTTAATGTGTTAAGTGTGTCTGAAAGCTGTGTCGTCCCTAAATGCGGGAAAACTTTATTCAAAATAAACAATGGCTTTTAATCAGATTCAGCCATACATCTATGATCCGGAATCAGACCCAGAGGCTGAAGTTGAACAGGAGCAGCAGCAAAAACGACTAGAGCAGGACGTCTCTATGTGGTGTAAGTTACGCTAACTATACACTCACCTAAAGGATTATTAGGAACACCTGTTCAATTTCTCATTAATGCAACTATGTAATCAATCAATCACATGGCAGTTGCTTCAATGCATTTAGGGGTGTGGTCCTGGTCAAGACAATCTCCTAACTTCAAACTGAATGTCAGAGTGGGAAAGAAAGGTTATTTAAGCAATTTTGAGAGTGGCATGGTTGTTGGTGCCAGACGGGCCGGTCTGAGTATTTCACAATCTGCTCAGTTACTGGGATTTTCATGCACAACCATTTCTAGGATTTACAAAGAATGGTGAGAAAAGGGAAAAACATCCAGTATGCTGCAGTCCTGTGAGCCTTGTTGATGCTAGAGGTCAGAGGAGAATGGGCCGACTGATTCAAGCTGACAGAAGAGCAACTTAAACTGAAATAACCACTCGTTACAACCGAGGTATGCAGCAAAGCATTTGTGAAGCCACAACACACCCAACCTTGAGGCGGATGGGCTACAACAGCAGAAGACCCCACCGGGTACCACTCATCTCCACTACAAATCATAAAAAGAGGCTACAATTTGCACAAGCTCACCAAAATTGGACAGTTGAAGAGTGGAAAAATGTTGCCTGGTCTGATAAGTCTCGATTTCTGTCCAGACATTCAGATGGTAGAGTCAGAATTTGGCGTAAACAGAAAGATAACATGGATCCATCATGCCTTGTTACCACTGTGCAGGCTGGTGGTGTGGGGATGTTTTCTTGGCACACTTTAGGCCCCTTAGTGCCAATTGGGCATCGTTTAAATGCCACGGCCTATCTGAGCATTGTTTCTGACCATGTCCATCCCTTTATGACCACCATGTACCCATCCTCTGATGGCTAATTCCAGCAGGATAATGCACCATGTCACAAAGCTTAAATAATTTCAAATTGGTTTCTTGAACATGACAATGAGTTCACTGTACTAAAATGGACCCCACAGTCACCAGATCTCAACCCAATAGAGCATCTTTGGCTTCATGCCCTGGATGTGCATGCCATTAGGGCTGAAACGGTTCCTCGAGTTACTCGAATTGAAAAAATCCTCGAGGCAAAATCATCTGCCTCAACGCTTTTAGTTCATTTAACTACACACTGATGTTGCAGAAATTTTTTTTTTGTGTGTAAGGACTCTGAGTATGCGCGGATTGCGGTTAAATCCGCGTTTCAGGTGGGTAAACATCCCAAAAATTGCGGGTGGATGAGAGAAATCATTAATGTGTTGATTTTAACTAAGTCGCTGAATTCATTTCTCGGTAAAACGCAATGAATGTGTCGCTCTTTAACTTTCGTTTTCAGCTTATGTCGAGATCAAAGACCGCAATGAGAGAGAGATTGGCATCAGCACTGCTAATATCATTTAGTCTCGCAATTTTTAAATGAACACAACTGTGTGTTGAGCTTCAGGATATGACACTGAACATATAGGTTTCATTTGCGGCAGTTGCAACAGATATTGTTTATATGCACATCAATGTTTGAACAACGTTACCATGGGAGTGAATGGAGTTGTCAGATCGCTTAATAAAGTTGAACTTTATCTGACTGTTTTGACATTCCCTTTAGCACAGAGCTCCATCTAGTGGATGCATAACGCAAACGCTTGACTGCAGTATCTTCTATTCTATGCGCCTTATAATCCGTGCACCCTATATATGAAAACAGTTCTAAAATAGGCCATTCATTGAAGGTGCGTCTTATAATCCGGTGCGCCTTATAGTGCGGAAAATACGGTACCATGTTATCAACGCTAGTCGCTCAAACATCAGAACAAGCTGTAATGTGTGTTTTCAGCTGCATGCATTGATTTGTGTAATTTAAATCTCACACTTTAATCATATTTATAGCTATTAACTTAATAAAACAAGCTGTGTTATAATGATGAATATGATTAGCTCAAAATGTAGATCTGTATGTGGGATGTAGGCTACTTTATCTGAATTAAATACAAACTCATCTCTCGCGTTTGCTCATGTTCCAGCAGTTACTCCTCCGTGTGATGTAGAGGTTGTCAACCCGTTTAGGTTATTTAAAACGTGTAATTTCACCAAAGAAGATTTGTTTTAAAGCAACCTACATCAGTGTAGCTAATATGTGATGATAGCATTGCGCTTACACTGAGGATTTGAATTTGTGACGATCGAGTGCGGATGGATGGTTTGTTTTTAACAGCGGATTTGGTGACGTTACAGCTGATCCGCGCATCTCTAGTATGACAATCTCCACTCTTGTTCTTATTTCAAGTTACCTTCCTGTTCAAAATTTTTTGCTTCTTACAAAAGCAACACAGCCTTCAGAAGACAGTAAAGGCTCATGTCATGCCTGAACTGAAGCTGAAACTTTAAAGTTAAGTTGCACAACATACATGCAATGTTTAGGCATTATTGCTATTTATATTATTATTATTTTGGTTTATTGGTTGTAGATTTAGTTTTAGACTGAACTATGTTTTCCTTTTTAAAGTAATTTGAAATAGATTTTTATAATGTGGCAATTGAATGCATTAAAATGGATTATTAAAACGCCACGAGCACAGCGTTTTGATGGGCTTATTGCGCTCTCTCTCTCTCTCTCTCTCTCTCTCTCTCTCTCTCTCTCTCTCTCTCTCTCTCTCTCTCTCTCTCTCTCTCTCTCTCTCTCTCTCTCTCTCTCTCTCTACTAACAGGAAGTAGTATTTTTGGCACAAAAATACTCCCATCAAACGTCCACCTTAATTTTTTTAACTTTGTCCATGTTTAGCATGGGGATCCAAGTCTTTAACAGTGTAAAAGCTCAGTATGCATGAAATAGCATTTAAGGAATTTCAAATGGCCTTTCTGATAAGAGATGCGGGTTGAAAACATTAAGACCAATGTCTTTGTTCAATTTCAAATAACAAATATCTTTGATTATTTCTCTCAGACTTTGGACAATAATTAAACAAACCATGTGGTAAATGAAACTGATAGCCTATATAACTGCATCCAAATTCACTTTTTAATAATCCAGTATAAATTCAGTAACTCATCTCTGATTTTTCCAGATCTGGTCCTGTGGGCGTCAGTATCTCACAGTGATCACAGTTCACACCTGCAGTGAAGCCCCTCCCACAACAATTCACCAATAAATACTGGGAATATCCACATCATCCCACAAGAGAAGGACAAACTCCAGGTGTAGCAGCTGAAATCTGTGTGACTGTTAAAGATGGAGTTTATTAAAGAGGAGATTGAAGACATGAGTTATCCAGAACCATCCAGAATAAAACATGAAGATACTGAGGAACAAATAGGTTGGTGTCCATTCTTGATTCTTCAATGATTCTGTGAATTAATAATCAGTATATGGATGATAAATGACAGAGAAATGTATCTAAAGTCCATAACGTTTTTTCAAAATGTTGTCAGTAAAGTCCTATAAAATGTTATGTGCTGTAAAATTGATTACAGTATAATTTTGCAAAGCACCAGTAATTTACAGTTTAATGTGAAAAAACAGTAATATGTAGTGTTTTTTACAGTAACATTGAATTAAACTGTATCAAATGTAGTTTATTTTACATCAATATTTTGTACTATTTCGTAATCTACTTGGCAACTAATAAAAAGCCCATACGGAAGTGACTTAAACTACAATTCATCGACTGGCCACTAGGCCACTAGGGACAGGCTCCAGAACTCATTCGTTTACATTATATCAAGCTTTGAAGTTCTGCATAATTAAGAGCGTAGCCGCTTTGAGTGACATTGTTGTTTGTCTGCTGTCTGTTAGCATCACGTCACATCAGCTCCAGCCATATCCCGCCTCTATGCCCATTTTCTGTTATCCGGTAGTGACGCGTGGCCAAGATAGCAACGGCTGACTTTGAGTCTTCAAAAACTCAGAACCCACTTTATATGTAGAACGTTAACTTTAAATAAAATTAAGGTCAATATACAATATTTGTGGCGTTTTGTTTTCTTATATTCGTATAATTTGTATTCTTTGTGTTGGTTTTTGGCACACATAAAGTATTCTCGTCGCTTCGTAACATATTAAGGTTGAACCACTAGAGTCACATGGCCTATTTTAATGGCTTCTTTACTACCTTTCTGGGCCTTGACAGTGGTAATTCAATTGTTGTCTATAGAGGGGTCAGAGAGCTCTTGGATTTCATAAAAAATATCTTTGTGTTCTGAAGATGAACAGAGGACATGAGGGTGAGTAATTAATGACAACTTTTGGGTAAAATAACTTTTTAACATACGCCCTCAAAGTCCATTAACCGTCTGAGATGCACACGCAAGGGTTGACTGTTGTTCTTCTCTTTGGGCTTGTTCTATATATCGGTTTTGGCTACAGTGAGTGGTGTGATTCCAACAGAACATCTGCACAAAAATACAAGCAAAAGCCTGAGAATAATGTTCAGAATTAAATTACAGTAGCTCAATAAAATAAAAGTAAAAATGCTGAAAGAAAAAGAAAATTCTGTCATTAATTCCTCACCCTCGTGTCGTTCTATAAGACCTTCGTTCATCTTCAGAAATTAGGGTATTTTACATTTGCTTAGTGTTTGGGGTTTAATAGTTTAGACCCAGATACCAGTAGTGAAGAATGAAGACCAAGAGTCAGGAGTATGATTAATTCAAGATAATTTTACTGAAGAATAGTTTGCAGTTTCATCAGCAGAAGCCAGCTTCAAGTTTCACGAGGAGTTTGTGGGCCGCGCTCCCTCTCTAGCAGTCTCAAGGGGGTGGGGATCACCTCCAAAACTAATCTGTAACACAGAATATTGCGCACATACACACATACACAATCTCTCCAAGGTTGGAGCTGATTAAGCTCAACATGTTGCTATCAAGTGTTTAGTGACACGTCACACATCCCTAGGCCAGACCCTCAGTCTCTACTCAGAGACCAAACACAAACTTTAGAAAACATAAAGGAAGAACAAACAATCAGTGGTTCTATTGATTAAGTAAAATCATAAATGGAATGAATCATCAGAAATCATCATAATACTATAGGAGGATAAATATTAATAATTAAAGCTTTGATTATGAATTTTAATTAGGGTATTTACAGGTATATTGAAGTAGCAGTGGATTCCAGAACCCACCCTTTCAATAGATAGTAAATTAATATAAAAGAGTATATTTCTAAAGAACATCCCATAATGCTACACCACAGTTATTTTTAAAGTGCTTAAGCAACAGTTACAACACCTTCTTGTTATATATGAATTATAGTTGACATGGAAATACACTGTAAAATGTTGTTTGACCCATAATGCATTGTGAACTACAGCAACATCTTGAAAAAAATTTGGTGTAAAAACCAATTAAAAATGTGTTTTTCTTTTTTTACCAGCTACTATTTGTCAGTGTTGTATATTGCCTTTTTAATTGTTTTAACAATTGAACATCAAAGATCTGATACTTTATACCCACACAGACAGACACCAGATCTCTTGTTTTCTTTTTAATGTTTACTTGAAGTTACATTTATCCTCCTTGAACTGATTCTGACTACTTAATGTTTATTTCAGATCAGATGGAAATGAGACGAAGTGCACGGTTACTAAACGAAGTAAAGAAACTCTGTGACTTCAAAACTCAGGAAACAAAAGCCAAAAAGTTGAACACCTGCTCTCGGTGTGGAAAGAGTTTTACTCAAGCATCAGGTCTCAGTGCTCATCTTCTCTGTCACTCTGGAGAAAAGCCATTTAACTGTCATCAGTGTGATAAAGATTTTATTTCATCATCACATCTAAAACGACACCTGAAAGTTCATTCAGGTGAGAGACCTCATGTGTGTTCTCTCTGTGGAAAGAGTTTTTCAAGGCTGGATAATTTTAAAAAGCACCAAAAAACACATAATGAAGTGAAAGATCATGTGTGTTTGCTGTGTGGAAAGAGCTTTACTAGAGATGACCATCTGAAACTGCACCAAAGAATTCACACTGGAGAAAAACCTTTCAAGTGCTCATATTGTGACAAGAGTTTCACTCAATCAACGCCCCTAAAAAAGCATGAGTTAGTTCACACTGGAGAGAAGCCGTACCACTGTACTCTGTGTGAGAAGAGTTTCAGAGATGCAAAAGGTTTAAAAATTCATCTGATCTGTCACACTGGAGAAAAGCCATTTAACTGTGATCAGTGTGGTACAAAGTTCAATTCATCATCACATCTAAATAAACACCTGAAAGTTCATTCAGGTGAGAGACCTCATGTGTGTTCTCTCTGTGGAGAGAGTTTTTCACGGCTGGATCATTTTAAACAGCACCAGAAAACACATGATGGAGTGAGAGATCATGTGTGTTCGGACTGTGGGAAGAGCTTTATTACAGCTGATAATCTGAAACGGCACCAAAGAACTCACACTGGAGAAAGACCTTACAAGTGCTCATATTGTGTCAAGAGTTTCAGTTGTTCTGGAAACCTGAAATCACATGAGCGAGTTCATACTGGAGAGAAGCCGTATCACTGTACTCAGTGTGAGAAGAGTTTCAGACGTTCATCAAACCTTCAAACTCATTTGAAAAGATGTTGCAAGTGAGCAGCATTTGTTTTCATGTCACATTCAAGTAATTAGTGTGAGATAAGATGGAGTTTGTCCTAAAACCGCAATATCATCTTGCTCAATTTTGGTGAAAAGCTCTGAAAACTTGTTTTTCTGGACAAGCTGGCACCTGGTCCAGAACTGGAAGGTCATTGAAAGCGTCAATAGGTGACGTGTATGGACACGTGCATCTGATTAACTGACAGTGTGTGGAAATTTACCATGGCTGTGCATTTTCTCTGAGCCAATCAGAGTCATCCACCTTGCAATAATGACGTGGTTAGACCTTGAAAACAGCATAACTGTTGGGACTATTGTATGTACGGTACTATGAGAACGGTAGAGAGGGTGTACAGCCTACAACTCCTTGTGAGACTTTAAACTGGCTTCTGCTGATGAAACTGCAAACTATTCTTCAGTAAAATTTTCTTTAATTAATTGCACTCCTGACTCTTGGTCTTCATTCTTCACTACTGGTCTCTGGGTCTAAACTGTTAACCCCTAAAACCAACTTTGGTCGCAAGTTCCGTTGTAATCAGCAACAAGTCAGTGTTTCCTGAAACCATAGTTCCAACAAACATTCGCAAAGTTATGTGGTTGTAACGACAGCTCTCGACCTGTGGTTACATAAGCATATTGTTTGCATGATTTAGAATCCTTATCTTGAGCAAAATAAGCAAGCTGGCGTTCAGTACGATCTGTAACTTTTATTTAGAATACATACAAATGTAATTTACATCTTTTAGTTTAAGAGATTTAAAGCACCGTTTTCGAAGAGTGTGCATGTGCGGACGTGCTCTAGTACTTAAGAATGAGCCTATGATTGAATCTGGAAATAAAGCAAAATAACTGAGAAAAATGAGAAACAATCCTCAGATGCCATGTCTGTAATTTTTAGAAAAACATCTAGCATTAATTCGATCTCAAACTGATTCATTAAAAGCAGTTATTACTCCACCACGGACTTGACATCATTAACCAACGTGGTTGAACGACCGATTTGCGACAACATGGTTTCGTGACTAGTTGTTTTCTTCAGCGATGCATCATACTATGGTACTTCAGCAGCGAGTTACGTCGTTGTACGGGAAACGCACCCCAGGTCTAGTATGATACAAAGAGGTTGCAGTTCATTTTTATCTTTTATTATTGACTGCAATAAAAATAAGCTTCATAATAATAAGCTACAATAAAGTACCAAAGCTTAAATATGCCAGCTTTGGTGTATGTAATAGAATCTATAAATATATAAACAAACTGTTGATCATTTGCATTAATTACAGGTGGTGCACCAGTAATATTAATGTATTAAGTTGTACAAATATAAAGGTTTTACAAGACAAACAAGGACTGTGGGGAAATCCATGTTGAAAAACTTAACAGAACGTCTCAGAAAATACAGTTAGAACAGAAGCCAAAAATTCGTTCACATGTCATCAGTGTGAAAAGAATTATAAATATTAATAGAACTTTAAGGAACTCTTAGAATTCTGAGAAACTGTTCTTCCTCTGGCAGTGCGAAAAGATACAGTGAAACACTGTATTTGATACATTTCATGATTAATGAAAAATAAAGCATCAACAGATTTCACAACAGCACAGCAGTGAGGACTTTATGAATTTCTTTAAATACGAGATTGATAATAATAGAAAGAAAATTATAACTGCAACCATCAGCTAAGGCATCACAGCAGACTGTGCACTTAGACCCTCTGAGCAACAATTGCATTCATTCAGTGCTATAGGAGAGGAAGAACCATCTAAAATTGTTAAATCATCTAAATCAACAACATGTATATAAGACCCTATACCGACTAAGATACTGAAAGAGATGCTTCTTCCAAAAGTCGTAGATCCTTTTCTTAAAGAAACACAACATGAATTAGTCTAATCGCAAATCTCTCTTTTTCTGTAAAAAATACTAGAAAAGGCAGTATCCTCACAACTATCTTCCTTCTTAGAGAGAAATGGTATCTGTGAGGATTTGTGTGAAATATCATCAAATGGACCTCAAAAAGGACTTATACGTATATATATACACACAGGTCCTTCTCAAAAAATTAGCATATTGTGATAAAAGTTTATTATTTTCCATAATGTAATGATAAAAATTAAACTTTCATATATGTTAGATTCATTGCACACCAACTGAAATATTTCAGGTCTTTTATTGTTTTTATACTGATGATTTTGGCATCCAGCTCATGAAAACCCAGAATTCCTATCTAAAAAAATAGCATATCATGAAAAGGTTCTCTAAACGAGCTATTATCCTAATCATCTGAATCAACTAATTAACTCTAAACACCTGCAAAAGATTCCTGAGGCTTTTAAAAACTCCCAGCCTGGTTCATTACTCAAAACCGCAATCATGGGTAAGACTGCCGACCTGACTGTTGTCCAGAAGACCATCATTGACACCCTCAAGCGAGAGGGTAAGACACAGAAAGACATTTCTGAACGAAGAGGCTGTTCCCAGAGTGCTGTATCAAGGCACCTCTGTGGGAAGGAAAAAGTGTGGCAAAAAACGCTGCTCAACGAGAAGAGGTGACCGGACCCTGAGGAAGATTGTGGAGAAGGACCGATTCCAGACCTTGGGGGACCTGCGGAAGCAGTGGACTGAGTCTGGAGTAGAAACATTCAGAGCCACCGTGCACAGGCGTGTGCAGGAAATGGGCTACAGGTGCCGCATTCCCCAGGTCAAGCCACTTTTGAACCAGAAACAGCGGCAGAAGCGCCTGACCTGGGCTACCGAGAAGCAGCACTGGACTGTTGCTCAGTGGTCCAAAGTAGTTTTTTCGGATGAAAGCAAATTTTGCATGTAATTTGGAAATCAAGGTGCCAGACTCTGGAGGAAGACTGGGGAGAAGGAAATGCCTGAAGTCCAGTGTCAAGAACCCACAGTCAGTGATGGTCTGGGGTGCCATGTCAGCTGCTGGTGTTGGTCCACTGTGTTTTATCAAGGGCAGGGTCAATGCAGCTAGCTATCAGGAGATTTTGGAGCACTTCTTGCTTCCATCTGCTAAAAAGCTTTATGGAGATGAAGATATCGTTCTTCAGCACGACCTGGCACCTGCTCACAGTGCCAAAACCACTGGTAAATGGTTTACTGAACATGGTATTACTGTGCTCAATTGGCCTGCCAACTCTTCTGACCTGAACCCCATAGAGAATCTGTGGGATATTGTGAAGAGAAAGTTGAGAGACACAAGACCCAACACTCTGGATGAGCTTAAGGCCGCTATCGAAGCATCCTGGGCCTCCATAACACCTCAGCAGTGCCACAGGCTGATTGCCTCCATGCCACGCCACATTGAAGCAGTCATTTCTGCAAAAGGATTCCCGACCACGTATTGAGTGCATAACTGAACATAATTATTTGAAGGTTGACTTTTCTTTTATTGGTCGGATGTAATATGCAAATTTTTTGAGAATTTTGGGTTTTCATGAGCTGTATGCCAAAATCATGAGTATTAAAACAATAAAAGACCTGAAATATTTCAGTTGGTGTGCAATGAATCTAAAATATATGAAAGTTTAATTTTTATCATTAAATTTTTATCACACCACCAACACCTGCCTCTGCAGTGTCTTTACACCGGATAGTTTTACAAACTTTCACCGGCAACAACTGGGATTCACTGATAATCCGCTGCAGAACAGGGCCGAACCGACTATCTCTCGCCCCGTACTCGAGTGTTGTTGTTGTCTTGTGTGTTTACGGCCGCTTTCCCGCGAGTGGGTGTGGTTTCTGCGCTGATCAACGGACACGCCCCCAGCGTTTGAGAGCACAGAATGCTGCTTATTTTTTCAAGATTTCGATAAGATATTTTATGTACTTAGCAGATTTTTTTTATGAATCAAATTTGGCTAGTTGGTTAATAACATTTATCTGTGGTGTGAAACTCAGAACACATGTTTAATTTTGACTTTACAGGGACTTTAAAGTGAGAGTCCAAACCCTTGTCAACTGATAAAGGCCTTCTGAAGTGAATCGATGGGTTTTTGTACGAAAAATATCCATATTGAACATGTTATAAAGTAAAATATCCTTATTCACATTACAGAAAACTGGCGTGACGATGACGTCGGACTTGGACTTGCCAGTTTGAACGATGAGAGGAATTGTTGTACTTTTTTTGCTATTATAAAGCTATGTAGTTTGTATTCGAGTGTAGGAGCTGTAGGTTTATCACAGAAGCGTAAGTGGTTAGTTGATTGCTGTGGTGACTTGTGACACTTGTAAACAGCACTGAACACGCACTTTGGCCGGTACAACTTGAATATTATTATTATTTATAACTTCGGTAGGCTGTACAACAAGGGAATTGTAATTGGCCGTTTTTTCTAAGAAAGTGTGAAGCTCTTGAAAGTGCTTGAATGTAACTCAAAAAGTTGTACGAACCCTGAGATGAATAAGAAAACTGTAAAAGAAAACAAAAACAGAAAGATGAGGTTAAACCTGTGTCACATAACCTGCTTTCTGGAATACAACCCTGATCTCTTGTTGTCTTTGCGTTGGAAATGCGTACTTGACTTTTCATGTTTATTCTCTTTAAACCTAATACGTTTATTTAAGACCAGATGGAAGTGATGGAGCAAATACACAAACTGAATGAAGTGGAGGAGAAACATCATGACTTCAAAACTCAAGGAACAAAAGCCAAAAAGCTGCACACCTGATCTCAGTGTGGAAAAAGTTTCCAAAATCAACAAAACCTTAACACACACATGAAACCGTATACATGCACTCAGTGTGGAAAGAGATATGCTGGTGAATCAGGACTCCGGTATCATCTGCTCCGTCACTCTGGAGAAAAGCCATTTAACTGTGATCAGTGTGGGAAAGATTTTATTTCATCATCACATCTAAAAACACACCTGAATGTTCAATTCAGGTGAGAAGGCTTATGTGTGTTCTCTCTGTGGAAAGAGTTATTCGAGGCTGGATCATTTTAAATGGCACCAGAAAACACATGATGGAGTGAGAGATTATGTGTGTTGTGACTGTGGGAAGAGATTTATTACAGCAGATAATCTGAAGCAGCACCAAAGAATTCACACTGGAGAAAAACCTTACAAGTGCTCATATTGTGACAAGTTTCACTCAGTCTGAAACTATGAAAACACACGAGCGTCTTCACACTGGAGAGAAGGCGTACTACTAAGATTTGAATAGCCCTGCTGTAGAGGTAAAGAGCATGGTAGAACGTCTTGATGCAAATTGACCCGAGGTTCGAATCCACCTCTTACTGAACTCGCTCTATTCCCTTTTCCCCATCACATATCAGATCGGAAAGTATTTTATTTTCAATAAAAATGAAAAAAATAATGCTAGCATGCAAGCAAGCATAGACATAATATATACATAGACGCCCTATTGGCCGCTGGATCGTCGTCAAGCGGCGCGCCATAATGGAGGGCAACATTCACATAACTCTCATAACTGGAATTGAGAAAAATGCCTGCTTCATGTGCTTCTTGCTGCTGTACAAATCGCCACACAATTTGAAACAGCTCTCGGGGAATTACCTTTCACAAGTAAGACTGAACATTTGTTTCTGGTTGGTTTGGTCATTATATAATTAGTAATAGTAATGTTAGTTGGCCATCAGAGTCAGTCAGACTAAAATAGCTAACGTTAGTGATGTCGCTATTTAGCTGTGAAAGTTGAGACATGAGTTAAAATTATTTATATTTTAGTTTTAGCTTATATTATATTATAAGGTAAATTTCCTGAAATCTAAATATTAATTTATATTTTCTTAAAATCGACTTTTATGACGAGTTCTCGCATCGGGTAGGCGACTGACATATTGTGACTCTTAACGTAGTTAACTAAGTTAGCTGGCTAGCTAACTTTTCTCACACATTGAAGGTTTTCCAAAGACAAAGAGTTGAGGAGACAGTGGAGAAGTGGGAAGTTGATGATTCCTGAACAGCTACGATTCCAGCGGTACATCTGCACACCGATTTAGCCAGGATCACGTCGAGCTCCTCTTCTGTTCAATTCGAGCATCAGGTAGGGATTTCAGATATTTAGAAATTATAAAATATATAATTTGAAAAGAGGTACTATCTGATTAAAGAAAGAGCTGCATGAGTAATCGTAAAAAAATATATTAATTAAAATACCTAAACTATCTTATTCTTAAATGACAATTATGTCTATTAAACCTTTGACAAGTTAGGTTTACAGCAAAAAAAATCGTGATTCATCCAGAATCACAAATGTATCCATTATTGTGCTGCTCTAGTTTACCCAAATATGAAACTTTAAAACACCATCAGGCCAAGGTGTGTGGGTGTGTATGTGTGTGTTTGTTTTTTAGGGGATGGAATAGCAATCCTACTGCAGGCCAGATCCAGGGCATTTTCTGGCGTCTCATGGTCCAGTGCAGTGTCTCTCCAAGCACTTCAGGGAATGCGGAACCACAGGATAAGACCGTGTCGCTATCAGGGGTCCGTTCTTCGTGCATGGCTAACTCAGTTAGCTGGATTTGATTGTTGATGATTTGGCCTGATCTTGGATTGTTTGGTTCTTCGAAGCTCATCCTGGACTTGCTGTCATAGCAACAGGTCCGTACTCAAACCTGCTCGGGAACAGTTTATTTCATGTAAAAATTAGACTTAATCTTTAGGTTATACTTAAAATCTGTCCCAGCCACTGCTACTTTATTACAAGAGTTCATTACTGAACCAGGGTCAATAATCATTTTAAATAATAATAGTAACACTTTACAATAAGGTTGTATTAGTTAACATTAGTTAATGCATTAGTTAACATGAACTAACCATGAACAACCCTCTGTTCAGCATTAGTTCATCTTTGTTAACGTTAGTTAATAAAAATACTGCTGTTCATGTTAGTTCACAGTGCATTAACTAATGTCAACAAGATTTTTTTAATGCATTAGTAAATGTTGAAATTAACATTAACAAAGATAAATAAATGCTTTATAAGTGCAGTTCATTATTAGTTCATGTTAACTAATGCATTAACTAATACAACCTTATTGTAAAGTGTTACCATAATAATAATATAAAAATGTATTTGAAAATATTATAATGCTGTGTATAATGCTATAGACACAGCCACTTGATTGAGAGATTTATTTGTGATGTAATAATTACTTTATCATTTTATTGGGCTCTCACACACATGCTGTACAGTTAATCTGAGCCGTGCATCCATTTGAGTGGTGACAGATATTATGAGATGGCTTGATGCGGCCGGAGATGAGTAATCTCAACAACTTAATCCAGATATTTTAATCCAGCAAATTAGCCAGAGATCAGTTATCACTATTAAAAGATCTGGGATCTGTCAAATCATCTCAGATGTATTAGGCGAGGTACGAAGAACGGACCCCAGCTGTTGAAATGTCATCTCTAGCAGTGGAGGAATCTGAGGAGCTTCCATACCCTTTTGAAAAAGTTTCTGCACTTGTGTGTGACCACAGCTACCTGCCAACCTGCTTTGGTAGCCTTGCGGACAATGCCCTTGCGTACATTTCAGGTTTTGTGGTGCTTCAGATTTTGAGAAAGCTTTCCTGTGATGTGTGCTGTGCTAGCTTGGTGGCAGATGCTGTCCTTTGATCAGAACTTGCTTTCACTGAAAAACAATGGAGGCTGATGATTCCTTCTGAAGGTACAGTGAAGGTGGTTCAGGTTTTCTCAAGGAGCACATTCAAGAAAAACAGTTTGGAATTGACAACCATTAGTTGTCATTAGGTGTGTCTGTCTTTCACAAACCAAGGATGCACCACATTGCCAGACGTATCACTCTGACACTACAGAGTGGCAACACTAGAAAAATCTCTGCCAAACAATTATTTTCAAAGGGTTTTTAGCTCTAACCTCTGGTGACCCTACAAAGGATGACTGATTATAGATGATTGATGGATAATATATAGCCTTTTGTTATTATTATTATAATAATACCAATACTATTATATTATTATTGTACCAGTATTTAATTTACTATTTTTATTATTGTCTATATTATTCTGCAATTGATATTATATTGTATTTGCTACTATTATTATTGTTGTTGTTATATTATACCACTTGTGATTATCAATCTATTATAGTTATGCTGTTAAATTATTGTACTATTTACTAGTCACTATTTAACTTATTTTGTATTAGTGTCTATATTCTGTAATTGATATTTCATATTCCATTGCTATTATAGTATTATACAAACTATATGCTATTATCAATATATGATATTATACTACTGTATTTTTGATATTATATAGTTATACTATTCATTACTATTATAAGAAGCTTCTGTAGGACCCCTGGGGGTCTCCGGACCCCAGTTTGAAAACTCCTGCACTAAACGATTTACTATTACTTTATCTTATATTTACAATTTGCATTGCACTTGTACCATATCATATGTATAAAGGATCCATCAATCTTCTTTGTTATTGTATATTTGGAGTATCTATCTGAATATCTAAATATTTATTATTTTAGTGCTATAAAAATGCTGAAAGCAGCCTGTCAGTGTGATTTGTATTTGCCCGTTTGTTTCATTTTCTCAATGACAGTCAATTTTAAGCACAAGAAAAGCTAAAAGCGGGTTAAAGACAAAATGCTTTTTCCACGATAAGAAAACTTTATTTCATTTAATGTGACAATTAAATTATATCTCAGTATGGGCGTCTTCACAATTATTATCCAAGACTAAAAAGCCAAATACATTACAAGCACTGATCTATATAACTATCGAGATTTTAAAGAACTAGAGATGGACATTTTTGTACATCTTAAACTACTGAAATTGGTTGATAAATGTAAACGTTATTTTTATTTTTATCCAGAGAAACCGCAGATCACCCGTTTACTTGCATTTGTTCACAGCGCTGTCTTGCCCTCCGCAATATGGCAGACGCGTTGACGTATTGCAGCAACGTTCTAAAACGGCCAATAGGGCGTCTATGTATTTATTATGTCTATGCAAGCAAGTATCAAGCAACATACAAACAAGAGTGCTGTTTTCCTGAATATGGGTGCAAATGTGAAATTGACATGTGAAAATGTGAAGCTATTTATGGATAACTTTCATTCAATACACAATACAAGCAAATAGATTTTCTTTGACCTTTTTGTCTTTATTGATGCCATTTGATTAATCAACATCAGGTGACTAGACTGTCGGAGATATATGTTTGATGTTTGTGTGTGTGTGCTTCGTAAAAGTGCTGAGATTTACTTTTTTGAGGTTTACTTAAAAATATGCGGTCCCTTTAAAAAAATGACACTGCGCACTGAGGATGCGCAGAAGAGAGAAACGCGAGAGACGAGACGAGTGCTTAAACTTTCACCAGTTGAGGCTGAAAGAGCTGCCTATTTAGGAATTTTGCAGTGTGGACAAAACTAACAGTAAGTAGTAGAGAAGTGTGTGTGCGTTTGCTTTTTAGCGTCTTTGTTTCCCAAGCGACGGAGTGTGAGATCACGCGATGTAAACACGCGCCGCGTCGAGCTCAAGTTATCTCGTTAAACGCAAGAGGCTCTCCAAATAAATGGATGAATAGGAAAGAAGTGATCAGTTTTTCTGTCCAGGCAGTACCTAAAGATGAATATACAGCGAAAAGCATTTTCAGTTGCTCACTGTGGACTAGTTGCTGCTAAAAGGAAAAAGACCCAGAGTGACATCAATTCCTGTTACCCCAAACATCTTCAAAAGCCGATATGGTATGTATGATATTGGTTTTTAATTTGAACTATCACATTTTTGATTAATTTCCCCAAGGGGCATAAGTAAATAAATAATTAGTCCATGCCTTGTTAAAAACTATATTCTGCATATTTTTTTTCATATTTCTTAAGCTGTCCTACATGATCGCAAACACATGAGTGGATGTTTATATGGTTTCTGTGATTTGCGTTTGACTTTTAGTTTACCTTACAGGGCTCAACGCTAAAGATTTTTTCTACTGGCTCTGCGTTTTGATGTTTTAAACACAAAATGTTGAATATTGATATTTAAAGTTATGTAAAATAGAAAAGATACTTTAAATGTGAAATTAAAACCACCAATAGGTGGCAGCAATTCACTGTTAATGAGCGAGTCACTGAGATTCAACCGATTCATTCAAACGGATGATTCATTCTGGAACGAAGCATTTAACGTTAACTGTGTTAATGAGTGGGTCATTGAGATTACAGAAAACGACACATTTAGTGGAAGGAATATGAATATAATTTCACTCAATATCACTTGAAGCAGAAATTGGGTGTTTAAAACAGAAGCATGGCTCCATATCAATTTTATACAATTTATACTTCCTTATGGTTTAAACATCAATGGGAGACAGAACTTGGACGTAGTTCCTGTGCCAGACTAAAGGCTGATTTATACTTTTGCATTGGACCTACACCATAGACTCAACTATGCATTGGTTTTCATTTATACTTCTGCGTTGTAGACGCATTTCAAATTCTGTTTAAAGACGCACGTACAGATTGGGAGCGTGAATGGTCTCTATCTGTCTGTTTATGTGTGTGTAGCCTATACATGCGTGCCTGCGGGGAGAGTTGTCGAATAATCGAATAATTCCCGGCGATCACCAAATATATTTTTGCTTAAAAGGCCCATCCCTAATGCAAACTATATAGTATATGATGATATACAGTCTCTCCATAGTATGGCTTACAAAAGCAGCGTGTCGTCTGCAATGTTCCTCAAATTTTTTTCTTGCTGAGCTAATTTTTCTCTATTGGCGGACATTTTGGTCACCTGAGCAAAAACATTCTTTTTACATTCTTTTTTTTTTTTTTTTTTTACAAAAACACGAAAAACTTCTTTACCACGAAAAACTATTAAAAATCTCTCCTAAATCAGTTAAATTCATTCTTTATAATAATAATAATAATAATAATAATAATACATATAATATAACATAATATGAAAAACATCAAGCAGTTATACTGAGAAGTTTTTATTGGCGACAGGCAGCATTAAACCATCAAACAAATGTTTGTTTATTGCTTATGAATTTATGACATTTTCTATATTATTATTATTATTATTATTTTAACTTTTAATGGCAAGGATGCCTAAACAATCCCCTTGTGACATCCATTCTTTATTAGGCTTACACTATACTATAATTATAACAGACTATAATATAAAATAAAAACTAATTAAAGTATTTAAACTGATATTATTTGTTAAGTTGGTGTGTAACTGCAAATGTTTTGTCACCGTGCTGTCTGTGCCCATCATCTGTTATTTATACCACTTAATCAAGCCACTCTTCTTTTGAACATGATGAGGTTTTATTTAACTTCTTTGTGTTTCACGTCGCCTCTCATATTGAGCTATTTGGACTGCAAACATGACTCACACACGCACCATCACGTCTGCGCGGCATTTAATTCTTCCTGCGCCGCAGCATCACAAGTCTTGCGGTTGTCATTGGTTGTCTGCTATCTTTTCCTCCTCACTTTGTTTACTTCCGAGAGTTCTGTTGGAATTTTCCCACACGTTACTTTTGATCAATCGAAAAGCAGTTTAGGGAATAAGTTCAAAGACACATCTGGCTCACGAGTGATTTGGATGTTGTTACGTGACTGCATTTTGGTTTGTTTCACCAACTCGTCAACTGATTTAGACCAGAGCAATCAATGGTGTGAAAAGGAACCAAAACGGGTGAAAAATGCTACAATGTGAAATCTTTTGCCCTGGGTCCGGACCAAATTAACCAAACTACAGATATGAAAGCACCGTAAGGCAGTGTGTCCACCAAAGCGTTTTTTGACGTATTACATTTTTTTCAATTGGAGCGCCGTGTTTTTAGAACGCTGTGAGCGCAACAAGGGGCTGAGCGTTCAGCGCTTTTTACCGTCACGAGAGTTGAAAAATGTTTAAACTTTGTAAAACGCAGCGCTCATCACTGTCACTTTTCACCCAGCCATCCAATCACAGTGGAGGAGGGGCGGACAAATACAACACAGACCAACTGCCACATTCTGCTTGTGTACAACGTCAACGGATGAAAACAACGAGCATAATAACGGAACAAAATCATTTAAAACAAGAGCCCAAGCAAATACTTTACATTGTATCAGCATTTTTATATAGAATCCATACAGAAACCAACTCTGTGAAATGAGATACTAAAACTTACTACTTAATACGCGGATATTCAGTATCATAACAAGCAAAGCGCTTTCAAGCATTCAAGCGAGGTGTTTTCAGCTGGCTAAAAACGCTTTGGTGGACACAGCCTAAGTCTCTTCCCACTTTTTCGTGGCTAGAAGATTTGATGTCTTTCTATATTGAAAAAATAAGTTTTCACTAAGAGGTTACACTGACAAATTTGATAAAAGCTGGGATCCTCTACTTAATTTTGTCAAGAATACACCACTGAGTTGCAATATGTATTTTTAACTTACCTATGGACACTTCATTCTTGTGTTGTGAGTTAAGTTGTATTGAGAAACTCTTTTTCTTTATGTGTGTCCTTGATCTTGAAACCATTGGTGTTTGGGGATAATTCAGTATAAATCCAGTAACTTCTTTTTGAATTTGGCAGATGCGGTGTTCCTCCTACAATAATTCACCAATAAATACTGGGAATATTCACATCATCCTACAAGAGAAGGACACACTCCAGGTGTAGCAGCTGAAATCTGTGTGACTGTTAAAGATGGCGTTTATTAAAGAGGAGATTGAAGACATGAGTTATCCAGAACCATCCAGAATAAAACATGAAGATACTGAGGAACAAATAGGTTGGTGTCCATTCTTGATTGTTCATTACAGACTGCTTTAGTAGCTGTGAAATAATCAGCAGTATGTAAATGCATGAGTGCTGTGATTGGAAATCAGGGTTATTCCACCAGATATAATTTTTTTTCTAAGTTAAAGCAGCACCAGGTAACTTTTCAACCTTCATAATATATTTTCAAGACTCTTGTGATGATACATCGACTTACAATAGATTGAATGACACGTCTGCCATAGCCTGACGGGGTCTGTATCGTCTTTAATCGTGACTTTTAAACTTGGGTTTCGGTAGTAACCCGAGAACAAAAAGAACTACAAAATTCGACTGCTTTATGGCATATACGTCACTTTCACCACCCCCACTTCCTTAAATTCGGACGTGCAAGCCCAACTATCGTTTGTTTTCCGGATGGTATAGTCATGGCCGAAGTAGCACAGAAAAATAAGAAAGCAAAGGTTTTGTCGGAGGAAAGCAAAAAGAGTAAACGAGAAAGTGATTGGATTAAGACGGGGATCAACATTGAGCCAGCGTTTGCTCGTTGGCGTGAGCTGAAGGAGGAGCCATCTGCCATTTTCCGCTCACACTCTCGCGAGAACCACTAACGGGTGGCGTTGAACATGGGGGTCTCGCGAGAATAAAGGGACACTCATGCATCGAAACAATCCTCTACTCTCGCGAGAATAGCACACAGGTTGAATAGAAATTAGCTGGTGTCGCGAGATCGCCTGGCACGGCCTCACTTGTTTGACATACACAAACCGATTAGGATACCTAACATGTCTGTGATATTAGTTTATTTGTCTTGCCTCAAGCTAAAATGCAAATCGATTTTTCAAATTTGCAGATTCCTCTATGGTAGCAATTATAATATTGGCGATATATGGTTATTACCTACCACTCAAACATTGAATTGAAGTATCATATAGATTCTGTAAAACGGTAACCAATAGACTAGGCAACTATAATGACGCTGGCTTGTAAACGTAAGCATCGCGATCATTTGGCGTTTGAAAAAAATAAAACCCATGAAATTATATTCATATGACATGCTGAAACATATGCCACTGTACCTGGGATGAAGACATTTCACACAGCAACGCAAGCAGAACACCTGCATGTGAACTCCTCCTGCAGTGTTCAGGGCTATCGTGGTTTTCATGTCAACAAATGCGCGCATCCCCTGATGTAGGATGACAGAGTTTACGACAGTAGTAGAGGACTATAATGTTTGCAACCTGTAGGGGGACCCCGAGAGCAAAACCTACCTGGTGCTGCTTTAAGACATTAGTATTGTTTTGTTTAAAAATTAATATAAACTTGTTTTCTTGATTATTTTGACCAGTTGTCATTTTCTGCAATAAAGGCTCTAAATTATAATATTTTTATTTGAAATTGGGAAGAAATGTTTTTAGTAGTTTGTAGAATAAATCAATGTTCATTTTACATACCCTGAAAGTTACCTGTTTTTGGAACCGAAAGTTGAGGTTATCCGCTTACTTACCCTTAAACATACTGTATGTCACATAACCTGCTTTCTGGAATACACCCCTGATCTCTTGTTGTCTTTGCGTTAGAAATGTTAACTTGAATTTTCACATTTATTCTCCTTGAACTGATTCAAACTACCTAATATGTTTTTTTTAGACCAGATAGAAGTGATGGAGCACAAAATGAATGAAGTGGAGGAGAAACATCACGACCTCAAAACTCCAGGAACAAAAGCCAAAAAGCTGCACACCTGCTCTCAGTGTGGAAAGATTTTCCAAAATGAACGAAACCTTAACAGACACATGATAATTCACACAGGAGAGAAACTGTATACATGCACTCAGTGTGGAAAGAGTTATGCCGGTGAATCAGGACTCCGATATCATCTGCTCATTCACTCTGGAGAAAAACCATTTAACTGTGATCAGTGTGGGAAAGATTTTATTTCATCATCAAATCTAAAAACACACCTGAAAGTTCATTCAGATGAGAAGCCTCATGTGTGTTCTCTCTGTGGAAAGAGTTATTCGAGGCTGGATCATTTTAAACTGCACCAGAAAGCACATGATGAAGTGAGAGATCATGTGTGTTGTGACTGTGGGAAGAGCTTTACTACAGCTGATAATCTGAAACAGCACCAAAGAACTCACACTGGAGAAAGACCTTACAAGTGCTCATATTGTGGCAAGAGTTTCACTCTGTCTGGAAACATGAAATCACATGAGCGACTTCATACTGGAGAGAAGCCGTACTACTGTACTCAGTGTGGAGAGAGCTTTAGACATTTATCAAGCCTTCACGCTCATATGAAAAAATGTTTCAAATGATAAACATATGTTTTCATGTCAAATATATTAAAGTAAATTCTGTAAGAGAAAATGTTGGTCCTAAAAGCAAAATTCAATCTAGATTAATGATAAAGTAGGCATCTGTTTTTATACACCCTTTTTGTTATACTGGTTGAAACCTTCACATCCTGATAGCAATCATTAATGTAAGTGGTCTAAATATTTAAACATGTACATATACGCTGTATTACCAAAAGTTTTGGGATATCTGCCCTTACATGCATATGAATTTTAATGACATCCCTTTCTTAATCCGTAGGGTTTAATTATGGAGTTGGCCCACCCTTTGCAGCTATAAAAGCTTCAACTTTTCTGGGAAGGCTTTCCATGAGGTTTAGGAGTGTTTGTGGGAATTTTTGACCATTCTTCTATAAGCGCATTTGTGAGGTCAGACACTGATATTGGACAGGAAGGCCTGGCTCGCAGTCTCCGCTCTAATTCATCCCAAAGGTGTTCTATCGGGATGAGGTCAGGACTCTGTGCAGGCGAGTCAAGTTCCTCCACACCAAACTCACTCATCCATGTCTTTATGGACCGATGCTTCGTGCACTGATGCGCAGTCATGTTGGAACAGGAAGGGGCCATTGCTAAACTGTTCCCAGAAAGCTGGGAGCATGATATTGTCCAAAATGTAATGGTATCGTGAAGCATTAAGAGTTCCTTTCACTGGAACTAAGGGGCCAAGGCCAACCCCTGAAAAACATCCCCACACCATAATCCCCCCACCGAACTTTTCACTTGGCACACTATAGCTATTGACTCTGCGACTTATGCGCATTGTGAGCCTCAGCATGGCTGAGTGGCTGTTACCAATTGCTTCCACTTTGTGACAATACCACTTTTTTTAACAGTTGACTCTGGAATATTTAGTAGTGAGGAAATTTTTCAGACTTGTCTTGACTTTTTGTCCTTAGCCAGGTAATTTTCAGCACTTGTTTTTACTCGGCTGCAAATCAACTGGACTTGATCATTTCTGTTGACCAGATTTGCCTCTATAGACATATATTAAACTGTTAATTTAATTCTTCCTGTAGGAATTCTTGTGTGACATTGTATTGATTGATCTATTTATTGAACACAGACAGTTATAGTTTTAATCACATTAATGAATTTAAACATTCTGGGCCCTATTTTAACAATCTGAGCGCGTGGTCTGAAGCGCATGGTGGAGGTGCACTTGTGCTTGTGTCCGAATCAACTTTTGCAAGTTTAACGATGAAATAAAACGGCCGCACTTCAGGCGCATGTTCCAAAAGGTTTGAATGTAGTCTCTTAATGAGTAATGGGTGTGTTTTGGGCTTAATGTTCCAATCAGAGTCTCATCTCCCATTCCTTTTAAAAGCGAGTTGTGCTTGCATCATGACAGATTCCCTATTTAAATGGCGGAATTTGCAAGCAGAAAGACTGAACGCTTCTCCGGAGAGGAATACTTTTATAATTTAAAATTTAAAAATGTTTGTGTGCTGCTAATAAGCAGAGGGTACGCGTGTCGTGCACCCACCTATAGGCGCATATTACTAACACGCCCTTTAAATAACACAAATACTGCACTATTGACTTTAGACAAAGTTTTTGTTAGTCAATGGTACAGTTGTTTTTTAGTTGCCTCAAAGTAGCAACGTGCCTAAACACATTGTAAATTCACCGGCGGGGGCTTTTAAATTGCTAATTCTAAACCAAAAGTAAAATGCGCATGGCCGCTCGGGCATTCATAACGGAGCGGAGCAAAGTGAGTGTTTTCAATTAATTCCTTTGGAAATTAATTTTTAATAGGAATGAACTGAAAACGCGACAGTGGACATGCACCGTGAATGACAGTGCAGCCATGGCTATTTTACTTTCAGTTTAGAATTGGCGCCAATTCAGGGGCGGGTTGCTTGAATTGTGGGTTCATTTGTCTATAATTCTTAATGAAAAACACAACATTGTGCATTGCAACGGGTGTATGATAGGGCCCCCAATCTTAATACTGTGATAAATATGTTTTGGGATGTACAGTATTATTTTCAAATCGACCCAAATTAACAGCTAGGAAATCATGCAAATCATCTTACAAAGAAGTTGGAGTTTATTATTGACTGTTTAGGAACGAAGTAATAAAGAACCAAAGCTTTAGTTCACCAGGGAAAAAAAATAATAATAGCAAAATAGAAGCTAATTTTAACCAATAAACAAACTGTTGATCATTTGCATTATTTACTTTGCTTTTAAAGATCTTGATTCACTATGTTGTAAGCTTTGAAAAATGATATAGGACAACAGGATTTCAAAACTGGAGAAACATAACTATAATGCTGTTTTATTTAAAAGCACTTGTATGTTACTGAAAGAGAAACAGATCAGCTGAAATTAAATGTTAATGGGATATGTCATCTATAGGCTCTATTATAAAATAAAATGCGTATTTCACTGAAATTGTGTGATTTTAAACTTTGTGTTACTCCATTATTACAGTATTTTAGTTTTAACTGTTTTAATGGTCTTATAGGCCTTTAGTCAGGTTGGACGCCATATTGAATTTAGGCTCCGAGGGATAGATGGTAATGGCGCTCACTGAATAAATGTCATAGATTGTGTAATTTTCATAACTTACAACTTTACCAGGGTAACGGCTGCATTTCTGCTGTTCCAAAAGTGCCATCTATTGTTAGAGAGTGAATGTGCATTTTCATACAACGGGTTGAGGTTGATTACATCTGAGTGCGCATGTCTATTTTACACACACACACACACACACACACACACACACACACACACACACACACGTGTCTGGTTCACTATCTTTGTGGGCACTCTCCATAGATGTAATGTTTTTTATATCGTACAAACTGTACATTCTATCCCCATACACTGCACCTGCCCCTAAACCTACCCATCACAGGAAACTTGCTGCATTTTTACTTTCTCCACAATGTTGGTGATCTCAGGTTTTACCATCCTTATGGTGACATTTAATATACAATGTAATATAAACAAGGACACACACACACACAGTGTTGTACGTTTAAACGGTTGAAGGAAAAGTTTTTTTAAAAAATACGTTATTATAACGAAAGTAATTCTTAAAGAATTTGTCTGTGTATTTTGAAGTGTCCTCTATAATACATGCTCACTTTTTTCCCAACGCATATGCTCTGCACTCCAGTAGGTGGCGCACATGCGCCATAAAGCGGTTTACAAACTGCCAGAAAACGTAAAGAAGAAGAAGACAATCGTCCTGAGAAGAAATAACAGGAGAAATCCAAGAGATAAAAATGTAAATATTTGTGCTGCACTATGGTAAAGATGGAGTTTATTAAAGAGGAGATTGAAGACAAGAGTTATCCAGAACCATCCAGAATAAAACATGAAGATACTGAGGAACAAATAGGTTGGTGTCCATTCTTGATTGTTGACAATGACTACAAAGATTTTATTCACCACATTTGGTGGATGTGAAATAATTAAATAATCAAAAACATTTTGATTTTATTAACAAGAGAATGACAGAGCTAACCTTTGGAACTAACTCTGTTAAATCAGTGTGAGTTCACTTGAACTTATTTTAAGAACAAAATGTTTTTATTTTAGACTGGATGGAGATGAATCCGCAAAGACACAAACTGAATGAAACAGAAAAGGACAACTTCAAAACTCAAAGAACAAAACCTACTGAGTCGTGCTCTTGCTCACAGTGTGGAAAGAGTTTTAAACAAAGAGGAAACCTTAACAAACACATGAGAATTCACACCGGAGAGAGACCGTATCCATGTACTCAGTGTGGAAAGAGTTTCACATGTAAAACTGATCTCAAGTATCATCTGCTGCGTCACTCTGAAGAAAAGCCGTTTAACTGTGATCAGTGTGGTCGAAGGTTCATTTTATCATCACATCTAAAACAACACATGAAAGTTCATACAGGTTTTAAGCCTCACTTGTGTTCTTTCTGTGGAAAGAGTTTTTTAAGGCTGGATCATTGTAAAAAGCACCAGAAAACACACACTAATATTAGAGATCATGTGTGTTCAGACTGTGGGACGAGCTTTACTGCAGCTTTCAATCTGAAACAGCACCAAAGAATTCACACTGGAGAAAGACCTTACAAGTGCTCATACTGTGACAAGAGATTCACTCTGTCTGGAACCATGAAATTACATGAGCGAGTTCACACTGGAGAGAAGCCGTACCACTGTACTCAGTGTGAGAAGCGTTTCAAAAGTGCCAAAGGTCTCAGATATCATCTGTACATTCACACCGGAGAGAAGCCATTTAACTGTGATCATTGTGGTAAAAAGTTTAAAACATTATCAAATCTTAAACATCACCTGATAGTTCATTCAGATAAGAGGCCTCACTTGTGTTCTCACTGTGGAAAGAGTTTTTCACGGCTGATCAGTTGTAAACGGCACCAGAAAACACATGATGAAGTGCAAGATCATGTGTGTTGTGACTGTGGGATGAGCTTTACTAAAGCGGACAGTCTGAAAGAGCACCAAATAATTCACACTCATAAGTGCTGAAACCGTACAGTTTCACTTGGTCTGGAAACATGAAATCACACGAGCGACTTCACACTGGAGAGAAGCCGTACCACTGTATTCAGGAGAGAGTTTCACCTGGCCCCTTCTTTAAAAACTCTAGTGATTCATATTAAAAAAACATTTTCACAGTGAACAAATGTTATCCTCAAATAGTGCTTTCAGGTAAATAATGTAATTGATAAGTAATGAGATACAGATAAAACAAATGTATAGAAATGCCACAGGATATGTAGAGATCACTGTTCACATGAAAAATAAAAATGCAATGTATTTATTTAGTTACATTTGCTTTCGTTTATTCGGGGTCACAGGACTGCACAAAACAACTCTCATTCAGTCTTTTAGTTAAAAAGACTGCACATTTAGAAAAATATTGATAAATTGTATGTTTACTGTTTAGTCAGATTTCTTTAGTGAGAATGATCATTTCTATTAAGTTTCCACTAAAATAATTAATTTAGTGTCATTTATCTCTCTCCCATCTCACTATACTGTTACTGTTCTCTGTCACACTGGGGCAGAAAATTCAAAAATATAAAAATACCCCCAAAATTTTAGAAGTAATTGCAAAAATCCCATAATTACTTTTTTCTCTATTTCTTTTTTGGTGATAAATACAAGCAAGTATATTAAAATTGAGCTACAAGAGTGCTGTTTCCATGGGTGCAAATGTGAAATTGGATTGTGGAAGTTTAATAAACAAGTTATTTATGGGTAACTTTTAGACACAATAAAAAGTCTGTCAGCGAAAAATATTTTCTTTGATATTGTTGACAGTTAATGAAACAACATCAAGAGACTATACTTTTTATTACACGTTTGACAGTGGAGATATGGTTTTCTTAAGAATATGCGGCCCCTTTAAGAAGCACGACACTGCGAACTGAGGATGCGCAGAAGAGAGAAACGCGAGAGAAGAAACCAGGGCTGAAAAAACAGACTGGCTGAAACTTTCATCGGTTGAAGCTGAAAGTGTTGCCAATTTGACAATTTTTTCGCCACCATTATCTAGTTTCTTATTGCTGCTGCGATTTTGTGAGAAGGAGCTATTTTGGCTAGGCCTATATTTAAATACAATAAGCTATTTTTAGGGGAAATTTGCCACATAAGCATAAGTAAATACACACATAAGAATTTTGCAGTGTGGAGAAAGCTAACAGTAATTAGTAGAGTAGAGTTGTGTGTGTGTGTGTGTGTGTGTGTGTGTGCGTGCGTTTGCATTTCAGCGTCTTTGTTTCCCTAGCGACGGAGTGTGAGGTCACGCAATGTAAACACGCGCTGCGTCGATCGCAAGAGGCTCTCCAAATATATGGATGAATAGGAAAGAAGTGATCAGTGTTTCTGTCCAGACAGTAACCTACCTAAAGATGAATATACAGCGAAAACCATTTTCAGTTGCTCACTGTGGACTAGTTGGACTAAAGAGCAATATACCCAGAATGACATTCATCAATTCCTGTTACCCCAAAGTCGACATGGTATGTATGATAATGATTTTTAATCTATTAATATGATAGTTCATACATAATGAATATTTTTATATATAATATAATATTTCAAGAAAATTAGACGAACAATATGCACATTAACTGTTAATTAATAATTATGTTATTTATTTATAATGCATATATAAATGGGTTTAAACATATAATATAATCCTAGTCATATACAATTTGGTGACATTTTAAATGTAGTTTAAAAAGTGATCGCATTACCACCTGGGATGTGCATTATTTTTCAAATAATTAAATGGCTCAGAGTCAAGTATTCCGCTTATACTGCGGTTACCACCCCTTAAAAACATTGTTCAGATTGTGCAGATGAGAGATGATCACAGAATACAAAATGTAACAATATTCAGCTTCAGAGCTTACATGTTAAAGGACCAATGTAATGAAATGCGTTGTGTGTCCTGGTTTTTTTTATTAGAGTGTAATAATATGTTGGCAGAGAGTTTTTCACAGACTCTGACTCTATTACACAAATAAAATGTGCTTAATGTGCCACTTTACAGAAGATCTCAGACATCAGCATAATGAATGAGGGGAAAACAGGGGAAAGTATTAAAATAAGTTTTTCAGTATAAATTCAGTAACTTCTCTCTGAATTTAGCAGATCTGATGTTCCTCCCATGACAATTCACCAATAAATACTGGGAATATCCACATCATTCTACAAGAGAAGGACAAACTCCAGGTGTAGCAGCTGAAATCTGTGTGACTGTTAAAGATGGAGTTTATTAAAGAGGAGATTGAAGACATGAGTTATCCAGAACCATCCAAAATAAAACATGAAGATACTGAGGAACAAACAGGTTGGTGTCCATTCTTGATTCTTCATTAGCTGCATTTACATGGACACTTTTTGTTCCAATCAGAATGAATCTATTCCATGGATGAATCCAAACGTATTGTTTACATGACCACTAAATAAAGTTATTTTTTTAATTTTATTTTTTTAATACTAAATAAAGTGAACGGGCCGATGTGTGTGTTTATACGTCACAAGCTTCATATTGGAATTGATGTGACATGCGTACATCGCACGAATATACAGAGTGTCCCGCTGTTTTCGCATACTGTTTTCATGAATTGCTGCTTTTATTTGTTTTAAAACACAGACGTAATTTTAATCTATTTCGGGTCCTAATTAGGAGATGGCGAGCACATGAAGCTTTGGGCCGTATTGCTTAAATGATTCAAGCTGTACAAACACCTTTTCCCACGGCCAAAACAAGCCGTCTGTGACAGAAAGTCTGAAACAAGCACTGGTGGGATGTTGTCTTGCTCCACTTCACAGATGATGAGTAACACAACATTTAATAATCTTAATTTTCAATTAACATTAAATAATCTTTAATCACTGTGAATACAAACTATATTGTTTGTTTGATGCTAATTCTATAATAAAATGAAAGATTGGTTAAACTAAATAACAGTCTGTGCTTGCGAAGATAGCATGGCTGTAAAAGCCATTCCACATTGCTTGGGTGAACACTCCATCGTTTTTAGAAATAGGGCTTTTCCAATTTCTTTCCTACATTTAGATATGTGGGCAAATGCATTTTTGTCTCAGTGCATGCATTGTTTTAGTTTGGCAGGGTCGCTGCTAGCTTAGCTTAGCATAATGAATGGAATCCTATGTTGCCAGCTAGCATGTCCCGAGTAAAAGTGATCCAAAAAAAAAAAAACCCCACCTAATTACTTCTTGTGGCCTGCGTATTCACAATGAATACAAATAGTGATGCAGATTAAGACTAGGCGATTTCCTAGGCAGATATTAATTTGGGACTATATTATGGGGAAGCACAGGCGAAGCACTGCTACTTGGGTGCAGAGATATCAAGCAACACATGAAGTCCCCAAACTTTCAACCTACCACCCTATGTTGTGCATGTGTTGCGTACATGAGCCGACTGGATCAGTGTGATTGATAGTCAAAACAGTAATCAATCGCTGCTTTTTTATGATTTGAACATCTGCAGTCCTAATTTCTGTTTTCAATTTTGAATGATGAAAATAAACTATTGATACCTGCTGATATGACAGTCACCTTTAGGTGTGTTTTTGGTGTGTTCAAGCACAGGGAAAATTGTGAAGCTCTTGAAAGCCCTTGAAAAGTGCTTGAATGTCACTCTCAGATGAACAATGTAAAAAAAAAAAACATTTGACTATTTCTGCCACAATACCATGGTTACAGTTAGTGTCACTACATTAAATCCATGGTGAGTGTTGGTGATTTGTGGACTGAAACACCTTCTATAACTTTGTTCATCATGGCACAATGTTTCTCCTGGTATCCCACGTCAGCGATGTTTGATCTGATGTCTGTGGTTTATTTTAGACCAGATGGAAGTGATGGAGCAAAAACACAAATGGAATGAAGTGGAGGAGAAACATGACTTCAGATCTCAAGGAAAAAAAGCCAGAAAGCTGCACACCTGCTCTCAGTGTGGAAAGAGCTTCATACATAAAGGAAACCTTAACAGACACACAAGAATTCACAGAGATAATCCATATAGATGCACTCAGTGTGGAAAGATTGTCCAAAATCAACGAAACCTTAACACACACATGAGAGTTCACACTGGAGAGAAACCGTACACATGCACTCAGTGTGGAAAGAGTTTTTCTCAAGCATCGACTCTCAGCAATCATCAGCGTGTTCACTCTGGAGAAAAGCCATTTAACTGTGATCAGTGTGGTAAAGATTTTAAATCGCCACCAAGCCTAAATAAACACCTGAAAGTTCATTCAGATGAGAGACCTCATGTGTGTTCTCTCTGTGGAAAGAGTTTTTCAAGGCTGGATCATTTTAAACTGCACCAGAAAACACATGATGGAGTGAGAGATCATGTGTGTTGTGACTGTGGGAAGAGCTTTACTACAGCTGGCCAACTGAAACGGCACCAAAGAATTCATACTGGAGAAAGACCTTACAAGTGCTCATACTGTGACAAGAGATTCACTCTGTCTGGAACCCTGAAAACACACGAGCGACTTCATACTGGAGAGAAGCCGTACTACTGTACTCATTGTGAGGAAAGTTTTAGAAATGTATCAAGCCTTCACACTCATATGAAAAAATGTTGCAAGTGATTGACATTTTATTTTCATGTCAAATACATTAAAGTTAATTCTGTGGGATGGAGTTTGGGTTACACTTTTTTTTAAGGTGACTTTGTTACAATGTAACTATACATTTAAGTACTGAGTAATATTAAGTTACTACATGTACTTAGAATATGGTATGGGGTTAGTTGCACGTAATTATGCATAATTTTTTATTATTACAATAGTAACTACATGTAATATATGTAACAAAAACACTAAACTAAAGTGTTACTGGAGTTTGTCGAAAAGCACTAATCTAGATTAAGTTTAGGGTAGGTATTTTTTTATAAACAGAGTTTAGCTCCAACTCTGATAAAACGTAGCTTTCTAGTAATTCTGAACACATTGATTAGCAGGTGTGTTTGATTAGGGTTAGAGCTAAACTCTGCAGGACAGAAATTGTCCATGCCTGGTCTAGAGTGTCCGTACAGTGCACACACATTGACGCTAAGTTTATTTTTTATAAATCTCATTATGTGCGTGGAAAATTGCGTACACACATTTCAATGCCTTGTTTTGTATGTTCGTAGCATTTATAGTGTTTAAAACTTTCTGTAAATTTCATGCTAAAAGTTAGATTTTGCATGCGCATTATAATTTTCAGATTTATAAGACCGTGTGTACGAAAAAACCTGCGTAATATTCCCTTTATAAAACCCACCCTGTCTCCTCCCCGAAATATCCATATATAGAGCTTATAACGCCTAGTTTTACTATGTGTAACCTCATCTGCATATCATTACCATGCATATTCCCATCCACATGATTCCATGTTTAACGACATGGTTACATTGCTAAAAATCATTCAATATCCCTTTTATAAAAATAAATAAAATAAACCAAAATTGTGTATTATTTCAGAGAAAGTTTTTAGAGAAGAGTTATTTTTAATCTTTTTTCACCTGCCAAATAGTATTCAATTAGTATTGAATTACTTGAAACAAATCAAATTTATGCAACTTTGCCAATAATTTTAGGATGTTTATATATTTTTAATGGAAACAGGCCTTGATGATAGTGTATTTTCTTCGGAGATGTGGTTTACATAAAGGATAAGTTCACCTCAAAAAGAAAATTTCCTGATATTTTACTCATCTCCATCTCATCCAAGATGTTCATGTCTTTCTTTCATTAGTGGAGAGGAAATTCAGTTTTTTGAGGAAAACATTCCAGGATTTTTCTCCCCATTATAGCCTTCCATGGCAACCAAAATGTTAAAGGTCCAAATCAATGCAGTTTCGAAGGGCTTCAGAGGCTATGCATGATCCCAGACGAGGAATAGGGTCTTAACGTGCCATGGACTGTGCAATCACGTTGTAAAGGTCACGCTAGACGTAGGCAAAAGTACCGCCCCTGTGTTTATAAAGCGCATGGGGCGGTACTTCCGCCTATGTTTGGCGTGACCTTTCCAACGTCATTATGCAATACTTTGGCATGTAGCAGAGCAGCGCAAGATGAGCTATTTAGGTTAAAAAGTATATTCTTTTTTTTCTTGTCTTTTTAAAATGACTGACCGTTTCACTAGATAAGATGCTATTCCTTGTCTGGGATCGTGCAGAGCCTCTGAAGCCCTTCGGAGTGCTTTAAAACTGCATTGATTTTGACCTTCAACCTTTTAGTTGCCTCATGAATGAAGCAATGAGCAATTTAGGTTATTGTGAGTGAAAATGACTAACCGTTTCTCTAGATAAGACGCTATTCCTTGTCTGGAATCAGGCAGAGCCCTGAAGCCCTTTAAAACTGCATTTATTTGGACCTTCAACATTTTTGTTGGCTCATGAACGAAAATCTCTGACTCTTATGTTCAGACAGGGGACCCCCGAATTTAGTATTGTTATTTTCTTTCTTATACATAGTATTTTTCTATCAATGTTTAAATACATTTTCTATGTAAAGCAATTTGAATTACCATAGTGTATGAAATGCGCTATATAAACTTGCTATATAAAACTATGATAGGGTGAAACATCCTGGAATGTTTTCCTCAAAAAACGTACTTTCTTTTCGACTGAAGAAAGAAAGATATGAACATCTTGGATGAGATGGGGGTGAGTAAAATATCAGGAAATTTTCATTTTGAAGTGAACTAATCCTTTAAGAATATGCGGCCCCTTTAAGAAGCACGACACTGCGCGCTGAGGATGCGCAGAAGAGAGACGCAGAGGCAAGGCCTGAAAAACCACAGACTGGCTGAAACGTTCACCAGTTGAAGCTGAAAGTGTTACTAATCGACTTTATCATTGCTGCAGCGACTTCTGTTAACGTGTTTTTGTACAAGGAGCTATTTTGGCTAGGCCTATATTTAAATAAAATTTGCGATTTTTTGGAGATTGTTTAGTTGGGGCAATTTGTCCCGTATTTTACATAGGCCTACACATAGTTGAATAAACACATACGGATTTTGCATTGTGGAGAAAGTAGTAGAGAAGTGTGTCTGTGTGTGTGTGTGTGTGTGTGTTTGCATTTTAGCGTCTTTGTTTCCCTAGCGACGGAGTGTGAGATCACGCGCCGCGTCGAGCTCAAGTTATCTCGTTAAACGCAAGAGGCTCTCCAAATAAATGGATGAATAGTAAAGAAGTTATAAGTTTTAATGTCCTGGCAGGACCTAAAGATGAATATACAGCAAAAAGCATTTTCAGTTTGCTCACTGTGGACTAGTTGCTGCTAAAAGGAAAAAGACCCAGAGTGACATCAATTCCTGTTACCCCTAAACATCTTCAGAAGCCGATATGGTATGTATGATATTGGTTTTTAATCTATTAATTTGATAGTTCGTACATTATGAGAGCGTATATAATATTTTAATAAAGATATCAGAGTTTAACATTAACCAGCTCCAGAATTTATGTTTAGTTCTAATGTAATGAAATGGTTTATTATTAGAGTGTAATAATATGTTGGCAGAGAGTTTTTCACAGACTCTGACTCTATTACACCAATAACATGTGCTTAATGTGCCACTTTACAGAAGATCTCAGACATCTGCATAATGAATGAGGGGAAAACAGGGCAAACAAGTTTTAAAATAAGTTTTTCAGTATAAATAACTTATTTATTTATTTATTTATTTAGTTTATTTATCAGGGACAATGTACAAAATACTTTAATCTTACGAAAATATGTTTTGTACCAGAATTAGCTAATGCTAGTTTCCATCTGCAGTCCCCGGGCAGGTGCACACAACATTAAAACATTACATTACCATGACTTTCAGTAGCACTAACAAATACATACAATATTAGAAAAACACTAATCAAAAAACCATCACAACCTAAAATATATACTACATAGTCAAAAACACTTCACAATTATAAAATTTAAATGTGCTGATGCTGACACAACTGGTTATCAAGTATGTGCTTCTTTAAGTTTCGAGAGAAGTTATTCTGATCTACAGACAACTTTAGACTGTCCATTGTTTAATGGTTTTAAATGAAAAAGCTGTCTGTGCAAAGGCAGAGGATCTTTTCAGGATAGCACAATTTCTGTGAGCAGTGGAGCGAGATTTTCGGGTCGTAAGTTCAGAATAAAGCTTTATGAATTTTTTCATTGAAGGTGGAGCAATATTATTAACAATTTTAAAAACAGTTCTTAAATTTGTATTTCGAATTAAGGAGTCAAAACTTAATATTTTATATTTACTAAGAATATTGCAATAATGATAGCGAGGAGCTTTTCTGTCAAGTACCTTTAACGCCTGATTATAGACCGATCTAAGCGGTATAAGTGTAGTCTCGTTGGCTTGAGGACAAACAGTAGGTGATGTGTGGAGAGATCATGGCATTAAAATACATAAAAGATGCTTCAATTGTCAAACTATTCCTAATATGTCTAAAAATAGAGATATTATATTTAATAGAATTGCACATTCGTTTAATATGTTTTTTAAAACTTAGAGTTTGGTCCAAATGGACACCTAGATATTTTATCTCTGTCACGATGTAAATTTTTTGTCCATTAAAATAAATGTTCTGCATATTTGTAACTTTTTTGGACTTAGTGAAATACATTCCAACAGCTTTTTCAATATTTAGTGTTAAGCAAGAAGATTTCAGCCAATTACTTATTTCGTCCATGGCTGAGGACAATTTAGTGGCCACTTTCTCCATATCCCGCTCATGTACATAGATGACGGCATCATCTGCGTACATGATGATCTCTACGCCCTTGCACACAGCTGGGAGATCATTGATGTAAATACTGAACAACAATGGTTCCAGAATTGATCCTTGCGGGACCCCAGTTTTGCCGGACTTCAAGGAGGACACTGCATTTTTTACCCTCACACATTGCATCCGATTTGAAAGATATGATTGTATCCAATGCAATGTCTCCATAGACAGATTATACTTAGAAAGCTTAGACAGGAGGACAGTGAGTTGGCCATGTCAAAAGGCTTTTGGCCATGTCAAAGGCTTTTCGCAAGTCCAGAAACACGGCACCCACCATGCCCCTCTCTGTCCAAGTTGGCCTTTATATTTTCTACCAGATAGCAGCAGGCTGCGTCGGTGGAATGGTTATGTCTAAAACCGAACTGCATAGAGTGGCACAAATTATTACAATCTAAGTGATCGGTTAGCTGCTCTACAATGGCTTTCTCAAGAATTTTGGATGCTACAGGCAATATACTAATAGGTCTGTAGTTGCTTATTTCATTTTTGCTTCCAGATTTATAAATTGGGGATATAACTGCTCTTTTAAAACACTGGGGAAGATACTTTCATCAATAGATTTATTCACAATATATGTGATAGCTGGTGTTAAAATCTCCCTATGTTTTTTAATGAGAGAGCTATCAAGTCCCCAGAAATCCTTAACTTTTGAAGGATTGTATTATTTTATCTGTTTTAGAATAATCAATGTGTTTAAAACACAGAGGCTCATGATCATAAATGGAGAGCTGAGATGATGAACAGGAATGAGGTAATCCAGAATCATGTTGGATAATTTCATTCACTGAATCAATAAAATAATTATTAAAATGGTTTGAAACTATTTGACCATCCTTGTGATTTTCATCATATATTTTCAGCTCTATTGTTCCACTTTTAGTTTGCATCTTTCTAGTTAATTTGTCTATAGTTTGCCAAAGTTGTTTTGAATTGCCCTTTACTTGTTTAATTATATTCACATAAAATATTGCTTTTGCTTGTCTTAGCTGTTGAATGACTTTGTTTCGAGGTCCATTATAGATCAGGCGATCGGTTACGAGTCCTGTTTTATGGGACTTTTTTAACGCTGAATCTCGAGTTTTAATCAACTTCCAAAGATTATCATTTAACCAAGGTAAAGGAATTTCGACTTTAGGCTTTACCTTTTTTCCTTTAGAATATTTAAAAACAAGCTGCTGAAACATCTTTATCAACTCACTAGAAGCTGCATCACTATCTTTATCATTTACCATTTCAAACCAATTTACCTTTCTTATTTCATTATCAAAATTCTCAACATCTTTCCTGGGGATATAGAGTACAGATTCATTTTATTACAGATTCAACTTATTTTTGCATTTGGCAGATCTCATGTCCCTCCCACAACAATTCACCAATAAATACTGGGAATATCCACATCATCCTACAAGAGAAGGACAAACTCCAGGTGTAGCAGCTGAAATCTGTGTGACTGTTAAAGATGGAGTTTATTAAAGAGGAGATTGAAGACATGAGTTATCCAGAACCATCCAGAATAAAACATGAAGATACTGAGGAACAAATAGGTTGGTGTCCATTCTTGATTGACTGCTTTAGTAGCTGTGAAATAATAAGCAGTATATGGATGATAAATGATATAGGAATGCATCTTAATCATAACCTTGTTTCTAGCATCTTTCATCTTAATTTTTATGATATTAACAAGTGAATGATAGAACTAACATTTTCCACATCAAAGATCTGATATTTGATCAGTTACCTGGGAGGTTTTCCAGAAAGCATGATTATCTTACGGTCAAACACATTGTGAACTATCAGTTGACTAAAGCAAACCTTTGCTTACTCTTTGCTTATGTGTCCTGGAGTAAGTTCAGCAAACAGAGTATGTTCAGGGTTAACACAAGACATTCTCAACAGAGCGAAGAGTCACCACGAAAACGCGCCAAACTACTTTCTTCTTTTTTTATTTAATGGGTTTTTACCAGAGGTGTCAAGTAACTAAGTACGAATACTTCATTACCTTACTTACGGGATCGTTCACCCAAAAATGAAAATGTGATGTTTATCTGCTTACCCCCAGTGCATCCAAGATGTAGGTGTGTTTGTTTCTTCAGTAGAACACAAATTAAGATTTTTAACTCCAACCGTTGCTCGTGTAATGCATGTCAATGGGGTGTTTTCTATGAGAGCAATGCAAAACACACAGACATATGAATCCATATAAAACCCTGTGGCGACACATTGATGTCTTAAGACACAAAACGATCGGTTCTGCGATATACCCAACAGTATTTGTGTTATTTTTTTTACCTTATACCAGATTAATTTTTGTTTAAAAACCTTTAATCACTGTGAATATGAACTATATTCTTTGATTAAACTAAATAACAGTCTGTGCTTGCAAAGATAACAAGACTGTCTATTAAGGCTGGGAAATAGTTTAAAATAGTATAAAAGGGGCACTTTTAATATTTGAGTTCTACAGATGGTGGCGCCAGCACCTGATTTTGTAGTGCTGGGGGGAAATTCATTAGCCTGGCGTGGCCATACTCAATTCTAGTCAGAGTCTGGTACCGCTCCATTGAGCTTTGATTATGGGGCGTGTTTCAACCGAGCCAGGAAAGACCTCAATTGGATAGACCCACAACCAATCAGAGCAACGGAGCGACGCATAACGTTAGTAGTCAAATGTCAACAGAACTCAACTGCACTGTGTTGTCAAGTCCGTGTTTTTCTCCATGTCCGCGGGTTGAAGCGACCCCAATTATGTGATTATATAAACCCAGGAATGCGAATTTTAGCAGGCAACCGTACCAAAATTACATTTTTTGAAAACCAAACGCTATTTTTTTCCGGAGAACCCCCGAAAGTTATTGTTTTGGGCTATAGTTTTGAGTAGCAATTGTGCGCGACATTGCAAAAAAACGTGGCAACCCTGTCTGCACGCGCGCTGGATTAAGTAACGTTACAAGAAAAAGATGAGTGTAAACGATCTTTGCCAGTATTGTAATACAAGAATTAAAGTATACACAAAGTAGTTACCAACACGATCATCGTTTCTGAGAGAAATAGTGAAGGTGAATGCATATACGAACAAGTTCTCCGTTTAGGATAATAAAAAATTCAACCCAAAGCGCCTTTGATGACGTGGATGATTACATTACTGTAGATCATCTGTCCATCATCGTCTAAAGCCCGCCCTGAAAATTTCATTGGTCCGAACAGTTTCTGTTCGGGCATAATTACTCCTCTATGGAGCGAGGCCAGACCGAATTGCCCGAGCAAAAAATGTTGTGGGCGGGGCTAAATTCGGCTGGCATTCAGGCTAGAAATTCATCATAAAGTTAATTGAATCATAAAATTTCTATTGTTATGCATTAATAAGTGCAGTAACTTATAATATGACATGTTTTTATTGGAAAATGTAACAGTTTAACAATTTTATATGCAGATAAAATGAACTTTTATTAACAACAGTAATGTGCAAAAACCTTTTTTTTTTTAGGGAAAAGTTAAATATTCTACTCTTATTAAATGTACCAGTTCTTGTATAGTATCACACTGAACTGACAAAAAGCTTCAGTGATAATGACTGAATTCGCTCTGGCCGCCCTGCCAATGACACTGTAGAAAGATTTGTGGATCGAATAGATCAAACGCTTGGTCTTTTTTCAAACTTTATTTAAAGGGGCCAAAGCAAACAATCATGTTGATTTGTGCAGACTGACCACAAGTAGAGTATAACCGTGTAAGTTAACCTCATTAAATCATTTAAATGTGAAAGTAAAAAAAACAAAAAATAACTGATTGAACTTAACAATTAAAGTTACATGTTTGCTTACTAGCCATTTGTGTGGTGAGGCTTTTGTGTTCATGGTTAAGTGCTAGTCTAATTTCAACACGCAGTTTATTGGAGACGTTTGCTAGCCTTGGTCTTTAAAGGACAACTCCGGGGAAAAATGAACCTAGGGAAAATTAACACATGGTTACCGAGCAGATCGTTCTCTGGGAAGCGTTTTCATAAAAATGTAATGTAATGAGTTTTATCTCTTAAAACAGATTTAAAATAGCTTATAACGCTAGTTTATGGGGCACAGAGCACAGCGTTCGTGGCTCGACTTGTCGAGACTGTATTGCAAGATGGCTGCTGTCTGTATACATGTAATGTACTGTCTTTATAAAGCATCTTCTTATTAAACTGTTTGTACTCTTACAAATGTTCTCAATGCTTCGGTTTGCATGTAGGGACCCTCATTTTGCTACCGTGTTAGTGTGAGGCTATTTTGAGCCTTGTTAGTGGTAGGGATGGGCAACAGTGGTCGAGTACTCAAACGTGACCGCGACGATCGATCATGAAAACGATGATCGTCCTGACTTTAAAAAATATATTTGTCTATTTTTCCGATTGGTTATTGCGGCATTTTGGGCGGTAACTGAGGTCTGATTGGTTAGCGTCAAAAAGCGCGCCTTCCAGACCGGCGAAATAAAGTGAAACTGAAGCACGCCCTACAGTGATGCCTGAAATCACTGTGATCATGAAATACAGTGCAAGATGTGCAGCGCCAATCTGTCATATAGCATTAAAATAAGAACACGATTTTAACAGAATGCTGTAAATACTCTGTGCTTTAGTTCCCCGTGTATCAGCTGATCAAGGAAATACACACCATAAAATGAGAGTAAAGGCTACATCAGAGAGCGGTCAAGTTCACGTGCGCATCCGCGTCCTTTTCTAGTTGTAAGATTACTTTTATGTTGTCTAATATCTGTTTATTCTCATATTAGATGCGTTTGGTTGAGTTTAATAACCAGCTAGCAAAGCGCTGGCGATATATCGGCTGGTGTTCATTCTCTTCAGTTTCAGCTCAAATGCGAACAGCCCGACATTAAGCTATCGACTCTGGGTTATTCCAGACGGTCGTATTAATTTTAGATAGGCTATTTCTTTCTCAAAATCATTGATGATATTAATAATGCAGCAGTGGTATTTTGTTCTCGTGTTTTTTACCAGTAGACCTATGTTTTATTTAAAGTTGTTTCTCATTATGGGCTCAAAAACACGCAGTAAAGTCTGTAATCCCTTCATGAAAAATTAAATTATGTGCAGCACCAATCTGTCATGTACATAGCATTATAAAGGGAACACGATTGTAGGCCTAATAGTGTTGTAAATTCTCTGTGCTTTCTTTGCCCCATGTATTGTTGTTGTTAAGGGAAAAGCACATTCAAAATGAGTTTCCCTTTCAAACCATAAAGCCTGTAGAATATGGCCAAGTTCATGGGCACATTTGCGTCCTTTTGGGCAGATGTAAATTGTAATCGGCATTTATCTGATTAATCTCATATAGGATGCGTTTGGTTGAGTTTATTCAACCGCTAGCAAAGCTCTGCAGGGTGGTGTATTCACAGTTTCAGCTCAAACAATGCCTGATATTATTGACTGGGTTATTTGAGACGGTTATTTTGTTTTTAGATTTTTCTTTTCAAAGACATTTATGCATCATAATCTAGCAGTTATTTATAGTCATATTCTCATGTTTTCATAGACATGTCAACATTAGTTTTCGTAACAGTCTTAAAATAGTTTAATATCTCCATGATGGAGACGCCCCGCCCCCCGCACAAGCCCCGCACACGAGTACTCGAATACTCGTTTTTGAGACCTATCGATGATCGAAATGAGAAATTGACAAAAATTCCCATTCCTAGTTAGTGGTATTAACTATCAATTTAATTGTACGTGTTCTGTTCCCCACAAACTAGCGTTTTAAAACTCTTTACATTCGATTGTCATGAAAACGCATCCCAGAGAATGATCTGCTCGGTAACCATGTGTTAATTACCCCTTAGTTCATTTTTCTCCGGAGTTGTCCTTTAATTAACATTATCATCCATTTGTGTGCCTCCTATATTACAATAACTGTCCTGGTTAAAGTGCACCATTAATGCAATTGGTCAAATCGGTGTTGTTTTGAGCAAATTAATTGTATTCCCGCTGAAAAACAAGCGTTCTAGAGCGAAAATGTTGCGTATAAATAGTGTTGCGCGCCTTCAAGCCCGCCACAGCAATGATCAACCTCGCCTCTATTTTGCTTGGGAACTAATTTGGTCGTAACCAAAGTTTGCAGGACTGCGTTCTCTGGAATCCTCTCAAGCGGAGCACTTCTACATTCTGATTGGTTGCTGCCGAACCACATCATAGCTCATTACCATAAAATTTACCTGATTTCAACTCTCCTCTACGCACTAATTGTCCAATGTTTGTTTGCCACAAAGTGTTAGTGTCATTCAAATTTTAGTTTAAAAATAACACTAAAATTGGAAAATATTTAGCTCTGGGAAAAGAAAATCTCTCTTGAAATCCCTTCAAAATTTCTACCAAATACATTTGGTAACAGTTAGCGTTACTACATCAAAACCATGATGAAAGTTCATGGCACAAAGTTTCTCCTGGCTTCCCACATTAGCGATGTTTGATCTGATATCTGTGGTTTATAACCCATATCACATTTCTCCGCACTGGATCTCCCTGCGCTGTGAAGAACAGTATCGCCTGTTGCTAGAAAAGCGGCCACCTGTAAACCTGTTCTGCTCTGAACTGATAAACTGAACTGTACATGCAGCTTAAATGAGTAGCGCAGTCTCACCGGCAGGAAAAACGGTTGCCTACCCTGAAAAGAACTGAAAGTTGAGGTTATCTTACCATTAAACATACTGTATGTCACATAACCTGCTTTCCGGAATACACCCCTGATATCTTGTTGTCTTTTTGCGTTAGAAATGTTGAACTTGAATTTTCACATTTATTCTCCTTGAACTGATTCAAACTACCTAATACGTTTATTTTAGACCAGATGGAAGTGATGGAGCACAAACTAAATGAAGACTTCAAAACTCGAGGAACAAAAGCCAAAAAGCTGCACACCTGCTCTCAGTGTGGAAAGAGTTTGCAAAATCAACGAAACCTTAACAAACACATGAGAATTCACAGCGGAGAGAAACCGTATTCATGCACTCAGTGTGGAAAGAGTTTTTCTCAAGCATCAAGTATCAATTATCATCTGCTCATACACTCTGGAGAAAATCCATTCAAGTGTGATCTGTGTGGGAAAGATTTTAAGTCGTCATCAAATCTAAAAAAACATCTTAAAGTTCATTCAGATGAGAGACCTCATGTGTGTTCTGTCTGTGGAAAGAGTTTTTCACGACTGAACAGTTTTAAAGATCACCAGAAAACACATGATGAAGTGAGAGATCATGTGTGCTTTGACTGTGGGAAGAGCTTTACTACATCTGCCCATCTGAAACAGCACCAAAAAATTCATACTGGAGAAAGACCTTACAAGTGCTCATACTGTGACAAGAGTTTCGCTCAGTCTGGAAACCTGAAAACGCATGAGCGAGTTCATACTGGAGAGAAGCCGTACCACTGCACTCAGTGTGGAAAGCGCTTTAAAGATGCATCAGGTTTAAAAATTCATCTGCGCATTCACTCTGGAGAAAAGCCATTTAACTGTGATCAGTGTGGTACAAAGTTCATTTCGTCATCACATCTAAAAAAACACCTAAAAGTTCATTCAGATGAAAGGCCTCATGTCTGTGCTCTCTGTGGAAAGAGTTATTCAAGGCTGGATCATTTTAAACTGCACCAGAAAACACACAATGATGTGAAAGATCATGTGTGCTTTGAGTGTGGGAAGAGCTTTACAACAGCTGATAATCTGAAACAGCACCAAAGAACTCACACTGGAGAAAGACCTTACAAGTGCTCATATTGTGACAAGAGTTTCACTCTGTCTGGAAACATGAAATCACATGAGCGACTTCATACTGGAGAGAAGCCGTACCACTGTACTCATTGTGGGAAGAGTTTTAGATATTTATCAAGCCTTCACGCTCATATGAAAATTTGTTGCAAGTGATTCACATTTGTACAAATGCTTTCATGTCAAATACATTCAATTCTGTGAGAAGGAGTTTGGGTTACCCTGTGTATCTCAGTTACACTGTAATTTATGCACTCACCTAAAGGATTATTAGGAACACCATACTAATACTGTGTTTGACCCCCTTTCGCCTTAATTCTAGGTGGCATTGATTCAACAAGGTGCTGAAAGCATTCTTTAGAAATGTTGGCCCATATTGATAGGATAGCATCTTGCACTTGATAGAGATTTGTGGCATGCACATCCAGGGCATGAAGCCAAAGATGCTCTATTGGGTTGAGATCTGGTGACTGTGGGGGCCATTTTAGTACAGTGAACTCATTGTCATGTTCAAGAAACCATATTGAAATTATTCAAGCTTTGTGACATGGTGCATTATCCTGCTGGAAGTAGCCATCAGAGGATGGGTACATGGTGGTCATAAAGGGATGGACATGGTCAGAAACAATGCTCAGGTAGGCCGTGGCATTTAAACAATGCCCAATTCGCACTAAGGGGCCTAAAGTGTGCCAAGAAAACATCCCCCACACCATTACACCACCACCACCAGCCTGCACAGTGGTAACAAGGCATGATGGATCCATGTTCGCATTCTAAATATAAATGTCTCAACAGAAATCGAGACTCATCAGACCAGGCAACATTTTTCCAGTCTTCAGCTGTCCAATTTTGGTGAGCTAGTGCAAATTGTAGCCTCTTTTTCCTATTTGTAGTGGAGATGGTACCCAGTGGGGTCTTCTGCTGTTGTAGCCCATCCACCTCAAGGTTGTGGCTTCACAAATGCTTTGCTGCATACCTCGGTTGTAACGAGTGGTTATTTCAGTCAAAGTTGCTCTTCTATCGGCCCATTCTCCTCTGACCTCGAGCATCAACAAGGCATTTTCGCCCACAGGACTGCCGCATACTGGATGTTTTTCCCTTTTCACACCATTCTTTGTAAACCCTAGAAATGGTTGTGCGTGAAAATCCCAGTAACTGAGCAGATTGCTCAAAATTACTTAAATCACCTTTCTTTCCCATTCTGACTTTCAGTTTGGAGTTCAGGAGATTGTCTTGACCAGGATCACACCCCTAAATGCATTGAAGCAACTGCCATGTGATTGGTTTATAAAATAATTGCATTAATGAGAAATTGAACAGGTGTTCCTAATAATCATTTAGGTGAGTGTATGTTTAATACTGAGTAATATTAAGTAACTACATGTACTTATGATAGGGTTTGGGGTTAGTTGCATGTAATCATGCATAGTTTTTAGTTATTACTATTGTAATTGCTTGTTTTTATGTTTGTTTTTGTTTGTTTTTTGTTATGCTGGTTGAAACACTTTTCACATCCTGATAGCAATCAATAATAGAAGTGGTCTAAATATTAAAACATGTATGTGACAAGCAGTCACAATGTACATCAAGGTTCCTCAAATCTTGCCCTGGAGGGCCAATGCGATGAAGAGTTTTGCTCTAACCCTAAGCAAACACGCCTGAACATGCTAATCAATATCTTCAGGTTCATTAGAAAATCACAGGTAGGTGAGATTGACCAGGGTTGGAGCTAAACTCTGCAGTGCATTGGCCCTCCAGGGCAAGATTTGAGGAACCCTGATGTACATCTTCTGTGGAAGTCTCGGGGCCAGAGAATGTTCGTCCAATCATTGCTGTGTTCACGCTATTCCGAAGCTGTAATGACAACCTGTGTCTTTCAACCCGAATGCTGTACACGTTCCTGTGTTTTGAAGCAGACGTGGCTTTCGAGACTCGCTTGAAGGGAGGGTGGGATCTGATGCTTTCAAAGTATTGCTAGTCTCTCAGAAATCGCCTACCCTGCCTATAATTTTGTGAAAAGCTTTGAAAACAGAAACAACACGGTCACAATTCTGGTTGTCCACTTTTTTTTTTTTGTCTGGTCTTGTCTTCCATTTTCTGTGTTGGTGTTTCCATATGAACACTAATTGTTCAGCTCATAGGCTGATTGCCTTCACCTGTTACTTATTGCCATCTCCATATATGTCCTCTGTTTGTTTTGTCCTTTACCAGATTGTTCTTTGTGGTTCTTGTTTGTTACAGCTCTTTCTGCCAATTTGATGTTCTGTCTCCAAGCCTTTTCTAGTTTTTATTTCTCAGTAAGGGCCCTATCATACACCCGGTGCAATGCGACGGCAGGCTTCGTCGCTAGTCAGCCCGATTTTTATTCATTGTTTAAAGGTGCCCTAGAATGAAAAATTGTATTAACCTTGTCATAGTGAAATAACAATAGTTCAGCACATGGAAATCACATATAGTGAGTTTCAAACACCATTGCCTCCTCCTTCATATGTAAATCTTGTTTGTGAAAAACACCACAGAAAAATCGGCGAATCTCAACATATAGCCATCGATGATGCAATTGATGGGGTCATTAATATGTACGCCCCTAACATTTGCATATGCTAGCCCATGTTCAGTGTCAGGCGGAACTGCAGCCGAATCATCGGGAGTTCTGCAGGTAAACAAGTGTCATGCGAGGACAGCAAAAATGGCAGATCATGTACACAAATGTTATGTTCCAGGCTGTGCAGGGGATGTGAGGACTTTTCATACCCTTCCCACAGATAAAAAATGTCAACAGGCATGGTTGTTATAATCGGATACCGCAACAATTTAATTCAAAATTGTTTGTTTGCTCGGCCCATTTCACCACGGACAGTTTTTCTAACCTGGGACAATATCAAGCAGTAACGCTTAGCGTCTAAAACTGAAGAAAGGGGCAATTCCAACTATATTGCTGCAAGCATTAAGTAGTGTTTTTATCCACTTATTGACTATCTAAACAATTTCTGATTAAATTGAAAGTTTCTTAGAGAGACAGCATTGTCTAGATAACGCAAGATGCTAGTACAGTAACAAAGGAAACTCCAAGTACCATACATAACCAGTCACTGCGTACATTGTGACTATATAAACATGTAATATTGTTTTTACGGAAAAGACTAGCCTAAAATGTAGTTTAAAAAATAAAATCTTGAACAAAAACCACTGGTTTTGGTTTTGTCGGGGGGAAAAGAGGAGCTTTCGAGTCTTAGTGCTTGCGGTTTTCAGAGTTTTTCTGTGAGAAGAACACGTAATCTATCCGGTGTTTTACCTAAACATGTGCAATCTGGCAACCATATGCATGCAAGCTCTTTCTCTCACACGTGCGGTGATCTGAAAACACCAATAAACAAGTAAGCTGCATTTGAGCTATCTCCATTTGAGATGTTCTGCTTAAAGTGTCATTCAGTCGATCTGTGTTCTGTCAGGAGTCAGGATCATGAGCTGGTTGAGCTGTTAGCTAGCCGAACGACTGCACTTGTGTGAGTTGCTGAAATAAGCCAATCAGAGCAGAGCTCATCATTAATATTCATGACCCTTCCAAATAAGGCAAAAACAGAGCATTACATCCTGGGCACAATTTCTAGGGTTGTAAATGGACCTGTAAAACTGTATCTGGACAATTTTTGCCCTTAAATAAGCCACACACACTCTATGTAGATATCAGAGAACAATTTAAAATATTGATTCAAATCATTCTAGGGCACCTTTAAATAGCAAATGTACTCGCCCCCGTCTGTTCACCCATGGGTGTGCTGGTCTAAAAAACAGATTTGGTTTATTGGACGTTACACCCAAAACACACCCATGGCTCATTAAGAGACTATTTAAAACCCTTTTGGACCATGCGCCTGGCATGCCGACCGTTTTTTCCTTCGTTAAACTAGCAAAAGTGGATTCGGACATGCTCTTAGTGCACCTGCGCCATCCGCTTCAGACCATGCACTCAGATCGTTAAAGGGTTAGTTCACCCAAAAATGAAATTTATGTCATTAATGACTCTAATGTCGTTCCACACCCGTAAGACCTCCAGGCATTTTCGGAACACGGTTTAAGATATTTTATATTTAGTCCGAGAGCTTTCTGTTCCTCCATTGAATGTATGTACGGTATACTGTCCCTTTCCAGAAAGGGTAATAAAAACATTATCAAAGTTGACCATAAGTGACATCAGTGGGTTAGTTAAAGGGTTACTTTAGCGATTAGCATTAAGCTTTGTATCAGTAGAAACCCGGGAGTATATTCAAATTATCATACTTTCCCCCCTCATATGACCCTGAGACGAGAGAATTATGTATTTTATTTCTGGAAAAATTCCTCAGATGACGCAAATATCGTCATTTTGCGTCATCGGAGGAGTTTTTGGCCAGAGTCTGAAGACTACAGCCAGCAGAGGGCGCTGTTTCCTCATGTTTTCAACATCACACTCATAACACTCGGCTCGCGGAGCTGCGGAGATTCATGTAAACGGAGCGGTGGAGAGCAAAGTGAGTGTTTCAGCTTTTAAAATGAACTTCCTATGAAAGTTAAGCTTCCAAAGACATGAACTGAACACGCGCCAGACTGATCACGCGCTGTGAATGTAGCCGCGCCCGCGAATCCCGCGATTACCTCAGTTCATGTGATGATTGTAATCCGATCCTGCTGCGTTTGTGCCGTGACGCTCAATCGGCTCACTCGCATTATATTGAACAGACACGTTCAGTTTTTAATTGTAGTGTCTCTAACTGAACTGATTTTATGAAAATGAACGTGGTAAGCAAGTGATCCAGTTATCCAGTAGCCGACTAGCCGTGCCTAGAGTAGGGCAGTGAAGCAGTGCATTCTGGGAATTGTTGTCTTTCATCCACATGAGACAAAAATACATTTTCTGTGTTTTCTCAGTCTAGAAGGCACCAAATTCAAAAATAATTTCACATTTCTACTACATTAATGACCCAGTTTAAATACAGATTCATCTTCCCAGCGCTGAAGTACCCCTTTAAAATCTCTTGAAGCATCGAAAATACATTTTGGTCCAAAAATAACGAAAACTACGACTTTATTCAGCATTGTCTTCTTCTCTTCCGTGTTTGTTTTCAATCTGCGAACAAAGATTCGAACGGCTATGAAGCAGCGTATCGATTCATGATTCGGATCGCCAATGTCACCGGATTTCAGCAGTTTGGCACGCGATCCGAATCATGAATCGATGCGCTGATTCATATCCGTTTGAATCTTTGTTCGCGGATTGAAAACAAACACGGAAGAGAATATAATGCTGAATTAAGTTGTAGTTTTTGTTATTTTTGGACAAAAATGTATTTTCGATGCTTCAAGAGATTTTAAAGGGGTACTTCTTAAAGGGGATTCTAACTAACCAACTGATGTCACATATGGGCTACTTTGATGATGTTTTTATTACCTTTCTGGAAAGGGACAGTATTCTGTGCATACATTCAATGGAGGACCAGAAAGCTCTCAGACTAAATATAAAATATCTTAAACTGTTTTCCGAAGATGAACGGAGGTCTTAAGGGTGTGGAACTACATTAGAGTCATTAATGACATACATTTCATTTTTGGGTGAACTAACCCTTTAAAATAGGACCCTAAGAGTTTTTTGCAGGCCCATTGCCATTGGGGGGCAATGCCTCCCTAGATGACACAACATGGCCCCTAATCGTATGGTCATTCAGCACTTACTATTTAGAGCAAAAAAAATTAATTCTGTGGATTTGGCGATTCATGTATTTATTTAGCTCACGGGAACACTAATCTCTACAGCTATTTATATCGTCTTCAGAATATGATCAGTTAGTTGGAGCTTGTGTAAGGCTAGGCAAGGCTTACCTTCCCCTGGCAATGGACTTATAGTGTCAAATTTTCTCATTCAATTGCCTGCTGCTATGGAAGATTCCACATTGAATTAAAAGGTCATTTTTTTGAGTTGCGTGATATAAATTCACAATTGCAAGTTATAAAGTCAGAATTGGAATCAGAATTTTTCAGTGACCTCTGGCTCCAGCAGCTTTCTGCAGGTAATTTCACTTGTTTTTCCTCTGCTGCATATCAATGGACTTGATCATTTCTGTTGAACAGATTTATCTCTGAACATTTAATAAACTGTTACATTTCATAAAGTCCATTTTTTTCCTACAGTTCTATCGTCTTCATTGATCTATTTATTAAACACTGAGAATGAGTTAATAATAGTTTTAATCACATTAATGAGTTTTTTTTAATCTTTTATATAATTTTATCTTAATACTGTGATGTGTGGGATGTACATTAGCCTATTATTGTAATATCAACCCAATTCTCCTGGTATCATACAAAAATCGTACAGAGAGGTTGGACTTCATTTTATCCTTTATTATTGACTGCTTTCTATCATGATGACAAATACCAGCAAGTATATTACAATCAAGCAACATACAAACAAGAGTGCTGGTTTCCTGAATATGGGTGCAAGTATGAAATCGAAATGTGAAAGTTTCATTATTTATGGGTAACTTTTAGACAATAAAAGTCTGTCAGTGCTTTTCTTTTAAATATATTACATTTAATTAAACAGCATCAGGTGACTATACTGTCGATTACTCATGTTTGGTGATAGTGTATTTTCGTAATAGAGCGAAGATGTGGTTTACTTAAGAATATGCGGCCCCTTTAAGGATCACGACACTGCGTACTGAGGATGCGCAGAAGAGAGAGACCTGAGAGACGAAACGAGGGCTGAAAAACCAGACTGGCTGAAACTTTAACCAGTTGAAGCTTAAAGTGTTTAATAAACGTGGAGAACAGTACTTAGATACTAACAGTAAGTAGAAGCTAGAAGTTTGTGTGTGTGTGTGTGTGTGTGTGTGTGTGTGTGTGTGTGTGTGTGTGTGTGTGTGTGTGTGTGCGCGCGCACGCGTGTGTATGTGTGTGTTTGCAGTTGCATTTTAGCGTCTTTGTTTCCCTAGCGACGGAGTGTGAGATAGCGATCTATCAAAACAAGTTTGAGTATAAAGCCAGTAACTTCTTTTTGCAAATGGCAGATCTGATGTCCCTCCCACAACAATTCACCAATAAATACTGGGAATATCCACATCATCCTACAAGAGAAGGACAAACTCCAGGTGTAGCAGCTGAAATCTGTGTGACTGTTAAAGATGGAGTTTATTAAAGTGGAGATTGAAGACATGAGTTATCCAGAACCATCCAGAATAAAACAAGAAGATACTGAGGAACAAATAGGTTGGTATCCATTCTTGATTCTCCATTAGCTGCATTATGGACACTTTTTGTTCCAATCGGAATTAATTAATTCCAATGGATGAATCCGAACGTATTGTAACACTAAACAAAGAGAACGATTTCAGAATTCACCTTCCAGAATCTGGCAGTAAATTTTGGGAGTTTATTTTTAGTCCATCTCTCCAAAACTGACTTCAGGATAGGAGATGGGCTAAAAATGAACTACCAAAATTTACTGCCAGATTCTGGAAGATTAATTCTTCTAACAGTGGTCCAAGAGGATGTGGTGCTGGTCCTTCAAGAGTCACTCTCAACCTATCTGTCTATAAAGCCAATAAAAAACAGTCGTCATGTATTTGACAACACTTCAGCTTGTTATTCTTATAAAGTAGGGGTCATTTTTTTTAGGACTCTTTACCTAACTTAAGTCTCTGAGATCCTGACACCTTGCACTTCTGGAGACTCCAGGTAATTTGCAGTTCTGGAAAATGGTGCTGGAGGTTAAAGGGTTCCTGGTGGTTTTACACACAATTCTTCACCTTTAATCTTAATTCTTTTGCAGTTAACATGTGTCTTTTCTTCACCACCTGATTTTTTCTGACCCTCCGGACCCAATGAGCATTTCACTGTTCGTTGATTAAATACAAAATGAATAGTAGGTATTAAGATTAATGGGGCTGCACAGTGTAAATCCATGGTGAAAGTTGATGATTTGTAATTTAAAAAGATTCCCTCTAGATATCTCTGCGATGTTATAAATTTTACCTCGAATTCCCATGGTTCTGCACTGGATCTCCCTGTGCTGTGTAGAACAGTGTTGCATGATCGATAACCTGTTCTGCGCTGTCTGTTATTGCTCTGAACTGATGCAGCTCAAATAAGTTAATTTCACTTTTAAAACTAAGTCTTACCGGCAGGAAAAAATGGTTGCATACCCTGAAAATTACCTGTTTTTAGAAACCGAAGGTTGAGGTTATCCGCTTACTTACCCTTAAACATACTGTATGTCACATAACCTGCTTTCTGGAATACACCCCTGATCTCTTGTTGTCTTTGCATTAGAAATGTTAACTTGAATTTTCACATTCATTCTCCTTGAACTGATTCAAACTACCTAATACGTTTATTTTAGACCAGATGGAAGTGATGGAGCACAAACTAAATGAAGACTTCAAAACTCAAGGAATAAAAGCCAAAAAGCTGCACACCTGCTCTCAGTGCGGAAAGAGTTTGCAAAATCAACGAAACCTTAACATACACATGAGAATTCACAGCGGAGGGAAACCGTATACATGCACTCATTGTGGAAAGAGTTTTACTCAATCATCAAGTCTCAGTAAACATCTGCACATTCACTCTGGAGAAAAACCATTCAAGTGTGATCAGTGTGGGAAAGATTTTAAGTTGTCATCAAATCTAAAAAAACACCTCCAAGTTCATTCAGATGAGAGACCTCATGTGTGTTCTCTCTGTGGAAAGAGATTTTCACGACTGGACAGTTTTAAACAGCACCAGAAAATACACAATGAAGTGAGAGAACATGTGTGCTTTGACTGTGGGAAGAGCTTTACTAGAGCTGGACATCTGAATGAGCACCAGAGAATTCATACTGGAGAAAGACCTTACAAGTGTTCATACTGTGACAAGAGTTTCACTCAGTCTTCACACCTGAAAGTACATGAGCGAGTTCACACTGGAGAGAAGCCATACCACTGTACTCAGTGTGAGAAGAGTTTCACAGATGCAAAAGGTTTAAAAAATCATCTGTTCCATCATTCTGGAGAAAAGCCGTTTAACTGTGATCAGTGTGGTAAAGATTTTATTTCATCATCAAATCTAAAAAAACACCTGATAGTTCATTCAGGTGAGAGGCCTCATGTGTGTTCTCTCTGTGGAAAGAGTTTTTCACGACTGAAGAGTTTTAAACTGCACCAGAAAACACATAATGAAGTGAGAGATCATGTGTGCTTTGACTGTGGGAAGAGCTTTACTACATCCGCCCAACTGAAACTGCACCAAAGAACTCATTCTGGAGAAAAACCTTACAAGTGCTCATATTGTGACAAGAGTTTCACTCAATCTGGGACCCTGAAATCACACGAGCGAGTTCACACTGGAGAGAAGCCATACTACTGTACTCGTTGTGAGGAGAGTTTTAGACATTTATCAAGACTTCACACTCATATGAAAACATGTTGCAAGTGATCAACAAGATGTTTTGAGATGCCGGGTGCAGGGGTGGTTTGTTAGGCTCTGCCCCTTTGTTTAAAATTTTCTAGTCATTTTTTTTATCTTACATTGTATTTTTCAACAATTGCTCATCAATACTAAAAAAATCTTAGGGAAAGTTTTGTTGCATATGTTGCTTCCTGATAAGTCCATGTCAAGAGAAGCAAATGGTATGGTCCAAAAGTTCTACTGATTCTTCTCCTGCTCAGTGGTGCCATAAAAATGAATCCAGGACCACCAACAAACCAACATATAGGCTAACCGAACCAGAAAGTGGACTGAGTGAGTGTAAGCCAGGCTGGAGTGTGAACTGTGAGAGATCAGTGGACCATCAGGGTGTAAGCTGGGAGTTGTTGGGTGTTTGGCCAAACTCCCCCTGGGTATCTTACAGGATGTGACAGATGCTTGAAACATCAGAGCTTTGTACGAAAAGTATTTACAGCGCTTCACTTTTTCCACATTTTGTTATGTTACAGCTTTATTCCAAAACAAAATTAAATTCATTATTTTCCTCAAAATTCTACAAAAAATAGCCCATAATGACAACGTGAAAAAAACTTGTTTGAAATCTTTGCAAATGTATTAAAAATAAAAAACGAAGAAACAAAATTGCCTATGTTTTGCGTCGTTTATTGTTGCTCCAAAAAACTAACTTATAATAATAATAATAATCAATTTTATTTATATTGCACTTTACATTTAGAACAATCTCAAAGTGCTACAGGGTCAAGAATTAAAATTAAGTTAAGAAATTAAAAGTAAACTACATTTTCATTTGTATGCTTTTTTAAAAAGATATGTTTTTAAGTCTTTTTTAAAAAACATCTGTGGTCTGTGGGGCCCTGAGGTGGTCAGGGAGGGTGTTCCATAGCCTGGGGGCAGCAGAAGCAAAAGCCCTATCACCCATGCTGCAAAGCTTGGTTCTGGGGGTTTGGAGGGTGTGTGAGGTTGCAGACCGGGTGTGTGAGGAGGTCTGGGGGGTGAGGAGTTCCTGAAGGTGAAGGGGGGCATGTCCATGAATGCAATGGTGAGTGAGGAGGGAGACCTTGTACTCAATTCTGAGTGGGACGGGGAGCCAGTGTAGGGATTTCAGAATGGGAGTGATGTGGTCTTGCTTGCGCACCCTCATCAGGATCCAGGCAGCACTGTTCTGTATGTACTGGAGTCTCTGGATGCTCCTGCCAGAGATCCCGATGAGGAGTGCATTACAGTAGTCCAGCCTGGAGGAGACAAAGGCATGAACAAGCTTCTCTGCATCTGATAGGGTGAGTGTTTGATGGAGTTTGGCGATGTTCTTTAGGTGGTAAAATGATGTCTTACAGAGGTGTTTGATGTGGGTGTCAAAGGTGAGTTGTTGGTCCATTTTAACACCCAAGTTGGTGACAGATGTGGAGAGGAGATGGTTTGGCCAGAGAAAGTGATATTGGTGATGGTGGAAGAGCGGAGCTGATGTGGTGTGCCAACCAGGATGGCCTCCGTTTTGGAACTGTTGAGCTGAAGAAAGTTGAGCTTCATCCACGCCTCTATCTCCTCCAGGCAGTTAGTCAGTGTAGAAGTTGGCAGAGGAGCAGAAGAAGTGGGGGTTGTCTTGAGGTAGAGCTGTGTGTCATCCGCATAGCAGTGAAATGCTATGCCATGTCTGCTAATGATATTGCCAAGGGGAAGCATGTAGAGGGAAAAGAGGGTGGGGCCCAGCACAGAACCCTGAGGAACCCAGCAGGTGACGTTGTGGGTGTGTGACTTGGCTTTGCCCAGGGCAACATGCTCAGTTCTGTCGGTCAGGTAGGAGGTGAACCAGTTGTGAACTTATGTCACTTTTTAACTTTAAAAAGTCTGCTCATACTGAATTTACCGGCTTAAATTTTTTTTTTTTTACTTAGTTAAATATTCACATTCTTCTTGGTATCGTTTGCAGGGAAGAAAAGCTATTTTATCTATTTGATATTTTCACTTAAAGGTAGGGTAGGTAAGAATTATCTAAAACACTTTTGTCCAAATTTGTTTAAACTATATGTCAATACATAATTAAAATGTAAGTACTCTGAAAAAGAGAGTATAAAAATCGAGTGACTCTAGACTTTTTAATCTGCAATAAACACCGCTCATTATTTTCGTTCGGGACGAATCAAGTGATTGGCTTATGCGACTGTTACTCTCTCTCGCTACCATGGCTACCCCCTTTTGCTACAGTATCTGCCCACATGCACGCACCTCTACTTCCTCGGACAGTAGTTGCCCGCCCTCTTGCACGACCTCAGGCCTTCCCTGTACGTCACCTAGCAGAACCAGCACCGCGTCAGACACGCTTCTAGTGTGCAAAGCAGGCCCAGATTGGCTTATCGGGAGCACCGGGAAAATTCCCGGTGGGCCGGTATTTTTTTTGGCCGCGAGGGCCGTTGTTGTCATGGCACTGGCTTGAAATATGGATGCTCCCTATATGGTCCCTATGTTTCCTGCACTCACAGCAGCCCCACTTTTTTATTTACTATTTTACCGCAGTCCAGTTCTATTGCCAGGGTTTGCATAGAAGGTTGTTGTACTCACGTTTCATAATCAACATATGAAATTTAAAAAATAATAATATTATAGGCTAATAGTTCAACATAGCCTAACTACGAAACAATAGAGTCTATGCTACGTTTTCAATAACCCTCTGTGACGGCGCCGGTGCGACGCGCGTTCTGACGGATATGTTCCTTTAAAGGGTCATGAAACCCTACAGCTAAATTTTGAGATTTTAACAGAGGTATGTGTGTTGAACATCATTGAACATAATGTGAGCATCTGTTAGATTTAATTAACAAGTGAAACTGGTAAATTTTTATGTTTTTCACCCTATTTTCGTCTTCCGGGTTTAAAAACTACATTGCGTCCACGTCACAGCTTGTGACGTACCAGTGCACTATAGTGCTATGTGACGCATCGGTGTCTCATTATTATTAATGAGATTGAGTTTTCTTATCCTATGAGAAGACACCGTCTCTTAATTATTCATGACAGCACGTGGTTCTTTCCAATGACAGAAGTGACAGTCTGCGTGTTTACGGAGTAGATGAGAGGAGTATATGATCATGGGTCGTAAGTGTTTGTTTCCCTGGTGTAAAGGTTCGGGTGTGTTGCATGGCTTTCCCCGCGATGCTGCCAGGGCTAGTCTCTGGCTGCGGGCGGTTGGTTGGCCATCAACTAGCGATACCTCAAAGCTGTTTGTGTGTAACAAACATTTTTCTAATGAAAGTTACGAGAACTGGAGACAGGTGGAATTCGGTTTTGCTCAGCAACGCAGTTTGCGTCTTGCCGGCAATGCTGTACCAAGTCCAGAGGACTTTTCGATCGTTTCTACTTATGTATGCCAAATTTAACCCTAACAATTTGATTTGCCTTTTATAAGCATGTGTTATAATAATTTATATATTTCACTAATACTTCAATTGCACGGAACATTTAGTAAAATATAGTAATATATTTAAACTATTTTTGGAAATATGTCTTGAAATTAATTTATCTGTACTTTTAGCCTAAAATCTGTTGCGAGATGGCGTGTCAGACCGAAGAGCCCGCCAAAAAAGATGCTGCATGTCAAACCCACCCAGATATAAAGCACATGTCAACGCAACATCGTTGGAAACCAGATCGAAGGAGCAAGAGTAGGCCTATGTCATACACTTTACAGTATTTAACAACAAAAATCGTATAAGTTACATAGTATTTTATATTATTGATTTATATGTATTTCTGCACCAATGCATTTATTTTATTTTCATCATATTTTCAACATAGGCACTCAGGTGAAGCAACATAAAAAGGATGTTGGTTGCAACACTTCCACCCCATTCATGCCACTAGAGGAAGGCCCTCTTGCTACCTCTACCCCCTCGAAAAGGCGCAGAAGAGATGCTGATGATTCTGATCCCAGTTTTCAAGCAGAAATGACGCACAGCAGCATCTATAATGAGAGGTACTTTTTAGTGAAATATCTGATTCGTTTTTATAACATTTATTTAAATATTTTGCTATTTCATAATGTATTAACTTGAATATTTTATTTAAATCTTATTTGTTGCAGCACTTTAATTTTAACACCACCCCATAAAATGAGGAAATTCATTGTTTATGAGGAGAATCTCATGGAGCTGTTCCTAAATTGCCCTGTCTGCTCAAGAAAATGTGCAATTCAGAGTAGAACAGTGGGAACAGTTCTACATGTGGACCAGACCTGTGTTCATTGCGACCATTTCAGACGCTGGGGCAGCCAGCCGTATGTCAAGAACATTCCAGCTGGAAATCTTCAGCTTGCTGCGGCTGTGCTCTTTAGTGGATCATCCTTCTACTTAAGTCACCAAGGTAAGAGGGTTTTTTGTTGCATATATGAGTGATTTGCATACTAATCAGTTTTAACTTGTATATTTAATGTTTATGTCAGTTTATGCAGGCATTTAACATTCAAGGATTTGCCATACTACGTACCTGAAACACCAAAGGGCCTTCCTATTCCCTACAATCAACTGGCAGTGGAAACAGCATCAAAATGCCGTTATTGCAGAAACACTGAGAGGAATGGATGTAGTTCTGGGTGGGACATGCGTGCTGACTCCTGGTAAGTGCAGTTATGTTGATAATATGCCATTTCAGTTTGCTATAATTAGGTAAATTCTGCTGTTATAAATGACTTCTACAGAGTTTAATTTCAAGCATTAATAATTAATTGCTAATATTAATTGCTAATGTAACATTGTTTAGGACACAGTGCCAAGTATGGAACATACTCGCTGATGGACCTCAGAGCAAACAAGATCATGGACATTCAGCTCATTCAGGTAAGGTTGTATTGAAATGTTTATTAGTGTAAACTAGTGATGTCACAAATACCGGTACTTTTGGTATCAAGTCAGTACTGACATTTTAGTGGAATTTTGGTACCGTGACATCCATCCCTAGTGTAAACAAGTTAATGAACTTTGTCTATTTAACCCAATCTTGCTTTAAGTGTTTTGAAGTAGGTTGATCTGATTTTTCAGAGCAATGAAGTCGGCAATAGTCAGCGTATGGAGAAGGAGGGATTCGAAAGAAGCCTGAGACAGCTAGAGCAGAGAGGAGTGACTGTGCGAATGATTGTCACAGATAGGCATCCTGGTGTTATGAAGTTCCTCAGAGAGAGTAGACCAAGCATTTTGCACAGATTTGACGCATGGCACATGGCAAAAGGTTTATCATTGAGATGATGTTCAAATAATTGCCAAAGCAAAAGGATATTAGGAAAACATGTAGTCATAATTGTTATATTGTTATGTCTATATCATATCGCAACAATGCTTTGCTTTCTGTAGGTGTTGGCAAGAAAATCGTGAGCTTGCCAAACAAAGATGCTGCAAAGAGGTTGGCCCCTGGAAAAAAAGCATCGTCAATCACCTTTACTGGTGTGGAGCCTCGTCATCATCAGGGAAAGAAATTGTTTCGAAATGGAGATCTGTTGTCAATCATGTTCAAGATATCCATGAGCATGATGGGGAATTTCAAAGATGCCAGCATTCTCCTCTTGTTGGTGACCGGGCAAGGCAGTGGCTTAAACCAAGTAATGAACCATTTAGATATATTGTAGTTTAAATAATAATTTTTTTGTATTATGTTTTTACTAGTGATTTATCTTATGTTTTATTTTATGTTTTTACTTTTTCCATGTTATGATTAGGCACTGCTGCATGTGAAAAGCTCACTCAGGTCATCTTGGCACCCAAGTTGCTGAAAGACTTGGAGAAACTAAGTTCTGACTTCCAGACTTCAGGACTGGAGTCATTTCACAGTCTGATCCTCAGGTTTGCACCAAAGAGTCTGGCATTCTCTTTTGTGGGGATGTTGTGCAGGTTTGTTCAGGCTTTTATTTTATTATTATTTATTTGTTATATTTTATGTTATTATATAATATTTTATGTTATATTTATTCCTACTTTTTAGGACTCAACTTGCAGCCATGCACTTCAATGAAAACAGTGGAAGACTACAAGCAACAACAGCTGCAGGGGAGCTCCGGTGGCACATACAGTATCCACGCTTCAGAAGAGGAGAGTACACATTACGACTTCTGAAAAGAAATCCCACATTTGGTATCTATCTATCTATCTATCTATCTATCTATCTATCTATCTATCTATCTATCTATCTATCTATCTATCTATCTATCTATCTATCTATCTATCTATCTATCTATCTAATCACCTACAAGTATAAATTTATGAAAGTGACCATTATAATGTAGTACTCAAATGCAGGCTAATATGATTAGTCGTTTGTTTTAATTTTACATTTTTAGCTAAGCCCAGTGAATTAAAAAAAATTATTACGTTTGTTTTTATATTGTAATGTAATTTTAATCCCTATTTGTCTATTTGTCTGTCTATCTACCTGTAATGTAAAAAAATAAAAACATTTTATGCTGCAGAATACGTTGACAGGTTGCAGGATCTGCTTTTTGAAAGCATTTTGGAGCAGCCACAACTGTTTCAGGAATCGCTGAGTGGACTACAAGTTCCTGACCACCTCTGCACACAGTTCGAAAGACCTATAAAGAGTGAAGCTGTTGCTCAACACACATCACGATTCAGACCACATTCAATGTGTGCTCCGTTGTGATTTTATAAATAAATTAATAAATGACAATGGACAAATTGCAAAGTTAAGTTGTTCTTTATTCTAGTCAAGGGGAAGGGGTTGAAAACCTGTATAGGTTCCAGTATTGTCTGGGAACTGCTGTCTAATGCGGGTAACCGCATTTGCAGAGAATCACCACCCTGATGTGTCGGCCAAGGTACCCCAGCACCACCGGACAAAATTTCTATAGGCCAGGTGTCTGTAACAACTGAGATTGAAAGTTGTTGTTAGATTTTATGGACCAAAATAACAAAATGCTACCTGCAGTGTAAATTGATGGTAATCTGTGGAATTCTACTAACCTATTGAGGACTGTGTCATCCATGTCACCGTAGAGCTGGCGATATGTGCCATAAACAGCTTGCAGAACAAAAATGTTTAGGGCAACAGGTTCAAAACCTGGATGAGCAGTTATGCATGCTGCCCCACCAACCTGCTCACATCTGTGCATCACCTAAGTTGCATGTTATGAAGTTAATAAAATGATTGTGGGGTCTATAAACAATGTAACACTCGGTTTGGCATGTAGCTATATTAACTTGCAAATGGTAAAATGCATACTGTTTTGGCCAAGTTAGATACTGAAGTAAAATTAATTTGGGTGTAAGCTTCATTTACCTGTGCCACCTCCCTACAGCACAAATTTTCTTCTGGAGACAGCTTGGTGCAGTGACCACATTTACACCTGTTGCATAATTATTAAAACGTTTATGAGGGGAAACGTTATGCTAATTACAGGTTGGACCTGTTTTTGGCCTGATTAATAAGCTACCATTCTGAAACATCTCCCATCCGCGCTGCCTCTGGTTCGACCATGTTTTCCTCCACAATCACGGCAGGAGCTAACGGTTCGAATTGATAAGGCTGAGGACCTGCACCGCTATCTGAAGTATCTTCACCTGGGGTTTCAGGAGGAGAAAAGTCCTCCACCTCAGCAGAGCCCTGTGTACTGCTATCACTGTAAACTTCACTGTCGCTGTCCATCTTTATTATGGGTGTTCTGGGACGCGCGTAAGTTGGATCTCGGCTATATGTACGGAACGGTTTTTTCCGCGATTTTTTTTTTTTTAAAATATGCATTTATACTGTGTATACAAACATAATTATATATTTTAAACAATTCAGATTAATCTAATATATGTAGTAAGGCAAACAGACGGTTGTCAGTGTATTTTATTGGACTTTAATTTTGCCAGCTTTAAAAATCCTGCATTTCGTTACGTTTAACCCCATATATTTGTTGAGATTCGGCATGGGCCACTGCACTGCACTGACAGATGACAGTTGCTCGCCCCCCTCTTCCTCCCCCCTGCCTCGCTCTGCCACACCCACCCCTCCCCTCTTCTCACGGGCATCCACGCCCATTTAAGTAGCATTTTTCAAAAGATTACGAGGTGGATTTGAGCTGAAAGAGGGGTTTCATGACCCTTTAAGACAGCGGAAACCTCTCACAGTAGGCTACTCCGTCATTTTTATCCATAAAGATATAAGTGCAAGACATAATTATAAACTACAAACTGTCTACTTTTATTTGTGTGGGCCTAGAGTCACAATAACAAGGGAACAGATTATTTTGCATGCGCTGCACTCCGTCCAAACGTCGTCTTCATTTCAAAAATGTATTTTGTTTATTAAACGCAAAGTTTTTCATTTAAAAAGCATTTCTAAATTCAGTTTATATTTTCAACAAACAAAATTTCAAGCCAAAATAACGAAATAGTAAAAAAAAAAAAAAAACTTACCACCATGCAAATTCAAACATTTCGCTTTTTTTTATTTTAATTAATGCTTGAATAATACGCCTATGTCTCCTTCCATTAAATAATGGCTATTGTGGTGGCTGGGATAAACATAAACCTACCAACTTAAGTGTGGCATAATTTTTTGAATGACTTATCAGAAGAAGAAAAAAAGAAAAAAAGCATAACATCGGTTAATGGAAAGGCGATCATTTCGCAATAGTTTTTTTTTTATCGAATTTTAGGAAATAGCTAACGCAAAAGTTTTGCGCAAATACGTAATGGAAACGCGGCTAGTGAAGAGCAAGGCCCAATAACGTTACCAACACACCAGAATGGGCAGGATTGTCATTCAGAAGAACTAATAGTAATGAAGAGCCCTGCTCAGTGATAATTAATGATCCCTGATGATTCAGCAATACATTAATGCAACTGAACAAAAATAATGAAAACTTTGTAAAAAGGGGCTATTTGTGGTGAGAAATAAATGTAACACATTTCATTTAGTGTCAGAAAGAGAGCCAGGACCCAGTGGTGAAGAGACTAATGCTCTAAGACAGGTAAGCTGCTATTGTACCATAGTGTGTGAATAAGCAAACATTATCACTGAAAAAAAAAAAATTCTTACTTAGTATCTTACTTGTTTCCAGTTCAAATATCTAAATATTCTTAATTCGAGATACATTTACTAGACAAGTGAAATGGCATAAGGAATTATGTCTTGTTTTCTGGAGAAAAAAAACACCCTAAAAATTAAGTTGCTTTGTTGTCCTTTGTTGTTGCTTAAAACAAGCTAAAACAATTATTGTTCTTACCCCATTGGCAGATATTATAGCTTGTTTTAAGCAAAAAATCACTTAGCTAATTTTGAGGTGTTTTTTTCATACTTGTTTAGTAAATGCATCTTGATGTAAGATTTTGTTTTTAGATATTTGGACTGGAAACAAAACAAAAATACTAAGTAAGAGAAGTTCACTGATCACATTAGTTACAATATAACAACTTTATATGCTAGTGTTAGTGACCCATTATGTTTTAATCAAACGATAGTGAATATACAAAGCCCATGATTGAAAGGGAATAGGATAAAAGTAATATAAATTGAATAAAATATGAATAAAAGTGGGCCGGTCTAAGGCATAAAACTCCAGTGGCCTGTTGCACAATGCTGGTTTCAGTTGCTACCCAGGAAAGTTTGAGATTAGTTTGAGCAAACTCTGGTTTTTCGGGCTCAAGAAGGTGGATTGGTTTTTAGCAGTGTTAATCTCCATGGTAATTTACACTACACAGCTAACCTGCTCTGGAGCAGGTTTTATTCTGGGTTAGAGATCACAAACTCAAACTGGACCAATCAGCTGCAAGTAAAACTCACACCACCTGTATCTCTCAAACTAAAGTAGTTTATAGTGAAAAAACTTTAGAGACAAAATTGCTCATCTTTTGGTGCAAATTATTTATTATATTTATAATATATGAATTATAATTACTTTTAACGGGTGGAGCGGGCGGAGCGCGTTCATGTGTTTTGGGGGCGTGGCTTTGGAAAGAGCCCAGAAGGGAGAAGGTGGAGTGAATGGAAATAATGAGCTGTCTTTAAAACAGTCGTGAGAGGTCTACAGACACTCAATTTTTATACTTTCTTTTTCAGAGTACTTACATTTTAATTATGTATTGATATATAAAGAAAGTTTAAACAAATTTGGAAAAAATTTTTTTTTAACAAATTCTTACCTACCCTACCTTTACGTTTTCTAGATTTCCGTTGACGATGTTGATCTGGTTACCATGAAAGCTGCCATTATATGGTAGAAATGTGTCCAAATAAAAAAAAGTGTTCAACAAGCAAAGGTGCATGCCACCTCCAGAATGAACACCTCACTGAGCACCTCATTAACCACAATAACATCTGGTGTGTTAGCAGACAGATGTGAGAAAGCATCAGAGTTACTACACACACACACACACACACACACACACACACACACACACACGGTGCTGTAGGCCTACATTTAAACGGTGATATGGAAAGTATTCTAAAATGCATTCGTAATAAGGAGTTATTCACTGTATTTTTAAGTGCACACTGTCTCTGTTCTGATTGAAAATTCCTCTTTTCCCAACGCAATTGCTCGGCACGCCAATAGGTGGCGCACATGCGTCTTTAAAGCAGTTTACAAACTACCAGAAAACATAAAAGAAGAAGAGAAGAATTAACAGGAGAAATCCAAGAGTAAACATTTGAAATCTATGGGAAAGATGGAGTTTATTAAAGAGGAGATTGAAGACATGAGTTATCCAGGACCATCCAGAATAAAACATGAAGATACTGAGGAACAAACAGGTTGGTGTTCATTGGTGATTGTTGACTGTAAAGATAGTTTGCGGTTTGATATTCAGATTGTTGGCTATAAACAGTAGCCTCTACGCTGTCGTAGACACGAAATAATATTGCATTTTTTTCATGATTTGTGAATTCAGGTGAAGCGATCCTCCGGGTCAGAAAGCACTGACTCTTAATTTTATAATGCATATATCCAATAGTTGAAGAGGCTGAATCCAGCAACTTATTCGTTTGTTACTTATTGACGCGTTAGCCTCCCCTTTAACTGACGCGACGCTTCCTGAAGCACCCTATGCATGGCGTTCCCCGCAGTACGCTGTTAGAAATAAATGGAAAAATTCACAATTTCTCCGCCATATTTAAGTTTGCGTTAAATCCGACTAAATTGGTTAATAAAGCGTGCATTGATCTACTGGAAAACGATTTTTTGTATATATATATATATATATATATATATATATATATATATATATATATATATATATATATATATATATATATATATATATATATATGGGAGATACAAATACCGAGCCGCCCATTGCGCCGTCAAGCCTTTTTGCCACATTGAGTGCGTTAATGTGGACACAAGACATAGTAGAGCTCTCTCTATATATATATATATATATATATATATATATATATATATATATATATATATATATATATATATATATATATATATATATATATATATATATATATATATATATATATATGAAGCTTTTTCATACACTTTTTATGAAGCTTTGAACTGAGCACAATGCACAATTTCGCGGTGCTGCTGTTTCTCGGCCGCCACGGTGTGCTGTGCACGTTAAAAGGACACAAGGACATTATTGTAGAGCAACCCCTCTAACGAAATACAAATTTTAAGCATGATCTAAAATTTCATGCTTTTGTGCCTATTTTCAGAGTAAACAAAATAATAAATAGACTCAAAATATAATTATAGTAGTCTATTCTTTAATTGTTCATCAGCTCATTTTTTTCTGAAAATAATAGTAAACTATTCTGCAAGGTAAATAACACAAAAATTTTGATGAACATGACTAAAAATAACATAATTAACATCGTTCTTTAATTATTGCACGTCCTCCTTTGAATGCATTAATACATTTATTACAAAAACATACAATTACTAATTTTCAATATCACAAGGTAACTAGAGAAATGGCAAGTCCAGCTTGGATCCAGCCTTTTATGGAGACTATGGATGACCCAACACCTTTGAATAGGTGACACCTACCCCAGCAAGGACACCAGACCATCTAAGATTATACCAAATGTTATCATTGCTTTAAAATGCACATTCATTTTCCTCTATGCATATATTTGTAAATACAAGATTATCTTTTTGTCATAAATGTGACAGTACAGTTAGAAGATCCATTGCATTGTTGGCCCAATTAGAAGCGCTATCTATCCAGGGGTCTTCACTATAGAATTTGTAAAATTTACTAAAGTACTTTTTTTTTTTTTTTTTGAAAACCTGTTTTTAAAAGTGAGGTTTTCCAGCTGCCAGTTCAACCCTGCTTATTTCTTGTCAATTTTACAATGTATTACCGATTTCAATGTATTGTTTATTAAGGCTTTGGTTAGATGGTCACAGGTGTTTAATGTCACATTTTATATTTTGAAAGAAATAAAGACATACTGCTTGTTTTCAGACACTGTTTTTTTTAAAGGTGTAACCGTTTACCCAAAGTCAACTCCAAAAACTTCATAGCTTCATAATTTAGTCATTTATTGCAAGAAGCACATTTGTATTCGTCTTCTATGGCTGGATTGCCCACACACTGGAACCAGCACCCACAGTAGTCACAGGAAATCTGTAAAAATAAGAAAGAAAAATATATTTTTTATTGCAATACAATACAAAAAAATGCAGCCATAGTTACCCAATGGATATCTTCATCTGCATCTTTTGCATCATCTTCTGCATCTTTAAAAGTTTCTGCCTCCCCACAAAACTGGCACTTAGGTCATCTATGAGGTACAGTACAACACTAATATGAAATTTATTTTATTTCATACAGGGAACAAAACACTGTAAAATTATATGATCAAAACAACCCAGACTCATTGGAAATACGTGACTCTGCCTACATTTTTGCAAACCCTGAAATATGTACCTCCAGGTACGTTTCCCTGCACAATTCAAGAAAAACGTGGTGTAAGCACAAATTTTAATTCCTATTGAAATACATTTAATTCTTTGCATTTGTAAAAGTAGACATGATTTTATGAATATTTAAAGGCTACTTTTATATTTTGGAGCAACTAACCCCACTCCTTCCCTAAACCTACCCACTTCTCAACAATAAAACACATAACAGACAAATAAAAGTACAGTCACAGGTATTTATTGCAAAAACTGACCAAAACACTGCAAAAGTATTAACTCATGATGCATTCCAAGTCTTCTGAAGTCATACGATATCTTCATGTGAAGAACAGAGTTGATCTTAATGTTTTAATCGCTGAAATGATGATCCAATCCGCCGCTCCGTGTGAACACCCTCCAGTTGTTCATATTTCATTCAAATAATACACATAACTCTTGCGCGTGACGCAATTGGTCACGAGACATACGACAGCCAATGCTGTCAAATCTGATGTAACGGCGGCAATTTTCAAATATGATCTTTGGCGGGTGGACTCAACACTGATCTTTTTTGGGGATTTTCTTCACAAAAATCCATCGTTTGGCCTCGAAACACTTGGAATATTTGTACTTTTTAAATAAATTGTGCCTGCAGTCGTATCTGCCTGTTATGTCCTTTTTTTTATAATACACAAATGGTTAGGTTTAGGAAAGGGGTTGAGAAAAACTGATACCACTAAGCACCTCTAGTGGACGTTTCACACGAAAAGTGCAGGGAAACGTATCTGGAGGTACATATTTCAGGGTTTGCAAAAATTTAGGCAGAGTGCCAGAGTCACGTATTTCCAATGAGCCTGGGTTGGATCAAAAAGTTATCACAACATGTGTTTTTACATTGTTTTACCTCATTTTCATTTACCAAATTTCAACTTTACATTTTTTTATATAAGGTTCAACTCATTTCTTAAAGTCAATTTAATGTACTTTAAGTATAAAAAACTTAAACATCTGAATATGGGTTTCCCTTATGACAATAATATGAGGCATTGAGATTTGAAGTCAGCATGGACAGATAAGACCTATTTGTATAGGTAAAGTTCAACTGCATATATTCAGACATAATACAATACATGAACAAGTGCAATTAATTAAATTCACAGAATAAATGGAGTGTGTGAGAATCATTATTATGATGCATGCAGTGTAGCAAGACATTTGGAAGTAGCGCCAACACTTTTGGCCTTTTTTGCTTTCCGTACACCCAGCTGTGCTTTGGTGCGTCTGCATCCACTGTCAACAGACATGCTTCGTTGAGGGGGAACAGGAATTCCAGAAGGGAACAGAATCGACTGCTTCACCGGCCGAGAAACAGTGCCACAAAATTGGCTGAAAATGCAATAGGGCCTATTGCTCAGTGGGCAGTTCAGCTGTTAATAAAAAATAAATCTACTGTAAAAAGTGCTTGTTTTGTATTTCGTTAGAGGAGTAACTCTAATAGATTTATGTCCCGTTTAACGTACCTTCTTTTGCGGCCGAGAAACAGCACCGCAAAATTGCCCAAAAAAATCCCATAGTGCATTGTGTAATGTGCTCAATTCAAAGCTTCATAAAATAAAAATGTTTTATAAAATATGTATTTCGTTGGAGGAGTAGCTCTACTGTAATGGGCTCATGTCCATTTTAACACACACTGTGGCAGACGCGAAATGGGCTGAAGGCGCAATATGTGGCTCATTGTGCATTGTGAAATGCCGAGTTTAAAGCTTCATAAAAAATATAATAATTCTACAGTAAAAATTTGTATTCTGTTAGATGAGTAGCTCTACTATTATGAACGTATGTCCATTTAACTCACAATCTGTGGTGGCCGAAAAACAGCACCGCAAATTTGCAAGAAAATGCAATTGGCGGCTTATTGTGCATTGTATTGCAAAAATAATGTGCTCAATTCAAATCTTCATAAAAAAAATAAATCTGCACTGAAACTGCTTAATTTGTATTTCGTTAGAGGAGTAGCTCTACTATAATGGACTTAAATCCCCTTTAACTCACCCTTTTTGGCAGGCGAGAAACCGCAAAATTTCCAGAAAATGCAACAGCGTCTCATAGTGCATTGTGTAATTTGCTCAAAGTTTCATAATATTATCCTTAGTAAAAAAAGCTTAAAATATGTATTTCATTAGAAGAGTTGCTCCACTATAATGGACTTATTTCCAATTTAACGCACACTCTATGGCGGCCGAGATCAGCGTCACGAAATGGGCTGAAGCCGCAATAGGCCTATCTCATTAGCAATTATGCATTGTGTAATGGCAAGTTCAATGCTTTATTAATATATATATATATATATAATTCAATTCAATTCAATTCAAATATATTTGTATAGCGCTTTTCACAATACACATTGTTTCAAAGCAGCTTTACAGAAAGTGCATTTTATAAATGTACATTGAAAAATGTTAGAAAAAGTTAATCAATCATGTATTATTTTAGGCCGCTATAACAGCGCTGGCGTTGAGTCGTCTCTTCACAGGCGCGAGTCGTCTCTTCACAGGCAGTCGTCTCATCACAGGTGTTGGGGCATCTGAAGTCTCCATGAGAGGCTGGATACAAACTGGAGCTGACGAACTATTTACCTCGGGACTAGTGTCCCGAGATAATAACAGAAAAGCAGATGGGAAATAATTAGCATAGCTGCTGTTCAGAATATTAATTCTTTTGATCCGATTTAACTGTAGTATAAAAGGTAATTATAATGTGAATGCTTGGCTAAAGAGATGCCTTTAATCTAGTTTTAAACTGGGACAGCGAGTCTGAACCTCGAACAATATCAGGAAGACTATTCCAGAGTTTAGGAGCTAAATGTGAAAATGCCCTCCCTCCTTTAGTGGACTTATATATATATATATATATATATATATATATATATATATATATATATATATATATATATATATATATATATATATATATATATATATATAATATAATATATATATAATATAATATATTAGGGATGCAACAATACAGTTAGTCCACGGTTCAATACATACCTCAGTTTTTAACCACGGTTTTCGGTTCGGTTCGGTTCTGATGGCTTGTCACATACATTTTTTGTTATTCTATTCTTAGGCGATAGGAACAGCAAAAGGTTAAAGAGAAAAAATACTATTTTTTTATTGCAATACTTTCTTTATTTTACTTAAAATAATTGAAAAACCTTACTTAAACTTAACTTTACAAAAAAAAAAACTTTCTTTCTTTCAACCAAACACAATCACAGTTCTATAAAAAATATATCCTGGATCTTCCAAGCTTTAATGAGAGTAAATGGTACCATTTTTTTGAAGCCCATCCATCCATAAAAGTAATATATACGTCTCCAGGGGGTTAAGAAAGGCCTTCTGAAGCAAAGCGTTACGTTTTTGTTGGAAAAATATTTAAAATTATAACTTTACAAATGGTAATCACTAGCTTCCAATAACGGACATCTCAGGGAAGGGTTAACTGTGGCCTAAGCCAGCTAGGTAAATATACTCTTGCATTTTTGGCATTCAATAGAGAGTAGCAATCTAACAACAGGGAAGACAGCAACTGTAAGTGTTTTGTATCATTTTCTCATTTGATTTTAGCTCAGTTGTTGTTACTAAGAAAGTTTGTTTGTTTGTTTAGTGTATTCATGTGCTGTAGTCGCACTGTTGAATTCTTGTGTTGCCTCATGAGTTAGCGTTTGTTCACGCTTGTAAAGAGTTTTCGGTAAGGTGTGGCCAGCTGTGTTCAATAACGACACTTGAAGCGAGCATAAAATAGAGTAGTATTCCACGGCAGCAGACGTGTCAGCCCTCGTGTGAAGAGAAAAGAGTGTAAAGACTTCAAATCATGAAGAATGACGTTATATTATTTGCATGTCTACGACGACGCACTGTGGGTTTATAGCCCAACAAAATCTGATTATCAAACCGTAAACTATCTTTGCTGTGGTGGATGTGAAATTAACTGATAAAATATACAGAAATGCATCTAAATTATCATAACCTTGTATAGCATTTGTTAAACAGATTTTGATGGTATTAACAAGAGAATGAACTTTTGGCACATCCAGTATACTGTGTTGTTGCTTTCTTCTGTGAAATCAGAGTTCACTTGAACTTATTTTACCCAAACATTTTTTTTTTAGACTGGATGGAGATGAAACCACAAAGTCACAAACTGAATCAAGCAGAAAAGGACAACTTCAAAACTCACAGAGTAAAAGCTAATAAGCTGCACACCTGCTCACAGTGTGGAAAGAGTTTCAGTCAAAGAGGAAACCTTAACAAACACATAAGAATTCACACTGGAGAGAAACCGTATCCATGCACTCAGTGTGGAAAGAGTTTCACATGTAAAACTGATCTTAAGTATCATCTGCTCCATCACTCTGGAGAAAAACCATTTAATTGTGACCAGTGTGGTAGAAAGTTCATTTTATCATCCCGTCTAAAACAACACATGAAAGTTCATTCAGATGAGAAGCCTCATGTGTGTTCTCTCTGTGGAAAGAGTTTTTCGAGGCTGGATCATTTTAAAAAGCACCAGAAAACACATAATAATGTAAGAGATTATGTGTGCTTTGAGTGTGGGAAGAGCTTTACTAGAGATGACTATCTGAAACAGCACCAAAGAATTCACACTGGAGAAAGACCTTACAAGTGCTCATATTGTGACAAGAGTTTTGCTCAGTCTGGAAACCTGAAAAAGCACGAGCGACTTCATACTGGAGAGAAGCCGTACCACTGTACTCAGTGTGGAGAGAGTTTCATAAGTGCCAAAAGTCTCAGATATCATCTGTACATTCACACTGGAGAAAAACCTTTCAGCTGTGATCATTGTGATAAAAAGTTTAAAACGTTATCAAATCTAAAACTTCACCTAATAGTTCATTCGGATGAGAGGCCTCACTTGTGTTCTCTCTGTGGAAAGAGTTTTCCACGGCTGATCAGTTGTAGACAGCACCAGAAAACACATAATGGAGTGAGAGATCATGTGTGTTGTGAATGTGGGAAGAGCTTTACTACATCTAGCAATCTGAAACAGCACCAAAGAACTCATACTGGAGAAAGACCTTACAAGTGCTCGTATTGTGACTGAGAGCTTTGCCCAGTCAGGAAACCTGAAAGAACATGAGCGAGTTCACACTGGAGAGAAGCCGTATCACTGTACTCAGGAGAGAGTTTCACCCAATCAAAAGCTCTAGCTAATTTTGACCTCAAAGTTGATGTGTTAGAAGCAGGACAAATTTGAGCGAGTTTGACAAGGGCCAAATTGTGATGGCTAGACGACTGGGTCAGAGCACCTCCAAAACTGCAGCTCTTGTGGGGTGTTCCCGGTCTGCAGTGGTCAGGATCTATTAAAAGAGCTCCAAGGAAGGAACAGTGGTGAACCAGAGACAGGGTCATGGGCGGCTCAGGCTCATTGATGCACGTGGGGAGCGAAGGCTGGCCCGTGTGGTCCGATCAAACAGACGAGCTACTGGACGAGTTAATGCTGGTTCTGATAGAAAGATGTCAGAATACACAGTGCATCACAGTTTGTTGCGTATGGGGCTGCATAGCCGCAGACCAGTCAGGGTGGCCATGTTGACCCCTGTCCACCGCCGCAAGTGCCAACAGTGGGCACAAAAGCATCAGAACTGGACCACCGAGCAATGAAAGAAGGAATGGCCTGGTCTGCTGGATCACATATTCTTTTACATCACGTGGATGGCCGGGTGCGTGTGTCGCTTACCTGGGGAACACATGGCACCAGGATGCACTATGGGAAGAAAGCAAGCCAGCGGAGGCAGTGCTAAACAAACCATGGATCCATGGAGGCCCCACCTCACAACTTACAGGACTTAAAGAATCTTCTGCTAACATCTTGGTGCCAGATACCACAGCACACCTTCAAGGGTTTAGTGGAGTCCATGCCTCAACGGGTCAGGGCTGTTACAGTTATCTTTAAATATAAGTCTAATAATATAAACCGTTTTCCATGAATGTATTTTATAAGATTTTAACATAGATTTTATAAAGTGACTTTCCTAATACATATATATATATATGCATATAAATGACAAAATACAATGTTTATTTAAAATATAAACAATAAAGTTTTGAAATGGAGCATATGTGTTAACTGAGCTACTGAAAAGCCGATGTTTTCTTTGTTGATGTCTGAAATGTCCTGTAACTTGCCCCATTGAGCACAAACTCCCATTGGGATCCCATTGGGGTGCATTCAAGTCTTCGAATAAGTAGCCTCTTATTCAAAATTGATTGCGATTTAAAGGGTTACTTCAGCGATTAGCATTAAGCTTTGTATCAGTAGAAACCCAGGAGTATATTCAAATTATCGTACTTTCCCCCCTCATATCACCCTGAGGCGAGAGAATTATGTATTTTATTTCTGGAAAAATTCCTCCGATGACGCAAATATTGTCATTTTGCGTCATCTGAGGAGTTTTCGGCCAGAGGCTGAAGACTACAGCCAGCAGAGGGCGCTGTTTCCACATGTTTTAAACATCACACTCACAGCACTCACAACACTCGGCTCGCGGAGCTGCGGAGATTCATGTAAACGGAGCGGTGGAGAGCAAAGTGAGTGTTTCAACTTTTAAAATGAACTTCCTATGACAGTTAAGCTTCCAAAGACATGAACTGAACACGCGCTGTGAATGTAGCCGCGCCCGCTCAGTTCATGTAATGAATGTAATCCGATCCTGCTGCGTTTGTGCCGTGACGCTCAATCGGCTCACTCGCATTATATTGAACAGACACGTTCAGTTTTTAATTGTAGTGTCTCTAACTGAACTGATTTTATGAAAATGAACGCGGTGGGCAAGTGATCCAGTAATCCAGTAGCCGACTAGCCGTGCCTAGAGTAGGGCAGTGAAGCAGTGCGTTCTGGGAATTGTTGTCTTTCATCCCCATGAGACAAAAATACATTTTCTGTGTTTTCTCAGTCTAGACAGCACCAAATTCAAAAATAATTTCACATTTCTACTACATTAATGACCCAGTTTAAATACAGATTCATCTTCCCAGCGCTGAAGTACCCCTTTAAGACACATAAAAGCATAAAAAAATAAACTGGTAACTATTTTACATATTTATTTCTTTATTTATGATTAAGGTGAGTAATGCGTTAGTTCATTATTATTTTAGTCAAATGATTATCTACCTTTTAAATAGACTTAACTATTGTATACATTGACTTTCAGTAGTGAATTCATGATGCTTGACTTCTCTCACTTTCATGAGGTTCATTAACAAATAAACACTGAGCCTAATCAGAGAAAGCAACAGAAATTGATTTCGAAATCACACGAGGTCCCAAGATCCCGTGCGAATAGGGCTTTAGAAGCACTCACTTCCTGATGGCTGAGCGTACTGCGCAGACTCAGACTGAGCTTGACGACGTAGATGTGACGTACGCAACCTGTCTGACAGTTGTAAGTCCTCTAGTAGTTGTGGAAAGTGAAATCTGAATCACGTTCAAATATTTTGTCCTGTTGCTTTTGCTTTCTATGGGCTTCTCCCTTGAATTTACAGACAGTAAAAGATTGCCTGCGAGCTTCTCCTCCTGTCTATACGGTAATTTCTCTACTGTGCGACAGAGAGTCGCACTGTTATGACGCAATTGTTAGCCTATTTTTTTAAAAATGGCTTCTACGTGGCGATAGTGTAAGATACAAGGTAATGGAGCCTTTTATACATTGTCGTGTTTCTTTAGAGATTATACACTTGACACCAGCAGGTGCGGTATGGTAGATGTTTTACGACAGTAAGCAGCACACATTTTTTTCCGGTGCCCATGTTAACGCGTTTATGGCTGCATTGTGGAGGAGTGTTGCGTGAGTTTTGTTTTGATTTCTAATTATACTGTGTGGACAAACAGAATAGCTGGTAATACATCAATTCTTTAAAAATATGAAGATATGTCTGATAAGTGTTTGGGTTTTAAAATTCAGTTTTATATTAAAGGTGATTGTTGCCCCATTGTTTAATGGAAACAAACAGGTATTTGCCTCTTTGTTTTTGCTAAACAATTTATATATATTTTTATTTTATATTCCTTCTTTCCAGTATATTCTTATTTAAATCACATACATATTCTTTTTAGACTTTATTTTTATTTTGTCCGTAGAGAATTAACTGAGTTTTGATTTGACACTTTATTTTTTACTGGTTGAAAATCTCTTAACATCCTGACAATCAATAATTACCCCTTTGTTTTCGCCACAATATGCAAACAACAGTGCAAGATAGTCGTTATGTTCGTTGTTGTGTAAAATGTATATGCAGTTTCGGCTTTGTGCGTGTTCGAGCGCCCTCTGGAGTAGCGATTGCTGCTCAGTACGTACGGTTGTTGTTTACGACAGTTGAGAGCGCGTTTGGGGCAGATGAGACGAGATGAGAGCAAGAAAACGACGAGGAACGTAAACAACAACTACAAGAACTAGGTACAACCGATACTTTACACGATAAACGTTTTAAATGATACACAGCGAAACAAAACCTTTTTATCTTGAACCAGATTCCGTTTACAAACACGTGTTTTTCACTTTGTTGTGTTACACGTTAGCAAGTTGACTTAAGTGCCTCGATATCTGAGCTATTTCTAGTCTATTGTATTGTATTCCATTATGTTTAGCAGTGTCTTCTATTTTAACAACCACAATTATTGTGTTAAGGCAATGTTTCCTTGGTAAATGCCATGTGTTTTTTTCTTTCATTCACTCATTCATTCACTCACTGTATTTATTCATGTTTGTTTCTATCAGAATGTCAGCAACTTTGAATGTCCTCATTCGAACTAATTATCAAATTAATTTTATTTTGAATTTAACAAAACTAAATTCACTGCTGTATGAATTAACTGAATGAATGAGCCCTTACTGTATAGTTAGGGTTTGGTATAGAGTTATTAGTTGCTTGTAACTATGCATCATTTACTGTTATTTCTTTACGTAAACATGAAGGACATGTAAATGCAAGATTGAAAAATAAAGTGTTAGTGTTTATTTCATGCCAGTCCAGCTATTTAATTTTAGTGAAAGATAAAAAAAAATGGTATCAGCACAGCATATACTTTTAATAATAAAAAATTAAGATCTAATAAAATTTAGACAGATGGATCATTCCATGTGAAGTCAACCACATTTCAGAAATTTCCCCAGCTCAAATGTTTTATTTTGTTAATATTTGTTCTGAAGAAAGACAAACATAAAGTGATAAAAGCCAAACTATTTAATGTAATGAATGTATACTTAGTGAGTAATCCACTATTTTGTAGAGGAAGGGTCAGAATATTAATTTTCACCTGAGATTTGGAGCCAAATTACAGAGGGGTAAAATACTTCAGAAGGATGGCAGCATCATTATTTTATTTTTACACAGAGATTGGTAGGTCTTTTAGTCAAAACTGTTGACTTTAGCCATCCTTGTTGCATTATAATCCAACGGTGACTGTTCAAAAATGGCGAAAAGCAAAGTTGGCATGCCTGTAACTCAAGAAGTTTTAATGATATCATAATATCCCTTTAGATTTAGTTATTTTAACAAACATTTATTTTGGTATCTTCATTGTAAAAGCCTATTAGGTTTCAGTCCCAGATATATGGGGATGCCAGTGTGGCTCCATGAGTAATTTCGTATATTGTACACATTTTCAGTGGCCAAAACCAAATGGGTCACTTTGCATAAAAAACGGGGAATGTGTGAAGAATAATATTGAAACTAAAAACGTATCTTGTTTCCGTCTTTCAAAACAATTGCATACAACAACACACTTCTGAGTGCCAAACATATACAGAAATTGTCAAGTTAAGGCACATCAGGGATATTTTGGAATAAGGGATTTTTTTTCATTATAACAGCTTCTGAAGCTACCAAGAGTTCAAATACACAGTATCGTAACTACATGTTACCGCATTGACGTCCCTATATCTCTGGAATTGAACCATATAGTGCCTTAAAAATTAGGATTCAAAATTAAAAGTTTATTAAGAATTAGAATCTATAAGGATAAGATATCTTTAATACATTTAGCGTTACAGTCATGCAAACTGAGGAAAATAATATGTATGGCAGTCAGATAACACAAGCTTTTCCACTTTTTGAACACTTCCACTTACACATTTGTCACTTTTGGATTAAAATGCAACAAAGATTGCTAAAGTCTGTAGATTTTACTTATAGACCTGCCAATCTCTGGGGGGACCTCTCAGAGGGGGACCTTTGGTTGAGTTGACACAGAACTAGACACTTTTCCATAAAACTATGGAATAACAAAATAAATGAATCTATTAGGAAACAAAACATGGTTAATCAGTTTTATAAGCATCTATTTTTTTATCTTCAGCAGGTCTGGTTCTTCAAGTTGCACTCACAGCGACAGGATGTCATTCATTAGTGACTTCCAGCCACAACAATTCAGCATATGCTGGTAATACCCCATCATCCTACAAGAGAAGAACTGAGAAGTAACAACTGCAATCTCTCTGACATATTATGGTAAAGATGGAGTTTGTTAAACAGGAAAATGAAGACATGAGTGATCCAGAACCATCCAGAATAAAACATGAAGATAGTGAGGAACAAACAGGTTTGTGTCTATTCTTGATTGTTCATCATGGTGAAATAATGAGCAATACACTGTAGTAAATGATAAAGAAATGCATCTAAATGATCATAACCATGTATAGCAGCTGTCAAACACATTTAGTTTGACACATCAAAGATCTGATACTCGATAATCTCAGAGAGATACCTGTTGCTTTTTGCTTTTAGAGGGTTATTTTACCCCAAAATAACTATTCTATTGTATACATGTTTACCATATTTGATGCAGTCTATGTACACTATATTTCCAAGAGTATTGGGACACCCATCCAAATAATTAAATTCAGATGTATTCGTATTCTTCCGAGTTGCCATAATAGTAATGGGTATATCACGCAATCTCTGGCCAAACTATTTAAAAATGCAGAGGTTATTCAGGATACTCCGTCTGGCGCGTGCAATGATGACGCAATGAACAGTGATGATTCTCTCTAACCAATCAGCAGTCTGCTGTGTTTTCACGTCACATTTTAGTATCGCCTCAGCTCGCTCAGAACCTCACCGGAGGTGATATGAAAAAAAGTACCTGGAAGCAGGTACAGGTACAACTTTAACACAGTGGAAACCAAACAAAGGCGAGGCGAGCTGGTACTGTGTAGTGGAAAAGCGCCATTAGTTCCAGTGAAAGGAACTCTTAATGCTTCAGCATACCAAGACATTTTGGACAATTTTATGCTCCCAACGTTGTGGGAACAGTTTGGGGATGGCCCCTTTCTTTTCCTACATGACTGTGCACCAGTGCACAAAGCGTCAGCCCATAAAGACATGGATGAACGAGTTTGGTGTGGAGGAACTTGACTGGCCTGCACAGAGTCCTGACCTCAAACCGATAGAACACCTTTGGGATGAATTGCGCTCATAAATGCGCTTCTAGAAGAATGCTCAAAAATTCCCATAAACACTCCTAAACCTTTTGGAAAGCCTTCCCAGAAGAGTTGAAGCTGTTATATAGCTGCAAAGGGTGGGCCAACTCCATATTAAACCCTCGAAATAACGAATGGGATGTCATTAAAGTTCATGTGCATGTAAAGGCAGATGTCCCAAAACTTTTGGCAATATAGTGTTTGTGACTTTGTTTATATGTCTATATAAAGCAATTGTATCTCTTGATTCATGGTATTATATAGATTTGTTTTTATGACCTTTTTGAGTTGCATAGACTTTCAATATCTTTGTTTTTTCAAAGATGAACTATAGTCTTATGAGTTTGAAACGACATGAAGGTGAGCGGTTGAAGACAGTATTTTAACTTTTGGGTGAACCATCCCTTTAAAATTTTACTTGAATTGTGAACTGATTCTAACTACTTAATATGTTTATTTTAGACTGGATGGAAGCGATGGAGCAACGACACAAACTGAATGAAGTAGAGGAGAAATGTGACTTAAAAACTCAAGGAATAAAGGTTAAAAAGCTGCACACCTGCTCTCAGTGTGGAAAGAGTTTCAGACAAAAAGGAAATCTTAGCACACACATGAGAGTTCACACTGGAGAGAAACCGTATACATGCTCTCAGTGTGGAAAGAGTTTTACTCAATCATCAGGTCTGAATAATCATCTGCTCCGTCACTCTGGGGAAAAACCGTTCAACTGTGATCAGTGTGGTAAAAAGTTTAATTCGTCTTCAAATCTAAAAAGTCACCTAAAAGTTCATTCAGATGAGAAGCCTCATGTGTGTTCTTTCTGTGGAAAGAGTTTTTCACGACTGGACGGTTTTAAACAGCACCAGAGAATACATAATGAAGTGAGAGATCATGTGTGTTGTGACTGTGGGAAGAGCTTTACTACACCTACTCAACTAAAACGTCACCAACGAATTCACACTGGAGAAAGACCTTACAAGTGCTCAGTTTGTGACAAGAGATTCAATGTGTCTGGAAACCTGAAAGTACATGAGCGACTTCATACTGGAGAGCAGCTGTACCAGTGTACTTGGTGTGGACAGAGTTTCAAATCTCCCAGAGGTCTCTGTAATCATCTGCGCATTCACTCTGGAGAAAAGCCATTCAACTGTGATCAGTGTGGTGAAGATTTTAGATCATCATCACATCTGAAAAAAGTTCATTCAGATGAGAGGACTCACTTGTGTACTTTTGGTGGAGAGAGTTTTTCACAGCTAAACAGTTTTAAACTGCACCAGACAACAGAAAATGGAGTGAGAGATTATGTGTGTTGTGACTGTGGGAAGAGCTTTACTGCAACTGCCCAACTGAAACGACACCAAAGAATTCACACTGGAGAAAGGCCTTACAAGTGCTCATACTGTGACAAGAGTTTCACTCAGTCTGGAAACCTGAAGGTACATGAGCGAGTTCATACTGGCGATAAGCCTTACCACTGTACTCAGTGTGGAGAGAGTTTCACCCAATCAACAACTTTAAAGATTCATATTAAAAACCATTGTCATGTGTCACACTGAGCAAATGTTATTCTCAGATGTAGTGCGTTACAGAAAATAATTTGAGAATGTGTAGTAAAACTAGCATTGCTTTGAAATACCCAAGATTTTTGGAGATGTTTCTATCTTGGAGAGCAGCAAAAGTGTGTGATCATTTCAATCTCTTATTCTTTGATTGAACCATTAATGGCTTGTTTCCACCGAGTGCTACGGTTTAGTACAGCTCAGTACGATTCAAGACAGTTGACAACATACAGCAGATCTTGTTCTTGCTTCTCAGCATGTGGCTGTTTGTCACAAGGTGAAGACGCTCTTTGTTTAGGCCAAGGCCGAAAAAGCATGCGCAAGTTACGATACTCTGTCAACCAATCAACATTGAGTGTAGCTCCTCCCTTTAGTACCGGACTACTGTGCTACGTATCCCAACAGAAGGGTGGCAAAAAGTGGTACGGTACGGTTCAGAATAGCATTTACAACTTCTGACAATGAAAACGGCATGTATTGTGTAACGTACTGAACCATACCATTCGGTGGAAACGAGCCATAAGCGTCAAAATTAAATGAGACTGGAAACAAATTTAACAATAACTAACAAACAGCCATTTATCAGTATGAAACGGTTTTTATACTTTAATATGGAGTTTTTGAAACATATTTTGTCATGTAGTATCCTACACATTTCTTTTCAATTATAGACTATGTATAATAACAAAAAGAACGGCCATTTCATTGACAACATCTGTTTTTGTGTGATTAAGGAAAGTGTTATTCCTTTATAATATTGTAGTCAGTTTTATTTCACAAGTGATGATCTTATAGTTCGTCTCAGCCTGTTGTGATGGCACCAATAAAATGTGCTTAATGTGCCAATTTACAGAAGATCTCGAACATCATGATAACATGACTCTTGGTGGTGAAATAAACAGTATTTTTTTCAGCCACACTCTTATTATTTTGCACCAGAACATACAGTCAGGGTCAGAATTATTGACACCCTTGGTAAATATGAACAAAGAAGCCTGTAAAAATAATCCTTTTGATCTTGTATTTTTTTTAATCACAAAAAAAAACAAAGAAAGTAAAATATTTGGGAAATGTTGGGAAAGTCTCTTTATTAAATACATGTTTTCTCCAAAATTCGTTGGCATGTATGTTGAAATATAATTAAATAACTATTTTCACAACATCTATGACGTGTCGGTCCATGTATGTTGCGCTCAATCTTACATATTAATGCATTCAATCTTATTTAATCCTCCATAATCAATATGAAGGTTTGTGCTCAGATTTCTATTGATTAAACAAAAGTACAAAACAAGATATGGTTTGTAGTACTGATTGCTGACTTTCATGCCGCTTATAATATATGGGATGCAGAAGTGCTGGATGAATACTGATGTAAGCTACAGCAAGGTAAATGATATTGGAGTGAAGAGGTTAGGGAAACGTTCCTGGAACGGAACCAATTCTCTCGCCAAACCAACAGGGACTGTTTCTGGCTAACCAAGAACTGTGTCTGTTCTCGGAACCAAAAAATTGTCAGCTGAGTATAAAGCACAACTCACACAGCGGTCACTTTCAAACCAAATTCATGTGACCAATAAGAACACGAGCAAAATCTGAACGCATAGAATCAAAGTTTTTTTTTTTTATGTTTAGTATAGAAATAACCGAAAATTTGACGAACAGGGGCCTATTGCACAAAATTAGGATAAGGGATTAAGCTGGGATATCTTGATGTTCTTGTTATCTGTATGCAAAATTTAGTACACCGCTGTCGTGTAAACTTACCCTGAAGGCACAATCACACAAAGAACGATAATGAAAGATAACTGTATATTAGCGAATAAATTGAGCCAAGATCACCAAGATATCCCAGCTTAATCCCTTATCCTAGTTTTGTGCAATAGGCACCAGGTGATTGGAGCTTATCTCTTTCTATCAGTTTTCTTTCGTTTGAAATGCTGAATAACTATTGTAATAAATAAGTGCATAAACCCAGATAATTTGTACAGCTGGTGCACTAGTTTTATATAATTTTTTAGAAATAAATCTGTGAAATGCTTAGAGAAATGTGTTAATGTAAGGTTTATGTATCCCTGTAATACTGAAAACATATAGTATTTGTCAACTTGCCAGTGTGGGGGAGTTACTAGGAATATCCAAAAGGTGGCAGCGATACGCTAAATTAATGTTTTCAAGTTTGCTTTACAAATGGAGGTTGCCAAGTCCGCGGTTTCCCCCGGACATTGGGCTGGTTTTGGTTGCTAATTTCGCTAGTTCTGGCAACCCTGAAACAAACGAAAAGAGCAGAAGGACGTAGCGTGAGACGAGTACTGTAAATTCGACCAGTTCAAGCTAAAACTGACGCCGGATGCCGTATATTTACAGTCTGTATGTGAGAGATGTTCCCAATTGGTTGAGGTTGGCATTAATGGGCTCCAGATTTGATGTAAGTACTACGTAATGAAACGGAACACGTACCCTGGTTTATCATTGTAAATGCCATACAAAAATACCCTGTATTCTAACAGGGAATGCATATGTTTAAGTGTAAATTAAGAATTGTTATATAAATTCAGGGCGTCTGTAGCATGATCACAACTCCCACAACAATTCACCAATAAATACTGGGAATATACACATCATCCCACAAGAGAAGGACAAACTCCAGGTGTAGCAGCTGAAATCTGTGTGACTGTTAAAGATGGAGTTTATTAAAGAGGAGATTGAAGACATGGGTGATCCAGAACCATCCAGAATAAAACATGAAGATACTGAGGAACAAATAGGTTGGTGTCCATTATTTATTTTTAATAAAAATGTTGCAAAGCTAAATGGATTTAGTGGCTGTATAAATGTAGGCAGAAAAAAATAATGTTAAAATGACCATAACCTCGTTTAATAGCAATTGTCATTATTTTGATTGCATTAACAAGCAAATGACAGAGCTAACCGTTACCACAATAAATAGCAGGTACTTTATACAGATGCTGATCTCTTGCTTTCTGCTAATAAATCAGGTTCACATGATTTTTTTGTTGTTGATTTTTTTTACATTATTATTATTATTTATTCTCCTTGAACTAATTGTGACTTAATGTGTTTATTTCAGACCAAATGGAAGTGATGGAGAAAAGACACAAACTGAATGAAGTGGAGGAGGAACATTGTGATTTGAAAACTCAACGAAAAACAGCCAAAAAGCTGCACACCTGCTCTCAGTGTGGAAAGTGTTTTACATATATATCCGGACTCAAGAATCATCTGCGCATTCACTCTGGAGAAAAGCCATTTAACTGCGATCAGTGTGGAAAAGATTTTAATTTAGCAGCAAATCTAAAAAAACACCTGATAGTTCATTCAGATGAGAGACCTCATGTGTGTTCTCTCTGTGGAAAGAGTTTCACACGACTAGATCATTGCAAACAGCACCAGAAAACACATGATGAAGTGAGAGATCATGTGTGTTGTGACTGTGGGAAGAGCTTTTATAGAGCTGGCAATCTGAAACAGCACCAAAGAATTCACACTGGAGAAAGACCTTACAAGTGCTCATACTGTGACAAGAGTTTCACTCTGTCTGGGACCCTGAAATCACACGAGCGAGTTCATACTGGAGAGAAACCGTATCACTGTACTCAGTGTGAGAAGAGTTTCAGAAGTAAAATTGTTCTTGATAATCATCTGCGTGTTCACACTGGAGAAAAGCCATTTAACTGTGATCATTGTGGTAAAGGTTTTAATGTATCATCAAATTTAAAAGAACACCTGAAAATGCATGCAAATGAGAGGCAACATGTGTGTTCTTTTTGTGGAAGGAGTTTTATTTGGCTGAACTCTCTTAAACTGCACCAGAAAGTACACAATGGTGAGAGAGATCATGTGTGTTTGGACTGTGGGAAGAGCTTTATTGCATCTAGTCATCTGAAACAGCACCAAAGAATTCATACCGGAGAAAGACCTTACAAGTGCTTAGTTTGTGGCAAGAGTTTTGCTCAGTTGGGACACCTGAAAGTGCATGGGCGACTTCATACTGTAGGATTGAAAATAAGCAAAGATATTTGTAAATGAACAATGACATTTGCTGTTTTTTTTCAGTCCACTCGTTGGCTATTTGGAATTCCTAGACAAAGAGGTGTAGGCCAAGATGTGTGTACGTCTAGGCATTGTCACATCTTTATAGTGGGGGAAGTTGTAATTATTTGATTGGTCAGTTTGAATGTCTCACTTTGGGTTTAAGTCACATGGTCAAGGAAGGGAAAAGGTAAAAGGAGATTGGTACTGTTGCTCTGGGCTCTTCTCTTCTTCCTCTCCCTCTTCTCTTCCTCTGGGTCCCTTTCTTGGGCCACTCTTTCTATGCTTCCTCTCTCTCTCTCTCTCTCTCTCTCTCTCTCTCTCTCTATCTCTCAGGTAACATATGCTGGGTACGACTAATGCTATACGTTTTTATCATCTCATAGATCTATTTTGTAACTATTTTAAGTGTAACCATAACCAGATATTGTCATTAAACTCTTTTAATTACAAATACTGTGCTAACTAGTTTTGATTCAGTATTAAAGGGTTAGTTAATCCAAAAATGAAAATTCTGTCATGAATTCCTCACCCTCATGTCATTCCAAACCTGTAAGACCTTCGTTCATCTTCAGAACACAAATGAAGATATTTTTTTATGATATTGGAGAGCACTCTGAACCCTCCATAGACAGCAACACAATGACCACTTTCAAGGCCCAGAAAGGTAGAAAAAACATTGCTTTCAAATCGTTACGTCAGAAAGCCGGCTTACCATTGGCCGACGCTGTTCACTTCAAAAGCGCTGCCCTGTATTTACAACATAAACTGCGTAGGAGACTGGCACAGACGAGAAGAAATTTTTGAATAATGTTTTTATTTTTGTCAGTATTTTTGCGCACAGAAAGTATTATCGTGGCTTCGTAACATTAACGTTGAACCACTGGAGTCACATGGACTATTTCAACAATGTTTTTAATGCCTTTCTGGGCATTTGGAAGTGTTAATTAAATTACTGTCTATGGAGGGTTCAGAAAGCTCTCAGATTTCATCAAAAATATCTTAATTTGTGTTCTGAAGATAAACGTCTTACGGGTTTGGAATGTATCAAATTACTAGGATCATATGCATGTGCGTAAGTATGCCATGATGCTAAATATCCATGTTTTCCAGAATTTAGCGTAGCCTAAAATTCAATTGACATTCTGAGCCTGTTGATCCCCAAACTAGCAGTGAAATCATTGCAGATCCATTGAATTTGGTTGGATTTTTATAATTTTTTCTGTAATGAGTATTCTGTTTGGTGAAAAGAATGGCATATTGACTGATGTCATAACTAGGGGAATGATTGCCAATGAAGTAAAGATAAAAAAGTGAGAAAACACCTATTTTTTGCATTAAATTGATGCAAAATTATGTAGAAATGTGTTTTAAGAGTTATTTTTTCAGTGGATGTTGTCAGCACATGTGTTCTGTGTATCTGGAATGTATTTATTGACAGCCGACCCAACCCACTGAGGATTTGAGGAAAAAAAATAATAAAAACATTCGCATTTTTCTAATAAAAAATCACTAAAAAGGCCACAATTTTTTTATTTAATTTTTCTCAATATTTCCGGCAGAGCAGACCCTCCAATTATTGGTTCTTAGGGTCAACTTTTGATTAAAATGACAGTGCTTCCAATTCTGGATTATAGTGATGTAGTTTATAGATCAGCTTCAAAAACTCTCCTTCATAAATTGGATGTTATTTATCACGCTGCAATCCGCTTCGTGACAGGAGCTTCATTTAATACTCACCATTGTCACTTGTATTCATTAGTGAACTGGTCTTCTCTAGCCTGGCGTGGCCATACTCAATTCTAGTCAGAATATGAGTCTGGTACCGCTCCATTGAGCTTTGATTATGGGGCGTGTTTCAACCGAGCCAGGAAAGACCTCAATTGGATAGACCCACAACCAATCAGAGCAACGGAGCGACGCGTAACGTTAGTAGTCAAATGTCAACAGAACTCAACTGCACTGTGTTGTCAAGTCCGTGTTTTTCTCCATGTCCGCGGATTGAAGCGACCCCAATTATGTGATTATATAAACCCAGGAATGCAAATTTTAGCAGGCAACCTTGCCAAAATAACATATTTGCCAACCAAACGCCATTTTTTTCCGGAGAACCCCCCTGGAAAGCTATTGTTTTGGCTATAGTTTTGAGTACCAATTGCGCGACATTGCAAATAAACATGGCAACCCTGTCTGCACGCGCTGGATTAAACGTTACAAGAAAAGATGAGTGTAAACGATCTTTGCCAGTATTGTAATAAAAGAATTTAAGAATACACAGAGTACTTACCAACACGATCATCGTTTCTGAGAGAAATAGTGAAGGTGAATGCAAATACGAACAAGTTCTCTGTTTAGGATAAGAGCAAATTCAACCCAAAGCGCCTTTGATGACGTGGATGATTACGTTACTGTTGATCATCTGTCCATCATCGTCTAAAGCCCGCCCTGACAATTTCATTGGTCCGAACAGTTTCTGTTCGGGCATAATAACTCCTCTATGGATCGAGGCCAGACCGAATTGCCCGAGCAAAAAATTTTGTGGGCGGGGCTAAATTCGCTGGCATCCAGGCTAGGTCTTCTCTTCATTCCCAGACAAATTCATTGGTTTCTCTTCATTTATAAAACTCTTATCGGGGAAACACCATTATATTTACAGTCACTTCTTAATATTTGCAACATTAGTCATAATCTGTGCTCTAGCAATTTCATTAATCTATTTATACCTAAAGTCCGTACCGCTTTTGGTCGTTGTTCTTTTTTCTGCTGCCTACGATTGAAATCATGTGTAGCAAACTTTAAAGCTTAGTTAATTTATTTCACTCTCTTCCTTTAAGAATTAAATGTGGTCAATAGTACAAGACCGCTGTATGTGTTTTTAGCCATTTGTTTGATTTATATGTTGTTGTTTTATGTTGTGTTATTTCTACTCATTTGATGTTTTTATTGTTCTGCACCCTCTTTTATGCTGCCTCTTGGCCAGGTCATCATTGTAAATGAGATCTTGTTCTCAAATGACTTACTTGGTTAAATAAATAAAATTAAATTAAATTAAAGTCAACAGTAAAAAAAAACAAATAAAAAGTATGGCAGAACATGTCAGGTTCAACCCATTTTTGAGACTTTGGCTCCCCGACTATGTGGAGTTATGATTGTACATGAAATCATGAGAAATGAGAGGATATACATCTTGTCTTGATTGAGCTGTTATTGATTGAGAATTAATTTAGTTTCAAATGCATCTTATTTTACTATACAAATTATTAAAATAATCCCAGACAGAATGATCAGGTCTTGTATCTTAAAAAGAGTTCATTTTTATGCATAACAGCTTCAGTTCAAAAGATTTGGTGGGTGTAGAAAATAATAGAAGCTAATAATAGAAAACTGATAAATAAAATGACCGTTTTCTTTATTTAGATTCCAGTAAAACAGCTGCAGTAAATTGTAAAGCCTGTACAAATAAAATAAAACGGACAGTTTATCTGACTGTATAACTAAAGAACAAATGTTTTAAACCTCCAACACTCTTTTACACTAGCCTACATTACAAATATATAAATCTGTAGATTACTGTAGATATACTTTTTTTCTTTTTCATGGATGCAAATGTAAGTGAGGTGTAATGATGCGTCTACTTTTGTATGTTACATTTATTAATCCTGATGCGAAGGGTAAAGGTGTCAGCATGTGCAGCAGAAAAACAAGACAAATTTTAACAAGGTAGAGGTGACTAGCCTGTCAAAGCCATTTGTGTGATTATAGCGTATTGCAATATACCAGTGTGATTTGCTTAAGAATGCGCGGCCCCTTTAAGAAGCCATGACATCGCGCGCACTCACTGAGGATGCGCAGAAGAGAGTGTATTTCAAGCTCAACGTTGTTGAGATCTGGACCATGAAAAAAGCGACGATTGCGGAATATTTTCGTCGGATGCCGTTAATTTCCGGTCTGCATGTGAGTGATATGTTCCTAATTTAAAAGTTTGACGTAAGTCAGCTCTAGTGTTTAACTATTAATGTAATGAAACGCATTATAGTTTTGTAATAACATTTTAATATAAAAATTAAAAATATACCAAAATACTCTATTTCTAGGAAGAAACGCATATTTTCATTTAAGTAGCTTTAACGTTTACACATAGTATCTTCTCTTTGAATTTGACAGACCTGATGCCCCTCCCACAACACTTCACCAATAAATACTGGGAATATTCACATCATCCCACAAGAGAAGGACAAACTCCAGGTGTAGCAGCTGAGATCTGTGTGACTGTTAAAGATGGAGTTTATTAAAGAGGAGATTGAAGACAAGAGTTATCCCGAACCATCCAGAATAAAACATGAAGATTCTGAGGAACAAACAGGTTGGTGTCCATTCTTAATTCTTCAAAAATTCTGGGAATTAAAAAGTAGTATATGGATGATAAATTATATAGAAATGCACCTATATGATCATAATCATGTATATCAGTTGTCAAACACATTTTAATTGTATTAACAACAGAATGGCAGAACTAAGCTTTACTTTGATAATTGATAATCATACAGACAGAGACCAGGGCCAGATACAGACACTACATTTTAGTCTTAAGTGCGTCAAAATGACATAATATTACTCTTATTCCTAGGCTTAAGAGTTAATGCGATTCATAAAGGTTCCTAAGTGTTAAAGGGATAGTTCACCCAAAAATAAAAAATTGTCATCATTTACTCACCCTTGTTGTTCCAAACCTTTTTGAATTTATTTTTTCTGCTGAACACAAAGGAAGATATTTGGAAGAATATTTGTAACCAAGCAGATCTCGACAGCCATTGACTACCACAGTATTTTTTTCCCCACTTTTTGGGTGAACTATCCCTTTAACTAGGTCTCAGCTCCCAAATTATTTAAGAAAGCTGAAGAGGTATCCTAACCTAGTTAGGAGTAACACGTTGGCAGCAGAGAGGAGGAGACCAAATGCTTTCCAACAAAAATATATTGCATTGGAGTCAGGGGCACCATTAAGAGTTTTAAGCGGAATGCAAGACCGGAATTTTGGGCCCCATTCTTTCACGTTTGATGTTTAATAATACATTTAAATAATTTATTAATTAACATTTATATTATCTGCATTGCATTACATATTTTAATTTCAAGCCATGTGTATTTTATTTTTAAGTATTACATTTTTTTATTTTTGTAATGTATTTTTGTTATGTTTTTAATTTTAGTTATACATAACCCTGTTTCCATCTATCATAGTTTTAACCAGTCAACACAGACACCCCTTATTATTTTATATAGTTTTTTATTGAATCATCATTACAAAAATCGTTTTTGAAAGTTAAAATGATTTTTTAACAGTTTTCAGAGATATTACAATCTAGGCAGTAATAATAAAGATTTATAAAATCCATCAAAGCGGCTAAACACCACAAAAGGCTTAAACACAAATGGAATAGCAGTCTTATTATACATTTTAAAAAGCATATATATATGCTTTTTTAAAAATATATAAATGTTAATTATATATATGATTTTTTTCTTTCTCCTACATCACTATATAATAGTGTTTGTGTTTGTGGAACTAATCTTCACTCTTTTATTCAAACACAATCCCGTATAGGGCTGTATACCATGACCCGTCGAGGCATGGACTCCACTAGACCCCTGAAGGTGTGCTGTGGTATCTGGCACCAAGATGTTAGCAGCAGATCCTTTAAGTCCTGTAAGTTGGGAGGTGGGGCCTCCATAAATCAGACTTGTTTGTTCAGCACATTCCACAGATGCTCGACTGGATTGAGATCTGGGGAAATTGGAGGCCAAGTCAACACTTCAAACTCGTTGTTGTGCTCCTCAAACCATTCTTGAACCATTTGTGCTTTGTGGCAGGAGCATTATCCTGCTGAAAGAGGCCACAGTTACCAGGGAATACCATTTCCATGAAAGGGTGTACATGGTCTGCAACAATGCTTAAGCCGAAAGTATACTTAGTTTTGACTCATATGCATACAAAGGCATTCAACACATGCACAGTTTTGCGCAATCTCTCGCCACGTGTTGCAATCCGTGTAAATACTGCAGAAATATTAAATGCGCATGTGCAACATGCATACAAAGTATATTAGGCAGCAGGTAAATATTTTGACCTCAAAGTTGATCTGTTAGAAGCAGGAATAATGGGCAAGTATAAGGATTTGAGCGAGTTTGACGAGGGCCAAATTGTGATCCAAAGAAGGAACAGTGGTGAACCGGCCACAGGGTCATGGACCCTGGACCCTGGACCCAAGAAGTTAATGCTGGTTCTGATAGAAAGGTGTCAGAATACACAGTGCATCACAGTTTGTTGCGTATGGGGCTGTATAGCCACAGACCAGTCAGGGTGCCCATGCTGACCCCTGTCCACCACAGAAAGTGCCAACAGTGGGAAAACTTGGTTTCTACCATCCATGTGGATGTTACTTTGACATGTACCACCTACCTAAGCATTGTTGCAGACCAAGTAAACCCTTTCATGGAAACGGTATTCCCTGGTGGCTGTGGCCTCTTTCAGCAGGATAATGCTCCTGCCACAAAGCAAAAATAGTTCAGGAATGGTTTGAGGAGCACAACGAGTTTGAGGTGTTGACTTGGCCTCCAAATTCCCCAGCTCTCAATCCAATCAAGCATTTGTGGGATGTGCTGAACAAACAAGTTCGATTCATGGAGGCCTGCTGCTAACATCTTGGTGCCAGATACCACAGCACCCATCGAGGCATGGACTCCAATAGACCCCTGAATGTGTGCTGTGGTATCTGGCACCAAGATGTTAGCAGAAGATCCTTTAATTCCTGTAAGCTGCGAGGTGGGGCCTCTATGGATCAGACTTGTTTGTTCAGCACATCCCACAGATGCTCGATTGGATTGAGAGCTGGGGAATTTGGAGGCCAAGTCAACACCTCAAACTCGTTGTTGTGCTCCTGAAAACATTCCTGAACTATTTTTGCTTTGTGGCAGGACACATTATTGCCCCTGTTACAGGGCCCCTGATTGGAGTTAAATGATGGCAGGGAGTTGATAAAATGATAAAAGCTTGATTGTCAAGATATTCTTGTTGTAACTGACATAGTAATAAATTTAATTACTTCTCCCACTCTACAAATCAATGCTCTAACTGTAGAAATGAAAGTAAAAATAGTCTTAAATGGCACTGACCACACTAAACATACTCTACAAGTTTGCTTAAATATGAGGAAAATGTAATTTTTTAAGTATTTAAAAATTTTAGGGAACAACAAAATACTAAACTTAGTGAAGGTATATCTGACAAAATTATTTGGCAAAAAGGCAAACTACAGCTACAGGTTTTAGAAAAACAAAACACCTCAGAGGAAAACAAAACACACATTTACTGCAACATAATCAGGTATTAATATTTCATTGGTCGTCTCTTGTTTTTGCATGTGTTCATAATTTCTTTGTATGACAGTCTGGCCAAAAGTTGGCATGTTTCATTGTGTTATCACAACTAAATCAATTGACTCCAATCACAACTACACAATGTGCTTACAAATTTTTAATAGTATTAGAATTAAGAGTGAATATGTAAATATTCCTATGCCAGACATCAGTTTTGGCCGCTACTGTATGGCAGTTAATTTACTTTACAACTGATGTGACAAAACCATGTGACAAAATCAAGCCACTTTTATGAGTTCTTGGAGCCGTTGATGGAACTCATGTTCACATCATTGCTCCAACTGTAAATTAGGAGACATATATCAGTAGAAAAGGATTCCAGAGCATCAATATTAATTTGTGATAATTTTGCACAATGCATTTTTTTTTAAATAAATATTAAAGTTTCAATCTTAATTACATTCATTTATTATAATTGCATTAGATGATTGGTGTCTTGCTGCTGAGACTTCACTCTTGCAGGCTCACTATTGGCTGATTCAGGGGTTGAGGGTGGCCATTTTTGGTTGACATCATTGTAGTCCTTAGTTTGCAACACTTAAGTGCCACATCATTCAGTCTTACAATTTGGGAAAGTTGCTTTTAGCTTCTTTATAAAAGTCTCCTACTCTTAGATAAGTGCTATTTTTTTTTTTACTAAGAATCTTTTGACACTTAAAAGGATTAGTTCACTTTTAAATAATCTTTTGCTGATAATTTACTCACCCCCATGTCATCCAAAATGTCCATGTGTTTCTTCAGTCGAAAATAAATTAAGTTTATTTAGGAAGAAATCAAGGTTTTTGATGAAAACATTCCAGGATTTTTCTCCATAATAGACTTAAATGGACCCTAAACGGTTCAAGGTTCAAATTACACTGAAACTGTCATTTGAATATTCAAGTCCGACTAATTCAGCGAGCAGTAGTGCTTCTTCCTCCCACCAAATTGGTTTTCATTTGGATTTTATCATAAAATCTATATAGGCAGGTCAGGTAACAGCACATTTGTTTAAAATGTGTAATTAAGACAATGGTGAAAAACTTGTTTATCTTTAATTTTCAAAAATTCTTTATTTGCAAATGTGTGTTGAATGTAAACTAAATTTCACCATTCAATGTGAATTTATCTGAGAATATTCTTAAATAAATAAAGAATATTATTTTAGAATATTGTTATTTTAGAATATTATTTTATAAAGTGTCGTGAATCATCTCTAAGACTGACACTTAAGATTTAGTCCTACATTTAAAGTATGACTGAGATGCTTGATAACTAACTTTTAAGCACAGCTTTGAGCCAAATGTTGTTTTACTCTCAAGTCAATTCTTAGCAGTGTTTTTATGAGAATTTCATAAATACGGGCCCAGGACTCTGTCCAGGCCAGTTAAGTTCCTCCACACCAAACTCACTCATCCATGTCTTTATGGACCTTGTTCATGTTGGAACAGGAATGGGCCACCCCCAAACTGTTCCCACAAAGTTGGGAGAATGAAATTGTCCAAAATGTCTTGGTATGCTGAAGCAGTAAGAGTTCCTTCCCCTGAGAAGCGTGACTGGTCAATCAAGAGAACATGTCTCCACTGCTCTAGAGTCCAGTGGCGGCGTGCTTCACACTACTGTATCTGACACTTTGCCATTGCACTTGGTAATGTAAGGCTTGGATGAGCTAATCGGCCATGGAAACCCATTCCATGAAGCTCTCTACACACTATTCTTAAGCTAATCTGAAGGACACAAGAAGTTTGGAGGTCTGTAGCTATTGACTCTGCAGAAAGTTTGTGACTTCTGCGAACTGTGCATCTCAGCATGCGTTGACCCGGCTCTGTGATCTGTGATGGCCTACCACTTCGTGGCTGAGTTGCTGTTGTTCCCAATTACTTCCACATTGTTATAATATCACTAACAGTTGAGCGTGGGATATTCAGTAGTGAGGAAAATTCAGGAATGGACTTATTGCACAGGTGGCATCAGTTTACTGAGCTCCTGAGAGCGACCCATTCTTTCACAAATGTTTGTAGAAGCATCTGCATGCCTAGTGCTTGATTTAATACACCTTTGGCAATGAAAGTGATTGAACAGCTGAATTCACTGATTTGGAAGGGTGTACCAATACTTTTGGCAATATAGTGTATATGACATGAGGAAAATCAAACTATAGGCAACCATCAACTATGTGGTAATTGGGAAAACAAGATCATGAAACCAATGAATGGAACTCGAGATTATATTTCGGTCTTCAGTGCATTTAACTGAATCATTTCAATTCTCCATACCCACGGTTTTCCTCAGGCGCATCTTGCACATGCATATACTGTACATTTTTTCGATGTAGGACTTTTTCAGCCAACACAGATTTTTCACTTTGACTTAGATTAACTGAGCACAATTAAATATGTTCGGTGAATATAAATTTAGAGTTTTAAGTGATGACAGCTATTAGTAGTACAATACATCTTTTTTTCATGGGGATAATCATCTGGAAGTGATTTATTGAGCCAATGTGTAATTGTCAGTTTCCAAAATTTTTCAAAAAATTTTTTTTTTTTTACTTGAATATTTTTATATTTATCCTCCTTGAACTGATTCTGACAACTTAATATGTTTATTTCAGACCAGAAGGAAGTGACGGGGCAAAGACACAAACAGAATGAAGTGGAGGAGAAACATGAATCTCAAGGAACAAAATCCAAAAGGCTGTACACCTGCTCACAGTGTGGAAAAAGTTTCCAAAATGAAGGAATCCTTAACAAACACATGAGAATTCACAGTGGAGAGAAACCTTTTACATGCGCTCAGTGTGGAAAGAGTTATGCTGGTGAATCAGGTTTCATGTATCATCTGCACATTCACACTGGAGAAAAACCATTTAACTGTGATCAGTGTGGTAAAGGTTTTATTTCATCTTCAAATCTAAAAAAACACCTGAAAGTTCATTCAGGTGAGAGGCCTCATGTGTGTTCTCTCTGTGGAAAGAGTTTTTCAAGACTGGACAGCTTAAAACTGCACCAGAAAACACACGATGAAGTGAGAGAGCATGTGTGTTCGGAGTGTGGGAAGAGCTTTACTACAACTAGTGAACTGAAACGGCACCAAAGAACTCACACTGGGGAGAAGCCGCACCACTGCACTCAGTGTGGGAAGAGTTTCAGATGTACCAAAGCTCTCAGGAATCATCAACATGGTCACTCAGGCGAAAAGCCATTTAACTGTGATCAGTGTGGTAAAAATTTTATTTCATCGTCATATCTCAAAAAACACCTGAAAGTTCATTCAGATGAGAAGCCTCATGTGTGTTCTCTCTGTGGGAAGGGGTTTTCAAGGCTGGACAGTTTTAAACAGCACCAGAAAACACATGATGAAGTGAGAGATCATGTGTGCTTTGACTGTGGGAAGAGCTTTACTAGAGCTAGTCATCTGAAACAGCACCAAAGAATTCATACTGGAGAAAGACCTTACAAGTGCTCATACTGTGACAAGAGTTTCACTCGGGCAGGATCACTAAAAGTACATGAGCGAGTTCATACTGGAGATAAACCGTACCAGTGTACTCAGTGTGAGAAGAGTTTCAAACATTTTTCAAGCCTTCACAATCATATGAAAACATGTTACAAGTGAGCAACATTCGTTTTCATGTCAAATACACTCAAGTAAATGTGCGAGAACAACTCTTACAGTGTAAATAAAATTAGGTCTATAAAGTTATGACTTACTACGTATTATTATATTGTGTTATGATTGTACATGCAATTATGAGAAATAAAACATAAACAACATCTTGTTTTGATTGATCTATTTACTGGACACAGAGAATGAGTTATATAGTTTTCATTACATTAATGAGTTGAATCATTCTATCTTAATACTGAAATAAATATGTAGGAGATGTACAGTATTATTGTCAATCAAATTATCAGGACGTGTATCATACAAAGAGGTTGGAGGCCATTTTTATCCTTCATCCTTGACTGCATACAAAAAAATTCTAAAGCTTCAGTTCACCAGATTTGGTGGATTTAAAAAAAACAAAACAAACAGAAGATGTAATATATTAAACAGTAATCAAGCTGTTGATCCATTTGCATTATTTACAGGTAAAATGGGCAAACCTGTAATGTTCTTAAAATATTCACTCCCATCGGGAGTGGTGCGTTTTCTAAAAAAATGTTTATATTATTGCCTGCCCAATGCACCAAAGTAATAATTTCCAATTTTGGCATTGGCAATAATAAATCAGGAAAGCACAATGTATAACCTGCACCAGTCTCCAGTTTTCTTTAAAGATTCTCTGTATTTAGATAAATGCTGCCTATCACTTAATTTAATTTGGATTATAAATTGTTATCCTCCCTTTACGCAAACAGATTGAAGAAATTGCCTGTTTCCCAGTCTGGTTTTATGAAAGGTAGGCATATACCGAATAATATTTGGGTTGTGTTGGATATTTTAGATTAAATCAATGATAAAACTATTTATTTTAGTTTTAGACTTTTATAAGGCCTTTGCGTAAGTTCGGTTTTGGCTTTTCTTTAGTTAAAAATAGTTCAAACTTTTTTTTAACAGTAGTGTGTCTTTGGTGAAAGGTGATTCTCCCTGGTTTGTTATTACACTCAAAAATGTCTCTTTAAACTAACTTAATTCAATTATGGACAGTGGTTCCACACAAGCTAATTATTTTGTATTAACATTAATATATTTTTTCAAATCTATGCAAGCGGCTTGTGTTGCGACAACACAACTGAATTAAAAAGAATCTATGTGAAATAGTTATGTTCAACCAAATCAATGGAATTGCTTCCATGTAACTTAAATCGGTTAAGTTTAATCAACATGCTTTAGTTTATTTAAAACTGGCTAATTGTGTTCCACTCAACCAACACAAGGAGATTTGTTTCAAATAACTCATTTACATTATGGACAGTGGTTCCATTCAATTAGTTCTTGTTACTTTAACTCAGTGGTTTCTATTTAAAGTTATGTCATTCAAAGCAGAGCAAAACCATTCATTTTGTTTGTGTGTGATTGTCTTGTAGAGTCATAAAAAGTCAAGATATGCAACAAATTATCAAACTGTATTTGTTAAAGGGTTGCAATTACAATAAAAAAAATTGTGCAAATGCATTAACATTAGCTATATGACTTCTACAACATCATACTTTTAAGATTCAAGAGTCATTCTTCTGCAAACTCACTGAAAAGTAAAAAATAAAAATAAAAAGTCTATAAAACTTGGTAAAGGATAAATACATTTAAATTAAAGGGTTAGTTCACCCAAAATGAAATTAATGTAATTTATTACTCACCCTTATGCCGTTCCAGACATGTAAGAGCTCCGTTCATATTTGGAACACAAATTATGATATTTTTGTTGAAATCCGAATGGCTCAGAAAGGCCTCCATTGACAACAATGTCATTTCCTCTCTCAAGACCCATATAAGGTACTTAAGACGTCGTTACAAAGTCCATCTCACTACAGTGGCTCTACAATCATTTTATGAAGCGAGAATAGTTTTTGTGCACAAAAAAAAATCTAAATAACGACTTGTATAGTGATGGCTGACTTCAAAACACTGATTCATAATGCTCCGAAGCTTCAGGAAGCAGTCTTTCAATGCAGGCCTTCCTGAGGCATCAGATTTCAACAAAAATATCTTAATTTGTGTTCCAAAGATGAACAGAGGTCTTATGTGTCTGGAATGGCATAGTAATAAATTAAAATATTATTTTACATATTTTTGGGTGAACTAACCCTTTAAAATATTTAAAAAATCAACAACAAAAAAACATTACCAATTGCAATTGTAAATGACATATCACTGCTAAAATGTACTATACCTCTTTTATATAAAATAACAGATGCACTGAGCATCAAATAGGCAGCTTGCAACTGAGTTTAACAATTTTGAACATGGATCAATACAAAAACAAGACCTGCAATAGAAAAATGTAAATGCTGCCATTTTTTTAACATTAACATTTTGGCATTCCAGGAACAGTTCTTAAGCAAACATAGAGAAGAGCTTGGTCTTCAGTGCTTGCACTTTGTTGCATAACTTGTTGCCATCTAGTTCCAGAATCAACTTTTGCAGTACCTCGAATGTGTACCTGAGTTCAGGAGGGTAGCTCAAGTTCAGTCTATATCAGCCATGGCTGTTGCATATCGGACACTGCTATCGTCCTGAAAAAAACGTTTTGACCCTCTAACGCCACTCCGACATCTGCTGGTCTGTCTTCTTTGTCTGCACCTTCGAGTCTTATGACAAATTCCCGTCAGTCTTCTGGATGGCCTCCTGAGTGCTGGCAATGTCTGCATCCTAGAGGGGATATTTGAGCACTGTTAAATTTCTGTGTATTTTAACAAAACATTTAGCATCCTGGAAAATGCAGAAAACATTTAAAAAGCACATGCGTCATAAATACAATTTCTATTAATTTCCCACTGAATTATGCGATCTGAAAGAGCTAAAACAGTGTTCACAGTGAACTCTGTCTCTTTTTCCTAGTTTTATGTCAGATATGAGTCATCACCAAGGTTATTATAGTTTTGCATTTTTCATTAGTTTTTATTTTTATTTCGTTTTGACTTTTTGCTTTCAAAATCAGTTTAGTTTTAATTAGTTTTTAAAGTGGGTTTGCTAGTTTATTTTTATTTTTGAAAATGCTTAGTTTTATTTTAGTTTTTATTAATTTTAGTGTTTGTTTTAGTCTTTTGTTGTAATTTGGGTTATTTGTCAGGGGCAAGATTCAAAAAAGGTCAGAAAAAGCATTGTGTAATAACTCAACAAAAACATCATACAATTTTAGAAAAAAAATTCTCACCCTATACTAAATGTACCCTATACAATAGCCTACTCATCTGATTTGAAGCAGCAGAGCAGACATTCAGTGTATGAGTAAACAAATGACATAACATTATTTAATATTTGCATCACAGCTTATATAGTGTTTTGACATCGACAACCAAAGTGCATTTTACCTCAAACATGCAACTAGTTAACTTTCTAAAGTATCAATCGCTTCTCGGGTCGACATTAACAAACTGACAAAATTATATTCAGAAATCAAATTAGTTTTATATCACTTTTTAATGTGTGATTGTGTAATGGTGTTCACGAGGTACCAACCTTTCGCGAATTTGCTTTAAACGTCGAACACTTGTTCTCATGGAGATGGGGTGTGTGTGTGTGTGTGGCAGGGAAAGGAAATGCAGCTAAACGTTATTTGCTCTATGAAAGACATTGATAAAACGAAAACTAAGAACATTTAATTTATTATTTTATTTTAGTTCGTTTTGCCAAACACACATTACAGTATTGGTTAGTTATTGTTTTTTTTGTAATGCCTAATTTTTAGTATTTCAGACAGTTTTTTCATTTGTTTTCATTAACAATTATAACCTTGGTCATCACACATTCCTCTTCTAGAGCTGTAAATCATCTTAGGTGAGTGAACACGACTATAACTCCAGCGTTCTGCATTACACTGCTCTGTGTACACTTCCTCAATCTGTCTTTGTGAAGAACATGCCAATTCTTCATTTCTACCCGTGAACTAAGAAGCTAATAAACACACAACAACAAAGGCATACGGTTCTTGTGTGATTTGCCATGTGATAAAAACATCTGTCAGCAATACTTGCATTTGTGTTTTTTTTATGCATGCTCATGACCATAACCCCAAAACCAAAAGTGGTGAGTGAGAGTTTTGTTAAGTGCAGTTTTTCATACCTGTGAAGTGGGCACCAAGAGGTTTTTAATTCTTTGTTCAAGGACTCCTCCTCGCTGTGCAAACATCTTCATCAGTGTCCCAGAGTATCCATCCAGCTTGGCAAAGAATCTTGACAGCAATGGGATTGTCGTAATTCTCTCAAATTCTGCACAGATCGACAAACATATGAAACGAAATGTTACCAGAAGTCTAAGGGTAAACAAATTTAAATTAAACTAGAGCGCACAACTGCATGAGCTTATACGGAAGAACCACATGCCTGAGCTTGTATTTTGGGTTAAGCTGTGGTGGTTTGAGATTGTGGAAAATAGAATAATTGAAACAAAATTACCTTTTACCTGTTAGGGATGTTACTGTAAGAACATTTTCCCTCATCGTCACATGACAGTGTGCACTGTGGGGCCATGAATGAATGATGCGGCTGTGCAAATTTTACTTTCGGTTACTTGAATGGTGGGTTCATTAGCCTATTATTCTAAATGAAAAATCCCACAACAAAACAGTACAATAACAAAATCACTTAACTAGTTTTACATTTCGCTTTGAAACCAAATCTTTCGCGATCATCTTCTTAGCTTCTCCTCCTGCTGCTGGTCTGTGCTGAGCAGACACGTTCATAATTTATTTGTAGTGTCTGTACTTTAGCTGAACTAAATAATTTTATAAAAAAATAAATTAATAAAAAAATATATATATATATAAATGACGGTGGGGGCAGTGCCACGGTTGCACCAGAACACCGGCAACACAGACTTTGGCAGCAAGCCTATTACCCGTATTATTAATTTAAAATTTTATTAAAAACAAATGTCAGCAAAATTAATACTACTTTTTTTTTTTTTAAAGTGCTTCACTTACCTAGCCAAAACGTTGCTCTCTATCAATGAAGTAGTGGCATTCCTTCCTTTCCCCATAGGCATTGATGAACTAGAAAAACCATGATGAAAAACATACTTTCATTTTATGTATATATATATATATATATATATATATATATATATATATATATATATATATATATATATAAAATGTATGTGGCATTATTTCTAAGCATTTTCCTAAGTGTGTTATAAACGCTTAAGGTGGCTAACACTACTGATACGGTAATATTACAAGATCAAATTCTGTACACAACTTGTTAATAAACCACAGGCTAAATATGTGCAGATAAACAGATTAACCCAGAATATGAACTCAACGCTTAAAATGGCGTTTAACGTTAACTAAACTGAATGCGTTGCATTCATTTGCTGGTTTCAGCTGCTTATCTGCATATAGTAAGGTTTATTAATAAGGTATTACGTTACACATTTATGCTGTCTTCACGTGAATCGTTAAACACGAGTTTCCTAGTTAAAAATGCACACAAACGCCCTTTGAAGTCGCTCATTTCAACGTAAAAGCTCATAACCAAGACTTCAGAAGTGGGAATTACAAATTTTCCGATAGCACGTGAAGGCAGCATGCGTTGCGTTCATATTTCTATGCTTTATTTGTATGGTGTTTACGGAGTTTGGTTTTATAGTATTACAATCTTAGTACATTAAGCCATTTTAAATGTTTTACACGTAAACGCTTTAGAATGCCTGTTTACTGCTTGTTTCATTAACGTCGAAGTAACTGAAAAACATTTTGAACATGAATATATTGCCAAATAATTTGTTCCACAATCAAACATAACGTTAGTTACATATAACGTATGTGTTATACACTAATTTACAGAGAATCATACACTTTCCACATGCACATTAAACTCACATTTTTCAATCGCATGAATGAGATCACCCAATAATGGCGCAATAAACACGTTTTACAAAATACACGATAGTTAAACAACATATTAAAAGCATCCAAAAACAGACATAATGAAATATTAACAGAAATGAAATAGTTTGCCTTTAGATAAACTTGATATTTTCTTACCTTGCCACCTTCTTCGCGACGCGCAGTCTTCATCCAATTCGTTGGAAATCGCCATATCCGTTTTTGTTTTTTTTGAATCGCGAAATGAAACCCTTTACATTAGTTTAACGATTGATAATTAAGTAAAGTGGAAACTCATACATGTTTCGTTATTTAAACGCATAATACAATAGTGTTTTGGTGGTAAAATAAATATATGTGTGTTATTTTAACAAAAAACATTTGGGTAAAATGAACAGTGCCACAAAAACATTTTTTTGAGTGTAGTAGGGGCATCAGACAAAGGTGTTTCCTTTTCGCTGTTTTCTGTTTTTGTTGGTCGCAGAGTTTCTCAATACTTTAATTACTTTAGAGAATTGTTTAGATTTTCAAGGTATGTTAGAAGCGGAGCACACCAGGATGAAAAAGAGGAGAAACAGGTTATTTTTGATGCTTTAACTGTATTTTCCAACAGCAAACAACCTTGAAACAACAGTGCACTTGGTTTTTTCTGTTTATTTCAATAGGATTATGCAAATAAGTATCAAATGAACCATTTTTAATTTAGGACTCAGGGTCAAAAGAGATGGATGATATGTTAAAAATGCTAACTTTCATCTTCATAAATGTGAAGTCTCTGGCCCAATTTTAGGCTTTTTATATCGATTTAAACCTATATGTGAATCTTTGTTCATCGTTAAACAAGAAAGCATCTAAAACTGCTTTATTGATTAAAAAATATGGTTTAATTGTAAGGGTTACCTCCTGATAATCTCCTGAAGATGACAGGTTTTAGTTTTCCCTTATGTTCAGTTATTTATTGCTCTAGATGTTTCTGTCTTATGTTTATCTGTTTTAGTAATCTTTTTAGTTTACTTTACTTTTTGGACTATCCCTGTTTATTGTAGGCCTACCAAATGTATCATGTTGCCTTGCTCCTATTCAAGTTTCTTATCCTGTTATTTGAAGTGATCTTTGTGATTTATGAATCCCTTGTCATTTTTATATGTTCAAAACAACAACAACAACAACAACAACACAGAAACCTATATAAATATTATATAACCTGTTCCCTTTCTGTCATATTTTGTTTGGTCAGGATATCGCCATTAAAGTTTTAACACTAATGTATGGCGACATCCTGACCAAACAAAATTGTAATTTACATCTGCACGAATGCGGCGCCCCCTATAATGGACTCGTGTGGAACATTCCATTGCTACTGCACATGCGCGAGAGTTGAGACAACAGTTGTAAAATCAGCAATACGATTGACATCACCTGAAGAGTTGACTTATATGCGCAAGAAAACGCCGACTATTCAAGGACGTGCGTATATAGCATGCGCGGATAAAGAACATAATGTAAGTGTCTGAAATGCACGCGCATTTCAATTGAACAATTAAGATTTCCCTCATTAACTTGCTGTTAAACTGAATTTGCGAGGTAAATAGTTTGCTCTTTGGCTGAAATAACCTCAATAACAACAACATTGGAATAGGAGCACGCGCTTTATCTGTCAATCAGCTGTGCGTGGAAGTTGCGTTAATCACCGCGTTTCAGAGGTGTGTTATACAATGTTTGGTGATATAGTTATTTAGAATAATGCTCTGATATTTCAATCCCCAGTGGAGACACCATAATTGTTTTTTATAAGACATAAGTTTTTTAAAAAAGAGGTTTTCTATTAGTTTCATTTATTTAGGAGGATGTGTTTGTCGAGCCATGGAAGTTTTGTTTAATCTGGAAGTTTTGGTTGTTGATTATTAACATGATGGTTAATTAAACAGACATTGTTTTAAATGCAATTAATATCTAACTATATCAATATTCCATGTTTCAACAGAAAACATGTTCACTTAATTTAAGTAGAATTGGTATTTAAGTATAATTAACTAACTTTTTTTTTACCATTTAACAGAAGTGGTGTCCCTTCCACAACAAATGACCAATAAATACTGGGAAAAGATGTTAAAGATGGAGTTTATTAAAGAGGAGATTGAAGACATGAGTTATCCAGAACCATCCAGAATAAAACGTGAAGATACTGAGGAACAAATAGGTTGGTGTCCATTCTTGATTCTATAATGTTTTTAGCAGTGAAATTAGTTTATGGATAAATGATACAGATTAAAGTATTTTTCATTGATAGTTTATGTAAACTAATGGAACCTTATTATAGCTTGTTAAAGGTTACATCCCACACACAGTTTCAGCCAATCTCATCTTAATATTGAGTACCTATAGAGTAGTATTGCATCCTTCATATGTCCGAAGAGTCTTTAGTTTTATCATATTTATCAAAGACCGACACGGCATGCTGTACCGAAGTTCATCAAACAAACACACTTGCAGAACTCTTGAACTTGTTGCTGCTCCGGGAAAACAAACAAACTGCATCCACTGTTCCCTTAATGCTGGGTTATTTGGGAAGCTGAACAACAAGGTTATCTTTCCCTCACAACCAGAAACCCTCTTCTTTAATAAAAAAAAAAAAAAAAATCTAACTATATCAATATTCCATGTTTCCAACAGAACCTATGTCACTTAATTTAAGTAGAATTGGTATTTCAGTATAAATTCACTAACTTATTTTATTGTATTTTTTTTTTACATTTGGCAGATGTGGTGTCCCTTCCACAACAATTGACCAATACATACTGGGAAAATATGCTAAAGATGGAGTTTATTAAAGAGGAGATTAAAGAGGAGATTGAAGACATGAGTTATCCAGAACCATCCAGAATAAAATATGAAGATACTGAGGAACAAATAGGTTGGTGTCCATTCTTGATTCTATAATGTTTTGTTAGCAGTGAAATGAGTTTATGGATAAATGATACAGATTAAAGTGTTTTTCATTGATAGTTTATGTAAACTAATGGAACCTTATTATAAAGTGTTAAAGGGTACATCCCACACACAGTTTCAGCCAATCTCATTTTAGTATTGAGTACCTACACTCACCTAAATTATTTTAAGGAACACCTGTTCAATTTCTCATTACTGCAATTATCTAATCAACCAATCACGTGGTGGTTACTTCAATGCATTTAGGGGTGTGTTTCTGGTCAAGACAATCTCCTGAACTTCAAACTGAATGTCAGAATGGCAAAGAAAGGTGATTTGATTTAAGTAATTTTGAGCATGGCATGGTTGTTGGTGCCAGACGGGCCGGTCTGAGTATTTCACAATCTGCTCAGTTACTGGGATTTTTACGCACAAACATTTCTAGGGTTTACAAAGAATGGTGTGAAAAGGGAAAAACATCCAGTATTCGGCAGTCCTGTGGGTGAAAATGCCTTGTTGATGCTAGAGGTCAGAGGAGAATGGGCCGACTGATTCAAGCTGATAGAAGAGTAACTTTGACTGAAATAACCACTCGTTACATCCGAGATATGCAGCAAAGCATTTGTGAAGCCACAACATGCACAACCTTGAGGTGGATGGGCTACAACAGCAGAAGACCCCACCGGGTACCACTCATCTCAACTACAAATAGGAAAAAGAGGCTACAATTTGCACGAGCTCACCAAAATTGAACAGTTGAAGACTGGAAAAATGTTGCCTGGTCTGATGAGAATGAGAACATGGAGTGGGGGATGTTTTCTTGGCACACTTTAGGCCCCTTAGTGCCAATTGGGCATTGTTTAAATGCCACGGCCTACCTGAGCATTGTTTCTGACCATGTCCATCCCTTTATGACCACCATGTGCCCATCCTCTGATGGCTTCTTACAGAAGGATAATGCACCATGTCACAAAGCTCGAATCATTTCAAATTGGTTTCTTGAACATGACAATGAGTTCACTGTACTAAAATGGACCCCACACGTACGGATGAAACAGGACGTGCGTACGCACAGAATTATTCGGATTTATAAAACCGTGGGCACGCACATCCTACGCAGTTTTCCCTTAAATCACAATCAATTCTAAATGTAGAGCAACTTTTGCGGCTTCATGTCACGCCCATAGTTGCCCATAAATAGTCCGTGAAACGGCCACAAGTTAATATTCATTGATTGCGAAATCATGGTAAACACAGAGAAAAAAAAAAAAATGTAACGTCACTCAATGTAAAGTAGAAGTTAACGTTGGCTAGGTGGAAAAGAGGAGAAAAATGTTGTTTGGAGGGCACAGTGTGGGCATTACTAATGGCAAAAAGGCAGTTGAGTGGCGAAAGGTTGCAGACGCCGTAAATGCTGTCGCCTCACAACCTCGGACCGTGGCCGAAATAAAAAAGAAAGGGTCGGACATCAAAGTCGAGGCAAAAAAGCATCTAGCACTCCATCGCCAGAGTGTGTCTGCCACGGGTCGGGGAAATGGGGAAATAGTTTAGTGCAAATGTAATTTCTTGCAGCTTTCTGAATTGAGACATGTCATACGTTACTTTATCAAAAATAAAACTAAAGGCATATGCATGAATACCATGATTACGTAGCTGATGAAGACATTTTTACTATGAAAACAACTTTCCCCAGTGGACAATTTATCTATCTGTCTGTCTGTCTGTCTGTCTGTCTGTCTAACTAATTGCATTTATATCTCCTCCGCCAGACGGACACTTTGATGAGAATATCAGTTTTTTACAATATTTCGTCCTTTTTACCATATTATTTATGAGGATGTATTGCATAACATGCCAATATTATTGCAGACCATATTTCACTTTTCTTTTACACAACGGTCTACAGTTTCACACACTTTCACGTGTTTCTTCCTTCTGCCGACGGTGTCGCCATTTCTCATTTCACCAATTTTTGTGCGTTCGCCTGGGTCAGAGCTTGCGTGAAGGACCGCACATTTTCCCGTCAAGTTTGCTTTTTTATAAATACCAATTATTGCGTAGAGCTGCGTACACCTTTTGTGCGTACGCAACATTTATAAATGAGGCCCCTGATCTCAATCCAATAGAGCATCTTTGGGATGTGGTGGAACGGGAGCTTCGTGCCCTGGATGTGCATCCCACAAATCTCCATCAACTGCAAGATGCTATCCTACCAACATTTCTAAAGAATGCTTTCAGCACCTTGTTGAATCAATGCCACATAGAATTAAGGCAGTTCTGAAGGCGCAAGGGGGTCAAACACAGTATTAGTATGGTGTTCCTAATAATCCTTTAGGTGAGTGTATAGAGTAGTATTGCATCCTTCATATGTCCGAAGAGTCATTAGTTTTATCATATTTATCAAAGACCGACACGCTAGTGATTCGCGGGTCATCTCATACCCCGCGGGTCGGGTAAAGAAATTGTCACTTTATTTGCGGGGCGTGTGATTAAAAACAAAATAGGCCTATATAAAAAAAATCCATGTATGTTGGGTGCAATTCCCTAATGCCTATATTAAATATTTGGGAATATCTATCTTCATACTTTATTAGGTACTTTGATAAGGTTACAATACGAATGCCGTAGCAATTTCCAATGCTGGGTTATTTGGGAAGCTGAACAACGTTATCTTTCCCTCACAACCAGAAACCCACTTCTTTAGTGTGTTTCCTGGAGAAGTGCCCATAGAAGCAATTCTGCCTTTTATGACATCATACAGGGCCATACTTGGAAAACTTTCCAAAACCTGTTTGAATCTTGAAGGAGTGTATTTGGCACAGAAATAGTCATACGTCCAACTCCATTTTTTTATTTTTATTTTTTTTATTTTACATTTTGGCTTTGTTCAGCATTACAGTTAACTCTTTAACAGTATAAATAAGTCAGAATGCATGAAATGGCATTACACCCCAGCAATATATTTAATCACCACTCAAAAAAATAAAAAGAAGAAAAGCACAAACATTTGAATTGGGCCGCTATTTACGGCAGCATTTATTCTTATCATACCAAGCATATGACATGTCAAGGCCCATGTGAGCAGCGCGTTCCCGATCACAAAACTCTCTCCCTTCCACCGTGAATAAATCACAATCTGAATGCACAAGTTTTAGGTTTTATCACTGAGGTGGCGTGCACATTTACTTTTTTTCCATGTGAGAAACAAAGGTGAACGGCACATGACATACGTTACAACTAAACTTTAGCGATTGAGTGGCTCTGGGCAGATCAAATAGTTTTAAACTCCAACAGAGTACCCTCCTTCACAGAAGGAAACGCTTGTCAATGGAGAGTGGACAGACTCAGTGTATTAGATCTGTGCATTTGGCCTTATAGTAACAGCACAGCAACCTAATAAATCCACTCTATGTACAAATGAAATGTACGAGAGTCTGGTAATACCAGGCTAACCAATAATAGCGAGAACAGCGGATTTATTAGGTTGCTGTGCTGTTACTATAAGGCCAAATGTGTTAAGCTTCGTGTTAAGCTAGGCAAGCGGTGGGTGCTTTAGACAGAGTTATGGAACGCACGGAGATGAGACTGGTATGCATGGACTTATCTAGCTCTGGGGGACACAGTGAATAAGCAAAAGTCCCAAAAAGTCGGCGTGTTCCTTTAAAGGGAAACTTTGATTTGGATCATTTAAATAGCTACAGACCCATCTCAAATCTTCCCTTCCTGGCAAAAAATTTAGAACGTGTTGTTTTACAGTTGCATGATCACCTTTCTATTAATAATCTTTTTTAACCATGTCAATCCAGTTTTCGAAAATTTCTTAGCCCTGAAACGACAGTTACTACCTTAAACGGCTTCTGATGCTTGATCTACTACTATTCTTATTCTCTTAGACAGTTGTGCTGCTTTTGACACTGTGGATCATGTTTTGCTTAATCACCTTGAAATGGTTTTTAATATTTCTGGCACAGATTTAAACTGGTTTAGATCTCATTTGACTGGACGCTGACAGTTTGTTGCTTTAGGAGCAAACAGGTCTGATATTGGACCAGTTTCTACTAGAATCCCTCAGGGCTCAATTTTTGGACCCTTTCTTTTTAGACTTCATTTATTCCCGTTTGTCCAACATACGAACTCCAATCTATATTCATTGTAAACCTGGTCAAAGAGAGGCTGTCTTATTGCTCTCTAGGCTGAATGTATTTCTGAGATAAAATCATGGCTGGCTAATCATTTTCTTTGTTTAAATGATGATAAACTCAGGTCTTGCTTATTGGTTCTCCTCATTAGCCCCATAAGCTCAAACATCTCTTATCATTGATTGTACTTATTGAGGAATCTAGGAGTGACTAGGGTTGGGTACCAAAACCTGGTATTAAGTTCAAACGTGCTTTTGCGGTTTGGCTGGCACCGAGCCAGAGACAGACATGCTCAGCGTTCGTGACATCACAACTACTCAGTGTTTTCAACCACATCGTGTTTATTTTAGTTTTCAGATGTTCAAATTAACATAAGCTCTAGCAAAAAACACACACTGGTGTCTATGGAAGCGGCAATAACAATCCTTTCAGACGGTTATAATTTGACTGTTTTTTTTTATTCATATCAGATACACATTATATAGTTAACTATATGGTTTACTCTATTCTTCTCCCAGTTCAGCGACGCTTAATTTCATGTATTTCAAGACAACAATGAATTTACGTGATGTAAATCTGAAAGATCTGATTCTCTAAGGCGCAAACTAACATGGCGGCGCCCATCGTGCATTATATCAACATCATGGTCATTATATTTATAAAGGGTTTTAAATAACTTATTTACTTACACATATTTGAAAGTCAGAATATCAGAGGTCATGACATAATTAACAATGTTAATATTTTGAATAAAAACTAACAACCGATACAGCTGTCTCGCGTGAGAATCAGAATGTCGCCTTATTGTTTCCATGGTGGCGTTCTAAAATATTTAGCCAGAGAATATGGTCATATTTCTGCAAAATATTGCTGAAACTTGAGGCTGGTTTGTAGGATACCAAGAATACAGACTTTGTAATTAGTCCTGTAACTTATTTAGTTTTAATTTAGGCCTATTGTACTTGGGTTAGGTGGCTAAGTATCGGTTCAGGCACTGTTTAGACACTGGTACAGTTTTAAAAGTATCGGTTTGGCATCGGTATCATAAACCCAAATGATGCGCAACCCTAGGGATGACCTTTTTGATTTTTCATTGACATTTGACCCCCATGTACAAAATGTAAAGACTTCACTTTTTTTGTCATAGAGATATTGCATCCCATTCTATCCCTTTCAGTTGCAGAAGATTATTAGTATATTAGATTTCCCTGCATTGACAACTGTAAAGCGCTTCTTACTAGGGTTTCTAAGCATATTCTAACAATTTGTTCAAAATTCTGCAACTAGAATCTCAACTAGGGCCAGAACAAGAGATCATATTACTCCTATTTTGAAATCATTGCACTGGCTACCGGTTAAATTTAGAGTTGATTTCGAAGTTCTTAACTTTAGGAACTTGTATAAAAAGCTCGTCACGGACTGGCTGTGTTCATCTCTGCTTTTAACACCATGTCCCAACCCGAATCTTCGCTCTTCTCAGCATGGTCTTTTGAATGTCCAACAAACAGTTATGTTCCATGGGTGACAGAGTTTTTCTATAGCTGCTCCCAGGTTGTGGAACCAACTTCAAGTTGAAATTTGGCAAGCACAGTTACTTAAAACATATTTGAAAACATTTAAGTTGGCTCATTGTTGATTTACCCCAAAATTTAAATTAGCCCATGTTTTTCTCATCCTAGGTGTATATAAACATCATCTTTCAGACAAATACAGCCAGAGTTATGTTAAATGTCCTGGTTCTTTCAAGTTTTATAATGGCAGTGGATGGCTGTTTTTGTTTTGAAGTCCATAAAAGTGCATCTGTCCATCACATTATGGTGCATTTTGTTTTGTGATTTTCAACAGAATGAATAGTCTCCGCAACAGCAATCGATTGACACACTATAGCCTGTGCACGAGCTACCGATACTCAAAACAGCGCCACGAGCTCTGCATGATTTCACAAACGCATTCCAGCGCCAGATCGCCTCTTATGTAACTCCACTAATCAACTACAGATGCTTAATTTGTATTACATACAACAACTCAAGCTGCAAGAAAAGCCGCTATCTGAGGCCATGGCGGCTGCTGATACTCCGACAATGTAAACGAGCTGCTTCTTCTGCTTTTTTCCTTAAAACTGCGGGTTACCATCAACATCCCCGTGGACACTGCCAACTAGGGGTCTGCATGTGGAATTGCACATTGACGCGGACAACAACGCAGAAGTATACATGAACCAACGCGTTAACTTGCACCGTAGAGGAACGGCGTAGGTCCAACGCAGAAGTATAAATCAGCCATAACTTCTGCTAACTGTCGTAAGCGCATTCACAAGAGACTGGTGTTCCAGTGTATGACGTAGGACGCTACGGTGAGAATATGCTAGTTCTCGTGAGAACCAAGTTTTGTTTTGCTCTATCCTCTGCGATTTCCGCGTTCGTCAACTTGCACTGAACCTGCGTCATACACTGGCTTGCCAGTCTCTCGTGCACGTGCGTGCGACAGTTTATACAATGTTCTTAGAACAATAATATTTTAGCTGGGCGTCTGCTTTTAGAAAGTGAATGTGCATTTTCATTCAGCGCATCTCCTTCACTCGTTCTGTAATGCTAATCAGAGTGCGCATGACACCGTACACATTCTAAAAATGCATTCTAAAAATCGAAATCTTTCATAGTAAAGAATTATTTTGAAGAGCCCACAAAAACAACACCAAATATGTATATTATCGTGATTCGACATCTGACTGTAAATTGGCACGTCTAGCACAGACACCTCATCTGATTTTTCACATTTATCCTCCTTGAACTGAATATTAATTACTTAATGTTATTTATTTTCTAGACTGTATGGAACAAAGACACATGAATGAAGTAAAGAAGCACGGTGACATCAAAACTGAAACAAAAGCCAAGAAGCTGCACACTTGCTCTCAGTGTGGAAAGAGTTTCCAAGATAAAAAACAACTTAAATCACACATGAGAATTCATACCGGAGAGAAACCATATACATGCACTCAGTGTGGAAAGAGTTTTTTTCATTCATCATCTCTCAGTGTTCATCTGCGCATTCACTCTGGAGAAAAAACATTCAAGTGTGATCAGTGTGGTAAAGCCTTTATTTCATCATCACATCTAAAACAACACCTGAAAGTTCATTCACATGAGAAGCCTCATGTGTGTTCTCTCTGTGGAAAGAGTTTTTCACAGCTAAACAGTTTTAAACTGCACCAGAAAACACACAATGAAGTGAAAGATCATGTGTGTTGTGACTGTGAGAAGAGCTTTACTACATCTGCTGAACTAAAACGACACCAAAGAATTCATACTGGAGAAAGACCTTACAAGTGCTCATATTGTGAGAAGAGTTTCAATCAGTTGGGACACCTGAAAACACATGAGCGAGTTCATACTGGAGAAAAGCCGTACCACTGTACTCAGTGTGAGAAGAGTTTTATTACATCTGGCCATCTGAGTCGGCACCAAAGAACTCATATGGGAGAAGAACTTTACAAGGGCTCATACTGTGACAAGAGTTTCACTGACTCAGGATCCCTGAAAGAACATGAGCAAGTTAATACTGGAGAGAAGCCGTACCACTGTACTCAGTGTGAGTTGAGTTTCACAAAGACATCTGGTCTCAGGAATCATCTGCACAGTCACGCTGGAGAAAAGCCATTTAACTGTGATCAGTGTGGTAAAAAGTTCATTTCGTCATCCAATCTAAAACAACACCTGAAAGTTCATTCAGGTGAGAAGCCTCATGTGTGTTCTCTCTGTGGAAAGAGTTTTCCACGACTGAAGAGTTTTAAACAGCACCAGAAAATGCATGATGAAGTGAGAGATCATGTGTGCTTTGACTGTGGGAAGAGCTTTACTACAGCTACCCAACTGAAAAGGCACCAGAGAATTCACACAGGAGAAAAACCTTACAAGTGCTCATCTTGTGACAAGTGTTTCACTCAGTTGGGGCACCTGAAATTACATGAGCAAGTTCATACTGGAGAGAAGCCGTATCGCTGTACTCATTGTGAGAAGAGTTTTATTACATCTAGTCATCTGAATCGGCACCAAATAACTCATACGGGAGAAAAACCTTACAAGTGCTCATCATGTGACAAGTGTTTTAATGACTCAGGATCCCTGAAAGAACATTCGCAACTTCATACTGGAGTGAAGCCGTACTACTGTACTCAGTGTGAGACAAGTTTTAGACGTTTATCAAACCTTGACACTCATATCAAAACATGTTGCAAGTGAGCAACATTAATTGTCTTGTCCAGTACATTCAAGTAGATACTGTGAGATATTTTCCTAAAAGCACAATATCATCTATTGTGAATTTTGACAAAAAAATTTGAAAACTAGATAGACTGAACTGAATCTTCACCAGTCAACAACTCTTGCATTGTAAATATTCTTTTTTTTTCTGTCAGGATGGATTGTGTGCTAAACAGGTCTTTCTTGAATTAGATATTCATGTAATTTACTTATTTACTAAGTGTACTAAATTGTACATGAATCTGTTAAATAAAACGGAAACATCTTGTCTTCAAAATTATTTAACTAATTCTGTTCAAGTCATGTAGTACTAGTAGAAGTACTTTATTAATCCCAGTTGGGAAATTAAAGGGACATTTAATCACATTAATGAGTTTGAATAGATCACACTCTAAATCAAACATTAACAAATAGTTTATGTATTTGGTGTTTTTATGCATGTTTTGGCTGAGTTTTCATTGTATTTACACCGCTCTGACCAGAGGTGGAAAGAGTACTGAACATTTTTACTCCAGTACTGTTACATTTCTGAAATAATACTAGTACTTTAAGTAAAAGTTATTTTCGTTACCATTTCAAAAATGCCACATACTGTAAACTTCCACATCAATATTTTGATATCTCAATTTTTGTCCATCCATTTTTGTCAAGGAAATCATTATTTTATCATTATATTTAGTGGCACTAGCTGAAAAAAAATCAAAAACAAGGCATCACCAATTTGTATATGATACATGGATAAAATGTACACATGCAAAAAAGCAAACCGAGGGTTAACTTACTGTGACATACCTTAAACTCACGATTTATTAACCAAAACCTTGCTTAATCAACTTACTCCCGGAACCAGCATACCTTGAGTATGTTCACAGTTAACACACAATACTTTCTCAACAGAGCAACGAATCGATGATCCACCATGGAAACAGACGCTTCGAAAAAGTGTTCCATTATACGTCCTCCTCCTTTTGTTTTATGCTGATTTACATAACCTACTTAGTGCACATCGCTACCTATTTGGTGGCTGTGAAATCATTTCTTCAATCTCTTCGTTTAATAAGTAATCTTTTTTCACTGAGAAAAAGGATTATATTGTTTGTTTGATTTTAATTAATTGAATGCAGATCCATTTGTGAGATGACAATAAAAAATATATATATTTAAACTGAATAAACAATTAAACATTAGATTGCTATAATAGTGATTTATAATTAAGATATAATATTGTATAACTTTATAACACATTTAGTTATGTTAATATAAACTGTCATGGAAATTCTCAATGCAAATATATGACTTTACCACGGACAATTCAAACAGCTCTCAATTGTTAATATAAATTACAGCTGAATACTACTACCTCAATCACAAGCTGTTTCTTTGTTTTCTTTTGAGTGTACAGGTGCTGGTCATATTATTAGAATATCATCAAAAAGTTGATTTATTTCACTAATTCCATTCAAAAAGTGAAACTTCTATATTATATTAATTCATTACACACAGACTGATATATATTTAAAATGTGTATTTCTTTTAATTTTGATGATTTAACTGACAACAAAGGAAAATCCCAAATTCAGTATCTCTGATAATTAGAATATTACTTAAGACTAATACAAAGAAAGGATTTTTAGAAATCTTGGCCAACTGAAAAGTATGAAAATAATTTACTTTCGTCAGAGAACATAACTTCACACCACTCCGCAGCAGTCCAGTCCTTTTTGTCTTTATCCCAGGCGAGACGCTTCTGACGCTGTCGGTTGTTCAAGACTGGCTTGACACAAGGAATGTGAGAGCTGAAACCCATGTCTTGCATACGTCTGTGCATGGTGGTTCTTGAAGCGTCTGACTCCAGCTTCAGTCCACTCTTTGTGAATCTCCCCCACATTTTTGAATGGGTTTTGCTTCACTATCCTTTCCAGGGTGCGGTTATCCCTATTGCTTGTACACTTTTTTTTCTACCACATATTTTCCTTTCCTTCGCCTCTCTATTAATGTCCTTGGAAACAGAGCTTTGTGAACAGCCATCCTCTTTTGCAATGACCTTTTGTGTCTTGCCCTCCTTGTGCAAGGTGTCAATGGTCGTCTTTTGGACAACTGTCAAGTCATCAGTCTTCCCCATGATTGTGTAGCCTACAGAACTAGACTGAGAGACCATTTTGAGTTAATTAGTTGATTAGAGTGTGGCACCAGGTGTTATTCAATCAGGTGTACATGTGTAATTTAGATGACCAGGCAGCACCTGTAGACTCTAGTGCTTCTATTCCTCAGCTGCGCAGCATAAACTAGACACGACTTCCAAGTTGCTCATTGCAGAATTAAGTTTCTAAAATCTGAATGTCTCAGTAGAAATCGAGACACATCAGACCAAGCAACATTTTTCCAGTCTTCAACTGGAATTTTGCAATTTTGGTGAGCTTGTGCAAATTGTAGCCTCTTTTTCCTATTTGTAGTGGAGATGAGTGGAACCCGGTGGGGTCTGCTGCTGTTGTAGCCCATCCGCCTCAAGGTTGTGCGTGTTATGGCTTCACAAATGCTTTGCTGCATACCTCGCTTGTATCGAGTGGTTATTTCAGTCAGAGTTGCTCTTCTATCAGCTTGAATCAGTCGGCCCATTCTCCTCTGACCTCTAGCATCAACAAGGCATTTTCGTCCACAGGAGTGCCGCATACTGGATGTTTTTCCATTTTCACACCATTCTTTGTAAACCCTAGAAATGGTTGTGCGTGAAAATCCCAGTAACTGAGCAGATTGTGAAATACTCAGACCGGCCCGTCTGGCACCAACAACCATGCCACGCTTAAAATAGCTTAAATCACATTTCTTTCCCATTATGACATTCAGTTTGGAGTTCAGGAGATTGTCTTGACCAGGACCACACCCCTAAATGCGTTAAAGCAACTGCCATGTGATTGGTTGACTAGAAAATGGCATTAATGAGAAATTGAACAGGTGTTCCTAATAATCCTTTAGGTGAGTGTATACTGAATGCTGCTACAGGAAAGGTACATACTTAGTTGATAATCCATTCTTTATAGTCCATTATTGTAGCTCAAACAGTAAAGCAAGGTGCTAGAATGCGAAGTAAGGGTTTGATTCCCAGGGAATGTATAACTTAATAAAATATGTACCTTTAAAGGTACACTATGCAGCTTTTCCGTTTGCTAGAGGGCGCCTGTTCAAAACAAAGGCGTAGTTTGACGACGTCAAGTGTGAGCGCAGAGTCTTGGGACATGTGTTCACCTCACAGCCGGTGGAAAAGAATTGGGAGAGGACTCGTGCTGATATCATGTTCATGGATGCGATTATTAACATTACTGTAGTATGAACCAGAGCAGGGGCGAGTGCTGTGGAGCGGAGCAAGGCCGCCGGAGCGATTGTTACTGCTTGCGAGCAAAGGGACTTTTATTATGACGGGACACAGTCGCCGGCGCAATCTCCGCTTTTCTAGTCATGAGTATGAGGTAACACAGCTCTGTTTCTGGTATTAGATACATTTAAGTGTGTTTAAAATTATGACGTTACTCTGTGCGTTCGCTCGGCAGCTGCTGTGACACTTGTTCACACTCCTGTGAGAGTAAAGCGTTTCTGCTAAATAAAACAGGAAATGAGGGTAACGCAGATATGACGCAATTGACAGGCAACTCCCTCACACACTATGCTCACACGTCCCGGTTCATTGGTAAAAATAGCGATTTTTCTCACAATTTACAAATAGCTGGAAACATTTGGGATATTGTAAGAACTCAACAGAACAATATATATATAACACTGGCCTGGTGGTTTTTGGATATTTGACTGCAAAAATCCTACATAGTGCACCTTTAAAGCTGCTGTCTGTTACTTTTTTGTGTTCAAGAATTACAAATATTATATACTGAGAATGTACAACATGAATCCATTTTTCAAACCGTGTTTTTGTCTTACCCTGAATCATTTGCTAATTTGGCATTTCAATAAAATGGACAGTTAATGCTGATGAACAATCTGTTAGCTGTTACGGCTGAATAATGATTCTTCCCTTTATAGTCAGCATCCATCTTTTTGCTTAGAGAACAGAAGCTCCTCTAACAGACAGTCACAGCAGCATTTTACTGTTAATGTAGTTTACAGTCAAACTATGGCCTATTTCACACTATACATGTAAGTGGTTGTGTTTTGTGTAAACTTTCTTCTTTTGTTTAATAGCTTTTTTTTCCCCCACCTCTTTGGTGGTTGCGCTATAAATTTTCAATCTTTTCTTTTAATAATATTTTATCACTGTGAATACAAACTATAGTTTGTTTGATGCTAATTATATAATAAAAAGAAAGACTGGTTAAACTTAAATAATAACCTTTGCTTGCAAAGATAACATGGCTGTAGTTAATGTTTAGTCATTTTGCTTCCACGTTGCTTGAAAAGGATGAAGAGAGAAAAACGAGTGCTTTAGGGTAAACGTATTAAGCTCAAGTACCCATTAAACACACTACTATCTTTGAGCTCAGATTATAAAAAGCTAATGTATAAAAAATATAATGTATCATCCTACTTGATGTTTTCACCAAAAGATGTGTTTGTTACTATATACCTTCTGTAATTTCAAGCTAATCAGCCCATTGCACACTGAGATATCCATGTGTTCACACTGTCTGGCTGCCATATTGAAAGCTGCCTAAGGGCGTTTTCACACCTGAAAGTCCGCAAAGTTTCTTTTAAAATTATCCATAATTGTTATCCGATAAATTATAAACTTGCTAAATTTAACAATAGTACTTCACCTAATTGCTCTTTTTGCCTTCAGCATGAAGAGACGATTAATCACTTATTTTGACTGTACTTACTGTAAAGTCTTCTGGATTGATTTTTTAAATTTTGTTAAAAAATATTTATATCCAAAAATTTTAATTTTGACCCTTCTCATTGTAAATTTAATATTAATTTACTGCTTTATTGTACTAAATTTTACATTCATAAATGTACATTTTCAAAGAAAACTCCCTACTACTTTATTTTCAGGAAAGAGTTTGATATGTATGTAAGCTCGTTAAGAAATTCTAATAATTACATTGCAAGTAAGAATCTTTCTTGGTGGAAGTCCTTTAAGCTAACATAGTTTGCTTTTGGAGTGTTGTTTGTAACCCTCATTGTTTTTTTGCTTTGTCTTTTTTTTGTTTCGTTCTTCTTTGTCAATGTACTTGTTGTTATTCTTTTACATAAAAAAAAGAAAACTTTGACATGAATGAATGAACAGACAGACGCATATCGTGATTCGTTGCTACTATACTCGTTGCTATATAGTTATGGCATTACTATCTGCAGCACCAACTATACTCGAGGCTTGTTCAAATTAGCCAAATGAACGTCCTTGTTTTGTCCGGATTTTCCTCCCTCGGACCACGGTCCGGATCAAACAGACGAAATTTGGTCTGACGAAAAGAGGTAGTCTCAGTCCGGATCAAACTTAAAGTTTCGGTTCGTTGCTATAGTGTGAAGCATTCTCGATGGTTCAGACTTTCAGACCATTAATGGAAGTTCTGGTGGTTCCTGCGCACCCCAAACAACAGAAGAAGACAGAACTACCAGAATTGTCACAGAAGATAGCAGGAAAAATGAGCCGTAGCACATGGGGAGAGGAGGAGACAAGGTTTTTAATTCAAATATGCTCTGAGTCTTCTCCTCCTTTCCTGTTGGCGCCAATAAAATGTTTGCAGAACGAGGACTTAGCCTCGAATAAAGCTGGTGCTGCAGATAGTAATGTCATAGCAAAAACAGCATAGTGGCAACGATATGCGACTGTTCACTTTCATCTTGTCAAAGTTACCTGCCGAATTGACAACACACTGATGTCAGACGCACGTCCGCTAACAAACCAATCAATGTTAAGATGCAGCCCACAGTACTGATGACGACTGGATGCAAGTACATCATGTAAAGTGCTTTAGTGCGCTCGCATAATTGCAGTGTGAAACCAAACCCAAACGAACCAAATGTATAAAATTGATCAAAACATGAACTTTGGTTCTGACCTTAGTGCGGACTTTCAGGTGTGAAAACGCCCTAAAACTTACCAAAAGAGGAGCCCCTTAAATGTGCATTAAGCCTTTATTTTGGATAACTAATCACTGCAAAATTAAGAGATTAGACTTTTGCATTTTATAACCTGGATCCTGGATTTGGGAAATAATTACAGTTGGATACAGTTGGTTTTAGCAACATAGTGCTTCAGAACTTTGTTAGCTTACTAGCTGTACACAGCAAAAATCACAGTGTTCAATGTACTCTATAAGAGTGCATTGAACACCGTTTTCGGTGTATATATAGGTCCAAGAGTTTGGTGTTCAATAAACACTGTCAAAAGTGTAAAATATATACTCTCAGAAAAGAGTTACATTTGAACACTTGGAGAGTTAAAATGTACTCTTATAACTAGCACTTTTTACACCTTTCCTGTGCTTTTGAACACCTGCAGTGTAGACCTAGAACCCTCTGTAAGAAAGAAATCACCCCAATGTCAGTGCTTTCAGCACACTTTGCAGAGCTAATTATTGAACACTTGGAGAGTACAAATGTACTCGAAAGCTGGTGTTTTTTGTTTTTTATTTTGTATTTCAGTAGTGTAAAACCTACAACCCTCAGTGAGTGAAAAATACTCCAAGCCAGTGCTTTTTATGTCTGTTTTATTTAACAAATGGAGAGTTATAATGTACTCCCATAATTTGTGACACTGTTTCAACACTTTCAAAGTTCAGTGAACACATTCGAACCTTGAAAACATGCCACAAAATATAAGATTGTGTGCTACACTAATGGTGCTTTTCCACTACACAGTACCAGCTCGGCTCGGCTCAACTTGACTCGCCTCGCCTTTGTTTGGTTTTCCACTGTGTAAAAGTTGTACCTGTACCTGCTTCCAGGTACTTTTTTTCTTATCACCTCCGGTGAGGTTCTGAGCGAGCTGAAGCGATACTAAAATGTGACGTGAAAACACCGCAGACTGCTGATTGGTTAGAGAGTATCATCAATGTTCATTGCGTCATCATTGCACGCGCCAGACGGAGTATCCTGAATACCACGACATTTTTAAATATTTTGTCCAGAGATTGCGTGTTATTTACTATTATGGCAACTCGGAAGAATACGCCGTGGTCAAACGAGGAGGTGCAGTAATTTCCAAACTCTCCTGTTTTTTTCATCAGTGTTCCATTTTGCTGCCCTAAGCCTCTCCTGAAACAAAGTTTGTCTTTTTGCTGTGAGAAACACATGCAAAAGCGAGTCGTGTTTAGCCGAGCCAAGTCGAGGCGAGTCGAGTTGAGCTGGTACTGGTAATGGAAAAGCTCAAGTAATATATTACTTCACAGGCGTTACTGGCTTGTACTTTTTAAATCAATTATGATACATTTACAGTTAATTGATGTTCTGTGGTTTTAGACGGCTGTCATTTTTAATAAATACTTCATATTATTGTGCGGTGAGCTTAAAGGGAGCACTACTATGAAAATCACAGCTTCAGTGTGACATCAGTCAGAAAAAGTATAATTTCATAGATATTTTCAATAAAAGTGGTCCAGATTAAAATATGTATTAATTAAATACATGACCTAGATTTTTTTATTTAGCAAAATTGTCCCTTTTAAATGTAATTTAATAATATTTATTAATTTAAAAAAGTTTGCTATTCCATTAAAGCTCAGTGTGCTCCCTTTAAGCTCATCCACACTGAACTGTGTAAATACTTCATAAACATACTTTAAATATTAACTGATGGTTGTCACATAGTTCATATTTATAAAATTATTCTTAAATTTTGTTTTTTAAAAAAAACAAGAATTTTCAAAAAAACATTTTGTGATCTACAAACATGTACTCATTAAGAACAGCCAGACTTTTTACATTTAATGTACATCTTAATTGAAATGCTTGTCATTTAAAAATAAAATTAAATATTATTGTGAGAGATTACTATTTTATTTTAACATAACTTCTTGTACTGAAACCAATACCCTGTAGCCTGTACACTAAAATATGTAGACTTTGGTGAGCTTACGTTTACCCTATAGGCCGCTTATGCATAATGCGCAAGCCAGTGCTAATTTGCACGTAGGCTAAAGCTAGTCACATGTGAAGATGCAAACGAGTCAATGAAGGGTGTATATGTATAAGTCAATGTATAAGTGTCAAGATATTGAGTTAATATGCTGTTTGAAGTGTATGGTATTTTTTGATGAAAGTGTTTGAATGGAAGATTAATTATTGTTCTTGTGTTTTTACAAGGCTGGGTTTATTTCTTCTTCTGAGAAATTGTGATCATCATCCTGGACGCGTGAGATGCATTTGAGCGTATGTAAAAGGCAAGCCACCCACGGATTCAATTTGTCTGTTGAACTTTGCTCTTGAACTCATCGAAACTGGTAGGAAAATCCTTTTCCTTCACAGGATGTGAACTCACTGAGACCTTGTTTTTTTGTGCCTATTTTTCCTTTAATTGGTGAGACTCTGAACTGAAAGATTCTAAAGAATCAATTCAGTGAATCTTGAATATTCGATTCATCTGGCTGAAAAGACAGCTACATTTTGAAGGGAAAGAGTGATTTATTGAGTTGGGAAAGTTGAAATAAATTGACTGTTCAAATAATTTAATAGTTATTGAGTGTGTATTATTTAGTTGTGAGAATATTCTTTATCGTTTTTTTTTTTTTTTACATTTTATTGGGTTACAAAACAAACAGAAGCTTTTGAGTTTTTCCAAATATTATTATAATATTTTTATTGTACAAAGATTTTTGAGAATTGTTTCTCCATTGAGTTGATTTGTTTGGGTTGTTTGAGTCTGTAAGACCGCTGAATTTGCTCCAATGGCGATAGCCAAGAGCGTGTGACGGTATTTGCGCGTTCGGTGTTCTCAGCTGGGCAAAATTGATTTTACTCCAATTCCTCTTTATCTGACTCCATTTTATCATAATTTCAAATTTAGATTAGAATGCCAATTTATTTGGTAATTTATATTTAATAGTTAGTGCATTCCTGACTTTCAATACGAAACGCTGGTTAGACACCCAACGTTACGTACGAATCTGATTTAAAGTATTGCGCCTCGATCCTTCTGCAAAGTTTCCTTAAGTATTCAGACCAGACAGTCACTTCTTTCAAATGGAAACATATGTTAACAAAGGGAATCTACATGTAATCATGCTCTCATAGACCTGGCTGAACATACGCTGAAAGTCACACCTCTTAAAACAGTTATGTTCTTGTGTGCTTCTTTGGAGATTAGATATTTTTTACCAGTCGCACTGAGACATTTCAAACAATATCAAACACATATAATATTGTATAGTGAGAACTGACATTTAAATCAAATAGATTTTAGGTGTTCAATGTGATCATAGCATGAGGGGGGAAGTAGGATCGGGGGAGTTTCAGGTGAAGGAAATGTGAATTAGAGCCATTCTCAATTGATACACTCAGCGTGATGTCGTCTGCAAAAAGTGTCGTTTGTCCTCCCAGACAATTTGGCGTTGCTTTTTATAGCCTTTCAAGTCCAACTACCTGATATTTCAAAAAGAGAGTTGATTACAAGCATTGTCATATATTGTATGTAGTTAATTGACAGTATCTGAGATTTACACACTCCAAACAAATCGCGATTTTAAGAAATCCCTCAATGAATGCAAGATTCCAATCAGTAAACAAGACTCTTGCTTTTCACCTACCTGATGTGTTGCCTCCCTCTCTCCAGTAGTTGCATCCTTCTTCTGATATGCAAGTTTGATACATCAGACCCAACACACAGGCTACAACAGTGTCACTGCAAGGCCAAAAGTTCAATTACAAAGAATGCTATATGTACACCAATCAGGCATAACATTGAGTAACATGAGGTGAAGAGAATACAACTGATTATCTCTTCATCATGGCACCTGTTAGTGGGTGGGATATATTAGGCAGCAAGTGAACATTTTGTCATCAAAGTTGATGTCTTCGAAGCAAGAAAAATGGACAAGCGTAAGAATTTGAGCAAATTGTGATGGGGTCAGAGCATATCCAAAACTGCAGCTCTTGTGGGGTGTTCCCGGTCTGCAGTGGTCAGTATCTATCAAAAGTGCTCTAAGGAAGGAACAGAGGTGAACTGGTCATGGGCGGCTCAGGCTCAGGCTCATTGATGCACGTGGGGAGCGAAGGCTGGCCTGTGGTCCGATCAAACCGACGAGCTACTGTAGCTCAAATTGCTCAAGAAGTTAATGCTGGTTCTGATAGAAAGGTGTTGGAATACACAGTGCATCTCATTTTGTTGCGTATGGGGCTGCATAGCTGCATACCAGTCAGGGTGCCCATGCTGACCCCTGCCCACTGCTGAATGTGCCAACAGTGGGCACGAGAGCATCAGAACTGGACCACGGAGCAATGGAAGAAGGTGGCCTGGTCTGATGAATCATGTTTTCTTTTACATCACGTGGATGGCCAGGTGCGTGTGCATTGGTTACCTGAGGAACACATGGCCCCAGGATGCACTATGGGAAGAAGGCAAGCCGGCAGAGGCAGTGAAGCTTAAGGCAATGTTCTGCTGGGAAACCTTGGGTCCTACCATCCATGTGGATGTTACTTTGACACGCACCACCAAGCTAAGCATTGTTGCAGACCATGTACACCCTTTCATGAAAGCGGTATTCCCTGGTGGCTGTTTGCTCTTTCAGCAGGATAATGTGTCCTGAATGTTTTCAGGAGCACAACAACAAGTTTGAGGTGTTGACTTGGCCTCCAAATTCCCCAGATCTTAGTCCAATCGAGTATCTGTGGGATGTGCTGAACAAACAAGATCCGTTCCATAGAGGCCCCACCTTGGAAATTACCATCTTGGTGCCAGATATCACAGCACACCTTCAGGGGTCTAGTGGAGTCCATGCCTCTACAGGTCAGGGCTGGTTTGGCAGGAAAAGGGGGACCAACACAATATTAGATGATAATGTTATGCCTGATTGGTGTATATACAGGTCCTTCTCAAGAAATTAGCATATTGGGATAAAAATTAATTATTTTCCATAATGTAAAGATTAAAATTAAACTTTCATATATTTTAGATTCATTGCACACCAATGAGCTGTATGCCAAAATCATCAGTATTAAAACCATAAAAGACCTGAAATATTTCAATTGGTGTGCAATGAATCTAAAATATATGAAATTTTAATTTTATCATTACTTTATGGAAAATAATGAACTTTTATCACAATATGCTATTTTTTTGAAGGACCTGTATATAGAAGTACAGTAAGCTGTAGGGCTGGGCGATATGGCAAAAAAATCATACCTCTGTATTTTTTGGTTGAATGGCGATACACAGTACACTGTAAAATCCAATTAGTAAACTTTACTTAAAAAAAGCATGCAAACCGATTGCCTTGAAAAAACCAAGTAAAGTGAAATAGGAATAGTATGTAGAACTAACAAGTGTTTGTCAAGTTTTGTACACTCACAAGAGAGTTCCAGTAACTTAATAATTTACTTTAGATGTACTTGTCTTAGTATAGACTACTCAGAATGACTATTTTTAACAACTAAATCATTTCAAGTAAAATACACTTTGTGAGTATTCCTAACTCATTAATGCAAGTTCTTCTAAGGTGAAGTTTTCTGCATACAACTTGGAATTACGAGTTTACTTTACTTCAAAAGGCAATCCAGTTTACTTGTTAAAACCATGCAAACCGATTGCCTTGAAAAAACCAAGTAAGCTTTACTCAAATAACTTAAGTGCTAACAGTCATCTATTATAAATCATTGAGAATAGGTTCACAATTTTTCAAAGATAACATTTACATATGGACAAATAAATTTAAGGCAATGATACAGTTCAAAGGTAAATTTATTGTATTTGTTTCCTTAACAACTGACACAAGAATGGTACACAGAATTTTGCACTTGGGTAAAACATTTTTTTTAAAAACAAAACCTTTTACAGCACAATTTGATTACATTTGGTCATTCAAATTTGAAGCATAAGACAGACCCAACAAGGTGTACTATACCTCCCTCCACAATGATTGCAGTAGACACTGGGTCAAGGTACAGTTTGTTTTGAATGAGAGGTTCTTCTTCATCAATAACAGTCAGCACCTCAACGGACACTTGTGGCCAGCCATCAACATCACATTCCTGAATAAAACCAAACAATAAAAATATTACAACAGGAGAATGTGAAAATCCACAGTGTTACCTCACAAATTTTAGTGTGGTTTTAAAAGCAACTATTATTATTAAGCACATGTCCATTTATAGTGCAATGTAAGATGTCTACATGAGTTCTGGGTAGGTCTAACATTTTTAGGTGGTTTGGTTATGTGACCACATACATTTATTTCATGGTACTGCCATCTTAAAAGATCTATTTATCGAAAATATATTTCTTCAATGTTTGTTATCCACATTATATTTCATCTGCAGCAGCATTGTGACCTTTTGTACTGATATGTTTGGCCATTAACTCTTAAATGCATCATTATATTTAAACTGCAAACACAACTGGGAGATCAAAGTACGACTACATTTCTCTCCGATACGGTAGGAAATTAAACTGAATGTGGAGGATTTGAACTGTGACGATGATTGACAGGGCAGTTTAAAGCGGTGACTGGATGCACGCGTTACTAAGCGAAAGAGTCCGTTATAGATGACGAAGTAGTATGTCCCAAAACTGGCATACTCATCTTATAAACACACAAAAGTATGTACTTTCTCTTCACAAAAAGTACATACTTTTAGGTTGTAGTATAAGTAGGTGAATTGGGACACAGCAACAGTCTTTAAAATAATTGCTGGAGGTTTGTAATTTTGTAAATGCATTAACACCTTAGACCTGTGTTCTACTACGGTAACAATTGTGACCAGACATATTTTTTCAAGGATTTTTCAATATTTTTCTTACTTAAAGGATTAGTTCACTTTTAAATAAACTTTTGCTGATAATTTACTCACCCCAATGTAATCCAAGATTGTCCATGTCTTTCTTTCTGCAGTCGAAAAGAAGTTAAGGTTTTTGATGAAAACATTCCAGGATTATTCTTCATATAATGGACTTCAATGGACCCCAACGGTTCAAGGTCCAAATGACAGTTTGACAAATGACAAACGCGCAGTACAGAACAGAGCAAAGGCGAACATTTGTGCTTATAAAACGTAGACTTTTTATTTATTTTTTAAATGAGTGATCATCTGGCTAGATAAACCCCTTCTTCATCGTCTGGTGTGGTTTAAAGCCCTTTGAAGCTGCACTGAAACTGTCATCCGGACCTTTTGGGGTCCATTGAGTCCATTATAAGAAAAATCCTGGAATGTTTTCATCAAAAACCAAATAAAATTTATTTTTGACTGAACAAAGAAAGACATGGACATCTTGGATGATGTGGGGTGAGGACATTTTCAGCAAAAGTTTATCGAAAGTGAACTAATCCTTTAATTGACTTTGATTGTTTAATATATTAACAAATTCAATTCAAATTCATACATGTCAACTTTGGGATTAAATTAGTTAATTGTCAGTTATCTGCCCTGCATACACTGCCTGTTATCCATGTCCCATTAAGTATTTAACATGTATCTTTTGATTTATTTTATTGTATGTAAGGTATATTAATTAAATATTATAATAGCAGACGGAACTAGGCTACAACATCACAGTTTTCTGCAGAACTGCTTTATAGCCAAATTAACCATTTTCACAATTGATGATCTTTACGATGAAGTAATGAAGTTAACACTGAAGAGATTAGTTGTAAAATTATACTATTTTCTTTGGAGAAAAGTTTGCATCACTGAATAACTTTCAATGGAACACAGAAGTGATATTGATGACCATTTAAATTTTTTGGGAGACATAACACTTCAATTTTTTTTTACAATGAGAACTTACGTTGCAGGTGTTGTATAAGGTACTGGCGTCATCACCAAGCAGGATAGGTAAGCCCGGATCACAAGAGTGTGCATTGCTGTCACATCTGCTTGTTTCTGGAAAAGTTCAAGATCATGAAACATTAAAGCTACAGTAAAATTAAGTTTGGTCACAATTCTGTCACTAATTATATTAATTCTGTCACAGAATATTAAACAAAATTAAGGCTGCAGTTAACTTACTCCTGTATTCATTTGCTGCATTAGCTCGTCCAATTTCTCTTTCAACATTGTGACAAAGCGTGGTGTTTAGCGATCAACAGCACCATAAAACTTATTCTGCAGATCTGTGCTGAGTATCCTGTTAAACTGCGCAAACACCTACAACACATAACAAAATTACAAAAATACTGATGCTTGGGACAGTGTGGACATTTGTTAATGCATGGTAAGGCTTACAGGCCAATTTTAAAGCCAAACCTAAACAGAATGTGGTTTCTCATGGTGGAAAAGGAATATGAATAAGTGCTTAACTTACTTGTCTCTCTGTAAAAGTCCATCAATGTTTTCACTGGAGTTTCTGCATCCACAATCTCATGTATTCACATTGAGAAGGTCTGGTCAATCTTTGATGCAATGAGTGTTCAACTAGGGTTCACTTTCCTCACTTTCCCAGAAGCTGTCTCACAAAAATAATAGTATAAAGTTTCAGTGAAATCACAAATATTGTCAAAAAATAATCACAAACTTAATCTCAGTTATACAATCTGCATAAGCTGCAGGTTACATATAACTTTAAATGTGCGCCATTTCAACAGATGTGTAACATTAATAATTTATAAACCAATGCCAACAGAGGAGACAGTAAAAAAAAAACATTCACACAAAAGTTGCATGCTTGATTACTTACCTTATGTTATTCTTCTTCCAAAAAGCGCAGCTCGGATAAAAACGTAGGCAGCCTGTCAACGTCTTTCCACATCTGCTAAATTCAAATTGGCGCCGATACATGCAGATTCAATCGCACATGCTCTTACAAGTGCCGCTTCTTCTTCTTCGTTTTTCTGCACATTAGGCACACTTTACTTCACTGCTGCCACTGACTGGTGTAATAACGTCATTGCATCCTTTGTTGCTACTTGCTTGTTTCAAGTAAGCGGCACTCAAACAATTGAGTAAACTGTTATTTTCACCCTGCAATTGACTGTAACTCAACAAAACCAAGTAAGAAGTATGTATTCTATATTAATGAGTAAAGTTAACTAAGAAAATGTGAGTCAGGAAAGCTATTAGATTTTACAGTGTATATATCCCAGTATTTTCTACGTTTTTCTATTTGGATAAAAATCTGTAATTATTTTAATAAAAATAATTTTATTTCACATCCTGCCCAGTGATGTCCTAAAAACAATGTTTAATAATTGTATTAATAATTCACTAAACTAAAAATGAAAATAAAAACAAAAGCATATTAGCCTATATTTGATTACCCAATTATAATGGGCACTTTCATAAAAATACACTTACATGTAGGTTTAAAATTCCACATATGGCACATTTATTGTCCAACAACAAATATTTTAGAAATATGTATATTTTAGTCAGAATGATTGCGTTCCTATTCACATGGAGAAGGCTCTTCCTCTCCTGACAGCAAAATGGACATTTGCATGACTTTCTAACATTTACAGATGGAGAATATACCTGTGAAATGGAAGTTATGCACTGAGGAAAGCACCACATTTCAAACGCATTAAACAGCGCAAGTATTTATCTGTCTGTCAGCACAAGTAGCCTATCTATCGGTCAGAGCAAGATGCTTTAAACTATACATGTTAACTTTATCCTAACAGTTATTTTGAAGCCCTTAATATAAAGCACGTGTCATGTTTAGGACAATCTGTATCATGCCCTTTCCCTGCATCAGCTCACTCTGCATACTCCACTATTTTTCAGATGCGCTCTTATCAATCTACTTAATATCAATATAAACGGTATTGCCTAAAAAATTGTGATCTATTGTACAAACTTGATATACCGCCCAGCCTTAGTAAGCAGATGACATTTAATGTATTTATAACATACAATACCTAGCACACAAGCCAGCCTGACAGAATTTGCAATAAATATTAAACACATAAATACTTTATTTTCCCTACTACAGATTACCTCTGAGTTCAAAACCCAGAAGTTTGAAAAGGGTTAAATTCAGGAACTTCTAAGGTGTGAGAAAACGCTTTTTCTTCCCGTATAAGCAGTGGTAACATCTCTCAACAGTCTATGGTGGTTTTGCAATGAAGTCGCTCATGTTTTTTCAAGGTTCCTGACTGAGTGAAATGTATCTTAAGTTTGTGTTCAATTGTGAAGCTCCATCCGCACTGAGGGCAAGTGTAAGGCTTTTGTCTTGTGAGAATACATGTGCTTGATAAGATGTGGTTTTTGTAGGAAACTTTTTCCACACTGATGGCAAGTGAATGGCTTTTCTCCAGTGTGAATTCTTGTGTGTTTCTTCAGATTTACCTTTTGTGCAAAACCAATTCCACACTGAGTACAGTGGTACGGTTTCTCTCCGGTATGAACTCGCTGATGCACTTTTAGATTTCCAGACAAAGTGAATCTCTTGTCACAGTATGAGCACTTGTAAGGTCTTTCTCCAGTATGAATTATTTGGTGCCGTTTCAGTTGAGTAGTTGTAGTAAAGCTCATCCCACAGTCACAACACACATGATCTCTCACTCCATTATGTGTTTTCTGGTGCTGTTTAAAATTGCTCAGCCATGAAAAACTCTTTCCACAGAGAGAACACACATAAGGTCTCTCATCTGAATGAACTATCAGGTGTTCTTTTAAATGTGATGATAATTTAAAATCTTTACCACACTGATCACAGTTAAATGGCTTTTCTCCAGAGTGAATGCGCATATGATACCTGAGACCAGATGTACGAGTAAAACTCTTCCCACACTGAGTGCATGTATGGGGTTTCTCTCCAGTGTGAACTCTCATGTGTCGGTTAAGATTTCTTTTATGTGTGAAACTCTTTCCACACTGAGAGCAGGTGATCATATTCTTGGCTTTTGTTCCCCGAGTTGTTGAGGTACAAGTTTTCTCCACTTCGTTCAGGTCTTGTCTTTGTTGTTTCATTTCCATCCAGTCTAAGATAAAAATATTACGTGGTTAAAATCAGTTGAAGTGAATAGGGATGAAACGGTATAAAAATTCATATCACAAATTATGAAATTTTTAAATTATCAATACCACTGTTTGGTTCAAGTGAGCTGAAGGTGTTCAAAAAGAACTGATGCACACAATGGAAACATTTCAACAAGTCTTACATTTGAAAATCAACAAACAAAAAATGATAATGCCTTCCTTATAATGACCGTCGTCAATAGCAACACATTATAATAGTGCACATCCACGCATCACAACAGGCACGCTCTCGTTTCATTCAAATGCTACTTGCGTCTCTTTGATTGTTATTAAAATGAAATCAGAAGGCTTTACTATTAATACTGCTATAATTACTATAACTTCTTGTGATCATCTTGTCTGAACGATTGTTTTGTACACTGTACAAAATGAATTTATAAACAGGTAAGATTTAAAAGATTAATCTCAATTCAATACGTCCCTGTAATTATTTATGTGGTAAAGAAAATCTGTGTAATAAGTGTACAAGGAATATACATTATTATCCCTTACATTTCACCTTAGTCTTGTCTGAACATGTTCGTTCATCTTTGGCTCAAACTTCACGTTATTATTTCCCTGATGTAGTTTTTTTGTTTTTGTATTGAGGTCAAAATCCACTTGCCTTGTGTTTGCAGATTTGAAGTGTTTGCCCCTATTATAGTGACTTTCTTCTTGCATGTTCTGCAGACAGGCTGACCATCTTCAACTAAGTTTCCCTCAGGACTTCTGTAAAAGGTGAAATTTGGATTTTGTCCTTCTAAGAAGGCTGAGAAATCTCCCAGTGCCGTCACTGCCTTCTGCCATTTCTTCTCATTCGAAACAACATTGCTGCACTGCGCTGTGATAATCAAACGTGGTTTTAATATTTAAATTTTAAGCGATATTACTAACCGCCAGTACATTGTATCATGGTTTATTGTGAAACCGGTAATTGTTCCATCCCTACAAGTGAACTCTCATTTAACAGCAACAGAGATCAGGTATTAGATCTTTGAAGTTTAATTCAGTACTTTTCTTGTTGATAATTAAAATGTTTGACAACACAAGAGTATGATCATTTAAATCCATTTTCTGTGTCATTTATCATCTATATACTGTTGTTTTCTTTTCTTTTCTTTTTTTATATATTGAATAGCCACCCAATCAATTGAACTAAAGCTTTGTTAATGTTTCTCATAATAGTTCAGGCAAAGTAGTGTTTTAGATCATTTCTATGAGGTGTCCAGAACAACATACTAAACGTCCTAAGAAATCCTAGTTGAGGAAATATGTTAAATTCTCATCAATCCGAAATGTGTGCCAGTAAGGACAGACAACAGTACACCCCAATGTTTTTTTTTTCCTTCACTCCTATCAAAATGAAACTTTACACAATGAAAGTACCCATGAAAAGTAACTTTTTTTGTATTACAAGTTTCTTTTAAATGAATTTGAATCTGCAAATGAGCTCCACACTTATTGAATATGTCCTAATTTGCATAGTAGGCAAAACTGCATAGTAGGCCAAATCTTCATCCAATCATCCTACTGCCAATGGGTGATGGCAATGCTGCTTTTAGACAGGCCTCTGACCTGAAAACGGCCTGGCTTGGTAATACCTGTCAGGGGTATAACCCCTACTGGTATAGTCTTCAGGGTCACTGAGGCACACAAGCCTCCCCACCACAACAAGGTAGCAACAACAACTGACTTTTTTTTTCTTTCTTTCTTTAAAAAAAAAAACTTCCAGCCTGGATCATCAACCCCTTTTCTGTGGCTCTTGGTTCTGGCATCCCCTATATCAGTTTCTGATTTGTTCTTTGCTTAGTTCTTCTCTTCTGGGTTATATTCATCTGATAAATCAGGTAACTGAGTTTGTGCAACTAGTACTACGACATTCTCCGCAAATGTTAGTGCAAGGGAGTCCATGTTTTTTGCATATGCATCTCTTTGAAGATGAGTAGTTTTGGCCTTAACCAAAATGTGTCTACAGTAAAATGTCTAGTTAGAAAGGAGTTGGTAACTTAAAACGTTCCGATTGGGTTTCTAGCCTAGATATTGCGGTTGCTAGCTTCTCATAACACTGCAGAGGTACTTTACACACGGTGGAAGTCTGATGTGTGGCCCGCCTGGTCTGAAATACTTGCTAACTACAAAAAGAGAAGCAGTTTTGGTGTCTGGCAAAAATATTTTAAAGAGCTGGAATGTCTGGAAAGTGATTAAATCTGGTTTTTCATCTGTCTTCTGTGTGAGAGTGAATCATTTAGTTGGTAAGAATGACTTCTGCCTGTAATCTCATAATTTTAACAACAATACCAATCATTAGTAAATCTACCAGCCCAAAATTTAATCTCACCACGTAACTAATGACTAAAATGGCTATTCTGACTTTTTTCTGATGTAATCTGTGGGGGAATGTCATTAGGTAAGGCTTGTTGCAAAAATTTTAAAAAGCAACTGGAGGCAAGATTGTGCAATCAAATTCCTAAGGTCAATATAAGTCTTTAGTGGCAAGTGACTTTACATTTATTGTGTTTATGCATCGGTTAACTTGAAATTAATGGACATGAATGTGCTAGATATTTGTCCAGTTTTTTCTACTTGTGACTTCATGGATTGTTGGCTATAAGTCAATTAGGCATAGTGTTGAGCTCATTTGCATATTTAAAAAAGATTTTTCCAAGAAACTTTAAAAAAATGTTTTTTACTGTTTCATGTAATGTTTCATGTATACTTTCACTGTGAGGTTTGATTGTGATAGGAGTAAAGGAAAAAATAAGCCCATTAGAGTGTATTTTGGGCATATTCGATTAGTTCATTTTCAAATAAACAAAATGTTTAATTTTCATGTAGACTTTCATTGTGTAAAGTTTTATTGTGGTAGAAGCAAAGGAAAAAATGAAGCCAATGCGGGTATATTTTGGGTAGCCTTTATTTGATTAGTGTATAGCTCATTTATGTAATACAAAATGTTTTACTTTTCATGGATACTTACATTGTATAAAGTCTTATTTTGATAGGAGTAGATTGAAAAAATAGCCCCATTGTGGTGTACTGTTGTCTGGCCTTACTGGCACATCTCGGATTGATGAGAATTTAACATATTTCCTCAACTAGGATTTCTTAGGTCTTTTAGTATGTTGTTCTGGACACCCTATAGACATGTTATCTAGAAATGAGAAAAATATTTTACAATGAGTTCTATTTTTGGCTCCAAAATGAGTTACTTTGCCTGGACTATCAGTCAATAATGAAGAATCAAGAATGGACACCAACCTATTTGTTCCTCAGTATCTTCATGTTTTATTCTGGATGGTTCTGGATAACTCAGGTCTTCAATCTCCTCTTTAATAAGCTCCATCTTTACCATAGTACAGCACACAGAATTCAGCTGTTTCTGCTGGGATTTCTCCTGTTATTTCTTCTCAGGAGGACCATCTTCTTCTTTTATGTTTTATGATAGTTTGTAAACCACTTCAAGGTGCATTTGCACCACCTACTGGAGTGTAGTATTGAGTTTGGAAAAAGTGAGTATTGTAATTCTGGCCTGCTGATTTTAGTGGTATATACATCAAGGCATTATGAATCTAAAACAGGCATTTTTTTAATTAAGTGAAGTTTGGAGTACATGTAAAAAAAATTTCAATAAATCAAACTAAACAAGGAAATATGCTGATTCAGATTAAAATGGTCACAAATCAAATAATAAAACTGGTTAAAAAAGGTTATCAACATTGTTTTATATTTTTACACACAATTTAATGCAGCAGACAAGATGTTTTATTTCTCATAATTCATGTACAATCAGAGCACTATATAGTACACATTAATAAACTAACTAGTCATAATCAGGTGGCATCAATTTATCCTAGCCACACAACCTAGCCTGAAAAAAAAACAACATTAAAAGAACTTAGAGCTTTTGTGGCAAATGTCTTACCACTATCGTAGAGCATGTGTTAAGGTTTAATTTTTAAATGTCCTTTAAATCTGTATTTGGTTGTGAAGCTCTTGGCACACTGACGACAGATGAAAACATTTCTCCAGTGTGAATTCTTGCGTGGTTCTTCAGGTTCTCTCGACATTGATTACATCTGAAAGGCTTTTCTCCACTGTGAATTCTTATTATATTTAAAGAGGGAACTTTTAAGTGATAATCCAGGTTCTCTTTACATGTGAAACTCTTTTCACAATGTTGACATTTGAAAGATTTTGTGCCAATCAAATCAAGAGCAGGGGCACGGGCAGATATGCAGAACTAAATGTCCCTTCAAGTTGTCACCTTTGTTAATCTGCTTTAAAACAATCTGTATTGTAAAAAGCGCTATATAAATAATGATAACAGAAATAAAAATGCAACAAATTTTATTTTGGCTGTACAGCAGCTCTAGAAGAAAATAGTGTCATTGTCCAGCTTAAGCAAGTTCAGTGATTCATTTCCGTTGTAAAAGTCAATAGTCAATTGAGTTAATTTATCTATAAAAGCAGCTCTGGAGAAAAGTGATGCCATCGTCCAGCTCAGTTCTCATACTATAATGCAGTCAGATCAAATCAGTCATTTGGTCTGTCAATGCAGTCAGATCAAATTCCATCAGGTGACACAATGGAGAAAAAAAAACTTCAATGAACAATAATTTAACGGACTGGAATTATAGAAATTGATAATGTTGTATGTGTATGCCAGGTTAGAGAGATGTGTTTTTAGTCTAGATTTAACTGACAGAGTGTGTCTGCTTCCTTAACTCGAACAGTCTTCCTAGAATTGTTCAGGATCTACCACCCGAGGTGGATTATCAACTAGCCATAATTTTGAGACCGCAAAAGACGTACAGGACTATAATGCATCAAGAGCTCGCTCAAGTACTGGGGAGCTAAACCATTCAGTGCTTTGTAAGGTAATTAGAAAGATTTATATATATGCAAGGTATATATGCTATTTTTAATAGGAAGCCAATGCAGTGTTGACAGAACCGGGCTAATATGGTCATACTTCTTGGTTCTAGTAAGAACTTGAGCTTCTTCGTTATGGAACAGCTGGATTTTCTTTATTAAGCGAGCAGGGCAACCACCCAGTAGAGCATTACAATAATCTAGCATTGAAGTCATGAACGCATTAACTAACTTTTCCGCTCTCAATGACAAAACATAAACATTTGGTCATTGAGAGCATATGTCGTAGTTAGATATATTTTTAAAATGGAAAAATGCAGTTTTACAGATGCTAGAAACGTGGCTTTTAAATGAAAGATTGGTATCAAAGAGCACACCCAGGTTCCTAACAGACGACGAAGACTTGACAGAGCAGCCATCAAGTGTTAGACAGTATTCTAGGTCACTCCGTGCAGAGGTTTTTGGTCCAATAATTAGAATCTCTGTTTATTCAGAATTAAGTGGTAGGAAATCACTAGTGATTCCGTTACTTTTGTGAAGTGCTTTGTTGAAACTTAACAATATCTGATGCAAAACTGTAGTAGGCGGTTACATGGTTACATCTGTTGCAACATCGAGTTCTTCTAAGCTATCTGGGATGCTGAGGAGATGAAACTGATGAGGAAGATTATTTATAAAGCCATCTTTAGTAGTAGAAGTGATAGTTCTACCATATTTATGACGGAAAGTCGGTTTTGCAGCCTCTACACAAGATAAGATAATGATCTGAGATGTCATCCCGCTGCTGCAGAATTTTAACAGCATCAGCACTGATTTCAGGTGACATTATTAAAGTATGATAACGACAATGAGTGGGTCCTGACACGTAGGGGTGGGAATCTCTAGGCACCTCATGTTTCGATTCAATGACGATTCAGAGGTTTGCGAAGCAATTATAAAACTTTTAAAGAAAAGTATTTGTAATGACTTCAAATATATTTTATTAATAAAACAAATGGAAGTGATTTTTAGAAAGGAAGGTTACATTTGCCAGAATGTCCCAACATTGCAAAGAACAAACAGGAAAAGTGTAGCAGCATACTTGTAGTAAATTAATACCGACTTCAGCATATTCTGAATCACTAACATACATAACAGGAGAGTATTGTTTATTACTTTGTGATGAGCAATATAACCATTGAGACAAAAATAAACCTTTTGCTGGACCACAATCACAGCTTTTATACAAAAATATAGAATTCTATACCAGCAGCTCTTATGCTGAAGTCCACAAGCATTACTTTTTTATATTATGAAAAACTAGTAAATTACAGCTGCTCTTATACACAGTCTAAGACTTATGACTTAAAACAAAAAATCCTGAGCACAGACACATTTTTTTTGCTGTATTCGCTTTCGCGTTTCTGTCAACATTACGTTAAAATAGATTTTTTTTAAAATTTTGAATAGATTCAGAATGATCCACCTCCGCATCGCGAAGCATTTAAGAATCTATTTTTCCCCCACCCCTACTGACACGTGTTGCCTAACTCCAAAAGAGCTCAGAATGTCTGTAAATGCCAATCCCAAAGTGTCTTTTTCCATTATCTACATGGATATTAAAATCACCAATCATACTTTAAAGCATTAACCAACTCTTAACCATATTTTCAGTGTGTTATGGACAAGAATACATGACAGAAATTCATAAATGATATATAAAAAAGCTACAATTTGAAAACAGAAACACGTAACTCTAAGAGATTTAAAAAAAACCTGATATGTACAGTATTGTTCAAAATAATAGCAGTACAATGTGACTAACCAGAATAATCAAGGTTTTTAGTATAATTTTTTATTGCTACGTGGCAAACAAGTTACCAGTAGGTTCAGTAGATTCTCAGAAAACAAATGAGACCCAGCATTCATGATATGCACACTCTTAAGGCTGTGCAATTGGGCAATTAGTTGAATTAGTTGAAAGCAGTGTGTTCAAAAAATAGCAGTGTGGCATTCAATCACTGAGGTCATCAATTTTGTGAAGAAACAGGTGTGAATCAGGTGGCCCCTATTTAAGGATGAAGCCAACGCTTGTTGAACATGCATTTGAAAGCTGAGGAAAATGGGTCGTTCAAGACATTGTTCAGAAGAACAGCGTACTTTGATTAAAAAGTTGATTGGAGAGGGGAAAACCTATAAAGAGGTGCAAAAAATGATAGGCTGTTCAGCTAAAATGATCTCCAATGCCTTAAAATGGAGAGCAAAACCAGAGAGACATGGAAGAAAACGGAAGACAACCATCAAAATGGATAGAAGAATAACCAGAATGGCAAAGGCTCAGCCAATGATCACCTCCAGGATGATCAAAGACAGTCTGGAGTTACCTGTAAGTACTGTGACAGTTAGAAGACGTCTGTGAAGCTAATCTATTTTCAAGAATCCCCAAAGTCCCTCTGTTAAAAAAAGGCATGTGCAGAAGAGGTTACAATTTGCCAAAGAACACATCAACTGGCCTAAAGAGAAATGGAGGAACATTTTGTGGACTGATGAGAGTAAAATTGTTCTTTTTGGGTCCAAGGGCCACAGGCAGTTTGAGACGACCCCAAACTCTGAATTCAAGCCACAGTACACAGTGAAGACAGTGAAGCATGGAGGTGCAAGCATCATGATATGGGCATGTTTCTCCTACTATGGTGTTGGGCCTATTTATCGCATACCAGGGATCATGGATCAGTTTGCATATGTTAAAATACTTGAAGAGGTCATGTTGCCCTATGCTGAAGAGGACATGCCCTTGAAATGGTTGTTTCAACAAGACAATGACCCAAAACACACTAGTAAACGGGCAAAGTCTTGGTTCCAAACCAACAAAATTAATGTTATGGAGTGGCCAGCCCAATCTCCAGACCTTAATCCAATTGAGAACTTGTGGGGTGATATCAAAAATAAATGCTGTTTCTGAAGCAAAACCAAGAGATGTGAATGAATTGTGGAATGTTGTTAAAGAATCATGGAGTGGAATAACAGCTGAGAGGTCCCACAAGTTGGTTGACTCCATGCCACACAGATGTCAAGCAGTTTTAAAAAACTGTGGTCATACAACTAAATATTAGTTTAGTGATTCACAGGATTGAAAAAAAATGTTTGTACAAAATAGTTTTGAGTTTGTACAGTCAAAGGTAGACACTGCTATTTTTTTGAACACCCCTTTCAACTAATACCCCAATTGCACAGCCTTAAGAGCGTGCATATCATGAATGCTGGGTCTTTTGTTTTCTGAGAATCTACTGAACCTACTGGTAACTTGTTTGCCACGTAGCAATAAAAAATATACTAAAAACCTTGATTATTCTGGTTAGTCACATTGTACTGCTATTATTTTGAACAATACTGTATGTACGTACAACCTCAAATCCAGAAAAGTTGGGACATTTTATAAAATGCAAGAAACTGGGTTTTTTCTCAATCGTCTTAATCTTTTATTTATCTGACAAAAGTGGCATTTCAACAATTTCTAAGATGAGAGAAACCTCCTGATTGGGTGAAACTCTTCCCGTATAAGCAGTGGTACGGTCTCTCAGTCTATGGTGGTTTTGCAATGAAGTCGCTCATGTTTTTTCAAGGTTCCTGACCGAGTGAAACTCTTGCCACAATGTGAACACACATAAGGTCTTTCTCCAGTATGAACACGCAGATGACAACTCAGACTTGACTTATGTGCGAAACTCTTTCCACACTGAGGACAGGGGTATGATTTCTCTCCAGTACAAACACGCAGGTGTATCTTAAGTTTGTATTCAAATGTGAAACTCCATCCACACTGAGGGCAAGTGTAAGACTTTTGTCTAGTGTGAATACTTGTGTGCTTGATGAGATGTGGTTTTTGTATGAAACTTTTTCCACACTGATGGCAAGTGAATGGCTTTTCTCCAGTGTGAATTCTTGTGTGTTTCTTTAGACTGTCCTTACGTGCAAAACCAATTCCACACTGAGTACATTGGTACGGTTTCTCTCCGGTATGAAGTCGCTCGTGCACTTTCAGATTTCCAGACACAGTGTAACTCTTGTCACAATATGAGCACTTGTAAGGTCTTTCTCCAGTGTGAATTACTTCGTGCCGTTTCAGTTGGGCAGTTGTAGTAAAGCTCTTCCCACATTCGCAACACACATGATCTCTCACTTCATCATGTGTTTTCTGGTGCAGTTTAAAACAGTCGAGTCGTGAAAAACTCTTTCCACAGTGAGAACACTCATAAGGCTTCTCATCTGAATGAACAATCAGGTGTTGTTGTAGCTGTGATGATGAAATAAACGTTTTACCACACTGATCACAGTTAAATGGCTTTTCTCCAGAGTGACAGAGCAGATGATTACTAAGAACTGATGTACGATTAAAACTCTTTCCACACTGAGTGCATGTATACGGTTTCTCTCCTGTGTGAACTCTCATGTGTATGTTAAGGTTTCCTTTTTGTCTGAAACTCTTTCCACATTGAGGGCAGGTGTGCAGCTCTTTGGCTTTTGTTCCTTGAGTTTTGAAGCTACAACTTCCCTCCACTTCTTTCAGCACTTGTCTTTGTTGCTTCGCTTCTGTCTGGTCTAAAATAAAAGTATTATGTGGTTAAAATCAGTTCAAGTAAACCCTGATTTAACAGCAGAAAGCAACCGAGATCAGCTATCAGATCTTTAATGTGCCAAAGTTTTTCTGTCATTTACTTGTTAAGACAATTAAAATGTATTTGACAACTTCTATACAAGATTATGATCATTCAAATGCATTTTCTGTGTCATTTATCATACTTATTATATGACAGCCACCCAATCTGTTGAAATTAAGCTCACTGTTAATATTATCAGAAGTAAACAATGAAGAATCAATAATGGACACAGACCTATTTGTTCCTCAGTATCTTCATGTTTTATTCTGGATGGTTCTGGCTCACTCATGTCTTCAATCTTTTCTTTGATAAACTTTTACTATAGTACGTCACAGAATACAGCTGTTTCTGCTTGGATTTCTTCTCAGGACGACCATCTTCTTCTTTTACATTTTATGATAGTTTGTAAACCACTTCAAGGTGCATTTGCACCACCTACTGGAGTGTAGTATTGAGTTTGGAAAAAGGGAATATTGTAATTCTAGACTGCTGATTTAGAAGTATGATGGGTAAAAATCCCTTTGATAAAGCAAAGATACCAACATATAATAACCCCCCACCCCCGCAAAAAAAGTCTTTATTGCTGGAAAAAAAGGTGTGTGGTAGTGACGTTCCTTAACGTTACACACAGATTTTCGGACTTTTCAACACATTAACCTTAAAATGATGGGACCCTCACCATGAAACGACAAGAGAGAGGGGTGTGGTTAAAATCAGTCTCAGTCAATGGACTAAAACATTCACTGTTTTGGTTGTGACATTAGAAATGTGGGACACATTGATTTTACATAAAGTTTCATGATTTACAAAGAAAGTATAATTTCAATATCATTTTAAATAAGTTGAAATTTAGGGGTCAGGAATTGGGACAGCCACCTCCAAATTGAAAATCCCTGATAAATTATGCTTTTATATATATATATTAAGCTTACTAATCATTTAATTATAATTGTGTGTTTCAATAGATAATAGAAGGATCTTAGTAAACATCTAAGATTTTAATATTTTTTGGGTTGTAGGAAAGCAGTTTGGACCAATATATAGTAAACATTTATAGTCATAAGCAGATGGCATTAATGTATCCTAGACATACAATACCTAGCACAATTAGCCTGACAGAATTTGCGATTTAAAAAATACTTTATTGACCCTTATTTAGATTTACCTCTGCATTCAACCCAGCAGTGTGATGCTTTGGGCAATGTTCTGCTTCTTTTCTTTTTTAGTTTAGAAATCTCCTGATTGGGTGAAACTCTTCCCGTATAAGCAGTGGTACGGTCTCTCAGTCTATGGTGGTTTTGCAATGAAGTCGCTCATGTTTTTTCAAGGTTCCTGACCGAGTGAAACTCTTGCCACAACGTGAACACACATAAGGTCTTTCTCCAGTATGAACACGCAGATGACAACTCAGACTTGACTTATGTGCGAAACTCTTTCCACACTGAGGACAGGGGTATGATTTCTCTCCAGTACAAACACGCAGGTGTATCTTAAGTTTGTATTCAAATGTGAAACTCCATCCGCACTGAGGGCAAGTGTAAGACTTTTGTCTATTGTGAGTACTTGTGTGCTTGATAAGATGTGGTTTTTGTATGAAACTTTTTCCACACTGATGGCAAATGAATGGCTTTTCTCCAGTGTGAATTCTTGTGTGTTTCTTCAGACTGTCCTTACGTGCAAAACCAATTCCACACTGAGTACAGTGGTACGGTTTCTCTCCGGTATGAAGTCTCTCGTGCACTTTCAGATTTCCAGACACAGTGTAACTCTTGTCACAATATGAGCACTTGTAAGGTCTTTCTCCCGTGTGAATTCTTTGGTGCTGTTTCAGATGGTCATCTCTAGTAAAGCTCACCCCACATTCGCAACATACATGATCTCTCACTTCATCATGTGTTTTCTGGTGCAGTTTAAAACAGTCCAGTCGTGAAAAACTCTTTCCACAGTGAGAACACACATAAGGCTTCTTATCTGCATGAACTTTCATGTGTTTTTTTAGATATGATGACAAAATAAACTTTTTACCACACTGATCACAGTTAAATGGCTTTTCTCCAGAGTGAAGGAGCAGATGTTTACTAAGAGCTGATGTACGATTAAAACTCTTCCCACACTGAGTGCATGCATGCGGTTTTTCTCCAGTGTGAACTCTCATGTGTCGGTTAAGGTTTCTTTTATGTGTGAAACTCTTTCCACACTGAGAGCAGGCGATCATATTTTTGGCTTTTGTTCCCTGAGTTTTGAATCTACGAATTTCCTCCACTTCAATCGGGTCTTGTCTTTGCTGTTTCACTTCCATCTGGTCTAAAATAAAAAAAAATGAAATGGTTAAAATCTGATCAGGTATCAGGTACTTTCTATCTTAGGCCTTAACTTAAGTTCATTTAGGATTTTTCAAAATTTCGTATTACGAAAGCAAATCTTAACTTGATTTAGGATTCTTATCCTATCTTACAAAATCTCATCTTATCTGTAGTTAGGAAAACTTAAACCGCTCCATGGAGTTCGGTAATCAACTGTCAGGTCTGTTACCAACAACGCACAAACTGCTTCTGAGGTAAACCTAAAACCAAAATGGAGAAACAACGGCGTGCTTTTAATTTCAGTACGGCAGAGATTTAAATTTTGATAAGCTCCATTGAAAAGTTAAAGCCTGTTTTATAAATCGCCTTTTGCAAAAAAACAAAAACGAAGGCATTAGTCACTTGAAGAATGACCGGTAATGCTCTGTGACAGCTCGTCCTCTGTAATGCTGGTCGCAATTCCTCAACTAACTCCAAACACGTGTCGTGGGAGTCTCTTATGTTTTATCATCAAAGCACAGCACATCCTCTGGGTCCTCCAAAAGTCTCTCCACCATCAAACATCGCTGCTCTTCATCTTGTGCAACCCCAAATCAGAAAAAATTGGGACAGTATGGAAAACACAAGTCAAAGTAAATTTAGAAATCACTTTTTTAATTTGCATTTCATTGCAGAGAATATGAACAAAAAATATCTCATGTTTTGTCTGGTCAACTTCATGTCATTTGTAAATATGCATCCTTTCCTGTCATTCAGACCTGCAACACATTTTAAAAAAAGTTGGGACAGTAAAGCATTTACCACTTTGTAATGTTGCCATTCCTTTCCACAACATGTAAAAGATGTTTAGGGACTGAAGACACCAAGTGATGAAGTGTTTCAGGTGTAACTTTGTCCCATTCTTCCTGCAACAAGTCTTAAGGTGGGTAACGGGGTCTTCGTTGTCGCATTTTGCGCTTCAAAATGTGCCACACATTCTCTATTGGAGACAGGTCGGGACTGCAGGCAGGCCACCGTACCCTCTTCCTCCGCACCCAGGACTTTGTAATGTGTGCAGAATGTGGTTTTGCATTGTCTTGTTGAAATATATATGGACGTCCCTGGAAAAGATGTCTTCTTGAAGGCAGCATATTATGCTCCAAAATCTCTGTACTTTTCAGCATTAATGGTGCCTTCACAGAAGTGCAAGTTACCTTTGCCAAGGGCACTGACACAACCCCATACCATGACAGACCCTGGCTTTTGGATTTGTTGCTGGTAACAGTCTGGATGATCCTTTTCTTCTTTGGTCCGGAGCCCACGGCGTCCATTCCTCCCAAAAAATACCTGAAATACTGATTCATCTGACCACAGTACACGTTTCCACTGTGTGATGGTCCATCCCAGATGCCTCCGACTGGACACTGTTAACATAGGGCTTCATTTTGGCACAGTACAGTTTTAACTGGCATTTGTGGATGTAACTACGTATTGTGGTACTTGACAAAGGTTTGCCAAAGAAGTCCTGAGCCCATGTGGTGATATCGCTTATAGATGAATGACGATTGTTGATGCAGTGCCGCCTGAGGGATCGGAGGTCACGGTTGTTCAGCTTAGGCTTGCGCCCTTGTCCTTTACACACTGAAATTCCTCCAGATTCCTTGAATCTTTTAATTGTTATGCACTGTTGAATGTGAAATATCCAAATCTCTTCCTATCTTTCTTTGAGGAACATTGTTTTTAAACATTTCAATAATTTTCTCACATATTTGTTGGCAAACTGGCGATCCTCGGCCCATCTTTGCTCCTAAAGGATAAGACCTTTTCTTGGATGCTGCTTCTGTACCAAATCATAATTATAATCACCTGTTGACATCACCTGTTTCAAATCACATCATTATTTAACCATTTTACCTCATTACTAGCCCTAAATTGCTCCTCTCCCAACTTTTTTTTAAATGTGTTGCAGGTCTGAATGACAGGAAAGGATGCACATTTACAAATGACATGAAGTTGACCAGACAAAACATGAAATATTTTGTGTTCATATTGTCTGCAATGAAATACAAGTCAAAGTAAATTTAGAAATCCCTACTTTTTTTTTTTCGTTTTCCATATTGTCCCAACTTTTTCTGATTTGGGATTGTAAAAGCAATACATGTTATGGCAATCTCGAAAAAGGACTTTTGTACTTTTTTTTTTTCTTTCACTGTTGGATTTCAAAAAGTTTTGAAGTTAGGAAACCAGTGGGGATTTTTTGTCGAGTTAGGATGCTTCTTTAATACCTGATTCCTATCCATAGTTAAGATAAGATTATGCATACAAGAAATGCCATTCTGTATTTAGCTTTTATCCTAAATGCAGTCCTAACTGAAATTGCCATGGTTACCAAACAGATAAGATAGGATCTAAAGTTAAGATTTTCTGTAATATGCCCCCAGATCTTTAATGTGCCAAAGTTTAATTCAGTAATTTTCTTGTTAATACAATTAAAATGTGTTTGACAACCCAATTATGATCATTTAAATGCATTTTCTGTAATTTATCATTAATATACTGTTGTTAGTTAACAGACACCCAATCTGTTGAACTAAAGCTTTGATTTAAGGTTTCTCATCAGTCAATAACGAAGAATCAAGAATGGACACCAACCTGTTTGTTCCTCAGTATCTTCATGTTTTATTCTGGATGGTTCTGGATAACTCAGGTCTTCAATCTCCTCTTTAATAAACTCCATCTTTACCATAGTACAGCACACACAATTCAGCTGTTTCTGCTGGGATTTCTCCCGTTATTTCTTCTCAGGAGGACCTTCTTCTTTTATGTTTTATGATAGTTTGTAAACCGCTTCAAGGTGCATTTGCGCCACCTGCTGGAGTGTAGTATTGAGTTTGGAAAAAGGGACTATTGTAATTCTAGACTGCTGATTTTTATTTAATTTATGTGCATGTGGATAGTTGTAGCACGTCATACGTATTTTCTCAGCTAAAATGGTCAAAAAATGGTTGTTGAATAGGCTATCAAAATGGTTTTATTTTTGCATTGCAGCAGACAAGATGTTTTATTTCTCATAATGTCATGTACAATCAGAGCACTATTTAGTAGACCTTAATAGACTAACTAGTCATAAGCAGATGGCATCAATTTATCCTAGCCACACAACCTAATCTGAAGACATTTTGGTGAGCTTTTTCTGCCAAACTCATACCATGGCAGATGTGTGGTTTCTCTCCAATATGAGGTCTTAAGTGCATCTTAAGTCTGTATTCATTTAGACCAGGTGTTAACCAACCCTGATCCTCAAGGGCCACTGTCCTGCAGAGTTTAGGTCCAACCTTGATCAAACTCACCTGTCTGTTGCTTCGTAGTAATCCCAAAGATCTTAATTAGCTGGTTCAGGTGTGTTTGATTAGGTTGGAGCTAAACTCTGTAGGATAGTGGTTCTCGAGGACCAGGGTTGAGTGCCTGATTTAGACAGCTCTTTCCGCACTGAGGACAGGTGTAAAGACGACCCTTCCAGTATGAATTTTTATGTGCTTGTAAAGCGGTTGTTTTGCCGCAAAACTCTTTCCACAGTGAGGAAGTGTATGGTTTCTCCCCAGTATGAAGCTTGGGAGCGCTTCACAATCAGCCACACTGATGGTAGGTAAAACATAGTCGCCAGTTTGAATTCTTATATGATATTTAAGTTTACATATGACAGATTTTTTGGCTTTTGTTCTGTTTTGTAAGACATTCTCTTTCAGTGTGTGAGCGAATCAAATCAAGAGCAGAGGCACGGATAGATGTGTAGAACTACATTTCCCCGCAATAAGGTAAATATTAAACAAAATACTCTGGATATATACTGCCCAGCCAAAAGTCATCGTTTAGATTTAAATAGGCAACTCAAGAGTCTATGACTGGATCATTATTGCTGAGATTATTGTTTATAGCAAATTGTTTGGCAGCAGTTCTTAGAAAGACACACTAATTTTCTGTACTCATTAAATAGATCAATCAAGATAAAATGTTTTATTTCTCGTAATTGTATGTACTAACAGAAAACAATATAGTACATTTAGTAAATCACATGAATATACACAGATCAGGCATAACATTATGATCTAATATTGTGTTGGTTCCCTTTTTTGTACATAGACCCCTGAAGGTGTGCTGTGGGATCTGGCACCAAGATGTTAGCAGCAGATCCTTTAAGTCCTGTAAGTCAGCAGGAGGGCCTCCATGGATCGGACTTTTTTGTTCAGCACATCCCACAGATGCTTGATTGAGATCTGTGGAATTTGGAGGCCAAGTCAACACCTCAAACTCGTGCTCCTCAAACCATTCTTGCTTGGTGGCAGGTGCATTATCCTACTGAAAAAGGCCACAGTTACCTGGGAATACCGTTTCCAGGAAAGGGTGTACATGGTCTGCAACAATGCATAGGTAGGTGGTGCGTGTCAAAGTAACATCCACATGGGTGGCAGGACCCAAGGTTTCCCAGCAGAACATTGCCCAAAGCATCACACTGCAGCTGGTTTGCCATCCCATAGTGCATCCTGGTGCCATGTGTTCCCCAGGTAAGTGACGCACACATCCTGTCATCCACTTGATGTAAAAGAAAATGTGATTTATCAGACCAGGCCACCTTCTTCCATTGCTCCGTGGTCCAGTTCTGATGCTCTTGTGCAAAGTGTTGGCACTGTCGGTGGTGGACAGGGGTCAGCATGGGCACCCTGACTGGTCTGTGACTATCCAGCCCCATACGCAACAAACGGTGATGAACTGTGTATTCTGACATCTTTCTATCAGAACCAGCAATCTGAGCTCCAGTAGCTTGTCTGTTTGATCAGACCACAGGCCAGCCTTCGCTCCCCACGTGCATCAATGAGCCTGGGCCGCCCATGACCCTGCGGCCGGTTCACCACTGTTCCTTCCGTGGAGTACTTTTGATAGATACTGACCACTGGAGACCGGGAACACCCCACAATTTGGCCCTTGTCAAACTCGCTCAAATCCTTAGGCTTGCCAATTTTTCCTGCTTCTAACACATCAACTTTGAGGACAAAATTTTCCAAATATCTAATTCAAGAAAGACATATTTAGTACACAATCCATCCTGACAGGAATAAACTACAAAAATGACTTTATATACTGTATACTGTAAGAGTTGTTGACTGGTGAAGCTCCAACTCTTTCAGTCTAATCCTTCTAGTTTCACCAAATTAATATGATATTGTGCTTTTAGTATAAACTCAATATTTTATCTCACACATTTACTTGGTTGTATTTGACATTGATTTCACGAGTTCACACTTCTGAATTCTGAACGGGCTCCTTCTGAACTTAGTTAATAAAACATCATACATTGCAACATTTTTTCATATGAGTGGAAAGGCTTGACAAATGTTTAAAATCCTCCCCACACTGAGTACAGTGGTACGCTTCTCTCCAGTGTGAAGTCGCTCGTGTGATTTTAGGTGTGGAGACTGAGTGAAACTCTTGTCACAATATGAGCACTTGTAAGGTCTTTCTCCAGTGTGAGTTCTTTGGTGCTGTTTCAGATTGGCAGCTCTAGTAAAGCTCTTACCACATTCACAACATAAATGATCTCTCACTTCATTGTGTGTTTTCTGAAAACATGCATGATCTTTCACTTCAGTATGGATTTGCTGGTGCTGTTTAAAACTCTTTAGCCATGAAAAACTCTTTCCACAAAATGAACATACATAAGGCCGCTCATCTGAATGAACTTTCAGGTGTTGTTTTAGATGTGATGATGAAATAAACTTTTTACCACACTGATCACAATTAAATGGCTTTTCGCCAGAGTGAAGACGCAGATGATACTTGAGATCAGTTTTACATTTGAAACGCTCTCCACACTGAGTACAGTGGTACGGCTTCTCTCCAGTATGAACTCGCTCATGTGATTTCAGGTTTTCAGAACGACAGAAACTCTTGTCACAATATGAGCAGTTGTAAGGTTTTTCTCCAGTGTGAATTCTTTGGTGATTTTTCAAATGGGCCGTTGTAGTAAAGCTCTTTCCACAGTCAAAGCACACATGATCTCTTACTTCATCATGTGTTTTCTGGTGAAGTTTAAAATGACGCAGCCATAAAAAACTCTTTCCACAGAGAAAACACACATAAGGCCTCTCACCTGAATGAACTTTCAGGTGTTGTTTTAGATTTGATGATGAAATGAAATTCTTCCCACACTGATCACAGTTAAATGGCTTTTCTCCAGAGTGAACACGCAGATGATTCCTGAGACCAGAGTGTTGAGAAAAACTCTTCCCACACTGAGTGCATGTATATGGTTTCTCTCCAGTGTGAATTCTTATGTGTGTCGTAAGGTGTCCTTTTTGTCTGAAACTCTTTCCACACTGAGAGCAGGTGTGCAGATCTCTAGTTTTGATGCGCTGCTCTTCCTCCTCTGTTTTATTCAGTTCATGTGTTTGCGGTTTCATCTCCTTCCAGTCTAAAATGAAAATATTATGTGGTTAAAATAAGTTCAGGTGAAATTTGTATCAAGTATCAGATCTTTGCAGTCTAGTTCCGTCTTTTTCTTGTTAACCCATTTAAAATATGGAAAGCTATTCAAGATTATCATTTAGATTAGGGCTGCACAATATTGGAAAAAAAATTTAATTGTGTGACAGTGCATCCAGAAAGTATTCACAGCGCTTCACTTTTTCCACATTTTGTTACAGCCTTATTCCAAAATGGATTAAATTCCTTATGTTTTTCCTCAATTCTACAAACAATACCCCATAATGACGACGTGAAATACGTTTGTTTGAAATCTTGTATCTAAGTACTCACAGCAAAAGTCATGAAGTCCAAGGAATTGTCTGTAGACCTCTGAGACAGGAGTGTATTGAGGCACAGGTGTGGGGAAGGATACAAACATTTTTTGCAGCATTGAAGGTCCCAGTGAGCACAGTAGCCTCCATCATCCATAAATGGAAGAAGTTTGGAAGCACCAGGACTCTTTCTAGAGCTGGCTGCCCAGCCAAACTGAGCAATCAGGGAGAAGGGCCTTAGTCAGTGACCAAGAACCCGATGGTCACTCTGACAGAGCTTCAGTGTTTCTCTGTGGAGAGAGGAGAACCTTCCAGAAGAACAACCATCTCTGCAGCTCTTTACCATACAGACCTGATTGGTAGAGTGGCCAGACAGAAGCCACTCCTCAGTCAAAGGCACATGACAGTTTGCCAAAAGGTACCTGAAGTTCTAACAGACCATGAGAAACACAATTCTCTGGTCTGATGAAAAAGATTGAACTCTTTGGCCTGAATGGCAAGCGTCATGTCTGGAGTAAACCAAGCACCGCTTATCACCTGGCCAATACCATCCCTACAGTGAAGCATGGTGGTGTGGCAGCATCACGCTGTGGGGATATTTTTGAGCAGCGGGAACTGGGAGAATAGTCAAGCTCGAGGGAAAGCTGAATGCTGTAATTGGTATAAAGGTGCTTCAACAAAGTATCTAGAAAAGGTTGTGAATACTTACGTACATGTGATTTTATTTTGAATACATTCGCAAAGATTTCAAACTTATCACACTGTCATTATGGAATATTGTTTGTAGAATTTCTGAGGAAAATGAATTTAATCTAGGGATGGGAATTTGTCATTTTCTCATCGATAGGTCTTATAAACGAGTTCTCGTGGGCGGGCTTGTGCAGGGGGCGTCTCTGTCATGGAGATATTAAACTTTTTTAACAGTTACGAAAATGTATGTTGACATACAAACATGACATGTATATGAAAACATGAACATATGACTATAAAAAATAACTTAGATTATGATGCATAAATGTCTTTGGTTGATTACAGCCCTATTATTTTTCAAAGAAAATCTTGGTTGACTGAAGTCCTGAAATTTTCAACTAAAAATGACATTAGGAAAAAAAACCTTACATTAATTAGCTGCTCACTGTGCACTGAACTTGGTAGCCTTGTTGTCTGCCTAAATGAATTATAAATAAACTTAAAAACTAGTAGGATATATGCAGTATATTAAATGGTTTTTGAACCTGATTATTTTGCACTGAAATTAGTCTGACACACGAGCGTTGAATCACGTGTACCTGCGCAATATCACAGCCTACAATTTCCCAAAATATAGTACTATGTTGTCAACTAGTGATATCATCACAAGAAATTTTGAGCAATATGCAACATAATTTAGACAATTGTTTTTGTCATATGTATTATAATAACTGACAGCCGCTCTCACTCCTTTTCCACCAAGGCAGTGCTGGTGCTAGTTCGGAGCTAGAGCCTAGTTTCAAATTGGTTCTTTGAGTTTCCACACCCAAAGCACCAGCTCTGAGCCAGGAAAAGTAGTTCTTAAATAGCACCAAAACATTGCTGGGCTAGAAGTAAGAACCGATTACATCGGGCACTGGGGGCGTGGTCTACAAGATGAATACAACCTTGAGATCCACCATTTTTTAAATAGCAGCTAATGGAGCTAATAGCTGCTGCTTGTTTGTAATCACTGTCTATACAAATTACTGCAAACTTCTTGAATGCGTTGGATTCGCAGTATTTTCGCGCCGATGATTTACGATGTTGTAAAGCCATGTGAATCAATAGTAGCTAACGCAACATTCGCCATTGTTGATGGAAGGCTTGTTCGAGATGCATAGGCCCTGTGCAGACCGATTGCCATATGACAACGAGTCCAGCAAGACCACACGACTCCTTATGCTTTTGATTCACTTATGCATTTTTTTTAATATCATACGCGGGACGGTCTGCGCAGCGTCGATGCATTTAGTACATGCCTGGTGGTGTGTTTGTGTTTCCCGCTGCCTCGCTAGTGTTGCTGAGAAAGATGAGACGTATACAGTGACGTAAGACCTGGCTCTGTTGTGGCTCTCAGCATTTGGAAAAGCAGACGGTTCTTAGAAGGCTCCTCAGTCGAACCAACTACAAACTGGCACTAGCACTGGCTCTGAACTAGCATCGGTTCATTCAGGTGGAATAGGGGTAACTGTGCATCTCGACCATGGGAGCTCTGAGACACAAATAGACTATTAACTTAAAGCTTTTACTCTTAAACACAAAAGGACATCCACTTAAATAAAAAAGGAATATTTATGAAACAAGCCAGATCAAGAGCAGAAGGAAAAGTGCATAACTGAAAACTAATACAAACAGTGGGCACAGCGCATCGCGCATTAGGCTCCAAATAAAAAATAAAATAATAAAGTGCCCAAATCAGATAAATAATAAACAGATGGGGCAACCTAACGCAGACAAGTTAGCTTATTGTTTTTAAATGATATGAAATTTTTTCATTTTGTCGTCGAGCTGTGATATGCAGCCTGTTGCTTGCAAAATTTGCATTTAACATTTTCCCCCATATCCTATTTAAAAAAAAAAAAATGCTGCCACATTGCCGATGTCTTTGTTGACATGGTAGAAGAGGACTGACTAGGAAAACACTCATAATTAAATAAATAATATACAGCAAAGTAGCCTACTTCAATCTGTCTCTCTTCTCCGGTGGGTTAGGCTAATCCAAAAGAAGTGAAAACAAGGGGGATGTTCTGAAGACAGACTGTTACCAGTGAAACATTATAAAAAGAACGCGGCACCTTTATCTCTGTGTAGACCTACTCTGCAAACAGGTTATGGGCCCAGCAAACTTAATTTAGTTTGGGTGTTAAGACGCCGGGTGAAAGTTGCAACGAATACAGTGTGTACCCGAGTTTGAATGAAGCCTTCAACATGAGTCAAAGGCAAAAGGAAGCTGGGACAGCGGGCCGCGGGTCAAGACTAGTCTTCGATGGAGAGGAGAAAAATGTTGTGGGAGATTAAATTCTTGGGTCAGCTTTGTTTGCAGGGACTAAAAGAGAATGACGAAGATGAGGAGGATACGGCGAAAAACGTGGACTGATACAATTCCTAGATGACAAGAGTTTGTCGCTGGTCATGAGACATGCAGCAGCCGACGGACGTGCGATGCTGGAGATTTGGCATGGATATTATGCAGGCAAGGGCAAGCCCAGGGTAATAAGCTTGTACACAGAGTTACTTCACTGCAGAAGTCACAGAGTGAGAGTGTTACAGAATATGTCATCAGAGCGGAGACTGCAATCACTGCTTTGAGAAATGCAGGTGAGAATCTGAGTGACGAACTTTTAACAGCAATGGCTTTGAAAGGACTGCTAAAGACATTTAAGCCATTTGCTATTCATGTTACTCAAAGCGATGATAAAATTACTTTTGCCGAATTCAAGACAAAGCTTAGAAGTTATGAGGACATTGAAAATACGCGGACGACTGCATCCGGTGACAATGTAATGACAGCAAGAGCGCAGCTTGGAATGAAATCCGCTATAGCTGACCGTGGGGCTGGATGTACTGACATTGTCTGTTTCAGGTGTGGCACAAAAGGCCACAAAGCGAGGATATGCCAGTGTAAGTAGTGGTGCAGTCAATGTAAAAGTACCACTCACCGCGATGCAACCTGCAGATGGAGAAGGCAGCGAGATAACGCAAAAAAAGTGTCTGAGGAGACCGGTGACAAGGAGTATGTTTTTGTCATACGCTAATACACGGGCAACTAAAGCACAGAGAAAACTATCACAATCGTGTTCTCATTATAATGCTATGTACATGACAGATTGGCGCTGCACATAATTTTATTTTTCATGAAGTGATTAGCCATCGCTGCGCTCTTTCGAATCCATAACGAGAAACTTTAAATAAAACATAGGTCTACTGTTAAAAAACATAAGAACAAAATACCACTGCTGCATTATTATAATATCATCAATGATTTTGAAGAAGAAATAACCTATCTAAAATGAATATGACTGTCTGGAATAACCCAGAGTCGATAATGTTGGGCTGTTCGCATGAAGCTAAACAGAATGAACACCAGTTGGTAACGGCAGCGCTTTGCTAGCTGGTTATTCAACCAAACGCGTCCTATAGGAGATTAATCAGATATAGACAACATAAAAGTAATCTTACAACTTGCATCTGCAGAAAAAGACGTGCTAGTCTGATGTAACTCTCATTGTGGATTTCCTTGATCAGCTGATACACTGGGAACTAAAGCACAGAGAATACAACATTCAATTACAATCTTGTTCTCATTATAATGTTATATGACAAATTGGCGCTGTGCATCTTGCACTGTGTTTAATGATCACAGCGATTTGAGGCATTACTGCAGTGCACGCTTCAGTTTCACTTTATTTCTCTGGTCTGGAAGGCGTGCTTTCTAACGCTAACCAATCAGACCTCAGTTACCGCCTAAAATGCAGCAATAACCAATCAAAAATAGACAAATATTTTTTTTATAAGTCAGGGCGATCATCGTTTTCATGATCGATCGTCGCTGTCCCTGTCACACTCAAATACTTGACCACTGTTGCCCACATTGCATTATATAATTATTTTACTGAAAAACACTGTAAAATTTGTTAGTAAAAACTATGAATTAATCCCCATTTTAACCCATTTTGGAAAAAGGCTGTAACAATGTGGACAAAGGGAAGCGCTGTGATTACCGGATCCACTGTATTGCAATATGAAAATTTCACCAGATGATTTGAATAGCTCTATTTGAAAATAATTAATCACTCAAGATTAGAATATTCGGGGTGATTTTGTAGGGGAGCGGCACATAGATAAATACAATAGAAGAAAGATACAATTGAAATGAGCAGGGTTTTTTCAGGTAAATGTAACAGTATTTAGGTGCAGATATTGAAAAAAATCTAATGTAAAAAAAAAAATTTCACTGTATAAATTAAATCTAAATCATAATTAATTAATACAATTAATCTTTTTTAAAGCTACAAAAGTAATTTTCTCTTTCTTGTTTGTTGTTTGATCACCATTGGTGACACGCATAAACACGCATCTTCCTCACATAACCGATAACCGAGTTTCTTTCTCACATAACTGGCTGTGTTTATGAGGATACTCGCCGAGACATTTTGACTTAATTTTGCATGCACGAGTTTGTGCTCATGAATTGATCATCTCTTCCTTCTAGTTAATTAGCATCAAATAAACATGAATAAACACCAGATGAAATGTTGTTTCAAGTTAAAGTCGACCGACATTAATCTACTAACTCTCCTGACTGCTTTGTTGGACAAAACTGCTGATTTGGAGTTGTGATTGGTCAGATCGCCTGTCTATTAAAACTCGCGGTGAAGAGTGAATTGAGCATTCGCGTGCTGTCTGTGTGGCTTCGTGTATGTGCACTCAAACTTTCACTCTTTGATGGTTAAACTTTGCATTTAATCTGGGAATAGCATGCGCTCTGAACCGGGGTGCAGCTGCCCGTACGGATCACGGATCAACTACGATCCCTATACTTGACCTGCGATGTGACTATCGCGGATGCGCATATCCCGATATCGATGCTAAACTGATATATCGTGCAGCCGCAATTTAAATGCATTTTCTGTATCATTTATCATCTCTAATTTGTTCATTATTTCACACCACCATCTGTTGAGCTGAAGCTTTGTTACCTTAATGTTTTTAAGCAGTCAATTATGAAGAATGGACACCAACCTGTTTGTTCCTCAGTATCCTCATGTTTTATTCTGGATGGTTCTGGATAACTCATGTCTTCATTCTCCTCTTTAATAAACTCCATCTTTAACAGTCACACAGATTTCAGCTGCTACACCTGGAGTTTGTCCTTCTCTTGTAGGATGATGTGGATATTCCCAGTATTTATTGGTGAATTGTTGTGGGAGGGGCTTCACTGCAGGTTTGAACTGTGATCACTGTGAGATACTGATGCCCACAGGACCAGACCTGGAAAAATCAAAAACAATTTACTGAATTTTTGCTGGATTACTTTTATAAGGTGTTTGAACACTGATGTGTGTCCGCAGTGTGTGAACAACCAGTCTATAAATGGTAAAAATCCACTCACAATTTTTTTATAATTCCCATAAATCAAAAGCAGTCTCTTCACACAAGCTGAATCAGATTTCCCCTACAATGACGTCATTGTAGGGAGAAGTTTTCGCCCACAGCCAGTGGCGATCTCCCCTATTAGCACAGAGTCTGCCATATCTGTGTCCTCACTTTAGCAGCTGGAGTTGTGCAATGTCTGCGACAAGTGTTACATGTTAAAATGTCAATGTCTGACATATTCAGTGCGTGAGATTGTCCTGTTTTGTTGTTGCTGGAATGAGCTCTTGAAGCTACGTCCTCTATGTCTATGGTAACATACTAAACTGTAAAATTATGATGATAGTTTAAAATCTCTGTTGGTTGACACATTTCAACCACTTAATCTACTGATATATTGCCCTGTATATAGTCCTGTATGTTTGGGTCATTATAAATGGATTAATACAGAAGTAATTCAAAGATATGAAAAAAATTTGCTGGGGCATGTGTAAGAAATATATAAGGTATGCAGAGAGGACTTGTGAAGGCTTTTATCATATTCTATATCATACAGTAGGATAATGTTAAGATGTGCATGCTGTGGATGAAATTGTCTTTAATTGCCTTCATTCCCAAACAAATTTATATATAATCAGTAGGATCTGTGCAAGTCTCATGTCTGGGGCAACATTTGTCATCATTTTAAAATAAATGCACTAGCACTCATCGCATCGCTCAAAACAGCAGAATATCACCTTCACAGATCTCTTGTTTTTGCCACCTTATGAACTATTACATTAAAGGGTAACTAAACCCCTGTTCACAGCTTAACTCCACCCACTGGCAATATTTGAAAAATGCTGGAAAAGTGGGCAGAGCCCAGCGGAGACAGAGGGGGCAAACCGAGGGCGGGGCTGAGCGGGGGGCGTCCACCTGAGACCCCGCAGTGACGGATTGATTGACAGCTGTCAGACTCCCAAAGATGGAGAATGACTGGAGTGACACCAGAGCGGTCATTTGAAGTAGAGGACTTTTCTCCACCGTCTTCACCTGAAGTGGAGGAGGGTGAATTGTCTGTAAACACAGGGCCAGAGCCGTATCGATTCGAGCCGCTGGCTCAAACTGCGTTAACTCCCGATGCCGACGATACTAGCGAAACAGCAGCGCAAGACAGCAGTGTCTGAGTGGTAAAACATTAGCATTATGGATAGTATATTCGCGGTCATCCAGGCCAAGTGCAGGCAACCACTGACGCCTAATTTCCACATCTGCTGGAAAGCCATGCAGTCCAGCACTGCTGTTGCAACCAGCAACACTACACCTACATACCAACCTAACTAACCACTGTACTAAATACAGATAAAACTAATGCTAAAAATATACACTAACTTGAAGCTATCTTAACTGGTGCAATACTATGCTAACTAACTATGCTTCTAACAAAAATACACTAACGACTACGCTTATAAATGAACTAAACTAGGTTACACTAAATAATCTATATAACTATATAAACAGCTATGCTAACTAGATACTAATATACGCTATCCTGATCATTTTCAATAATCAAATTCCAAGTCCTGACTCGCTACAGTGGTTTTGACGGAACAAGATGTTTTTATACCAGGAGCTGAGCCAAGGGCGTGTGGTGAGCTCGTGCCAGGGGCATGGGTAGTGAGCCGTTGGAGGAACCATCCTACATCACGATTTACCACAACATCCAATAGGAAAATTCAACTGCAGTAGCCACCGTTTAACCTTAAGAAAGCAGCACTTTGGCGGTTTTACACCATATTTTATAGAATTAAAACACTTTCTACTCAGATGTCAAAACTCTTACTTGAATCAATGAACAGCACTAATAAAGCCCCAGTCTTGCAGATCATCAAGTAAAAATTGTTGTTCTAGGGTTTAGTTACCCTTTAACGACAAGACCTGCATCGACACAGAAGTGTTTACTTGTATTATTTCACAATTTTGGTGTATAATTCCATTGTTCTTCACTCTTGTCTTTTCAAAAGGTATATTAAATAAAATAAGATGAGCAGTTTGTGGTTCTCTGTCGTTATTGAACATTACACTCTAGATCTAAATAAAGCTGGCTTGACGTTTGTCAGAGATTAAGCATTGGAAATCAGATCATTAACGATTTTGCATAAAAAAGAAACACTGCATGTTTCTTTTTATTATTCAATGTAGAAGAGTTTTTTTGTGTGTTTCAAACTACCTTGAGGTATTTCAATAAATAAATAGGTTTTATAATGTAATGATGCAGGATAGGGACCGCCTACAAAGTACAAAACAAAGAGCATAAACACAATTATTCCACCCAAATGCTTCACTCTTGAAAAAAAACCTAGCAAATGGTGCACGCAGAGGCTTAAAACATGCACACAAATACACACAACTCTTACATGATAACAACTTTAAATTTTACATAACAAATATTAATAATAGTGGTAGCAATAGTAGTGTTGTAGATGATAACTCACATTTTGGGTAAAATCCAATTTAGGGTGTTAGTCACTTGAAGAATGACCTGACAGAGTTGGTTTGACATTAGATTGAAATTTAGGGACCATCTCTAAAGTTACATACATTGGTATACATTTCTAACTTCAATAACATTTGAACAGAATGACTTAAAATATCAAAACCAACTGTAAAGTGTTCATCTAGTTGTCAGCTACCTGAAATTTGGCGGTAATACTCTAACGCTCCAGCGCCAAATCAACTCTCTATGCCAGTGAAGAACGATCGGTATCGCTTGTGACGACTCGCTATTCTCCATGTTGGTTTAATTCAACCAACGGCAAATCATGTGTCGGGAGTCTGTAATTATTTACAAGCATTTTATCATCAAAACACAGCACATCCTCTGGGTCCTCCAAAATACTCTCCAACATCAAAATGTCGCTGCTCTTCATCTTATATAATTGTGTAACGTCAAAAAGGCTATTTGTACTGTGATTTTTACTGTTGGATTTCAATAATGTTTGAAGTTAGGACATCAGTGGGGTTGTCTAAAGTTAAAACAGCTGATTTGCTGAGTTAGGATGCTCCCTAATACCTGCCTTATCCATAGTTAAGATAAGATTATGCACTTAAGAAATGTCATTCTGTAATAGCTTTTGTCCTAAATGCGGTCCTAACTGAAATTGCCATGATTACCAAAGAGATAAGATAGGATCTAAAGTCACGATGTTTCTGTAATACGCCCCCTGAAGAGGAAACACATGGGCTATTATGGATGACGGGCCATCGGCAAAGTAAGTGTTTTGTTTGTTTTGTTTTTTTTACTTTATAGGCAGAACTTTTAAATTCCGCTGTCTTTAAGCTGATAAATACTTTTGAAGTATGCGAATCGCGAGAATTGAGAACCACTGTAACGTTTATTGATCTGTGCCTGCGTTTATTACTGTCATTAATACATTTACTTCTGCCCATTTTAAGGAAATTTCAGTGTGTGATGGCATAACAGCATAAATAAAAGACAATGCATAGCATTTAAAAATACAGATGTGAATATAATGTACATAGGTAATAAATACTATGTAGTAGGCAAAGCCATGTGACTAAATTCCTGCAAAAGAAGGCCTGCTTACCACAGTTGGCTGAAGCTCTCACTGATAATGTCCTGAATATGATTAAAGACATGAGACCGCTGTCAATGGTAGCTGATGAGCGTTTCCATGCTGTGGTTAAAACATTCCAGCCTGGCTACATTCTTCCCAAAAGAACACCAACATCATGGAGAAGAAAAATGGTAATGAATTACAGAAAGTCAAAGATGCCCTCTCTTCATGCTGTTCCATGATGAGTTTAACAACAGATGCCCAGACAAGTATCGCTACAGAGGTGCACTTGGGCATAACCACAATAACTGGGAGCTCAAAAGCTACTGTTTGACTACTATACCACTCGAGAAAGACACGCTGCAGAGAATATTGCATCCTGGATTGAAACAGCAATTGAAAAGTTTGAAATACCTGTAAGTAAAATTCAGGCAATTGTACATGACAATGTAGCCAATGTAGTGGCAGCCCTCAAGCTGTTAGAGGAGAGGCATGGGATATCTTCAATTCGCTGTGCGGGCCACACATTACAGATGGTGGTAAATCATGCTCTGAAGAATCCCCAAATAACCAAAGCAATCAGAGCTGCAAGGTCTTTAGTGGAGCATTTTAAAAAAGAGTGAGCCTGCCAGTTCAAATAACAAAACAAATGGGCCAACCTGAACACAAGCTAAATCAATTTGTTAGTGTAAGGTGGAACAGCTCATACTATATGATCAACCGCCGTCACTGCTTGTCTGTCTGACCCAGAGGTTACACGCAGATCAAAGCATTTCCTTGACCCCAAAGCTGAACAGTGGGGCTGAACAGCCTGAGCAAGCTCTCAAACCATTTGAGTGCGCTTCTGTTTATCTCCTCTCTGCTTCGACTCATTAAAGGACTGATGAAGTCTACACAGACTTCTACCTTTGACAATACCCATGTGCAGGCATTTCAGGGTGCTGCAGCAGATGAAATCTCAAAAAGGTGGGGGACTCAGATGACCTACAGAGATAATGCTGCAAACACCAGCATAATTGCAGCTTCCCTGGATGCCAGGATTTCGCAGAAGGACATTCTTATCTCCAGATGAAAGCCTGAAAGTGCTGGTGAAAATCCAAGCCCTTGCAAAAGAAAAGCGAAACAGCGAAGCTGCAACAGCAGCAGCACACCACACAGGTCCAAATAACAACAGATGGGACCAGGCCTGGATTGGCTAATTGGGAGCACCAGAAAAAATCCCGGTGGGTCGGTATTTTTTTTTGGCTGCGAGGGCCGTTGTTGTCATGGCACTGGGTTGAAATACTGGGTTGAAATACTGGGTTCATCTCATCGAGAACGGCGCAGGCTATAGGGAGAGGTGGATTAAAACTTGATGGACCATCTACCAGTGGAGCTGACACATGTAATTTATATCCTTGTTGACCAATTGATGCAAAACCAGGATAGATGCAGTAAAGTGTGTTTAATACAGTTATATGTATGAAACAGGGCCATCGCTAGTGGGGTGAAAGGTGGTGACAATTTATTTTTTTATTTTTTTACTTTCGCAGGAATAGGACGCCGCCCCTGCGCTATTATGTAGTTTTATTGGTTTGTTTAACATGCAGAAAAATATGCGTGTCAAAAGGATTACAGATTTGCGGCAACTGATGTTATATATTTAACAATACCGTAAAGAAAACGCAAATACAATTCACTGCTATTGATGGATACATTTATTAGTTTTATTTAATAATATAGCACATTATCTTCATCAAATATGAATACCGTGAGAAACTTCAGTGGTTTTTGTCCCATTTGACTGCATTAATTTAAATTTCTGAATATTTAGGCCTATCTCATCTGTTACACACTAAAAAATGCGGATGGGAAAATAGCCATCCTTGTTGACCAATTAATGAAAACCAGGCTAAATGCAGTAAAATGTGTTAAATACTGTTCTATGTATATTCTAAATTGTTGAAAAATATTACTAAAAAAGTAAACAAGTATACATTGTTTTGGGACTAATCTTGAAAATGTTTGGAATGGGGATGGACCGATACGGTGTGGGGGTACATGAGAATGATTTGAGATCTAATGGGGGTCCAGTACTCAAAAAAGTTAGAGAACCACTGCTCTAAGACACAGGTAAGCTGCTATTGTACCATAGTGTATGAATAAGCAAACATTATCACTGAAAAAAAAAATGCTTTTCTTACTTAGTATCTTACTTGTCTCCAGTTCAAATATCTAAATATGCTTAATTCAAGATATATTTACTAGACAAGTGAAATGGCATAAGGAATTATGTCTTGTTTTCTGGAGAGAGAAAAAAACACCCTAAAAATGAAGTGGGGTTTTTTGTTGCTTAAAACAAGCTAAATCTAAAACAATAATATTTCTTACCCCATTGGCAGATAATATAGCTTGTTTTAAGCAAAAAAAAATACTTAATTTTGAGGTGTTTTTTTCATACTTGATTAGTGATTTTAAGAATTTTTCTTTTTTTTCTTTTTTAGATATTTGGACTGGAAACAAGACAAAAATTTAAATTTAAAAAGTAAGAGAATGTTTTTTTTGTTTTGTTTTTGCAGTGATCACATTAGTTACAAAATAACAACTTTCTATGCCCAGGTGTCACTAGTGACCCATTATGTTTTAATCAAACGATAGTGAATATACAAAGCCCACGATTGAAAGGGAATAGGATAAAAGTAATATAAATTGAATAAAATATGAATAAAAGTGGGCCGGTCTAAGGCATAAAACTCCAGGGCTGAAAATGAGTCCCAATCCGGCCCTGGATGGGACAGAGAACAGGCCTGTGTCTTTACTGGACGGATTGCTTGGGTCGGACAGCTAGAAGAGGTTCTCAAGTATTTTGGGGAACAGCCTTTGCCAAAAAATACAAATCCTTTGCAGTGGTGGAAATCAAATGAGGCAAGGTTTCCTTCTCTGGCTTGTCTTGTAAAGTCTTATTTATGTGTACCCGCCACGTCAACGCCTTCTGAACGTCTCTTCTCCTCAGCTGGGAACATTGTCTCTAAGAAAAGAGCCAGTCTAAGTCCAGAACATGTGGATATGTTGCATGATAATACTGAACTTTGATTTCAATGATTTGCACAGTGGACTATAAAATGGACAGTTGCTTATTGCACTCTAAATATGTTGCACTTTACTTTTGCTTAAAAAAAATTATTTCATAGAAATTTGGAGTTTCACTACTGAAGTGCTGGAGATGTCTGTTTAAATATGTTTCTGAGAGTACTTACATTTTAATACTTGATTACAGTGGACTCTATACATTTCATTTGTTTAATGTGTAAACCGAAGCCCAGAACATGTGGATATATTGACTTATGCTGACTTTCTCAGACTTTTGTTATTTATTTCTTTTTATTGTTATTTTTATTTAAATTTTTAATCTTTTAGTTGGTCAAAAGATTGTTACACTCTGAGTCAAAACCTCTATGTAGGCTATCATGTTAAATTTTAGCTACTGTTGCTTGTAGAAGTCAATTTAACACCAAACCCAGTCAAGTTCAAACCACAGCATTTTATCGAAACTGCAATGCTAATGTTATTCATATTTGTAATTATGAACATTTAAATAACTGTAAACACCTACAGAAACAGAAGGGACGTTCATGTACAATTAACCAGAAAATAAGAAAATAGAGCTAAAGTCAATTGACAATGCTTAATTGGCTGTTAGGTACAGAAAACTAGTAAAGACTCTTTAACCAATAGGCTAATTATAAATAAAATATTTAGAAATCCTATATTAAACTTTTGCCTTTTGTGATCTTAATGATCAAAATGCTAAATCAGGCACAGTTTTTTAAAAGGGTTATTCATTTACCGCAAAATGAATTTTCTATCATCATTTACCCTCATTTCATTCTAAACTAATGAGACTTTTGTTAATCTTGGAAATCTTGGAAACATGAAGATATTTAAAGGACTAGTTCACCCGAAAATGACAATGTTCTAATCATTTACTCACCCCAATGCCATCCAAACTCATGCCAACTCAATTGGTTGTTCGGAAAAAAACAATTTCACTGAAGAAAGTAAGGCATGGATATCTTGGATGGCATTGAGGTGAGTAAATGATTAGGACATTTTCATTTTGGGGTGAACTAATCCTTTAATAAAGGATCTGAAATCTCTCAGATTAAAAAAATAAATATATATTAATTTGTGTTATTATAATAAAGTCTGGTTTTGAGAGACATGGTGGTTTTTAGTCAAGCAGTTTGAGGTAGGGGCGCTGAGATGGCAACTGCTGCCTAACAACATAACCAATCACTGCAGACCTAAACTCCAGCAGATCAGGTGTAAAAACGATCAACAGCGCTGGCAGACTGATCCAAACGCCATGAAAAAAAACCCTGATTGTATACATTATATATTTATTATATACATTTAGAAATTGTTAATTTTATATTTAGAAAACGAAATAGGGACAATAGTCTGGAAACATAAATATTTTTCCATACTCTGATTTATTTTTCCATACTTTTCCAGACCTGGAAATTACTCAAATCAAATTGAATCAAATCACTGGATGTATGTATTTGGTAAATGAGTGTGTCATTTAAATGGCAGTGTTTTCCAAATGAAACTAAAGAGCTGTTAGTTTTGAATGATGTGTCTAATGTGGAGAACCATCTGTTTTCCCTCCACGTTTTTTCCTTCCTCGTGTATTTTGTGGACGGTCCCTTCCCTCGTCACTGCTAGCGTTTATGCGTTGCAACACATTGAGGGTTAAAAACACATATACCGCGATGTGTGTTCAGTTCTACCTTCTAATACTTTTCAAATAAGTTGTTTTGTTTTACAATTATAATAATTCATTAAGAATCTATTGACATTTTTTTCGCGGCTGAATATCTGTAGAGCATCCAACGTCAAACCAACTTTATACACTCCGGTTTGTCCGTTTTGCAACATGAATCAATTAAAATCACAGCGCTACATACCTGGCATACTGGAGACCCTTTATGAATGCATCCAGGTGTTATTTAACCATTCCTTAAGTTATACATCCAGTAGTTTTTCTCTCCGTGACAACAAAAGCAAATTAGTACTACGGTCTTCTTCTTCTTCTTCGTCTCTTTGCGGATGGCACCAACGTTAAGGTGCATTATCGCCACCTATTGTGTTGGAGTGTGGATCAGAGGTTACCCTTCTTCTTCTTCTTCTTCTTCTTCTTCTTCTTCTTTTTAACTGCGGTTGGCATCCAGCTTTTGGTGCATTATCGCCAACTTCTTTTGCCGAGGTTACCCATTACCGCATAAAATTATTTTTTTTAAAATCAGCTCTGGGGCTTATTGCACACAACTAGGATAAGGGATTAAGCCGGGATATCTTTATGATCTTGTCATCTGTATGCACAATTTAGTACACCGCTGTCATGTAAACTTACCCTGAAGGCACACTCACACCAAGAACGATAACGATAACTAAAGATTACTGCATATTAGCGGATAAATTGAGCCAGGATCACCAAGATATCCCGGCTTAATCCCCTATCCTGGTTTTGTGCAATAGGCCCCTGTTCTCTTAAAATAAAGAAATAAACTCTTTAATCCATAAGCAGTGGCGTTCGGTCTGGGCATGCTGGGTATGCACGTGCATATGGGCCCGGGCCAATAGGGGGCCCGGCCATGGGGAACTTTTAATTAAAACGTGGGAATTATTTTTTTATTAGTGGCCACAATAAATATATTTGTATGCATGCCATGTGTCGCCTAGTCATTTCTTGTTTCTCCATAATGACTAATTTCTCTGTCATTTCTTGTGTTTACGTATATTATTTTTTGCAGCTGCCGTCAATTTCGCAAAAACTCCCATTTATAATTACTCTAGCCTACTCCCATTTATAATTACCCTGATTAAGACATATATTCAAGAAATGTGTTAAAAACAGAAAGACTCTATAGTTCCAGTCTTACTCAAAGGCCGCGGAAAGTGTTCGTTGCGCACTTCAATCCATTCCTGACGTTTTTAACTTTTTTTACCGTGGATTACTTCTTATTTATTAAATATGGTACAGGCATTAGGTATAAGTTCAAGACATGATTATGAACTATAAACTAAAAACAATTCCAGGGAACACAGGGAACAGATGAGCCTACTTTGCTCAGCTCCAAACGTCTTCATTTCAAAAAAATATTTTGTTTATTAAATGCAACGTTTTTAATTTCAAAAGCATTACTAAATTCAGTTAATATTTCTAACAAATGAAATTCCAAGCCAAAATAACGAAAAAGTAACAACTTTGAGTTAGGCTACCACCATGCCAATGCAAACATTTCGGTCTTTTATTTGTAATCAATGTTTGAATAGCAAGTCTCCTTCCATTAAACATAATGGCTAGGCGGTGGCTGGGATATACATTATCCCAACATACATGGCATAATTTTTTTAATTACTTTTCACGAGAGGAAAAAAATATGTTTTAGTCGCATAACATCGGTTAATGGAAACGCTGTCATTTTGCAATAGGTTTTATCGACATTTAGAAAATATCTCAATCTGTAATGGAAACGAGGCTGTGGCTGAGCTTGTTTAAGACTTGATTTAGGGTTTTTTTTGTTCTTGTTGTGAAAAATTGCTCGGTAGAGTGTGTTTTTATGGTATTGTTTGGTATGGTATTTTCTTGATAGGAGTGAGCGTCTACAAATGCCTCGATGTAGGCCTACTTGCGGGGGCGGGGTTAGGGGGTCCCGTAAAATGTATTTTGCATATGGGCCCGAGACTGACTTGCTATGCCACTGTCCATAAGTAAGTATATTTTTATGTTTTATATAAAAATATAAAACTTAAAGAAACTGGTAACACTTTAGAATAATGTTAATTAGTTAACATTAGTTAACATATTAACTAACATGAACTAACTATGAGCAGTACATGCATTACTGTATTTGTTAATCTTTGTTAACATTAGTTAATAAAAATGCAGCTGTTCATGGTTTGTTCATGTTAGTACACAGTGCATTAACTAATGTTAACAAGATTTTAATAATGTATTAAATGTTGAAATTAACATTAACAAAGATAAATAAATGCTTTATAAGTGCAGTTCATTATTAGTTCATGTTAACTAATGAAACTAAAGTGTCACCAAAAAACTTAAAGAAATGAATACATTTATTCAGTAAGGATGCATTAAATTGATCAAGAATAGACAGTAAAGTGACAGTATAGACATTTATAATGTTGCATAAGATTTGTATTTCAGATAAAAGCTGTTCTTTCGAATTTTCTATTCATTAGACCCTGTTTTCAACATTGATAATGATGATAAATGTTATTTGAGCTTCAAATCAGCATATTAGAATGATTTCTGAAGGATGTGACACTGAAGACTGGAGCAATGCAAATTCAGCTTTGAAATAAATTGCATTTTTAAATATATTCAAATAGAAAACAGTTATTTTAAATTGTACAAATATTTCACAATAATACTGTTTAGTGATTGCTTTGCCAGATTATCGACCACCTCATCGCCCTCCACCCCTACATGTGCCGGAACCCAAAGAAATCTGATGTGATTTTCATTTGTTATTTAGCCTGTATAATGACTGTAAGATTTTAAATATGATATCTTGTCTGTTATCAGAATGTAAACTTTCCATGGCTGTCGGTACATATAACTCCTTTCTCAATGTACATTCCCTCCACCCACTGTAAATCGAGGAGAAATGCAACTAAGTCCACCGTGAATACTGATAAATTATCTGTTGTTCTTTTTTCATGGTGATATTTTGGAATAATTACAGCTGCTCCAGTTTTCCCTGAGATTGGATCTTTTGATTTGTCAGTGAAAATGTATTCTTCTGATAGTTTCTCATTCTTTGTGTAACTGAATATCTATATATGGCATTGGAAACATGAATAGTGACCAGTTTGGTTATAATTCATCTGGTCCATTCCCATTGATTGGGCTAATTGTGTTCCTATCCATCCTATACTGTGATTATTTATTTTTAAGTATGTTCCCAGTACTCATGAAATACATATGTAATATTGGTATTACCAGCGGAGGGCTTTTAAATTTAATTTGAAAGTGAACGTAAAATTTGCACATCCGCACTCGCATTCATAGCGGGGCAGATCAGAGCGAGCATGCTCAGTTAATCCCTATGGAAGTTAAGCTTGAATGGTGGGTTCATTGGCCGATTATTTTTAATGACAAACAGAACAAAACAGTACAATGACAATATACCTCTGGGAATGAGGACAGCAGCACATCCAGCTCCTCTACAAAAGTGCCCAATTGACCTGGGAGGCGGTAAATGACCACAATATGGATCTTAACAGGAGTTGTAACTGTAATAGCATGCTATTCAAACGAGTTGTTATTGCATAGAGAGGAGTGGGTTGAGTATTTCCAATTGATAGTAATGAGAAGACCTGTGCCTCCACCCCTCACAGTCTGGCGAGGGGTGTGAGAAAGAGAAGTTGTTAGAGAGAGCAGCAGGGGTTGCCGAGTCTTCTGGACAGATCCAGGTCTCAGTAAAGCCTAAGATATTGAGAGTGGAGTGAGAGGCAAAGGCTAAAATGAAGTCAGCTTAGTTGACAGCTGACTGAAAATTCTATAGACCCACAGAAAAAGAGAGAAGAGAATTAGCGGAGGAGGAAATGGGACGTAAATTAGCAGTATTTGGCTGCCTTTTACATGTGAAATTAGAGCTTGGTTGAGAGACAACAGGAATGTACAATGAAAAAAAATTATTTGTAGTGCTTGTTCAAATTACTTAATTAAAATGAGCTAAAGCAACACAATTGCTTTACATTTTGTCCTAACTTAATTTGATTGTGTTCAATCCACTTAAATAAATCAAGAGAATAAGTCAAATTGAAGTTGACTGAATCCGTTTGCATTGAGATTACGTGAATGATGTGTTGCATTAACTGAAACTGGGCAAGGCTAGATAGTTCCCAGCATGCTTTGCATATGGCTAAATAAAGAGAGAGTAAATGTGATTTTATAGGTAAAAGTGTTATTTAATGTATTTTTGAGTAAGATGAGAAAGGGGGAGACTTGATTTGGCTTAATAGTGTTTAATATTCAATAATTTTGGAATTATTAGAACAATTTAAATTTCAGTGGGTTACCATTGCGGACAGTTAAAGACTGGAGAAATGTTGCCTGGTCTGATGATTCTCGATTTCTGTTGAGACATTCAGATGGTAGAGTCAGAATTTGGCGTAAACAGAATGAGAACATGGATCCATCATGCCTTGTTACCACTGTGCAGGCTGGTGGTGGTGGTGTAATGGTGTGGGGGATGTTTTCTTGGCACACTTTAGGCCCCTTAGTGCCATTTGGGCATCGTTTTAATGCCATGGCCCACCTGAGCGTTGTTTCTGACCATGTCCATCCCTTTATGACCACCATGTACCCATCCTCTGATGGCAAAGCTTGAATAGTTTCAAATTGGTTTCTTGAATATGACAATGAGTTCACTGTACTAAAATGGCCCCCACAGTCACCAGATCTCAACGCAATAGAGCATCTTTGGGATGTGGTGGAACCGGAGCTTCGTGCCCTGGATGTGCATCCCACAAATCTCCATCAACTGCAAGATGCTATCCTATCAATATGGGCCAACATTTCTAAAGAATGCTTTCAGCACCTTGTTGAATAAATGCCACATATAATTAAGGCAGTTCTGAAGGCGAAAGGGGGTCAAACACAGTATTAGTATGGTGTTCCTAATAATCCTTTAGATGAGTGTATAATTCATATGTAAAAATTATATAATGAAATTATTAAATAATACAATTTAATTTCATTTTAAAGGGTTAGTTCACCCAAAAGTGAAAATTCTGTCATTTATGACTCACCCTAATGTCGTTCCAAACCCATAAGACCTCCGTTCATCTCCGAGAACACAGTTTAAGATATTTTAGATTTAGTCAGAGAGCTTTCTGTCCCTCCATTGAAAGTGTATGGACTTGTTGTTGTTCCGGAGATGAACGGAGGTCTTACGGGTTTGGAACAACATTAGGGAGAGTCATTAATGACAGAATTTTCATTTTTGGGTGAACTTACCCTTTAAATACATCAGATCATAGAGTTAAAGAGTAAGAAAAGCATGCGTAATGTTCCTCTGAATAACGCAGATATAAGCGTATGTACAGCTGGGTAATGACAGCTCTGTAATCTGGTTCTTTATAAAAGGTGTTTATTGTGAGAACTGGTGAAAATGGAACACTTGGCATTGCTTGAGGATCCGGACGAGAGTGCGACGGTGAACAGCGGCAAGTTTGACAAGAGTGACGAAAGTCTGGAAAGTGGAAAGTGTGGGTGGAAAGCCTTTATATGATGTGTTGGGCGGAAAGCCCTTATATGGAGATGGGTTGGGTGGAAAGCCCTTATTTGGAGATGGGTCGGGTGGAAAGCCCTTATATGGAGATTCACTTAGATCAGAATAAGGTTAAGAACAATTCATGTGCTTACGAACATGTTGTGAATCAGGTGGAGATTTTTCATGAGATGTTCTCGTGTGTATAAATACAAAATAATCCACATAATTATTAGTGAATGAGACCCATTGTGCTTTTAGTATAAACTCCATATTTTATCTCACACATTTACTTCAATTTATTTGACATTGATACATTGGAATTTTCATGAGTGGAAGGCTTGACAAATGTTTAAAACCCACATTAAGTACAGTGGTACGGCTTCTCTCCAGTATGAACTCGCTCGTGTGATTTCAGGTGTGCAGACTGAGTGAAACTCTTGTCACAGTATGAGCACTTGTAAGGTTTTTCTCCTGTATGAGTTCTCTGGTGCAGTTTCAGACATTCAGCTCTAGTAAAGCTCTTCCCACAGTCACAACACACATGATTTCTCACTTCAGTATGTGTTTTCTGGTGCTGTTTAAAATAATAAAGACTTGAAAAACTCTTTCCACAGAGAGAACACGAATGAGGCCTTTCATCTGAATGAACTTTCAGGTGTTGTTTTAGCTGTGATGATGAAATGAACTTTTTACCACACTGATCACAGTTAAATGGTTTTTCTCCAGAGTGAACGCGCAGATGATACTTCAGATCAGTTTTAGATTTGAAACTCCTCTCACACTCAATACAGTGGTACGGCTTCTCTCCAGTATGAAGTCGCTCATGTTCTTTCAGGTTTTCAGAACGACAGAAACTCTTGTCACAGTATGAGCACTTGTAAGGTTTTACTCCAGTATGAATCCTCTGGTGCTGTCTCAGATTATCAGCTCTAGTAAAGCTCTTCCCACAGTCACAACACACATGATCTCTCACTTCATTGTGTGTTTTCTGGTGCAGTTTAAAATGACGTAGCCATAAAATACTCTTTCCACAGACAGAACACACATAAGGCTTCTCATCTGAATGAACTTTCATGTGTTGTTTTAGATGTGATGACAAAATAAAGTCTTTACCACACTGATCACAGTTAAATGGTTTTTCTCCAGAGTGAATGCGCAGATGATTCCTGAGACCAGAGTGTTGAGAAAAACTCTTCCCACACTGAGTGCATGTATATGGTTTCTCTCCAGTGTGAATTCTTACGTGTATCGTAAGGTTTCCTTTATGTCTGAAACTCTTTCCACACTGAGAGCAGGTGTGCAGATCTCTAGTTTTGACGCTCTGCTGTTCCTCCTCTGCTTCATTCAGTTCATGTGTTTGCGGTTTCATCTCCATCCAGTCTAAAATTTAAATATTAAGTGGTTAAAATAGGTTCAGGTGAAATCTGATTTAACAGAAGAAAGTAACAGAGTATGAAGTATCAGATCTTTGATGTGCCAAAGTTTATTTCCCTCTTTTTCTTGTTAACCCATTTAAAATGTGGAAAGCTATTAAAGATTAGCATAATTTAGATGCATTTTCTGTATAATTTATGATCTCTAATTTGTTAATTATTTCACAGCCACCTGAAGAGTTACCTTAATTTTTCTCAACAGTCAACAATGAAGAATCAAGAGTGAACACCAACCTGTTTGTTCCTCAGTATCTTCATGTTTTATTCTGGATGGTTCTGGATAACTCATGTCTTCATTCTCCTCTTTAATAAACTCCATCTTTAAAAGTCACACAGATTTCACACACAC